>OU015495.1:184986205-185308705 GCA_907164885.2 Dolomedes plantarius | reverse complement strand
TATTCAGTGTAAATCTGCATGTATATGGGTACAAATTAAAATACATCGATGCGTTTAAACAACTATAATTTTAAACGGGGTAAATTAGATTTAAAATTTTTTCTTCAAATAATGCGCTTTTCTAACTTTATTTAAGATATTCCGTCATCTTATATCTCTGATAAAATTCAAGCAGTCTGTTAGTCAGATTTCTTATTTTGACGTATAATTATGACAAAAATGTCAGTTCATTTTCTTTTCTTTCTCTGTGATTATCATACCCAAAATATTAAAAAAGCAATTATAGATATTTTAGATTCTTCAAGTATCACAAAAATGCTCTGAATAAACCGTCAAATTCCCTATTTATTTAATCACAGAAAACAATGTAATAAGAAATGTATGGTTTGACAAATCAGAAAAGGGAATAATGAAATGAAATTTTATGAAAAATCAATATGTGTGCAGAAATCCTTCTGAATGTCTTACAATCCCTGTCATTTTTTTGTTATTTTAATCATTTTGACAGAAGTATTTTTAAAGAAAAGATGTAAATATTTCTCAAATCTTGTTAAGCCCCAAGCCGAAGGAATGTAGCATACTCTTCAAGACCAGAAAAGTTAATTCGTGAATATTTAACGTTTCAAATTTAAATAATACAGTTGACATAAGAATAATTTTTAATCATTGCCAGAAGATATTCAGAGACTACTAATTTTGATTCCAATCATCCTTATTTACTTGGGAAACGATTATCAAACAGTTATGTAGTTTCGTATAAAATATTTTTAACGATGAAAAAGAGTATCTGAGCACTGGAGACATTAAATAATCATGTGGGACATATATTAAAAACAAGACTTTTGAACAGATGCTTTACATTTAAGGAAGAATTATGTAGATTAATTTACAAAAATATCAAGGAAAAATATCCACTGTATCAACATGTTAATTAAGAATAGTTATTTAAAAAATTTAGAATTATTTCTCAATTGATAATATTTAAATATGCAAACAGAGGTAAATTTTCTTCAGTAAAATTTTACAAATAACACTGGGATCATCTTCTCAGCTCTTCCTGCAATAGTCTTTCGTACTGACAGATATTATTGAGCTACTTATTTTATTTTACTATATTTAACTGAAAATGTTTTGCTTATTGTTACTTACCAATTAAATATTTATAAATATAAGATTATAATCACTGAATTAATCACTTATATAAGTAACTTTTTTTGTACTATTTTACTGTTATAATTTGTCATGAGCGCAATTCAAATATCTTAGGCACGAAATTGTTATTTCAGATTTTCTCTACTCTCTCTATAGGTACATCCTAAAGCGGGTTCTAATTGGTACATCCTAATATCCACGGTATCAACATGTTAATTAAGAATAGTTATTTAAAAAATTAGAATTATTTCTCAATTGATAATATTTAAATATGCAAACAGAGGTAAATTTTCTTCAGTAAAATTTTACAAATAACACTGGGATCATCTTCTGAGCTCTTCCTGCAATACTCTTTCGTACTGACAGATATTATTGAGTTACTTATATTATTTTACTATATTTAACTGAAAATGTTTTGCTTATTGTTACTTACCAATTAAATATTTATAAATA
The DNA here is from genome assembly GCA_907164885.2 of Dolomedes plantarius. Classification (NCBI taxonomy): domain Eukaryota; kingdom Metazoa; phylum Arthropoda; class Arachnida; order Araneae; family Dolomedidae; genus Dolomedes; species Dolomedes plantarius. Next base: position 185,307,100 of record OU015495.1, on the reverse strand, counting down.
TAAGATTATAATCACTGAATTAATCCCTTATATAAGTAACTTTTTTCGTACTTTTTTACTGTTATAATTTGTCATGAGCGCAATTAAAATATCTTAGACACGAAATTGATATTTCAGATTTTCTCTACTCACTCTATTGGTACATCCTAAAGCGGAAAAATCTTTCTTTCCAGGGAATACACTAAAAATTTTAAATATAAATATTTACGTCAACTTTCAATAAAGTAATTCATTTAATTCCACGAGTAAACAATACGAGACGCGCACTAATAAAATTATAAATAATTCAAAATCTGTGTTTCAAAGCTGTTATGGATAAAAATCAGTTTGAATTCAGAGAAAGTAACCGGATATGAACCCCAAAATGCAAATATTTTGCCACTATGATGACTCTGCAATGCATTCTACCTCTTCTATTTTTATATACTTACACTAAAACAAGTGGACGATGCAAACTACCCAGTACCAATGTAATCAAGTTAATGTGAACGGAAGAGACCGAAAGCGTTAGATGAAGTCATGACGGATCCAGTTGTTGAAATTCATTTATTTTATGTTTGGTGCCCCTATAAGAACAACCACACATTCTCACACATTTATTTATTTTACGACAGAGCAAGGATTTAGTCTATAAACTTTTCCTTGACCTACTGCTTTCCGGGCATGTATGCATGCAATATCTTGAACCTCTTGAACGAAAACATCTTTATCTTGATTACATAGTTGAAGAATTATAGGTCAAAAAGCTTCATGAAGGCTCCAAATTATATAAAAAAATTGAATTTGTTCAGATATCTCAGGTTGAATATCTGAACAAGATGAAATCCTTCACAGAGCGAGGATTTAGTCTATAAACCGATCCTTAATCTACTGTTTTCCGGGCATGTATGCATGCCATATCTTGAACCTCTTGAACGAAAACATTTTTATCTTGATTACGTATATGAAGTAAAATAGGTTAAAAATCTCCATGAAGGCTACAAATTATGTAAAATAATTTTATTTTATTCATATATTTCACGTTGAATATCTGAACAAAATTAAATCCTTCACAGAGCAAGGGTTTAGTCTATAAACCGATCCTTCACCTATTGCTTTCCGGGCATGTATGCATGCAATATTTTGAACATCTTGAACGAAAACATCTTTATCTTGATTACATAGTTGAAGAATTATAGGTCAAAAAGCTTCATGAAGGCTCCAAAATATATAAAAAAATTGAATTTGTTCAGATATCTCACGTTGAATATCTGAACAAGATGAAATCCTTCACAGAGCGAGGATTTAGTCTATAAACCGATCCTTAATCTACTGTTTTCCGGGCATGTATGCATGCCATATCTTGAACCTCTTAAAAGAAAACATCTTTATCTTGATAACATATTTGAGGAAATATAGGTCAAAAAGCTCCATGAAGGCTCCAAATTATAAAAAAAAATTATTTTGTTCAGATATTTCACGTTGAATATCTGAACAAAATGAAATCCTTCACAGAGCAAGGATTTAGTCTATAAACCGATCCTTGACCTATTGCTTTCCGGGCATGTATACATGCCATATCTTGAACCTCTTGAATGAAAACATTTTTATCTTGATTACGTATATGAAGTAAAATAGGTTAAAAATCTCCATGAAGGCTCCAAATTATGTAAAATAATTTTATTTCGTTCATATATTTCACTTTGAATAGTCTTAAATTCGTAGAAAATCATTCTTATACATTTCTCTTTCCATAAACTATGGGAAAAAATTTCACTAACATCACTAACATTTTGATCAAATTTCCGATTGTAAGGAAAAAATAAATTAATAAAAAGCTCCTCTATTTATATACAGTTCTCTAAACACTAACTTAAGAATGCATCCGAATAAATGTGAAAGTGTAACAGAATAACGATATTTTATATTTCAAGAATTACTTAGCATTGGAGTAATATTCAATGGCTAAAATTTAAATCCGTCTTCCATCTGAACTGAGTGCATAAATTCGCAGAAATATTTTATTTTTAGAAATTAATCTGCAAAGGAAAATCATTAAAATATTTTGTTAATTCAAAATTTTTACCTTCGAGTTTTTGTTTTCTGAATTGAACTTAAAATATAACTAATTATCGTTGTTCCTGTCGTTTCATTTCAGGTTGTTTATACTACTTCAGTGCCACAATAAATCCTATTCTCTATTCATCAATGTCGTCTAAATACAGAGGCGCATTTCTTAACATTCTAACTTGCTTTTCGAACAAACGAAGAGCGAGTAGCACCAGCCTGTTCCGGACAACTGGCCATCTTGGAAGTGATGCTAGTCATCATGAGAAAGAACCATCCTTGAGAATCTCCAAACAATCCTTTGAAGCCGATTCTTCTCTTCTAAATTCTCGTTCCAACAAGTGTTACCACAGCATGTCAAAAAACCACTTGGATGTTCCGGAACAGAATCGCGCGGCTGTACTTATAGCTGACTGCCATTACAGAAACCGAGACGGTGAAAACAGCATGACGTTCGTCAAAATTTCCCCTGACGGCAATCTGGACGATGTCCTGCAGCATAATGGATGCATTGAATCTGAAAAGAAAAGCAATAGTTTTCTGCACCAGAATTCACTACCATGTACAACAAATAATGAACAAGATATAACGAAAAAGAATCTAATAGTTAGTATATCCGATGGTAAATGTCATAATTCTCTTGAAGACCAACAAGATTTTATAAACCCTAGTTGGGTTGAGGATAACGGAAGAAAGTTAAAAGAAAATGATGAATCTGTTGTTTAGAACTCTAAATGTTCCTTTCCCTCCTCAAATGATGATTACATAAACTTTCATTTCACAAACGTCATTTATTTAAATATTTATTTTATCGTTAAAATGTTTTGATATTTTCAGGAAGATAACAAAGGGAACATTATTTTTTTGGATAAATCCTACGTTCATACATCATCAATATTTAAATCTGTTCATGCATGAAAATTTGAAGCCTGTTGATCAAATATATGCCTTTGATGGTGACACATTTAAATTATATTTTCCTTTTAACTATAGTTTTGGTGCTAAAACACATGCATTCAAACAATATATTATATTTATGAAAAAGTACTTTTACTTCAGTTATAGTTTTTAAACACAAAGCGTATAAGTGGTGTATATACATATTTAAAGAAAACCAAGTTTTACATTTGTATAAGCACACTATATATCATTGATTTTACTGTAAGTACGAGCTCTTTGTGATTATATGTATGTGTCAGTATGTGATTGTAATCCATTGGTGTAATTTATCCATAAATAAAATAATATGAAAAGGAAAAATGTCTGTTGACTTTTCAGGGAAAATATTTTGTTACATAACAATAAGAATGTATATAAAGCAAATTTAAAACTTTTTCAACACTTTTACATAACTGGAGCACACTTTTCAAGAATATTAATTTTAAATACTGTATTGCAAAGCAGTCGTGAGAAAGATTGATTTTGTACAGATATTTTGCCATTTGTTTTATTAGAAATTCTATTTACCTTACCATATAGCCGGGCGAATGGCTAGGAAGCTGAAATTCGGTATCAGAGTCTATGTCTCGAGACCCACTATTGGTCAGGATGTTTGTAACCATTCAGAATCAGCTTTAAGCAGCAGGCCCCGGTCTAATTAGCCCTTGTAGAAAACATGACAGAAGCGCTCAAAACCAACCAATCACTTATCATACCTTCAAATGAGAGAGAGAATGAAATAGTGTAAAAAAAAAAGAATGGAGATCGGCAGATGCAGCTTCCTGAAATATTAAAATTTTAAAGCATTGACACTATTTTGAGAAAGAGGAGTAAGTAAAAAGATGTATATTATAAATTACTCATATGTTTCTAGTGAAATTTGATGTAAAAATACCACAAAGAAAACTAATGCTAATGATTCTGTTAAATTACAGGTGAGTGCCACGAATTATAGAAATGTGTTACTGAATATCATCACCTTAATCTGAAGATTTTCGACAGTTATTTCATTTTAATCCTCCATTTCACTTCTGGAAACATAAGAATTGAGCTTTAAAATTAAGATATAAGAATTCAGCAAAAGGTTTGCAGAATGGATTGGTATTTCAAAATGTTTTTTAAAAAAAGTATGTGTTGTTGTGCTTAAAAACTCAAAAATAAATATCCCTACTATATTAATTGTATATTTAAAATCTCGCCATACATTGAATAGATCTTATTCAAGATCTTCTTTAATTTCGTTGTGATAATTTAGTTAAATTTGATAAGTGGTATTTTCGACATTACAGAGTATACGTATTCATCCGACCACTTATGAAATCTACCAAAATTGACCGAAGTGCAATAGAAAAAGTAAACTATTCATTGCAGTTAGAGTTTTCAGTATCTAGAACTTTCAAATCCCAACCTGATTTTTTAAAGCGTTTCAAATTCACCCCACTCCCTACTGACAAGTACCACTTGCTATGTCAAGTTGACTGACACTATCAAATAAAATCTCCTATTTGTGATCGTAAACCTCTGTTTGTTTTCTATTTCCTCTAGTTCAGTTTCTTTGCAGAAATGGACAGGGGACGAATAAGAGATCAGAAATGAATAAATAGTTAAAGTTAAAAGTTGGACTGAAAAAGTAAGAACAAAATTGTCTCCGGTTTCCAATTTTAAGTGAGCAATTTTCACGCAAAACTGGTGATGGAATAACTAAGAAAAACAAGTATATATCTATAATATTGATGTTTCTTGACTAAGTAAGAGAAGTATGCGAGCCGAGATTTCCAAATTTTTTATTCATAAAACTTCTGTAGGATGTTATAGGATATATTTTATCCTAAACATAAGTTTTTACTGAGAAAAATGTTTACGTATTTTTATATAACCAAGAGGGCTAGTAATGAGTATAACCATTTTCTATGAAATGATATTCATATTGAAAACAGATAAGAGAAAGAAAAATATATTCTTTACTTTATCAGCAGATAGAACGAACTATTTTCTGAAAAATGACTGGATATTAAAAATTATAATACATCTTAAAGAAAATAAAAAAATATATATTGGTTTAAGTGATCGGAAGCTAGTATTCGTATTCGGGAATTCCGTGGTATTACTGAAAGATTAATAATGTACAAAAATAATTTTAACGAAATAACTATCATTAAATATTCAAATGAAAAAATACGGTATCAATACTTTATTACACATAGAATGAGCTCATAGAATGAGCACATCTTTACACATAGAATGAGCCTTTTTTTAAAAGTGCCTGGAAGTTAAAAATTAGAATACAATGTCCAAAAAAGCGAAAAAAACAAAATATCGTTTTAAAAGATCAGAAGAAATTGTTTTTTTAGTGAATTACACGGACGTATTGAAGCTTAATGATATATAAAAAAACAATATTAATGAAATAAAGGTTATAAAGAATTGATATAAAAAATTTACGAACAGCAAATTATGTAAAAATTACAAAAATAAAATATTCAATAATTTCTGTACTTTAAACTATTTATTGTACTTTAATTACTTTAAACAAATTGTTGTGCCTTTTTTCATTGTTGTAAAAGAGCAAAGTTTATTGTTGAAAAAATAGATACTCAAATTTCAACAATAAATTGTTGAAATTTGACTATATATTTTTTTAACTTAAACTTCTTTTTCCCTATAATATCAATTTAATACAACACTAACTTGCATTTCTCAGCTACACAATTAATTACTCGGGCTACTGTAACTTGAATCGAACAACTCTTAAACATTTAAAAATCAGATAATTATGTTCCTAAATTGTTACCTACTATGCACGAACATTTTGGGCCTATAATAAACTGACACGCAAAATTGCTTTTTTGATGAGAAACCTCATGGAAAAATAAATCTTGTGCCGTGAAAATGAAAAAAGAAGGTCACGCTACGCTAAGTAGTTTCTAGGAGAATAGCTATATTCTTGAGCGAAGCATAACACAACATTCAGTTCTAATTGCAATCTAGTTAACACTGATTGAAACAAAGAAAACCTTTTATGTTGGCTTTGTTTTCGCTAAAAGAGAAAGTAATTAAAATAACGCTAAACTGGATGCCAACGGATTGCTGTACAGTGTTTCAGATGCTATCTTTTGAGAAATACGTTGTTATAAAAGCTTCCACCTCTTGACCTTTATCATGAGTATACAAGGCAGATCACTAATAGCTCTTTATAACGTAAGAAGAGGATTAGTTCTGGCAGCTTTTGTGACACCTTAAAACTTCTATTTTCATTTCTATGTTTTGTCATTGCATTTTCTGCATTATATATCCTAGTTACTCCATTCTCATAAAACAGTTCTGCAGACGTATAGTTAGTGTTTGATTTTAAGTATTTCCTAAAGGAATTGAGAGACAATTATTTTTTTAAGACATTAAACAGGCCTCCAGTAATAAAAGTAAATTTCATTTTTTCACAAGGAGAACTTGAAACACAGGCATTCTGAACACTGGTCGCAGTTACGAATTTCGCAACTTAGTCGGTGAGAGGTTAGTTGAATTCCGATTACTTGCTACAATTTGAGATTGAAAGGTTTGGACTAGGTTAACAGAATACCCTACAGACATTTTACAATGCTAAGGTCAAAGTTGTGATTTTTTTTTTCAATCTGAGCAATCTTTTATCTCTAATTGCGTATTCGTTTGCATTTAGGAAAATGCAAGATATTTAATTCAACGATGAACTATGATGAAAGAAGTCATCATGAAGAAAGATACTGCATATTTAAATCTCAAAAGCATTGCAATTTATATTACCACAGGTAATATAAAAATTATAAGCCTTTCTCCGGGAACAGTTTTTCTTGGGAATTTAAATTATATTGACCTTTCGTTTCTCAAAGAATATTTTCCTGTACCATTCTCACAGGGATATCTTTTTAGAATTCTACTAATTAGGTATCTGGCAGCAGTATCCCATTATATATGTGAACTATCAACTCAGGTTTTCCTTCCATGTCCATGATAAGTAAACAAAATCTTCATATTGATTCATGTGGGACTGTCACAAGACACTTTGGGAAAAAAGTTCAAGTGCTCACCTAAAATCTGTACTTTCATGAGCAATTCGTTAGTCAGGCCTAAAAATTATAACACAGAAAATGACGGGGCGAAAAAAAAAACAAGTAAACCTGAAATCTCTAATCGTCAAAATCCCAAGCGCATCTCCAATGAAATCGGAGCCGTGCACAAGAATGGCCTGAGAGGGGATTGTGACTCGTCATCCCTCGTTGAACATGTTTTGCGTGCCATGACTAACATTCCCAGTAGGCCAGTGCATCGAGAGACACTAATGTCGATAAAGGAGCAGAAATCCAATATAAAACATCACAAAATCACAACACATCACTCAATACACACAAGGATCTCTGTATAAACAACATACGAGCCTCTCTACTACATCACACCAACTCCCGAGTACGTAACCTAACGCCATTACCTCTTGTAGTCTGTCATTTACACAGTTAGCTTAATCCTTTCATTGAACTCTTCGCGTGTCATTTTTAAAAATTTTAAGCCGCAAAATCAAGTGAAGAATTAGAAACAAGGGTATAAACATCCACTTTGAAGCTAAAATTTTGTCGATTTCAATCAATAAGAGTGTCCAAACATGATAGAGATGCCGTTTAATGGCTTAGATAATCTGTGAAAACAATTATATATATATATATATATATATATATATATATATATATATATATATATATGATACGCACGTGTGGTTACACGAGTGGTTGCGTTTGTGCGTGCACCGGTTTGGGGGTGAGGAGCATTAATAACAAAAAATATTCCGAATCTGTCAAGATAAATAATGAAAAAAAATTTTGCTGTACATCGATGTTTTTGTGTGGGGCCTAAAGTCTTTTGTGTTAAGTCTAAACTGTGGGGAAAACTTTTTTTATTACAATATTTATTCAGCGACCTTTGAAATCGGCGTCTAAATATACACTTGAAACAGCTAATATCGTGAAAAGAGAATTTTCCCCGGAAACTTGATTCATTTCTATCAAAAAGTTCTAGGCACATGATGTTTTTATGCATTTATCTTTGAAAATATCATTAATCCATCTATCACTAATAGCTGTTTTTCCCAGGGATAATTTCAGGGATAATCCGTCAGAAAATTATTCATTTATGGTGTCAAAAACTAATTTACATTTAAAATTACTTTTTTTTATAGTTCTTTCAGGCTTGTTAGTTTTTGAGGTATTCAATATTTTTTTTGTTATTTAACTTGCAAATAACTCTTGTCTGTAAAATATTTTTTACTTCAACAGTCCTCTTTCCTTAAAATCTCTCGCTTTTGCTGAAACTTAAGACAGATAAGATATAGAAATGACATTTTTAAAAATATTAAACACTGTCTACAATTATTCAGAGACAAAGACATATCCATACACGCACCCACACACACACCTACTCACCCCCACACCTGCGCACGCACCCACTCCTGTGTGGGTGCGCTACTCGTGTAACCACACGTGCGTATCATATATATATATATATATATATGTGTGTGTGTGTGTGTGAATTTATTTATTTATTTCTAATGGTAAATTTAAAAACAACTGAACCGAACAACAGAGAATAAAAAAGAACAAAAACATTGCTGACAGGTAAATGTTGGCTACAGTAATAGTTTACGATCTCAGAAAATCCCGTGTTTGCCAATAACGATCGGAAAGTGAAATCTTTCAAAGAACAGGACAGCGAATGTACATATATATCGAACCCCGGCAAAAAAAGTGACACAAGTCCAAAAATGGGAATTTTGAGGTTATGTCATTGAAAAATATATATGAAGTGCCCCATCGTGCACGAAAAGCGACACATCTCTATCTCGCAATTTGTCCACCTGAAGGCAGTTGTATTAATTTTATTGTAATGCTAGTTCAAGCTGTATAGTATTCTTTAAGTTGATTTGTCTCAAATGCTGCAGTTTTGAGTTTTGATAGAATACACACGTTTGATTTTGAAAACCTTTTTACTAGTATTCCCCATGATAACTTAATGAATATCTGCTCAGAAATATATGATTCCTATGTTGATAGTACTTTAATCTTAAAATGTGACTGGATTGATCTATGTAAATTTAATATTTTTGAAAACTACCTGTTTAATGGCATGGGTTTCTTTAAACTGATTAAGGATATCCCCAATAGGTAATAGCTTTTCTAGTGCCTTTGCAAACATTTTCTTAGATTCTTACGAAACTAAATTTCTTAACTCAAATAATGTTACTGGATTTAGGTATATTCATAACCTGATAATTTTTAACTGTAACGATTTGGAATTTCTTAATCGAATCTACCCAAAGGAACTAACTTTAAACAGGACTAATGGAAATAATCATTTTGCGACTTATCTGGATATAAAAATTCAAATTCAAAATAGCGTATTAAAAATTGGGATGTATGTTAAAAGTTTAGATTTTAACTTTGAGGTTATCACGTTTACCAATTTCCATAGCAACCTGAACTATAAAATTTATTATAATATTTTTCACTCGCAACTTAATAGAGTAAAAAACATATGTAATAACGCTGAAGATTTTTTGGATCTTGAGCATTTTAGAGGAAAACCTACGTAAGAACAATTTCCCTAATAATTTCGGCAATTTAAAAGTTTTTTTAAAAATGGCATTTAGACTCGAGTATATTTTATAGACGTTTAGGATAGGTTTTCTGTTTCATATTTTTTTAAACTTCAGTGGGATGTGGCTCTGTGGTTTTCCTACAGTGACGTATCTACTAGGGTAAAAATTGGCTGCTGATTTACCATAACCGTCACTTACTGTTTTAGGGTACGTGTGCATCTTTACTTTAGTCTACACCAACCAGTGTTGAGTATTATATCCCGCTGCATTTTAAGGGCCTAGTGATTCTAAGTCCTTGCGAATCCTAGGATGATTCCTAGGAATAAACGTATTTTTACTAAGCAGCACTACTGTAACACACTACTGAAATCTAATACGCAGTCTTCCTGTGTTATCTGCAGTGATTCTTGACAGTATTCAACGAAATACTCCTATGAAGAGATCTCCCAAGGGTGTTGATTCAACCTTCTTTAACTGTGATTCTCCCTCCTCCATAAGACTTCAGTAATCCACATGCAAGAAAAACAAATCCATTTTTATGTATTTCGCCCGCACAGTGGACTTATCTACGATTATTCTGCAGCTGCGTCGCAGTCATGTCATATATATATATATATATATATATATATATATATATATATATATATATATATATATATATATATATGTGTGTGTGTGTGTGTGTGTGTGTGTGTGTGTGTGTATTGTTGGCTAAAAAGCTCGTTCAGTTTTTCATAAGATGGATCTAGTGGCGTTTATTTGTCTTTAGAACCATTCGAATTTTTTTTTAGATTCTGTTGTGTCAGCTGTCATATCAGCGTGCATTTAGAACAGAAACTTATCAAAATTGGTGAAATTTTTTGTCACCGTTTTTAAATGGAAGATGGGAGATAATTAGCAACATTTTATGGTTTATTATTTTAAGAAAGGTAAACACGTAAAAAACGCAAAAAAAAAAGGATTTGTGCAGTGTGCGTTTTGGAAAGATGGAATTATGAAGTTGCCTGAAAGGTGACAAAAGGTATGGTGAACGTTAGTTATATAGTTCCATAAAGTTATTGATAAAGACCAAGGATGAGTATTTTATTTTTACTTATAAAAAAAAAAAACATTTTCACTAACCTAATTTATCTACATAAACACATACATACATAAACACACCTACACACTTACTTACACTTACATTTACTTACACACACACACACATATATATATAGTATATATACATAAATATATACAGTCGGACCTCTATTTAACGAAGTCGCTACATCCATATAAAAGTTTCGGTATATGGAAAATTCGTTAAATAGAGATTCACCTTTTGAAATACTTTAAACTACACAAAACAGATTTTAAATTCATAAATACTAAATATTATTAAAATGCAATTAATCACACATTTATTTTATAAATTAATATGTATTTGTTTTATATATCTTACCCATCCAAAAGAAATATGCAAGGAAAAGAAAAATAAAACAAAACATTGTCCGTGAATACACTATATTTTTAATGTTAAAAAACTAAATTTCTATTAAAAATAATGAATGTGAATGACATCATCTCATTTGTTATAACAAATAATATTAAGCATACATTACCACATGCGTCCTTAAATTGGATTACTGATAAAGTCTGTTAATTTTGTCTGAGTTTTTTGTTTTAAAAAGTGTTTTCTCTCATAATACGTCTCGCATGTTTGGAATGCACCAAAAACCCCTTCAGGCGTATTTTCTTCAAACTGTAATCAGCGTCGCATTGTTTCAAATGATATTACCATTTCATCAAAGGAAGGTTTGTTGATTTCTACATCATGATCATTTCCATCTTCATCATCTTCGTCTTCATGGCAGTTCTAGACAAATTCGAGGCAAGTTCAAGGACACCGGACAGCACCATTAAGGGTGCAAAGGGGATATTGAAAGTTTTCTAGTTAAGGTAACTTCCTACGTTCGGAGTCAATTTTTAAAAAAAATAATTTTTTAAAGGAATTTTTGGTTTTTTGTGGTAAAATAGCACTTAAAAATTACAAAAAAAGAACAAAAACTTACCTGTAAATAGCATACGTTTTTATAAATTGGTCAATTTGAAGTAATTTTTAGTGAAATTTAGCTAAAACGCCTATCACTCTGCACAAAATCTTAATGCTACTATTTTAATTTCCTTCTTACACATTATACATATGACAGTTATCTTCAAAATGATCTACAATCTAAGAGAAAATTTAAAATGCAAAAATAATACTTGCAATTTTATGTTCCAGTATGAAAATTTTCCCCGATTCGTCATTCCTTTCCTTATAAAAACAGCCTCAAATAGAAAACTATTTATTATACACCAATTATTGTATGTCATTTCATTAACAATAGCATCTAAAACATTTTCTAAAAATTTTATCAAATTATATACATAATTATGCGGGATATCATGATAACCGTATAGCTTTGTGGTAAAAAAACACAATTCTGAGAAAAACGCATTTAGAGTTGTTTGTCATTTTAATTTTACTGCAGAAGATGTTTTTTTAAATAGCTATAACTCTGCTTCAAATTGATGTAGAATGAAAATCAAAACCGTTTTGAAACGAGAAAAGATTGAATTGCATGATTCTTGCAAAGAATGAAATTGACCAAAATAGGAAAATAAAATTATATTTTCAACGTAGACAGTCACCTTAAGTTGACGGGGAGATAAAGGTTACACTTCGAGGATGAATTGACAGCAATTTTACTGTTCGCGATGAGTTTGACGATTGGTAAGACTAATTAAAGGTTTCTGATCACCATAAAATGTGTTAAAAGAAAGACTTATGTTTGAAATGTTCAGAAATATGTTGAGAAATATGGAGAAAAAAATATTGGGTCTCGACGAAAAGTTCATTAAATAGAGAATGCACTTCGCTATTTGGAGGTTATTTAACGAAGAAATTCTCAAAATGTTCTTGGTTCCAAGAAAAAGTTCGCAAATTAGAGAAATTCGCAAAATAGAGGTTCGACTGTATATATATATATATATATATATGGCATGTATGTTGGTATTTATGCATTCTTGCTTTGTTTTGCCTGTAATTAAAAAAAAACAGTATAGATAGCAAAGCAGACATGCCAAGCTTTTGTTTATTTAATATTTCATAATACAAAGTCTATTCCAAAAATTGTAATAAATTAGATTCATGGGAAAATAATAATTTTATCTTTTGTTCAATACAGTCGAAAGTGGATATTTGGGCCTAAAGGCAAATATCATCTATATTATTAATAATCTCATGTCTGATATTTTCTTTCTGTTTTCAAATATCTTGGAGCTGCATTCAGATTTATAAGCCCTTGTTATCTAACGTTGTTATTTACCTACCTTATACGATTTTTCCATAAAAAGAGGAAATTAAGAATAAATTGAAAAATTAATCTGAAAAACCCGATTTTTATTTTCCATTTATGATTTTCATCTTCAGTTTCAATTTCAATTTTCAATATTAACTATTTTTTCATCATCATTATTAAAGAAAGTTCACCTGAAGTTACGTGGAAATGTTTATATTAATATACATTACAGTCTACTCTATACTTTATGTATGCTTTTTGCTGTCACTATATATTATTTCATAAGATTACTCTGCTTCCTTTTGACATCCACGTGGTTCCAGAAACTATTCCCTTTGAATTTTGTTTGAACAAATATATAAACAGCATTGAATAAATATTTTTCTCCTAATGCTTTACAGTGGAGCTGGATAAGGAATTTCCAATGCCAAGGTAAGATTTTCATAAACATTACATCTTCCAGAATTCATCCATTCATTACTGATATAGTTACCACTGTTGAAGATATGACAGTGCCATTAAACAGTCCTAAAATGTTCCTTATTCTTTAGATTCCTCTTTCAGACTAAAGTGTTCCAATAGTTATCTTCTTTTATAAGTTAGAACCTCGTCTGTGCTTAAATTTGAATATATTTATATTAAATTCCTTATCTAGTACCATTGTATTCTGTAATTGGGTTGAATACTGCTGTATTTTATCTGCACTGTTTGATACACTAGGATTTACGTTATTATGGATAATATTAAACGTAAGTGTAATATTATTTTTAAAAATTCCATGCTAAACTTAAAATATTCAATAAAATTGCCCATTAGGGCATAATTTAAACATTGATAAGAATAATTTTCCCTCTTTATTATTTAATAATAGATGTATTTTCTATGAGTTAATGCTAATGTACAACAGTTTGCAAATGTTAAGATTCACTCTTAAGAAAAATACCTATAGAAAGACCACCGGGGACAACAAATCAGTAAGATGGATTTCCAAAGATCCCTTGAAAGAGATTTAAATATCAACTTCTGATAAAGATGACTTGTAAATCGCAGTGCATTTGTCAGGTCTTTGAATGTGGCATAAAAGCCTTTGATATATCACACTTATCAAAGCAGTTAAACACATGGGAGATACTTCTCATCATTTAAAATTATTCACTTTGGACTATGTTGAACAACAGAGAAAATTATTATTTTCCGATGAATATAATTTATAAAATTGTGAAGAGTATAGCTTGTACACTCTAGCATTTACTGAAAATATGAGTTTTGGATGTTATTTTGAGTTGATTGATGTCTTTATTTACCAGCAGGAACAACAAAGAATGGCGATATATACCTGGAGAATTTGGCAGGGTAGTTGTGATTACTCTCGAATTTACACATATGTACTTCCTTCATGAAATAAGGAGTACCATGATATAGGTGCTGTAATGTTGCAGATTTCCTCAGAGCAAACATAATTTCTGTACCGTATTGGTTTTGAAACTGCCCGTACTTGCATGCAAGAGAAAATGTTTGTAATTCATGGAAGAATAGGATCCATTAGAGTATCCCAAGTAATTTCAAGAAATATCTTCCGGGTATCAAACATGTGTGGTGTTCATCAATTTCTGCTGAGCATTTGTATTAGATTTCAAGCTTCCTATATACCTAATTGATGTCAGACAGGGACTTTACCGTCTACTGAAACTGCGGTATTGCCAGGAACAATTCCTATTTTATTTTAATTTATTGTTTTTAAACTGTGTCATCAGTCATTGAGGAAATATTGTCTTAAACCTTCGCAGACTACCGAAACACAAGTAGATCGTTCTCCATCAGCCGCCTGGTTAACATCACGTTAGAAAGATTACCTGTTCAATCCGTAACAATGTTAATTTCATTTTTATTAAATAAATTTTTTCAAAAAAATTTTGAGTTAAAAAGTAAAAGTAAATTTTTATTCACACCACTATTTCCAACATAGTTATTTCTAAAATGCAAAAATTCTATTTTGATTTAATTATTTGCATGTGAATAAAATTGTGCTTCCCCTTGACTGCTATTATACCATATAAGATTTTTATGATTTTTCAGATATATTTCTCTCCCAATGGGGCTTACAACTTGTTACATTTGGTTTAACTCATTCCCAGTAGCACTGCAAGTCTTAGTTTTATTTCCTCTTTTATATTTGTTCCCAAATATTAAGAAGTTTTTGTGGTATTAGTTGAAAAAACTATTCTTTTTGAGTGTAATATAAACATTCTGAGAAAAACCTTATTTTTCGATTTCCTCAAATCCAGCTGCTTCCGTGAGATGACCACACAATTGATCTCAGAATTTCTTCTTCTCATTAAATTGATTGAAACCATATACCATGACAGTCATGAAATGAAGTGAACTAACCAGAGATAGCCTTAAAGTTTTGATGCTTTTACCCTATACAGTTTCTATATCGGGACATTTTGACCTCCCATCTCCTGGAAATTTTTAATGGTTGCTACGTCGGCATATTATGAAAACTGCTCTCGGTTGTGGGGTGTCGTGTGTTTTAGAAACTTCCGCAACTTCAAATGCCGATTCTCTCTAAAATTTGTATAGTATTAAACATGTTTCATATAATACTTCACTATTGCAGAAAACTGTAGAGCCATGAAAAATTAAGTGTAATGACGTGCTTTCATAAAAAAATTAAAATTCATTTTTTAAGAGAAAATAAAAACTTTGAAAGCTTTGATTCATTACATTTTGTGTTAAAAGATCGGGGACGTCTTTAAGGCTTAGGTAATTATAGAGCGAAGCGTTTGTCGGCAACGGTAGCATTTAAAGAAAAGCTTTATGGGTCTAGAGTGTGTGCGGTCTTTTAGATGATAGACGCAGATAAGCAAGGATGGCACCATTCGTGACGTTATGTTACAATTGCCTTTTGTGAGTGATTGATTTGGTGGGGAGAGTTTTGAAAACCACATGGTCTGGCGATGTTGCCGGTGGTCGGTCAGCTGTCTGGATTATTGCGTGAGAGGGGAGTTTTTGATCAAGAATGAGGGCAGCAAATGAGAGGCTTGTAGGTGTTGGGACTTAACAAATAAAAAAGTCGAGAGTTTCCTGAATGGCTAGTGAAGTGATTCCGGAGGCGGGAGCATTTAGGGAATTAACAATTTGGAAGAGAGATTTTGAGAATGAAGTCGAACATACGGAGTCCAGGAGGCATCCCTGGGTCGGCTGAAGAAAAGCTATCCCTGTTTGACTGCCCAAAGCCCGGTCGAATCTTCCCGGAGCTAGTACCTATTTAGGGTAGCAAAATAAATAAAACGAAGGAGATTTATGAGTAGAATCTCGGTGGATCCTTCTCGAGAAAGAAAGCCTGTGTGGCGTGGAGACCGGTATATTTTCCCGGATACCATATAAAGATGTGCTGCTGAGAGAAGATTGCCTCCAGTGCCCAATCAGTGACGAAAGCCCCATCTTTGACGAGAGCCCCATCATTCAAAAAAAGAGACTACAGTGCCCCATCTTTCGACGAAAGACTATCGTGCCCCATCAATTTTACGGGAGAACCTCCACCAGAGAGGAGATTCGACACCTAACCGCAGTGATTACCTCAACTAAAGGACGTGAGTGCTTTCTCTTGTTTTTGTCTAGTTCAGATCCCACGGTTGCTATTGATGGTTAGTGCGGGTTTTACGTGATTGAAATATAGTGTATTATTTTTTGATAGGAGATTTTAGAATTTTGTTTTACTTAGTGTTTCGCTCCCTGAATCAAGAAGTTAAACTAAATAGAACCCTGTTTCATTTGCTCGTGATTTTGATACTGAGTAGATCAGCTAATATGTTAATTAAATTTGATGAAATAAAATGTAAATATTATGATAGTGTAAATAAATAAGTCTTTTTTTGTTTCAAACCTTGAGTTAGTATTATTAATCTGGTGTGTGTTTTTTTATGTGGAGCAAACTTGATTTAGTGGATCCAACTGGTTTTAAAATTGTTCGTAAATTGCTAATTACATCCAGAGCTTTCCAGAAATAATTAATTTGGTTGAGCTGGTGACGCATTTTAAATTAATATAAAATCTCTAATTCTGAATAGTTGTTCCTTAAAATAAAATACTGTAATTTCTATACCGTTCCCTCGACGTGTGTGTTCTTGAGAATTTAGCCGTTGCCCATTTCTCTTAAACCGTAAAAGCTTCAACCGCAATTTTCTTAGCCAGGTGTTAGTCTCAGGATTCCATTGTTAAGTTTGTCTAAAATGCACATTTTATGGCTGGTAATTGCAGGGTGTGTCTTGTGAACATCCAACTAGACTTTTGTCCACTCATGCCGTTTTGCGTTTGCTCCCTAAATTGGACCATAAAATGGGTTTAAGGTAGAGATAAAAGTTGTGTCTCTCGCCCCCCTTAGTTAGAAAGATTTTTCCCACGAATGAACTTGGCGTCAGCTTGGCGTGAAATCGCTCTCCGAGTAGGTCTTTCTCCCCTGGTTCGACCAAGCGAGCAGAGGCGCAAAGTTAGTAATATCGGGGCTAAACCATTCACGGGCCTCAATTTTGCGGCGCGCTAGACTTTTTCTCCTCTTGGCGAGGTTTAGGCAAGGCCGGGTTCCTGTTGTTGGCCATTAGCGCTTGAGTTGTTATTACTGTCTATTTTCCTCAGTGCTGAGGTAATATTGCGTACGCCTTGGACGAGTGTCCGCTTTTGTTTAATTGGCGCATTTCTAGCTAGTCTAACCCTCTCTTTCCGCGTTTTACACGCCTGTCCAGTGATGAAAAATATATATTAGAGAGCCATTTATTTTTAGAGAGAGTTGATTCTAATATTTTTGCGTTTAAGCACCCCATCAGTTTTGGCTCTGCCAATTCTGTTTTGGCGGGCCCCTTTTTTTATATATATTGAACTTGCAATGTTTGTTAGTTATGCTTCTAACTTTTGACCGGAACGGTCACCATTATTTTTGAGCTCATGTTGACTCAAGCTCACCTTCCATTTTTATATAGAACATTTTCCTAAATTGTACTCAAGTAATAGATGAATTGATTTCTGATGAAGAATAAATGATTTTTTTTAACAAAGCTTTGGCTTCATGCTTAGTTTTTTTATGGCTCCTACATACGCATTCCGAAACGGTATGTTGACAGTGTCATTTCCTGAGGTTATTAGCACAGCCTACTCCACTACGCTCCTGCAACGATCTGGCCGATAGTAAGTTTGTAATTATTCACCCGAAGGACGGAAGGATATCATCGAGGAACCATCATCTAGCACCTTTGCTGTTTTGTTACTGCAGAACGTTTAGGACTACTACAGTGCTGATCTAGAATATTCATTCCAGTTCACCTATTACGATCCTAGCGAACTTTTAGCCTCCTCCTTCCTGGAGAACTTTCTCATCTCTTCAGCGAACTGTTCTACTTCCTTCACTACAATAGATAGATGCAGTGAACCTTTTTTTAATCACCGTCTTCACGTTAACGAACAGCTACATCCTTTCCCCTTTACTGAAGAGACTGTATCCCTCTTAATCTACAGTATAGGGTGTCCAGCCAAACAGTATGTAATAGGCTTCATCAGGGAGGTCTCTATGCACGTAGGCCAATGGTCTGCATTCCGTTGACCTCACGCCACAGTGCGGCCCGAAGAAGATGGGCTGCTGAACATCGAGATTGGGAGCAACATGATTGAAGCCATGTGCTGTTTACAGGCGAGTCCCGATTCAGTCTGGAGTGTGACACCCGACGAGTTTTGGTATGGAGGGAAATGGGCACTCGAAATAACCCTACATTCGTTCATGAAAGGTCACAATACAGACGAGCTGGATTTATGGTATGGGATGGAAGAAGCATAGGTTGGCGTACGGACATGCATATCATTCGAAATGGTAATTTGACGGCCCGAAGGTATGCAGACGAGATACTGAGACCTCATATCATACCTTACGCTGCAGCCATTGGAGATTCCTTTCTTTTCCATCATGATAATACCAGACCGCATACAGCTCGTCTTGGGGAGAACATGCTTGAAGCTGAAACAATACAGCGTATGGAATGGCCAGCGTGCTCTCCTGACCTGAATCCAATCGAGCATGTTTGGGATATGCTCGGATGACGCATTGTTGCGAGACCAAGGCCTCCTTTTACTCTCCGAGACTTGGGGATTGCACTTCTTGAGGAGTGGAACAGTATTCCTCAAAGTCTTATCGATAACATCATTGCATCCATGGAAAACAGGTGTGCAGCAGTCTTAGCTGTTCGAGGAGACCACACGCCATATTAAAAATCTTGCATCATTTCAAAACAATACTTTTTTTATCGTTTACGTGTAACCAAATTGTTGCCCTAAATCATCTTTTCATGTTTTTTCCATATTTTCAAAGAATTAAAGCTTAATTTCAAAGTTTTACGTCTTTTTTTCTGTATTGCGCATTGATACGCGTGTACTATCTATTTTGTACCAATACGTGGCTGTATCGCACGGTGTTCTTAACTTCTTTGCTTGCTCCCCTAATTTTTTTGAGCAGTGAATATGTTGAACTGAATAAAAACTTCTGTCAAGCGTCATGATAAATCAATACTGAAAATCATATAAATGCTTAAATTTTTTTTAAAAATTATTTCCCATATTTAATATTTGTAAAATTATAATACTGTACTATAATTTATAATATTTACATTTACAGTCTCTTCATTATTCATTTTTAACAAACATAGAATCCCATATACCGGGTGCGTCATAAATTCGTGCAAAGTTCAAAAATTCGTAATAAAAGAAGTAATGCTCGGAAACATTTTCTGTTTGCGCCAATAGGATCAGAGAGATATTGGATTTTTTTTTCCATTGAAAAAAAAATTTTCCAAAAGTAACCGAAAGACGGCGTTCACACGTCATACTGAGACGTTTTATGCAAATCAGGCTATCATTAAAATACCTGGCTGTAAATTGATTCGTCATTCGAAGCCGGCAACATGCTTTCTTTACCAAACAGAGTGTTGGTGATTAAAATTTTCTACAAGAATGTTGAATCCACAGCTGTTACATTACGAAAGTTTCGCACGGAGAAAGGACTGGATGTGCAAAAGCCCCATTTCATTGAATGGATACTGAATTTAATACGACATTTCGAGGAAACTGGGAGTTTGGAGGAGAGTCCATGAAGTGGCAGACCATTCCTGAGCTCGGACCGCGTCCATGTTGTGCAAAGTGTCATGGAAGATTTGGCAGCCGAGACATCAACCGGGAGTTGCAGTGCTCGTAAAGCTGGGAGAGGAAAGGTCGATTCAACGTATTCTGCACGGAATGTTGAATCTGTATCCGTACAAAATCCAGGCACTTCACCAACCTGATTTGTATAAAACGTCTCAGTATAACGTGTAAGAGCCCTCTTTCGGTTACTTTTGGAATTTTTTTTATATGGAAAAAAAATTCAAAGTCCCTCTGATCCTATTGGCGCAAACAGAAAAGTTTTCATGATAGTTCATATTTTCATCAAAGAACATGATAGTTCATATTTTTAAATCTTTTGCAATCTTTTGTTCACCTAGGACTGATATTTTTGAAACTTCCATTTATAACAAAAAGTGAAGGCGATATGTAAAAATATGTAAAAATAACCACATTCACTATATAAAAAATCTTTTACATATTTACTGCTCGAACAGTTATAATATTGTACTTTATTTTATTACATTTACATTAACAATCTTTTATTCACCATTACCAATCAAATAATATCATTTCCAGCTAAGTGTTTGTATATGTAATTGTGTAATTTTACACATCAATAAAGCATTTTAAAACATCCACTTACGCCTGTTTTTTATATCTCCTATACATTTATTTTTAACATAAAAGGGAAGGGAACGTGCCACAGTAAGCAGTCAATTCTGGAAGAATTTCTTTACACAGTATGATCCCATGAGAAAACGATCGAGTGCTAAAAAATTCCTACAGTATTAAAGCGCAAGAAATCATTCAACACAGATGCAGCTTCAGATTCTGCGTATTGATGACGGGCAATATCGTATCTAGATCATTTAATCGCTTAAAGTGAAAAAGTGTGAGGCCATTTTTTTTTCTCAAAGCATCAAATCCCGCACTGTATCACTTTCATTTCCTGTTTGATGGTAGCAGAACGGCAATGATCGTCAGTGAGCACTTTCATATCAGTGTCAACTTAGTGAAAGATTTCTCAATGAATAAAAATGAATGGTGTGATAATGTTAATCTAATGACGCTTTAAAGGACCATTAGCCAGTTAAATCGGATGTTTGTGCAATGTTTATAACGTATTAAGTCCTTTTTTTCTAAATTCGTAAAAGTAATTTCTAATTTAACTAAAAGTAACTAGTTGAAGTAAAGATTTTATATATTTTCACTCTGTCTAGATTATAAATCCATTTTTATTCTTACTTATTTTAATAGGTATTTAAATGTTTACCAAACGGCTGGATAGTAAATAAATGTATTAATACGCAACTTATACACAACACATCATTGCCCCATGTTGAAAATCATAACATTAAGTGAACAGTGGATCTTCAAACACAACTTTTTTTTGTTTTGAATGGATTTGCTTGAAATTTGAATATGTGACTAGTACCATAGATATGTAAAAGTGGTTAAAATTCAAAAAAGAAATATTAATAATTTATGAAATATGAATTATTAATTATATCAAAAATTTGCCTAATTAAAAATATTCCATGCGCATTTCTTTTGCATATAATATGGTAATTTTTATTTACATCATACCTTATAGAACTAACAATGAAACTTTTTGCTTATTTTAATCATTCATTGAAAATATAAAGAGAAAAAAATAATAGAGAAAACACCCTTTTTTTACACAAAATACCTATAAATCATCTTTTCAAGTACAAAATTAAAAAATTCTGAGCTACGAAGCATAATTTTTTTCAATAAGATTTTTTTAATATAGTGTTAAAAATATAAAACTTAAATTTCAAAGCAATACGATAATTAGAAATGCGCATGGAGCAGTTTGAATATTCGTATGACATGAAAATTTTTATTTTAAGAAAAACACATTTAAAGTTATTGCTATTATTAACCACATAATAATCTAAATTAAATACAAATGCCTATAACTAGGAAAGTAATCGCAGAAATTAAAAATTCTTTTTGCAACATTCCTACTCGTCCGTAGTTTCAAAATTCAATAAAATAAAAAAATCGAATTTTTGGACAAATTTCACAATTTTGAAAGTCCACTGTCCTCTATGAATAGAGAAATACACTTTAAAACGTAACTATTGGACCCAATAAAAAGATATATAGTTACTTAACACGAATAAACAATATTTGTCAGGTTTAATTCTGTATATGACAAATATAATTATAAATAAAAATTACAGATAGAGAGCTAGAGAGATTCCCTGGAATAAACAAATTAACGAGTTTATATGGCCTCATGCTTAGTAAGTATCTAAAGCCACATTTAAACATGTTACTGGAGAAAGCAATTTTTATTTGTAAATTATTGCTAATTAATAGAAATCACGGTTGCAGAAGCCATATTTGGCCCATTTATAGATTAAAATTTTTCGTTTAAGACCAAAATGAAGTAAATTCATGCAGTAGTTTTCTCTCACGGACTGCCCAAAGAATCAGCTTAGCAACTTAAATATATAGATAATGAATACAGAATTGAAAGATTTGCAGATTTTTGTTTCTGAATATGTAAGGTTTATCAAAGCTACGGCATGATCGCTAAATGGTTTTGAGGTTCTTTTATGGGACGAAAATACAAGGATGATTACCGAAAAGTTTTATGTGGGTCGAATATCTGCCGAAACTATTTGGTGCATTTCCTACTGTTATCTTAATTCACAATTAGTTCTTCACACTCGAAAATAAAAAATTAAGTAAAAGAAATGATAAGCGTGGAATCTTTACAGTGGAACAACTATGATAAATAAATTACTTTTAATTGAAGTATGGCTTTTCAGTGTATCTTACGTTAGGGGAAAATGTAAGTTCCATGAGTGACAATGCAGAACTCTTTATCAGTAGAATGAGACCCTCCTATGATA
Organism: Dolomedes plantarius; assembly: GCA_907164885.2. Lineage (NCBI taxonomy): Eukaryota > Metazoa > Arthropoda > Arachnida > Araneae > Dolomedidae > Dolomedes > Dolomedes plantarius. The sequence goes on along the minus strand of OU015495.1, from coordinate 185,284,145 downwards.
ATGGTGTTAAGGTTGGGTTGAACGCCTTTTCCGTAAATACGAAAATTTATGAATAAATGATTTAAAACAGGTGGGGCTGTCTTAACGCTTTTCTTTAGGAAATACGATAAGTTTCTCTGTCATCAAGAAGAATGACTTACAGCTAGTAGGTATAGTACATTTTAAAATAAAAAACACCATCACTTCTTGTTAAACAGACGGGGAAACAAACACACACACACACACACACACACACATATATATATATATATATATATATATATATATATATATATATATATATATATATATATAAGGAAACTGAAATTTTTATATTCTCAAATTTATACAGCTTCATTTGTTCAAACATAGTTAAAGGCATAATTTATCATTTGAGTCCCTCTGTACTCTATGAAGGAAAACGAGTTTATGTTTGTTTTTATCAAAATCAATTGATTAAATAAATCAGCGTTAGTCAATTCAGTTGAATGTTATTCAAATATAGAGTTTTACTGTTTTAATTAACGCGAAATGATTCATTTACGAATTCTTCATGACACTACTAGAACCACTTTCTCAGCTGCTCTTTATCTTTGTAATTTCACTAAAACTATTTACTTTCTTAACAAAGTGTATTGCTATTTGTTTTCTGTCATTAAAGTTAAGAGTTAATCTGATTAAGGAAACTTTCAAATAAGTCTCCAATGATTTATCAAAAATGTTATGGTTTCAACATTTTTTGAGTAAGTTCTCTCCTAAAAATTTATTCTCGTTAAAGCTAGCTCATAAAGTTTGAACGGTAAATATATTTTCTTTTGTTTTCAGATAAAGCAAAATAAATTTAATCTACGTACTAAATTATGATTAAAGTTTTAGATTTTTTTTGCTTTAATTTTGTTAAATCGTTTTGAACAAGTAATCCAACAGATGAGAAAGTTTTTGTAATTCTGTAAATTAAATACGATCGCAAAGTCGATATTATTAATTGAAGTGCATTAAAAAACTCTTAAAGAAATTTTTTTCTTCTTTAAAAGATATTTCGAGTTTTATTTAGTGCTCTATAAAATATCTCTTGTTTTCGAAACAAGTAGCTAACAAATCGAAATATTCTTTTCTTGAATCTAATCCATTTGCTCATGAAATACTTCCATCGAACTGATGGACTTCAACTTCTAGAATTCACTTTAGGAAGATATCACTCCCTTTCTAAGATTTCCAACTTCAAAGCGAAATATTTTCTTAAATGTATGTGAATCTCTATTTCGATAAAACATATTTTCTATACGTACGTGTATGGAAACCATTTTCAAGCTGCGTAAATTTCTTCTGTTGTTTCTATTAAAATATTTTAAAGTCAAGAGTAACAGTTTTAATTTTATTAAGTACATTTCCTTGTTGCGTTGGTGAATATTTCCATTTCCCAATTTCTTGATGGAATCAATATTTAAACATTAGAAATGTGAAAGTAGCGTTAAATATACTGTGGTTAAAATATATTTTAGAAAAAAAAATAGTTGTCAGCGGTTAAATTAACTATTAAAAGATATAAAGCAGGAAAGTGAAGGAATGTTTTGAATAATAGCATTTATCTATAAATTCTTCTTTTTGATTTCTTAAAAATCTCTTTTTAGTATTTTTAACGGGGAATAATGTGATCATAAATGTATGAAGTTAATATACTGAGAGAGGAAATTTTTTTTTATTTATCCAAATTTGCTTTTTCAAGAGGTTTGTCGAAAACAAAAGTTTAATTTTTAAAAGACAAATGACATTACTGAATTTTCTCACATTTTTTTTTTGTCAACGCGCGTGTGTCAGATTATTTACCCAGATGTAGTACTAAACTAAAGCATATTTTGTAAAGCATGTTTTGTAAATCATATTTTGTAAAGCATATTTGTAAAGCATATTTTGAAAAAGCATATTTTGTAAATTTTTGTTTTGACTAAAGCATGTTTTGTAATCACCCCAAATTATTGATTTTATAAAGGAATGAATTTGTTCTGCGTGTATGGTATAAATTGATGTATAAAAATCAATTAAGGCAAAAGTCTCAAACTTTGAAGTGTATGGTTAGAAAATCATGACTGTATATATAATCTAATATCAATAGAAAACAGTACCAGCGATTGAATAGTATTACGTCAATAGGTGTGTTGGCTTTAAACGGGAATGTGAGTGATTCACATAGCAACTGAAACTGTTGTGACTTCAACGTTAAAAGTGCATTCTACAGAAATGATCTCTTCCCAAACATTAACGATAGTTCGTATATTATCTATTTGTCAAATGGACCGATTCACAAGCCATATACAGGTCATACTAAGAATCAACCGTAAGTCATCGATATTTATTTAAACTGAATCCAGATTTGAAATGAAATCTGAAGAAACATTTTTCTCTGCTTTTCTTATGCAACAACAGTTATATTTGAAGAGCACCAAACAAACCTTATGACATGATTGCTGCTTCTCCAAGGTAAATTCTGTAGAATAAATCAGCAGGTGCTACTATTAACCCTCCAGCAGTCGCGCGTATGTGGGAGATACACTCGAGTTGAATTCGGTTTTATATCTTCAGGCCAGAGAGCGCCGCGAAAGCCAGCACTTGGCTATTCTACCTGCTCACTTTGACCTACTTTCAGTCATCGTCTGAATTTTTAGGCGTTAATAGGGTGCCGCATATCCACCATTTGTATTTTAGATATACCCGCGACTGTTCGTGTAATAGTTTTCGTTATATCTGGGTTTTTTAAAATTTTTTTTATAAGAAACCTTTATTGTTTTATTATTAAACATTGTGGTTGTAACTTTTGCGTCTAATTGCTTTCAATGTGCTCTTGTGAAAGAAAACGTTGATCAAAGAGCACCTACCTCTCTGCAAAGCGAGCAAAAAATTAAATTGTGGAAAAGAAAAGCAGAACTATGCGTTGAAGAAGTGGAAAAAAGCGACGTCAGGGAAAAAAAATGATGCAATCCCTGCTAAAAGGGCAAGTGCACTAGGATCAAGAGGTTCAGATGTGACATTTTCAAGAAATTTATGTTTTGAACACTCTAAACACACTTGCCCAGACTGCAAAGCTGCTACTCAATGACTATAAAGTCTAATTTCTTCCTTTTTATATCTAAGTTTAATTTCTTTTTCTTTTATATTATGCTTATACCTTTATATTACAAATGTAAATAGTTCGGTACTGTTATCCACAATTTCATTTATTTTATTTTCAGGTCATTTGAGCAACATTTTGGTCTTTTACATTGTTTTCATGATTTATATTTACGTTGGTTCTGTTTCTTTAAATAGAGGAATAATCTTGTAATTTAAGGGGACTCACTACCCTTAAATCTTTAAAACATTCGATTTTTTGAGAAAAATATATGTTAAAGCCTGATCATTTCTGAACAAAATAAAGCAAACCGCATGAAAATATTCCGCTTAGTTCCGGAGATATTGACATTCAAAATATTTAATTACTGATCAAGTTTATGGTAAGAAAAATTTTAAACTAATTTTTCTCAAAATGTAATTTTCCATCATTCCGCAACTGATATCTCAAAAACTATGCAACATAATTCCATGAAATTTTTATCATTGCATAATCATGTTATTTTATTGCGTCTGAACTAGAATTATTGCAATCACTGCACATTTTTTTATTTTTTCAGGGGTAAATTAATGCAAAAATTTAAGGAAATTTTAAGTATATTTTGAGCATTTTTCAAAAAATTGAAAAAATATTTTAATGTTGAATGTTTTATGTTCAATTGTATTTTGAATTATTTATTTTAAATATAAAACAGGAATTATACATTTAAGTGTAAAATTAATTTCATAGTTCTACGCGCAAAGCAGTATACAATAAAAATACTTCAAAAAACAAGGTATATTTAAAGAAGTTTTAAAAAAATTACTTAAAATTATTTTGAGGGTTGAAAATTTGTTTAATAAAATAAATATATCAATTTATTATATACATAAAATTTGGAAAAATTGGGAGTAAATTGAAATAGTTGCAAAGAGCCAAAAGCCATGAAAATATGCCTTACTTCCTCGACTTAAGGGTCGTGAGTCCCCTTAAATAACATTTGTTCAAAATAAGCTTACTTATTTACTCTTAACTAATTACAACATAATTTCCCTAGTTAAACTCTTAAAAATTTATATTTTACAATAACGTATATGGGAAATACACGCGACCTTTCACGTTGGAATAGAGAGCGCGACTGCTGGAAGGTTAAGTTGAGTATCAACTCCAAAGAATTTTGTGATTGTTTCAATGTACATGCTTATAAACTATAGCCTTCAAGCAATGCAAATCTGATAAAATACTGTTCTATATTGTTCTTAGTAGGGAAGATTGTGTGACTATTCTAGTGGCGCTGTCACAGTTCTTTCACAGAATATCGACTCATCCTGACTCACTGTCCAATCACTTCTCAGTGACTGTGTAAACTTCGTGAGTGCATTTTAGGGTAAGAATTGTAGGCGGAATTTCAATATAAGTGAATATTCAAATTCCTCCAATATATATCTTCTCTTGCAACCTAAAGGCTTAAAAAAAGATTGGCAAAAGATTTTATATAAAACTTTTCATCATGCTTGAAAAGGTCACGCTCTCGAAGTACTAGATATTCCACTAAAGAATTTTCCCGTTTGACACGTGTAGAGACTATTTTAAATAGAGTTCCGGGAGAAAAGTCCATGCTTTAAACTATCTTTAAGACAACTCGCGAAGTATGTGTTTCATTACATGTAGGAGGCTTACAATAAAAGACAGATATATCATTCAATCTATAAATTCCTAAGTATTCGTATAAGATAGATTTTAGATATTCGTTATTTATTTCTGCATTTTAATTTACTTGGAGAACATCTGTATCATATTATTTAAATCTTTCTATGTATTATTACAACTCGATTTTACATTATCAGCATATGCATTTGTGTTTATGTGCACGTATGTAAAAATGACAGTTTGAAGATTTTTTTTGTTACTGTTTCTAAAAGACTTATAAGATTTTCCTTCATTCTGAGACTGAAAAGTTTCTACAAAATACACTGGTTTCAAATATAAGACCCACTTTCAGATGGATAGGAAAACGAAATGAAATAAAGTTGGATTCAGCGAAGTTCGGAAAGTTTTCTGAAGTTTCTTCCCTCTACAAACATAAAATGTTGTCTAAAAAATGTACGAGTTCTACCTGAGTTACTATTTTATTATTTATATATTTATAATTTGTTTACGGTTGTTACTGTTATTTAAAATTATGAAAGAAAGCCATCCGGTTGAAAATTTCCATCTTTTGAAATACCATCATTTAATTTTTTTTCTTGTGACTTTGTTTAAAATATCATAGGTTAAAGCAATTTTTTAATGTGACCTGTTGTTAATGATACAATATATATATATATATATATATATATATATATATATATATATATATATATATATATATGTGAGTATGGGGGGGGGCAGGGCTTGGTACAAGATTTGGCTCCAAGATGACTTTGTTTGCTTATGTCTGTTTAAAAAAATGTTATTTTTCAATGTAAGAAGTACCTAAATTTGTCCAATGCTTTAAAAGTGTTCTCTAAACCATTGTACAGACTTTGGTACTTCTTAAATTGAAAATAATATTTTTAAAAGTCATGTAATCAAACAAATTCCTCTTGGAGAAAACTGACTTAGGCACTTTTTGTACCAAGCCACAGATATATATATATATATAAAGAAAGAGAGAGAGATAACACAGAACAAGAGTAAAAGGAATTTGTATCCTCCATATATTAAATATAGAAGAGTATGATTACAAATTATTTTAATATCAGGAAAAACGCATTACTAGTAAGACAGTAAATGCGTTAATTTCATTTTTTTATTTCTACTCATATTTTTCTCAGTATCCTGGACAATAGTTGTTTTTACTCCGCAGACCATTTATTAGCCTTGTAAAACTTAAATCAATTCAATTCAGAGAAATTGCAAGAAAGAAAACGTGTATATTTTTTTCCTACTGATCCCTCACTTTAATTAATCTTGTTTTTAAGTAAAAGTTTATCCCGCAAAGTGTGGAACTTTACGACAGTAAAATGAAAATAAAATTTCGGTATTTACTGCGGGGAATGTGTTGCAATATTTCCTGTATTTGAAACTTACGCATTTTTAGTTAGAAACCGATTATTGTTACCGGCATTTTAATTGCCTCAAATATTTTGATATTTTTAAGGCCTTTAATTCTACTAACACTAGAACATATTTCATGTTTCGTAAAAGTTTCACCTCTTTAAGAATTTTCAAAAAATTATTTTCTTTACTCTTTATTTGAAACCGGGGCATCAGATTCAGGTGGGTGTGGTTTGTTCCCAGGGCGCCAAGCTTCGTTGTGAGAAACAAGGCGTTTGGTAACGGAGAGCAAAACTGTGACTCTCCTGGGAGTGGAATCCTCTGGGGGAGCCACTGATGATAAGGCTTCGGCTTATCACCACTTCCACGAAGTCAGGCTGGAAGCAGGTTGATGGCCCAGATTGACAGTGACAATGGACGTTGGGGCTTCGGCTTATCACCACTTCAACGAAGTCAGGCTGGAAGCCGGATGATGGCCCGGGTTAACCTTGACAATGGACGTTGGGGCTTCGACTTTTGCCGTATGGAGTCACCTCTTGTTGTTCCCTTTGTCCTAAACTAACTCGTACCTGTGCAACTCTGTGCAAGGTGGGATTATGATACGCCGAGTAAACAACTGTCTCCAGGTACTGCGTTTGTTACATACCTAGTCGGTGGAACGATGCATTATTCTAACTTACTCTTTATTTGCAACATGTAAGAATATTATTAAAAATTACTTTGACATTCGGACTCCAAATATATAAGACAACAAATGCAGTCGTCAAATCTTATTTTCTTATTTTAGAACTATTACTCTCGTACTATGTGAAAGATTAGGAAAGTTAGGCTGGAAAATTAGGCTTTTGAACAGTGATTCTAAATTTTTTAATGCCTAGATCCCCCTTCGGATGACCTTAAAGCTCTACTCTCTCCGAGGTTTAATAAAAGGAAGTAACAATTGTAAAATACATTCTAAACATATTTTTGCTAACCCCCCCGGAATATCATTTACCCCCCCCCCCTCCAGTTTGAGAACCACATATTTTGAGTAAATGTCATGTTTTGAAAAAATGCCTCCTGAATTGCTTGTACTGAACATAATTTGAGTTCTATAAAAAGGTATAGCCCAAATGAAACTGAGACTTTTGGTGGTTTTTTTTTTCAGGAATGGTTTATTAGTTGTGTCAGCCCAGCCGCACACCGAATGCAACAAAACAGTGCTCAACGTTTCTGTTTCTAGGTTTCTGTATCCGACGCATCGTCTACAATGTAAACAAAGGAGAGTGCTACACACCAGATGCAACATTGTTTTGAAACACCCCGCATCATTTCGGGAACGTTGCTGCATCAAAAGTGTATGCTTCTCTGACCGAAGTTTCTCGACACATAGCTGGAGAAACATTTCATCTGCGCATGTTCGGGAACACAAGTATTTTATTTTCATTAATGTTCCGTGCTGAGGATTTTTGCATTATTATAATAAAAATAGATTGAGGATGATGCTGACAAGTTGATAGTTCTTGTCCACGCAAGGACAGAAATTTATGATTTTAGAGCGAAGGACCACCAAAACCAAGATGTAATAAATTAAATTTGGCAAGATATAGCTGAGGAATTAAATATTCCAGGTATGTACCACACCAATTTATCACATTTAATTGAATAAACCTCGCCCTCAAGTAATCCAGACACCCCCATTTTTTAAGATATTTGTAAGAAAGAAAAATAGGGTTGCGTCACTCAGGGCCAGATCTAGGTGGGCTCAAGCAGGGCATCTGCTCAGAGCGGAACACAACACTGCAGACCTCTTCAACTCCCGTGTTCGTACTTACAACGGAGGAAATATCAACCTATCGTTGCAAATTAAAATGTATTCCCATTTTCTACTATAAAACATTTTGATTGCGCAACGCCTAGCAACAGAAACGTTGCGCACTGTTTTGTTGCGTTCGGTGTTCGGCCGCCCTTACGTGAACATACAGGAACTAATGGTGATACGTGAGCTACATATCCGATACACAAAGTCACATTTTCGGTTCAGATAAGTATCCAAGAGCTTACTAAATTTTGAATTCCCTGTGTGCAGAATGTCCTTGGTTGTCTCCGGAGCCAGTCTTGAACAAGTCATAACCTCTGAATCATTAGCAAAAAGGTGTCTCTTGAGAGCCTTTTTCAGTGGGCCGAAAATGTGGTAGTTGCAGGGTGACAAGTCGGGGCTATAAGAGGAAGGGTCGGGGATCCCCAGTAGACGAGCAGTATTAAATATATTCCCCGGCTGTCGATTCCATGGTGGATTCCAAGTCTGTTTTCGCAGGTCTCAGCGTGTCCCGTACTCACACACCTGTTACGACGTTCCCTAAGTCACCTGAATACTATGCGCTGGGACAGACACTCAAGTTTGTATGCACCCTTCTTACGACGATAAATTTCGACTCAACTAACACTTTCTGCTGTTAAAATTAGAATAACCACTCACTGGGCTTGTTTGGACGAATCCATGTCACGCTGTTACATAGTCAACTTGCTTAAAATCGTTTAACCCCTTAACGATCGCATAATTTTCAATAAAGCGGTAATAAAAGTGCCTATTTTTTTCGGAGGATTCCATTTATTTCTTAATCTGTCATATCTAGTTTAAAATAAACCATCCCCAATTATATTATAAATAGTCTGGTGCTGCCATCTGGTATGAAAAATAAGAAATAAAAATTTTTCGGGGTACATGAAATGTATTGTTTTAATCTTTTTGGTGTGTTACTTTTGGATACTCCAGCCCGGCAATATCACGGGCACGAGAAATAGAAGGAGAAAACTCACCCCGTGATTTTCAAGGGAACGAGAAGGAAGGGGTTAAACAGCATGCTGGCTTTTTTCAACAATAGCAGCTTTGCTTCCTAACATACAACATCATCTACTGTCGCTAACGCAAAGCTCTGGTAATTAACCAGAGCCGCTAAAATAAAAATTTCACTTTCATTTGAACCATCCTTGTATAAACGTCCGTAAAACTTTTTCTGACATCTTATTATAAAAGAATAGTAGTCTAATCATAAGAAAATTGTAAAATTATTTTATTTTAACATTTAAAGCTAATGTTCTGGCATTATATGCATAACTTAGGGAACACAAATTCTCAAAGAGTAGAACAAGAAGCCCGACTCGTCGAACGTATTGCAATGTCACCGAAAGCAAAGTTTGGTGTTCACCAGAATGAACGAAAATTCTAGATGGTTTAAATAGAATTAGCTAATTATACCCAACTGGGAAAATTTTATTCAGTTTAAAATTGAATTTTGCCAAATTCCTTTTTTGATATACCTCTTTTTCTCATTTACTACTTTATCACGTGTGATTTTTGTGATGACGTATGAGTGACATATCGTACCCCGGCATTAAAAGTGTCCCAAGTCAAAAAATGATAATGTTAAGGTTATGTCATTTAAAAATAGGTATGAAGTGTAACATCGTGCGCGTAAAGCGTCACATCTCCCTCTCGCAATTTGTCCACTTGAGGACAGTTGTATCAGTTTTATTGTAGGCTAGTTAAAGCTTATAGCATTCTATAAGTTGAGTTTTCTCAAATGCTGCATTTTTGAATAGCGTCACTTTTCTTGCAGGGGTGCGATATAGATTTTGGATATTTTGATTTTTTATGTTTTAATTTCAGATCCTCCAAGTTTTCCTGAGATCGTAATAACCTCCTAGTTTAATCTGTGACTAAAGGCATTTTTTAAGATTTCTAGAAGTATTAAAAATTTTTATTTTTTTACAATCAGTATTCGTAATTTAATTCTTGGATGCAATCCATAAACTTAAAAGCATATCCTACTCTCAGCACTACAGTGAAATGTTTGGAGGAAAAAAAAAGTTTGATATATTTTGGGTGTTTGTTATGCAAACATTCAGAGCATTTAAGTGTTATTGATTACTTATCGGTTTAGGCTCTTGACCTTCCAGACACACGGAAGTCTGTTCATTCATTAGATAGCGAGTAGGATAGTCACAAAATATCTGAAGTGTCGACGTTGAGCTTCCTAAACTTCAGTTTAAAAATTTTATTAAACGGTTTTTCCAAACTGATCATAGTAATAACAGAAAATTCTACAAGACGTTGCTTTATAATTCTAAGAAATCTCAATGTTACGAAAAAATAACTTTTATTATGTTGCTTGGAAAATCCATACCAGCTATGTGTTAAGACGCAGTTTCTCCGTCAATAGTTTTCTAATAATTCGTTTTTCAAAATAAATATATTTCTTACCTGAGGGCATAGCGTTTCTTTCATATCCTCCAAAAATAGGAACATAGAAGAATGAGAGTCAAACATGCTCGAGATTTCGTGTATATTTACACAAAGAAATACGATTTTTTTCAAGTGGAAATATTGAGTGGCGTCAATTTTTCTCAGGTTTTGAGATATTTTAAAACACATTTACTGATATTTAAGTTAGTTATTTTAAACAAATGTTCACATATTAGCTATAAAATGTACTTGTGCTTGTGTATTGTAAGTATGAAAGAGTTTATTTAAAAGAAAAGTAGTCAAATCATAAAAAAACTGTTAAATTATTTTTTTAACATTTTGAACTAATGTTCAGGCTTTAAATAGGAGTCTTCTCAGACAACGCAAATACAATAAGAACACAATAGGAATTCCCGAATCGTCGAAGGTATTGAAATGTAATAACTTTCAATGCTTCTTAATATCTATATTAAACATTTTCTGTTCAAAGCACTCAACAAATTGATAATAACTCATATGACGTTTCATTATTCACCTCAGTCATAAATTGATTATTCGTATTTTATTCATATTTCATTTAGTGTCAAAAGCATCTGCATTGTATCATAAGAATTAAAAAGAAGTCATTTTCAAATTTAAAAAAAAGCAGTAACCGTATTTTCAAATCGTTTCGACAAAAGTATTTGAATTACAAAGTATTTTTCTCTTGCTAAATCATTTTCTTTATCATTTATGTACCATTATATTAAAGGGACATTAACATGTTTCCATTTTCTGTTTTTATGTTTTTCTGTTGAATTGTTTAGTAATTAACAAAAAGATTACAATAACCATAGAAATTTGAAGCATAATTCTTACACAAACAGAAACTGAAGACTGACTAAAGAATAACAATTATTTATGAGGATTTTAACTTTATTAAATCCCATATATATATATATATATATATATATATATATATATATATATATATATATATATATATATATATATATATATATATATATATACATGGGTTAAGTAAAATAGTATATTACTTCTGAAAAAGGAATTTAATTCATGATAGAAATGAAAAAAATCGTTTACACGGATGGAGCGAGCAATGTAATGTATATAATCATAGGACTGTGAAATTTTTCAATTTGTAAGCAATGGTGATTTGGTGCCAAACGCATTAGAATTCCGTTTAGAAGGATGTGCAAGAGGAATAATAAAACGACATAGCAAGATCCGCATGTCTGATAGTAATATGATTGGACCTTTTGTCTGTGATTGACAACCATTTTAGTCCATCCACTCTTGTTCCTTCTCACAGAATGGAGAAAAGTTCCGTTCGTTGATAAAACATTGCTTTAATAGGAAAACGGCGGCAGAAACTATATACAGGCTTAATAAATATTATGGCGAATCTACGCCTTTGCTTTGAATGATTCACAAGTGGTTTGTTGATATTCAATGAGGCTGATTGAGCAGAAGTGGCTCTGAACTTTCTAGTCGCCCGCTTAAAGCAGTCAGTCACAACGCCAGAAATTATTTAAAAAACCCTTGATATGGTGATGAAAGATAGAAGATGCATGAAATTTCATGAGAGCGCGTACACTACTCTATTTTGCATGAATATTTAGGTATAAGGTGACTATTGTTAGGGTGATTGCAGCGACTGTAATTGATTAAAAAATTGAACGAGGGAAAACGATATACACAAAATATACATCCGATATACTTAAGATTGTTTTTAACCTATACATTCGGACTTAACTTGATTTTCACGAATGGTATACTCAGTGAAAAGATGTAAATAGTTCCCTCCAGTTTTTAAAAAATCGAAAGATATTTTAATAAAGCCAATTACAGTCGTAAAAACTTGTTTTTGACAGCATTACTCGTGACCAATACAAATGTCAGTTTGGAATTAATTTTTGATTCCAAGTTATGGTTTCTCTTTAATTATTCAAATAACCAAAACTGTGAGATATTATGCTCTCACTGTTGGTCCTATACCCAACTAGAAGGTAACCCGTCATTTTGACGTCATAATACTAATAATGACGTCCTAATGGAAAAAGTATATGAAAGTTAAAAAAGTATCCCGAATTATCTAACAATATTGCATTTAATCCACACCTTGTAAAAGCAAACCCTTTCATTATTTTTTATTTATTTAGTTTTTCATGCGATTGGAGTTGTAGACTACCATTCAGTTTTTTACAGCTCACTACGCGATATGAATACTTGAGCCACTTGATTCATTCACATTCAAGTTTGTTTACTTTCAGAATTCATCCCAAAAGTAAACAGATTTTTAAAAACTGTTAAATATACAGCTAAAAGCATCCAAAATTTTTTTTAGTTCTGAATGTTTTATAGAAAAATAGGCTGAACAAACGTGATTTGATGGAGAAGATATTAGTTTTTAGGTAAGAAAAAATTCTGATCCACATCTGAAATTGAAATTAGGCCAAACCGGCCGTTTGTTTACTGAGGGCTTCAATTGAAAGATGAGTACAGCCCGGAAGTGTTATACAGAAACAACGGCTATTATATATATAATTACAAAAACTGTACTGAACTTTGCACTCTTCTATCATCTTTATACATCGTAGTGGAAGAATCGTCTGTGCTGATAAAATTCTTACTATGGTGATAAAATTTTGTATAATAATATGATTCATGATTAACAGATATATCAAAATGATTTTCAAATTATCATAATTTAGCTGTGTGTGATAGTTTTGAAATGTACAATATTTTCAAATTTAAATTTGGTGTTTTGCTCTAGTCATATACGCTTTGATAATATAATTGGACATGAAAAGAATTTTACCATTTTTTTCCTATCTTTAATGATTTACGTCACATATAGCGGTGAAATATAACCCCATATATTAAATTATTTCTCGTTAAGACTCCCATCATAAATTATCTGTTAACTGTTCTTACCATCAAACGGCATAAAAACACATAAATAATTCAAAATGTTTTTTCGTGTTTCATATAATGTATGGCAATTATTTTCGTTAAATGACACACTTAATTGCTTCAAATTTCAGTTAACATCATTTAATTAATTTACTTACATTTTTCTAAAGCTTTCATTAAATTCCTTATTCCATTTGTGTGTGATTATTTTGTTTATGCATGAAGGAAAAAAATGTGAGAGCTGCTAACATATCTAGGCATGTAATACCATTGAGTGTCGGAAGTGCGGAATCAGAGTGGAAGGACCATTTTTTTTTAAGTGGAACGGAAAAATTATGAAGATTTATTAATACAAATTTTACATAAAAAAATTATAACTTAGTATAAATAATTCACAGTTGAAAGTAATTGGTACCATGTAAAAGAGAATAAAAATATATAAAGGTATTCAGTCAGTGAAACATGATTATTCGCTGCTCTCGTAATGAAATTATAATTAAGTGAGGTACGGAATCAAATGCGAAAACTTCTAAAAATCCTGCTGATAGACCACAAATTAGAGATTAGGAGATTAGGAATTGGGCCTGTTGGTTATTTTAAGTGAGTATGTGTAAAATGCCATTTAACTTTCACAAACAAAAAATAAAATTCGATAAACATTGGATTTTAAACCTTTGATTAAACAAAAATCAAACAGTTGAAGCTTCAGGAGCTGCAATATTACATTTTAATTCTCTTTTTTTTCGAGGGGGAATTGTATATATATATAGAGAGAGAAAGGGGGAGCTGGGAATGTTTCCGAATAGAATGCTAATAAAATTAGATTTCATAAATATACTAATGCGTTAATCATAAAAACATAGCCTTAACACAACCCTAAATCCATTATCAAGACATTTATCAATAAATGATTCTGCTCACGCGCACACACACTCATTCGGGGGTTATTGGGGGATATAGTTTTTCGGGGATGTTATTGTCTCTGAGGTATGCCTCAACATCGGATAAGAATCTCGCGCTGGTCCCAGCACCATTAAATGTGCCCTCAAATGGTTTAGACAAATTCGAGCTGCATTGCTGTTAGCATTGTCTGCATGTTAGCTACAAATTCAGGCCATATTTTAACATATTTCTCCATAATTTAACAGTTAAAAATACTGATATTTACATCCAATAAATTAGAAAATGCACATGTACAAACAACAACAAGAAAAAAATTATTTCACAAATCAGCTTTATGACCCACACTTAAAAAATGTATATGACTTCTAAGTTTAACATTTCACCACTTTTAACTTGCTTTACAAGAATCCTACTCTTTAGTTTTGAGCTTCTTTTAGTTAGGGCTTCTTTTAGTTAGTGTGAAATCACTTGTTTTTACCTTTGTGGTAATATATATATATATATATATATATATATATATATATATATATATATATATATATATATATATATTAAACAATGAACTTCCCACAAACGAGGTACAACGAGGTTTTCTACATTAAAATCTATTTATTACAACAACAATTAGGCAACATAAATACGGTACTCATTGCTAGGGGGCAACTTGGAAATTAACACGTTTGTTTAATTCCGGTAGCTAACCCGCGTACTATAGAAACCCTGCTAGAAATTAGCCACGCCACTACTTATAAATTCGCCACACTAACCTTTCTGTTGTAACTTTATCACTAGGTCGCTGGAACGATAGCTAACATCAAAATGTCATCTATGACCTTAGCAATGTTCAAATGCTGTGCTCGAGATGAAAGACAAACCGTTCGTTACTTACCTCTTACCGACCTCGCCTCGTGGCGTATCTCGCCTGACTGTCACGCGTGTACGCTATCCACGGGGTTTCCCATCTAGTAAAAGAGAACTGCTCATTTGTATTCGCATTTGTTTCTTCTTCGAATTATTTAACATAAACACCTATTTACTTTAACTGCGGGGGAGTTAAGACTAGAAAGACTGCTGCCGTCATTTTGACGGTTTAGGGCATACTCTTGAGCGCTATGTCTGTATTTATGTCCTCAGGTTTCTGAAATTTTATGACTTTTTTCTGATTTTACGCGAAATATGCACACACATTTACAAAATTATATTCGATAGTACAGAGACAGAGAAAATGTGTTGTATACCTACTAACACTGAAATACGTCAATTTGACGGTAATATAGAAAACAGGCAGAAATCTTTAAAATAATACCGGAAAAATATTAATTACTTTTCTTCTCTTCCCTCTTTTGCAAATAACAGAAATATTGGCCCTTCGGAAGTATTGGTGTTGAGCAATAAGGACTGCACAAACCGTGAATATATTTTTACGGTTAAACTATAACAGTCGTCAGCTCGGTATACCTGTATAAAATATATCTAAATACATACTAATGTATTATATATTGGTATGAAATAGTTCAAAATTTAAAGTATTTAACCATTTAAAAAAATTAAATATTTTCAATTCGAAATTTTATTTTTAACCGTCAAAGGAAAAAAAATCCCGTCTTTCTAGCGTTAATTTGGATCCAATACCTCACAATTTTAACGATTAAATATATTATAATTATATTTATTATCTACCCAGATCTAATATTGTTAAATGATATTTAAAAGTTTTAGCTGGATGCTGGAAGTCATACCTGCATGAAAATTAAGCAGTTGTCGTAACTCTGGTGACTGTCTGCTCTAAAATATTTTTAAAATGTTCCTATACCAGTATATTTTAGTATGATGCATGATCCACAAATAAATGGCTCTGTATTTTATAATATAAATTTCTTTCAAGCCTGAAATTGCAATTGCTAAACGACGATTATTTATAAAAGTTTATAAATACATAAAAATGTATTAAAAGAATCATAGTAATTTTTTCTCGGGATGTATTAACCTCGATATAATTAATTTTGCAACTTCATTAGTTGAAAACCACTATTATTGTTTAGTTACGAAAGTTAGTTTTGTTTTTCAAAGCATTATGTATTAGATGTTAAAACTCGATACTTTTTACAGAAAAAAGTTATATTTTTTTCGATATACAAAAGGGATAAAATGCTTGTTAAAAGAAGGAAATAATTAAGACCTTCGATTTAGAATAAATCTTCTATTTCCTTCAACATCCTACTATTCTTTCATGATGTACAATTTTTTAGCTCGTTTTTATTAATGGAGCAGAAAAATCGAAGAAATTTACTTAAATCATTAATGTTAAATGAGATAATTACTTTTCCAACTTTATTTATTTTTATTAACATAAACTTTTTTGGGCATAAAAATAATTTTGGAACTATAAATTAGTGATCATATTTTTGGAATTCTTAATTTACAATGGATTTCCAATAACTTACCACTCTCAAGAGAAAAAAATTATTTTATTTATAAATATAAAGTTGAAGTTCTGTATCTCTTTCATCGGTGATATCCTAAACTTTAGGTTGGATACGCACAAAATTTTGTAGTCTTATGTTAGAAGTTCCTCTGAGATGAATATAATGCTAAGATTCAATCATCCCCAACATTTCCTTCATTTAAATATACATGACATTTTGCAGTAGTCAAATTATATC
Source organism: Dolomedes plantarius (assembly GCA_907164885.2). NCBI lineage: Eukaryota > Metazoa > Arthropoda > Arachnida > Araneae > Dolomedidae > Dolomedes > Dolomedes plantarius. The sequence continues at coordinate 185,267,332 of OU015495.1, read as the reverse complement.
TCGTCTTGGTTCTAAATAATTCTTACAGTTTTATTTACTTATCATACCATGAACGACTATAGTCCAGAAACTTAACTATCTGGAGAAAAACAGATGGCTTGATTTTTGGATGTAAAATATTGCTTGTTCTAAATAACATTAAATATGGGAAGTACGGACAATTTTACATTTTGGATTTTACATTTTCATTTTAAACTTCCCTTTTAATCTACATTTTCTTCGTTTTCAGTTTATGATTAAAACTTTTAGGTGTTTATATTGACTGTCATTAAGATATTTGATGATTCAAACACAAAATTCAGAGCTTCGAATGCATGTAAATAAAAGAAATAAGTTTATATATGGAAATAAACTAGTCAAGAATTTTTGATGATGACAAACTATTGGAATCTTGCAATTGTTTATTTTATTAGAAACAAATCTTGATTAAAAATACGAAAGTATATTACAATATTTTTTTCCAATACATTAAAACCGTACACTTTAACAAAACAGTTTCGATTGAAGAATTGAGAGGAAATATTAATTTGTTTTGACTGGCGGCATTCTTGTGAGCTTGAAGTTGGAACTCTTATTTTGGTCCGTCAAGGGCAAAAATAAGTAAGGATTCTTTTAGTCAATTAAAAAATATTTCCAAGCATAAAAATCGAGCGCAACTGTTGGTAATTTGGCCATTCTTTCAAAATGATATTGCTTGATTTTCGCATTTTTATGAAAGTTGATTTTTTTTATATAAGATGTCTGGGCAATGCGGGCTAATTAAAGCTAGTATGTAAGTAAAATTCATTTCTTTTCGTCTTGTACTAAAGCAAAAAACCTATTTTGTTTCGAGGGATAACCGTTAAAGGCTTTTAGAAAGTTGAAACTTGTTAGGTTTTTCTATACATTTTGTGCCTTATTAGTTTAGGCCCATTTTCCCATCGCTATTCTTGCCATAATTTTACATTCGCTCTAATGTCCATCGTAAAAATCTAAACAATCCTCAATCTGTCATCCTGAACTAAAAGAGAAGTGAGTCATGGAATGAAAATGAGGTCTATTTCCCTTATTTTCATCTACTGGTTGAATAAACTGAGCAATGATGAAGTTTGTGCTTATGCTTAGCACGCGAAATCAGGCATTATCCAAACTGGTAAATACAGAAAGAGAGGGAAAATATATTTAGATGGTCTAGTGCAATGAATGTGTTGAGAAGATAGCTACCTATAGGTAATAAATTAGGGAGGGGGAGAATATTCAAGTAAGACTTACAAATACTTCGTAAAGTGACCTCTGACTAGGTCTGGGAAGGCTTAATACAGTTATTTGATATTTTGTCTTACCTTCTTAGTTCTAAGAATAATTAGTGTGCTATTAAATATTTATATTTATTATACGAGTTACAGCTTAATATCTTAAGGAAAAACACTTAGGGCCTGTTCACATAGAATCCGTGAGAGTCCGTAGGCGCTGATTGGTAAATGGGGCAATGATTGGCATATGACTGGTTGAAAATTTTTACGCTGCAGCTGACGGATTCCTCATGAACAGGCCCTTAGATGTTAACTGAAACTTCAATAAAAAATTAGAATTCCAAGGACAGCACGAAACCGACTATTATCCATGCCTATTAAGATCTCTTGTCTTTCCTGAAATTGTTCGAATTAGTCTAAACCACCGAAGTTAACTCCAATGATTTGTGTCATTAAATCTGATTAATCCCTTGTAAAATGTATTTACCAAACAACTAACCATGACGTCACAATTGCATGTATTACGGCTTCTTAAGTTAATTTTCGAGTATGGCTGGTTAGTTGAGTAAGTAACTGTTTATTTAACAGTTTCTTGCGTCTCATTGAGAATGGGTATAACTGTTCACAGTATACATCCCATCATTATGGCGTTGACGACTGTTATTACACAGGCCTGCGATGAAAAAATACAAGGGAACTGACAGCTGAACTTTATGTATTTTTTGGTGCTGATTTCAAAAAAAATAATGGAAAATTTCTATCACGTCACGTTTTCTTGAAAAATTCAATTTTACTTTGATTTTTATGAACATTTATCATAAAAAGTTTTTTCGGCGTTGAATTTCTTCCCTTCCTGCCTGACCACCATTCTACTGCGGTGAAACCTACAGATTACCCCTCTGTGACACCTCACCTATCATTACAGACTATGTAAGACAACTTTATCTTGCTTATTTTGGCATGAAACTCGGAGATTAGGACAAATCGTGGGTTCCTCATAAAGTTTGTGTGCAGCGTCTGAATGATCTACGCTTATCCTCAAAGTAAAGAAGACTGCTGTACAATTTGGAATTCCTATGCCATGGGAGCCAAAAAACCACTCTGACGATTGTTACTTATGTTCCTGCCATGTCCGTGGGTATAACCGCAAAAAAGAAAAGCTAATATCTTATCCTTATAACATTACATCGACCATAAGCCCCGTTCCTCGTGGACCTAATATGCCACTGCCTTTGCCTCCACTGAATTGCCAGTCACCTCTTCAGAGTCATCAGACTCGGAACATCCAGAAGTTCAAAGCTCCGCTACCGAATATAAGCCCTCTGGAGGCGAGGACCTCCGGAGGGGAACTTGAGAGGCCCTTTACCTTTCTCTCAGGTTGAACTTAATGATCTAACTAGAGATCTGGGCCTTTCGAAAGAGGCAGATCTATTGTTGGGCTCTAGATTGAAAGAATAAACATATTGGCCAAAGGAGTATTTTTTATTGGTACAGGTATCGAGAAAAGGAACTTGTTAAGTACTTTGAGGAAGAAGGGAACCTGGTCTATTGTGCTTATGTTCCCAGATTCACGAGCAAATTTAACATCACCCAAGATGATTGAAAGCTGTTTATCGATTCATTGAAAAGGAATCTTAAAGCTGTCCTTCTTCCTCACGGAAGCCAGTATGCCTCTGTACTCTGGACACTAGGTGCATTTAAAAGAACGCTATGGAAACCTGACTCTCTTCCTCAACAAAATTAAATATTCCCACCATGGTTGGACCATTTGCGGTGATTTGAAAGTTATCTCCAAGCTTCTTGGTCAACAAGGCGAATGGCCGAAAAGACAAAATCTTGAACCTGGAAAATTCCTGGGTAATTACAAGGATCCTGATTATAAAGAAATTGTTATGAATATACTGGACAAGTTTCAAGCGTCGGGTTGCTCCATGAGTGTCAAAATACATTTCCTTCACTTACATGAGGACTTTTCCCCCGAAAATTTAGGATCAGTCAGCGAAGAACAGGGTGAAAGGTTCCACCAAGACATCAAAGATATGGAGCTCAAATATCAAGGAAGAAGGGACAAGATCATGCTCACCGACTACTGTTGGATGTTAACACGAGATAGGCCTGAGATTGAACATAAAAGAATAACGTCAAAAAACAAGTTTCAAAAGAAAACGAGTACGTACTTAAAAATAAACATTTTTTGTTTTGTTTTGTTTTTTGTTCAGATTAAAATTTGTTTCAAACTTTCATGTACACATACTTAATATTTGCTCCTCTTGGTCTATTTTATGTAAGTTTCCCCAATAAAAACAAATTAAAATAGCATGTTGGTGATTTTCTTCCAGAAACTGCACAATAATTTGATGTATAATGTTTAAACTCAAGGAAACTTTCTGTTTTTCACTCGATCAGATGCTGCTCGTGCGATTTGGCAACAGTGGATTTCATGCATTTAAACCTATAAAAAATAATCGATTGCTGAAAAATCAATTTGCCTCACCAAGAATCGGTTATTTTACATGTATTTAAATGAATGAAAACCCCTGATGCTAAATAGTACATGCAAAATTGTTGAGAAAATTCCTTTTCAAATAGGATTTTAGCAAAAATATCGATATCAATTTTACAAAAAATCCTGACGTGATGGAAAAAAATTGAGGTCATTTTCGAAATCAGAACACCGAATAACATAAAACTCTGTGAAAACTGCTCTTCTATTTTTCAAAAACTTCAATTTCGCAGGCCTGTGTTATTGTTGTTCTTTGTTGTCCTTCATATTGTGAACGGTATAACGAGAGACATCGGTTCCTGACGTGTAGTATACGAATCCCTCAGGGGTATGAATATCGTTTATTTTAATGTTTAGGCTTTTAATAAATTAATGTTCATTTTCTCCTTGTCTCACTTCATTAAACTGCCTCACTCTATTGAGCTAAAGGGAATTACTTTGCCCTCCATTATTTCATAGTATCAGATATATTCTTCAAAAATTCGAACCTCATTATTTTAGCACCATGTCCAGAAATATTGGAGATTTTCCTGGGTTATCAGAAAATTAAAATGATGCTAATGGTTAAGTGACGTATATTCAGGTACCGAACTAAAGTAATTTTTAATTTATAAAGTAGTTTAGACTACAATACGCAAACTGTAGCTACATCAGGACGTAACACAGATTTATGAAAGTTCTATAGTCGATTTCATCATAAACTGTTCGACAGATCCATCTCTTGTGCTGCAGTTTCCTTTTCTCCTTGTTTTACATTACACCGTTATTAAGTGGAATTAAGCAGATAATAAAATAGAGAGATCGAATAGTGGCACTTTTAAAATTGTTAATTGTAGAAAACACATTCTTACACAAGTCTGAGATAATTAGAAAAACAAACTCAATTTTTCTAAATAATATTAGCATTTAATTTCTCTTCTTCTTATTTAAAATTAATTTTATCGTTAATTAAAATTTCCATAGAAGTAACATAATGATTATCTACTTATATTGATTATTCTGTGTTCTCACCTGATTAACTATATTACAAATTATTTTTACTTACCACCACTCTTATTGTAGACTGATGATTATCTCTCATTGTTTTACTATACTTGGTCCAAAAGCAGACCAGAAATCTCGAGATACCTCAGCATAAAAATGTAACTAGGGCCGAAGAGCGGACAACCTCGAGCTAGATCACTGTCGCAGCTTTTTCTTCAACTGAATAAAAAAACGTTAAAACTTCCCAGCACCAAAAATCGCAGAGGTCAGAAAATGTTCTAGAACAATTAACACCTTTCAGACATATGATTGGTTAAAAGACGGTTGCCGGGTCGTTGCTATGGACGAAATATGTCTCCCTTAATGACCGAGGGGGTGGCAAGTAATTCTCCCTTTTTGTGCAAATGACCTTGTGTACTATCCGTAATGCTATAGTTCGCACTTAATTGCCTATGGGGAGCACATTACCTTCTTCCAAGAAACCCGGTTTGAAAAAGCACAGGAATGATTTTCAGAACATAGATAATTTAAGATTTTACAAAATAAAATAAATATGCATGGAACCGAATTAATGTTGTTTAGAAATTAGGAAATAAGAAAATAGTATTTTTCCTTAAAGTCAAAATAGTATATTAATTAAAATAATTACAAAAGGTGAATTCCATGTCACAGCCCTTATTTGAACTTTGCTTTAAATATATGATAAAAATTTGGAGTCTGCTGGCTACACGACATCTTTATAAATTTCCTTCGCCTAATCTAAAAAACGTAACAAATTGGGATCTATTAAACTTATACTATGGGGAAGTTTAACCCAAAATATGTAAATTCATATCGCGGAGTTCATTGATTCAGCTGTAACGTCATTGGAAAATATAGTTGCAGGAACCAGTAGGTAGCCACATTTCTGCTGGAAATTTTTTGTAACATGATATTACTTAAATTTAGCCAATACGATGGCAGACTTTATATATCCATTAAAATTTCTGAAGCATGGATGTTAAATGCGGAATAAGCTTCATACTACATTAATAAAATGTCATTGTTGTTTCACTTTTAGAAACTTATATACGATGCGATACTTTATGTTCTTCCATGTCTAGAATTACCATATTTAATGTAAAACTATCCCACCCTTTGTACAACAATTTCATGTTACTTTTAATTTATTTCCCTGCTTTCTTTCCTCTTTCATAACATATGTTCGTAAAGAAATAAAGCTGTTATGTTAGTAAGATGCTAGATTAAACATTATCTTAAAAAATATTAAATAGATTTTCCCTCCATACGACAAAAGGTTCATTTGCTCCAGTAGTTTATGTGTAAAGATTTAATAAATGCGCATGCCAAAGTTTTTTCATAAAATCAAAGAGCTGTTTTCTCATTTTTGATTTTAACAAAATTGTAGTAATTGTATTGTTATATTCAGTTTAATGTAGATATCATGTGACTGTGTATTTTTTATATACCTTTCAAATGAAGAAATACAAAATTGACAGCAAAAAAGAGAAATTCCTGAAGAATTAATATCAAATTTTGACTAGCATATCATGATTGAAATTTTTGATACCTGCTGGTAGGTAGAATGCAGAATCACTGGGGAAGTATCTAAAGTTAGCATCGCTCAAATTGCTGTCAATCACAGGGGCGGGTGTGTTAATGCATTTTTCCCGTTTTCCCGAGGAGGAAAGGCAGTAAGTTTCAGCCCCAAAAGATCAAGGGAATGCAGAGTACTTTATTCGCAGCGTGGTTTCTTCCACATAACGACATCATATATCTGTCGCAATGTTCGTATATTTATATCATGGTGTGTCAGTTTATTTTATTCTTATTTTTTCTACCACGTGCTATAGAAATGCACACAATTGTATGTCTCAATAACGTTGATTCATATATGTCCATAGTAAGATGCAGAAAGTAACTCTAATTCCTGCTAGGAAAATTGAAGCTAAGTACGAATTAGAAATGTGTTATAAAATCCTCCATATCACCATATTACTTAAATATCCTTCAAAATTATGTAGAGGTACTGCAAATTGTTAATTTAGGATATGGCTCTGATATGAGAGAAAATGCATTCAAAAATAAAACTTAACAGGCATTCATTTCAAAAAGTTATAAATACTAGGATGATAGATTGTCAGTATAAATAAAATTGGAGTAATTTTCAAATTAATTTTCAGTATAATATACAGAAGAGATGCAACTGAAAAAATAGTAATAGTATGCGATCACATAAATATCATAATTGTTCCTTATAAACATGAAACTCATGGCGCAACAGTCTGCTGTGGACCAAGGCCGGCGGTGCCCATCTTCGCTTTCTTGACCGTGGACATGCGGTGCAATACAACATATGTATCAGTCAGGTGGTCAACCTGATGTGGGACCCCCACAGTTTAGTTCCCAAGCATCTTTGGTCCTCATTTTATCGACCCTCAACGGATGAAAGGCTGAGTCGACCTTGCCCAGTAGCGGGGTCGAACCCTGGACCTATGGCAGTTTGTAGCTTTTAACCACCACGCCACCGGTCTTCTGTATAAACATTACGAGCTTAAATTTTCGAAACTTCTAAAATTGTGCGCTTACACTTCTTCTCTGTGACTTCTGGATCCTTATGAAAAAATAGAACTGAAGGATTTTCTTTGCACATGGTAAATATAATAAACTGAGACTAAAATTCCCCATATTTCATCATAGGCGTTGAAAATTTATGAGCTCAGCTGATGCGCCGAAGGAGCTTAATAAAATAAATAAGTCGGCAGGATAAAGCGCACCTGTTGGCATAATACCGGAAGAAAAGAAATATACCTTTTAAATGGTGTTTGGAAAAAATTTTGTTTATTCAAAGTTCTTAAAAAAATTTTTGTTGATCCTGTATATTCCTATGCATCTTTATTGTAACATTTGTAAACATCTACAAAAAATAAACCCTATTTTCCCCAATGGGGGATTTACGCTCCGCTTCCATTACTGTATAAAGTTGTTACTGAATACCAAGTTTTCATGCGGTCTTTGTATGGTCAAAAAACCCTCAATGAAAATTTCCTGTAAGAGAGCTATTCAAATTTACGAAAAGAACTTCTTTTGAAATTTTTGAAAAATAAAATTGTGTCATGTAATGAATCTAATTCTGTCCCCATATTTTATAACACAGTTATGAAATTGATATGCATAAAGATAACTTCTTTGTAACAAGTAAAGTTGACGCATTTTTTAAGGATAACATAATTTTCGTGAAAATTATTAAAAATTGTATTTCCTTATTTTATAAAGGGAGTAAAATGGTATGAAAGAACAGACACTTATATACTGCTATGTAAAAAAACCACTTTGACACTTATTTATTGTTTAGCAACGGAACTAAATATAATGGAGCTTCCATCGATAGCCATAAAGGAAACTGGGCTTCCGTGAATAGTTTAATTTACATTTAAATCGTTTAATTAATAGTTTTTGCCTACAATATTTTCTTACCTATGTGTGATATTCAATAACGCGGATGTTGACTTTCGAAATTTAGCATCATACGACCATACAAATGACATTTTCCCCCCTGTTTACCTTTGTGCTCTCAAACTGAATCAAAGACCTTTTGATCAAGTCAATTTTTGTTAGTTAATTTTGTCCTTAACATGAAATGTGTGTGCTAGTGATATGATGAGGGATTATACGGTGTGAACGTTCTTGTAGGTCAGGGTTGGTGGACTCAAAACAATCTGGGGCCCCTTGAGAAAAATATAATTGGTGTCTGGTCAACTGAAATTTCAGAGTGAATTTCGATGACTACGGTGTTGAATTGATTAAATTCTACGTTAAACAGGGAAGTTTCTATTCCAATATAACATTTCCTTATATTTTCATAAAATATATATTTCAAACTCTCGAGTAACATGGAAAAATGTCCATAATGGCATTAAAATTAACTTGTTGTATCCGGAAGATTATTTTTAAGGTGTTTTTTTATGAACTCATATAAGTTGACAGCTTACTTCCTTACTTTAACATATTGCTGTTCGTTGAAGTAAGCTATACCTTCTTATATATTCTATAACAAAAAAATCGACGCACCAAAAATGAGTTGTCCGATAGTAATGACATTTTTAATGCAAAGGTTTTTTTTGACAGAACATGCACATGATTAAAATTTGGTGTTCAACGAACAAAATAACGGGAGTTCAAGCGAATCAGAACTGCTCATCCAGCAGGTGTATATAAGGAGCGATTCTCGATAAGATGTTAAAAATTTCTCTTGCAATTCGACTTCGGATATCTTGCATTGACTGTAATAACGCCTCGCTGAAAGATTGGTGCTCAGTAAGAGGAAAATTGATTGGAGTTTGAAAGAGGTCGTGTCATCGGATTGAAAGAAGCTGGTTGGGCAAATCTAAGAATCGCTCGACATCTGGGACGAAGCTATGCAGTGATTAGACGATGCTGGCAAGAGTGACAACGGTAGATTTAAGCATCAGGACGGCATTTGTTGACATAACACCACAACAAATGTTGAAGACAGAGTTAATGTCAAAACAGCTGTCACAGCAACGGATTCGTCGTTATCAACCATTCGACGTCTGAACCGCAAGTGTTCACCGCAAGTGAACCGCACGTGAACACGCAAATGTCCACCATAACCATTCATAGACGACTGAGAGCGGAATCTACACTCACGCCGAATGTTACGCAGCTTAACCCTCACGCCTGTACACCGTCAAGTCCAATTACAGTGGTGCTTAACGCAATATACTTGTAAATGCGCTGACTGGGGACGTATAGTCTTTAGTGACGAGTCTCGTTTCCAACTGTGTACTGACGATCACCGAAGACATGTCTGGACACGTCCAGCGAAGCGTGAGGATCCTGCTCTTACTCTCGCATGCAAACAGGGCATTATGGTAGCCGTACGTACACGACATTCAGCGACCCGTTTAGTTGCCGTTCTCCTTGAGCCATCCCAGAATTTCTTTTCAACAAGATAATGCCCGGCTGCATACGGAAAGGGTTGCTATGAATTATCTTCAAGATTACCGAACACTTCCTTTGCCACCTAGATTGCCTGATTCCTCCCCATAGAGCACATTTGGGACATCATAGGAAGCGATTGCAACTAACCGGAATGTTGCCAATTTAGCCCTACAGTTGGAGATAATTTGGCAAGAAATTCCACGGGACACCCTCCAGAAACTTTATCAATCTGTGCCACGCCGGGTAACAGCTTGCCTCCAGGTCAGAGATTGATCAAAGCCGTATTGACTTTCCCATTTTTTAACGTTCAAACTCTGGAGTAAAGCATTCAATCCTTCTAAAATTTTAATTTTTTTTTTTTGGTGGGGGCATGTTCTTCACATCCACCAATTTTTGTCGCAATCGAACAACTCCTTCTTGGTGTGTCGATTTTTTTGTTATAGAGTGTATATCCAAAGTTGTTGATTTTAGAAGCACATAGACATGTTTCTTCATAGTAACATTATATATTTAATGAAAACCTAATCCTAAACATTGTTCAGTGTAGATATATTATTGATGGCATTTGAATATTACAATGTTGAGATTGTAAAATTTCTTCCATCACTTCAATTAAGTCTGCAAACAAAACGAACATTTAAAGTCGCACAAAATGTTTGGTAACCAAAAAACGCGGAATAGTAAAGAAATTTCAGTACAGATGGCCAACACACCTGGATACAAAAGAAAAGTTTGACATAAAAAGGAATTTTATTGGTATACTCATTGCAAATTTTATGTACAAAATATTATTTTAATTATAATTTAATAAACAAAGAGCATGTGTGAAATTTTAAAACTAAATTACTTTTTCCTCAGACAATTAAGATATTTATAGTTAAAGACATCCTTAAGCTCAAAAATTCATTGCTGTTATAATACAAACTATAGTTTTATACACCAAATAGAATCCATTTCCTTGAAAAAAAAGCTCTTCTACTGTTACATGCTGTGAAAATGTTGAAATAGGGAACTTATATTTAAAACGTGCTTTTTGCCATTTTCAGAAACGCATTTATGACCTTTAAAGAGAGTTTACAAAAATAGAACTAATTTGAAAAATTTATTCAGAATTCAGAACAACAGAACTCTTATATAATCATTCCAACAATAAAATTTAGTAGTTAAAATAAATGAAATTTTAAAATTTTAATTGGGTTTGAAATTTGGTTTGTTCAAAGCCGTTTCGTAAGTAATGAATAGAGTAAGGTTGGTATAGAAAGTAAACATTATATCTTTTATTTAAAATTTTTTTTATATGTGAAATAAATTTTAAACACAAAAGTACAGTTATTAACTGTAAAGACATAGGCCATGACTTTCAGTGATATTTAAAATATGATAAAAATTACACCCCTTTATATTTAAGATTTTTTTAATGGCAAATTGTTATTAAGAAAATTTTTTCCGACTTATATAACGCTACATGCAACAGAATAACTTACATGACAATATTTTCTTCATATGTGAAATATTTCATTTCTATTTAATGTCGTGACAAAAAATAACTTTTCAAGAATAATATTCATTACTGTGAGCTAGAAGTGAAGGCTTTAGAGACATTAAAAGTCAAAGGTCATTTTTGATATTTACATAAATTCAAATAAAAAAGGTTTTTGTGTGTGAAATGAAAGCATCCTAGTTTCTTTTTTGATAAATTTAATATAAATATATGAATTCATTGAACCTTTGATTTTAGGTGTTTTTATGTGATGCAAAGTATTTGTTAGGATAAATGATACTAAATTTTCAATGAAGGTTTACTTCAAGGAAATAGACATACCCTTACATTTATGCACGGGAAAGTCCACTGGCAAAAATCATCGCAAAAAATATTAAACAGAATTTCCCCAAGTAACACACACCGTTGGCCCAACCGCATATTTTCGTGGCATCGTTGGGGAATGGTTACCGTTGGCAGAAATTCCAGAAATTCAGATGGGCCAACTGCAAATGAAAACGGTTGGGCCAACGGTTGCAAAATATGGTTGGCCCAACTGCAAATGGGAGCGGTTGGGCCAACGGTTACAAAATGTGGTTGGCCCAACTGCAAATGGATGCGGTTGGGCCAACGGTTACAAAACATGGTTGGCCCAACTGCAAATGGAAGCGGTTGGGCCAACGGTTACAAAATATGGTTGGCCCAACTGCAAATTAAAGCTGTTGGGCCAACAGTTACAGAATGCATTATTCACTACGACAGAAACTGGTTTTGCGATTTGTTTGCACGTGGGGAGAAGAAATGAATGGTAAAAAGAAATGGATGTCGGCCATTCCATGTTCCACGTGATTGTAATATTACGAAGAATTCCAGAGTAAGTATATTATTTTATTAGTAATATACTTTTATTTAGTAAACAAAATGATGTACTTGGCTAATTAGTAGCATCAAGTAGTTTTCTAAAATGCATATCAAAATGAAGCGTAACTTGGTAAATTTAAGTAAAATGCTTTGTTAAACTTCTATAAAAACAGCCAAAGCTTTCCTCAAATAATAAATTTAACTACTGTAATTGTATTTGCTGTTTCTCTATTTTTAGAACACAATAAGTAATCTGTATATTTATAATCCTTTATAGAATGGTTGTATTTAAACTTTTTGAAATCATGGATGTGTTTATGTTATTTATTTTAAATGGTTGAGTTACTTTAGTTAATCGGATCGTTCAGAAAGTTTTAAATTGAATAGTTGATCAAATTTGGTGTTTACTGATGATTCTTACCTTGTACTTTCAGTAAGATTATTTCTAACTAGAGTATTTATAATAAAAACATTATGGTAAACTTTTATTTATGCTCAAATATCTGTTATTAAAGTTTACTGAACATTTTATATAAGAAGTTGAACCTTTTATTCTGAGTGTATTTAAGTTGTTTATAAGTTTATATCTCACAGTTTACTTCATAAATTTAGAAAACCTACTCTATTAAATCGTCAAATTTATAAAGAAGCGTCAGTTAATCACTAGCTTATGAATACAAGGATAAAATAGAATTAGCTGTCTCCTTTGGTGAAATTTCAGTAATTTTTCTCTCCTTACTATCAACTTAGCAATTGTATTTTATTTCAGTTTAAAATAATTGTCTGTCTCAGACTCGAACAGGTATTTGATGTTAAATATTTTGTTTAAAAGTAAAATATCAATACAAAGTATTTATGAAATATGCAGATCACTCATTAAAATAATTCATTTGTCTTTAACATTTGATTATCTGCTAGTTATTGTAATATTTACATTTTAAGCAATGTTTGACAATATACTTAATAAAGTTTGTACATAATATTAAAGACTATTTATGAAGTAAGCTGATCACTCATTAAAATAATTCACTTGTCTTTAAAATTTGATTAGCTGCTACTTATTATAATATTTACTTTTTTAGCAATATTTTTAACAATATATATTATAAAGTTTGTACATAATATTAAAGACTGTATTTTGACAATCCCATGGTATATGACTTATTTTTCTATTTTTAGCTGTCTATAAGATCATGTATTCAAGGAACTGGTATGCAGAATTGAAAATTCTTGAAATTTTTATTTGACTGCCAGTCCTGATCTCATTAGTACCATAGATGAAAGACCTGGAAGTGTGGTTATCATCTTATGAATGATTGAATCTAGGTAAAAACTTGCTTTGAATTCTTGGCCTATTTGTATAAACTGAAGTCTTGTTCCTCACTCTTTTTTATTTTCCTTTGTTTCCTACCAGTATTATTTGATTAACTTTATTAAATATGTATTTTTAAATCACTATGTTAATGTGTTTTAAATTTTTTAGTTATATCTAATTAGTACAGTATTTTATGCAGTAGTTTATGCAGCCTCGTGCTTAGTGAGTATCTAAAGCCAGATTTAAACATGTCGCTGAGCATGTACAGAAAACAATTTTAGATTATAAATTATCGCTAATTAATAGAGATTATGGTTACAAAAACCATATTTGACACATCTATAGATTAAAATCTTTTTTTTAAGACCAAAATGAAATAAATTGATGCAGTAGTTTTCTCTCCCAGACAGCCCAAAGAATCGGTCTGGCTTAGCAACTTAAATATATAGATACTGTGATGTTCAGTAGATAGAAAGGCATTAGTAGGTTTGATATTTTGTACAAAATTTGTAATTTTTTTTTATATTCGTGGAGTTATAAATATTGTCTAAAATTATTAAAGTGTTGGTTTTTTTTAAAGATATTGTGCTAATAAAAAGCTTTGTGTTGACAAACATACATTTACAAACTGTTGGGCTTTTGATGCTACAGAATTAATTTGACTTTTACTGAGAAAATATTGTTTACTGTGTGGTTAAGAGAAAGAAAATTTCACCTTAATTTTTTCAATGTTGTATTGGTAAAATGTATGTGGAAATTAATCTTATCTATCATATACTACAATGTCTTATTTTTCTAATTTTAATTTGGTTCAAATATTTCAAATTATTCTTTAATTTTCTGCTCTGTTAATTTATGAAAATAAACTTTGCTAAATACATACAAGCAGTTTAAGATGATTAGTTCCTATAATGTAAAGAAATTTCTGCCAATAGCTCTTGATATTTTAATTTTTCATGTCTAAATTTTAAGTAAGTTTTCAGAGAGTTGATATATTCATGTAAATAAATATGTACTAAAATTATTAAAGATCTGTGCAGTGTCTAATTTGCCTCTGGTGTTAATTTAGTTTGCATATTTGAAATTGTTGTTTTATTTTGTACTTTGATAATTTAGCAAATAAATAAACCTTTACTGATACATACCTGAAGCATTGATATTATAAATTGTATATATATCTATAGTTAAGACAAGTTCATGCAACATGAAGAAATTTTTGATTATGAAGTAAATGCTAGGGTTAGATTTCATAATAAGTTAACTTGTTTCTAAAAAATTAAAAAAACTAACTTAATCAGGCATTTTTGTTTGACTGTTTGGTGCATATATAGCTATTTTTCTTTTGACTCATTTACTGTACTAATTTATTTTTATATTAACAGCTTCTGTCGGACTGGCTTACCAGGGAGAAGTCATAACGGAAAAATTTGTTGAAGACTTAATAAAGGGATTTTTCCATTTTTCGAAAGACAGAGAAGGAGGGAGAGATAAAAGAACTGTGTATTTCTGACAATGTAAAATTAAATTTTATTAAATTTTTTGTTAAAATAAAAAAAAATTGATGAAAAGTTGTGTTTTATTAAAATTACAATAACATGCTTTATTAAGATGCTGTTTTAAAATATTAAACAAGGTAAGTCCAAAAATTGATATAAAAGTTTTATGGAAAGTTTTTAAAAAATCAGACCTCAGTTGTATATATTGTATCAGACCTGAAGACAAATCGGAAGATAAAGTGTTTATAAATATATATATATAATGAAAAAATATTTATATAAAGGTAATCTTACAAAAAGTATTTGTCATATTAACTCAGCATGAGTGTGCAATTTCACACCAGTTGATTATAATGGAAAGGTGTTTATTTAAAAAAATTTATATATGTAGTAAAGTGACCGATTAAAAACAACAGGTAGCATTGATATTATAAATTGTATATATATATATAGTGACATGAGATTTATAATATCACTAAGGATATAATCTATAAGATTTATTCTCTTTAAAAAGATATAAAGTGTTTAAAACAAAACACTTTATATAAACAATGTCAAGCAAAATATAAACTGTTAAAAATAACATTAAAATTAAAATGTATTGTTGCTTTTTGTACATTTTAATATTTAACTATGGAAACTTTTTGATTTCATAAAAGAGTGAATTTTGCAGTTTTCAGACTACTTTTTGGGGAAAAGAGTTATACATTTTTCAACCCAGCCAACAACTCTTTGTTCATTGGGCCAATTTTCAAACTATTCAAGGGTCAATAGTTTGACGTTTTGCTAATTTTCAGCAGACCGTTTACAATGGGGATTTCCCTTTTTGTATATTCAAAAAAGCATTTTTGAATACACTATTTTTATATAAATATACTTTAATATCCTATTTCATATATTCAAAATAGAATTTCGAATATACTATTTTTATATAAATTATTTGTGGCTAAATACTAGAACTTAATAAACTGTTTAAAAAGGGGAAATCCTCTTTGTAAACGATCTGCTGAAAAATAGCAAAATGTCAAAACTATTGACCCTTGGATAGTTTGACTGTTGGCCTGATGAACAAAGAGTTGCTGGCTGGGTTGAAAAATGCATAATAGCCCTAAATAAATTTAATGTAGGCTTACCTACAAAATTGACTGTTGGGCCAACTGAATGCCTACTGTTGACCAACCTCGTGCCAACGGCCAAATCATTTAAATCCAACCGTTGGGCCAACAGAACGCCAACCGTTTCCCTACAAATCCAACCGTTGGGCCAACAGAACGCCAACCGTTTCCCTACAAATCCACCGTTGGGCCAACAGAACGCCAACCGTTTCCCTACAAATCCCACCGTTGGGCCAACAGAACGCCAACGGCCAAATCCTGTAAATCCAATGGTTGGGCCAACTGAATGCCAACCGTTGGGCCAACTGAACGCCAACCGTTGGGCCAACTGAACGCCAACCGTTGGGCCAACCTCGCGCCAACGGCCAAAAACCACCGTTGGCCAACCATGCCCGAAAGTGGTTGGCCAACGACTTGCCAACGGTTTTGTGTTACTTGGGTCCTTCATGTGAGGAATATAAATAATTAATTCTGATTAATTCATGTCCAAAGCCTTCTTATTCCAAAGATATTGATAGCATTGAATAAAATACTATTAGTTTAAAAATCGAAAAAATATATGGAAATTCTGGAACTTTTACGACATGTATTGAAAAATTAGACAATGTATTTTACAATGTATCAAACGATAATTTCTCAAAATTATTTATAATTTTTCCACTTGTGTTTCCTCAAATGTCTTTAAAAACCTCCCAACTCATTTTTGAACAAAATAATTAACGCATTTTATTTTTTGGAGCGGGAGGGATTACGTTGCGATTCTATGATAGATTTGGAGGTTTGTAACACGAATTTTGTAAAAAAAAAGTTACTCATTTTGAGTAAAATGTGGAATCCAAAATGATTTCAGAATCTTTTATAGCAAAAAAAAAAGGTAGATTCTTACTCTTTATTTTGAGTATTCATTGATAACAAATGCAAAATTGTATTTATTTTATTAAATTATGATTCTAATGAGAATAAATATCTACAGGCATCATGTATATGTTGGTTGGTCAAAGGTAAAACATCAAAGTACACAAAAATGTAATGAATATATAGAAGAACAGTCTTCAATTTAGAATCTTATATGGTTCATTCTTGATTTTTAATCTAGAGATTTAACTAAACGCAAATACTTTACCCAAGGTTCAAGTTTAAACATCTGATTTTAAATAATTTAATAAAAGACCAAAAATTTATTTTGTTCCAATAAATTTGACAATAACAGGCACTTTGTCAGTACCTGTCATTATTTTTATAAAATTAATATAAATAGTTTTGTACGTAGGTAATTCAACAATAAGAATCTTAAGTATTGAAAATAAATAATGCACCACATTTATCCTTCCTGATATAAAATATCTTGACACATTTAAATTTAAACAATGAAAATAAATAACTTTGAGATAATTCCTGGGCAAGAATCTTATTTGTTGAAAATAAATAATATATCACACTTATGAATCCTGATAAAGAATATCATGAAACACTTGAAATAACACAATGAAAATTAATAACTTTTAAATAATTCATGGGTAATAATCTGTTTGGTTGAAAATAAATAATATACCACACTTATGAATCCTGATAAAAATATCTTGACACATTTGAATTAAAACAATGAAAATGAATAACTTTAAATAAAAAAATATGGGTATAGCTGTATCAAATTTTACTCATGAAATTCGGTTTTTATTTTTAAATGATTGGAGTGTTACACACTAGAACACACTATTTGAAAAAAGATTAATAAAAAAATAGTAAGACAGAAGAATTGTTAGTATTCGCTTAATGTTCCCACAGCTAAATTCAGAGAAACTCACAGAAATAAATATTATAAATGAATAGATGTAATACGATATGAAAAGAAATCACAAAGATAGCTGTAACATTTTGTTTGAATTTCAATAGATATACAACACGTTATTCTTTTATTTATGCAATTTTTAATGCTGTGCAAATTTAGCGGAGTCGAAACCTGCAAGGCTCACATCCTAATTAAAAATTCCTATCATGGAAATTTATATGCGGTGCGTAAATCTTAAAAAAACAGGTAAATATGAAAAATATTCTACGTACAAACATTTCACAGCACCATGATTTTGAAACAGAATAAATAGCATTTCTGCAAAGAGAAACCCTGCAAAGAGAAAGCTGGTGGCATGAAAATTAGTTAGAAAAATAGTCATCATACCATAAGTAATTCCAAGAATAGGGCGACATTTTTATGTGAAATGTAGCAAAGCGTTGTGTGTTGGAATAAAATATCAACATTTCTTTGAAAAAAAAAATTATGAATACGAATTTACATCCAAATGTAACTATTTAGAACAAAATGTTATTCAAATAGCCGAGTGCAAGTTTTCGAATGGACTATGAATTTCGAATGGACACATTTGAAATATATGCTTTAAGGCGATACGTAGATGCTTTAAAACACGTGAAGCTATATAATTTATTTTAATTAAAATTTTTTGATTACATGGTCATAATTTTCACCCTGTATACTTTCTTGTAGGTATTTCATTATTGTATATGTAACTACTTTGCATAATCTTATAAAATTTTACTAGTCAGAATGATGAAATACGCTCTCGAAAATAATGATATACTCTTGATTCTGATAGTGGTAAATAAATTCCTATCTTCAACTTTCTCTTCCCATCTTTTAAAGAATTCTGAGAAATATAGCGCATTTGTTCACACGAGCTTGTGATATATGTCTTCTTTTAACGAGCTTTTCCGACACTTGTTGTGAATCTGAAAAGGAATGTGAAAATTCAACACTGAATACGTACCCAAATCGTACGAAATATTTTACTAATTTCGTTAGTAAAATATAAGAACCTAGTTTACGTTTCGTTTCTAAATTGTTTTTGTTTAAGATTTATAATTTTCTTTTGCATACCTTTGTTGCAACATTCATATAAGCTTGCAAATTTCATATTCTTGTCATTGGAAGAATTAATCACTATTTAAAAAATAGTATTAATTAAGAAAGTTAAAAATAAGTAAACAAAAATGTTCAAAACATAATGTTTTCTTCCAAGCACAGGAAGTGACGCATGGTTGGGGAATACAAGTATCTTTTAAAATGAGAAAAAAAT
The DNA here is from genome assembly GCA_907164885.2 of Dolomedes plantarius. NCBI lineage: Eukaryota > Metazoa > Arthropoda > Arachnida > Araneae > Dolomedidae > Dolomedes > Dolomedes plantarius. Next base: position 185,248,292 of record OU015495.1, on the reverse strand, counting down.
AGGAATGTAAACATCTTTAGAATTTAATATTTCGAAAATAATGTTTTTCTTAAAATTCCTTTCATAAAACAACTTTTGATAACACCGAACAACAGCAGTATTAAAAATATTCTTATTTTTCATTAAAAATTGATTGGCTGAAAACTTAAATTGAATACTCTATATATTGCATAATAAATAAATATTTTTAACTGTAATATTCCATTGTCAAATTTTAGATGAGTATATAGCACATTTAAAGCATGTCTATAGCACATCTATAGCATATCTAAATATTCGGCATCAAAATATTTTATTGTATCAATTGTTATAAAAATATAGCCTTAGACTGAATTCAAGTATATTATGTTTGCAAAAATATTCAATACATAATAACCGTGGAAAGTTATCCATGCAAGAAAAGGTTATGAATTTATGAGCCCTTCTCTTCACAATCTACATACAAATAGGTGAGTACGTATCACTATTTTCAGACACAGTAAAAAGTAATTTTAGCCGCCACATCTATAGCATATCTAAATATTCGGCATCAATATATTTCATTGTATCAATTGTTATAAAAATGTAGCCTTAGACTGAATTCAAGTATATTATGTTTGCAAAAATATTCAATACATAATAACCGTGGAAAGCTATCCATGCAGGAAAAGGTTATGAATTTATGAGCCCTTCACTTCACAATTTACATACAAATAGGTGATTACGGATCACTATTTTCAGACAAAGTAAAAAGTTATTTTAGCCGTCCCCTTGCCAAATCGATTTAGATCATAAAACAAATAGTGGTGAAAAGGGATAAAAAAATATACATTGTTTTCCTTCCTTCCTTCGAAATTATAAATTCAAATAAACATTGTAGAATGTAATACAGTCGAACCCCCTATATAACGAACTCACGGATATAACGATCGAAAATTTTGGTCCCGCCGTTTTCCTATTGTATTTAATGTTAATTTATCCTTTTATAGCGAACGTCTGAAATCTTAAGAAACGGCTATAACGAACCTTTTTTTGAGTCGACTACTGATTTTTTAAAAACTGTTGAAGATACAACAAATGTTGAAGAAGTAGATGATGAAGATTTACTTATCGCAATGTGGATAGAAAAGCACAAAATTTCATCATTCTCATATTGTGGCATGCAATTGTTAGAAATATGTGATGATGAAGTCATTACACGTGAAAATCCAACTGGTGACGTTATCGTGGAAGAAATTAAAATGAATCATTCTGAAATCGAAGATTCTGCATCTGATGCTGATGAAGAGGAGCGCATAAATAAAGAAATGCCATCTCAGATGCTACAGCAGCGAAGCGTGAAATTAATAAGTTTTTGTCTACACAAACAGTGGAAGAAAGAGTGTTGAAGTCATTTGACGAATTGGACAAAGAAATTCATAAAATGCTTTTGAAATCGGCACCACGTTACCTGATTACCGATTATTTCTGTATCAAAACAGTGAGCAACAATTGAAGGTAAAATGAACTTATTTCCTTTTGTCTTCATCCTTAGGCAATTTAATTAGTATTCTAATCGATTGTCAGTTTAATGTAATCAATTTTAGTCAATTTAATTCATTAATGATCCTTTTTAATAGATTTTATCATTTTTTAATACATCATTATTGAATACACATAGAAACTAATGAGTTATACATTTTGTGAACTCTGACATTTTTCCTAACGGTTCGGATATAGCAAACAAAACCTTTGGTTCCTTGAAGTTCGCTATAACTGGGTTTGACTGTATTGCATTTGTGGCTCCTATCTCACGACGTATAAAATCTATAAGATAGAATATCCCTGGAGAAATCTTATTACAATTTTTACTTGACTAAGGGAATCAACCTATTTCATAAGATAAAAAAGAAGTATTAACATCCAATTTGGTCTTCAAATTATTTTTTTACTACATAAAAATAATTGAAATATTTGTTTAATAATTTCCAAGTACTTTTTTTGCAGCAGTTAGACTATAATGGACAAATTTATTTTACATTTTAGGGGTGAAACAACACTAAACGATTTACCATTAAGTATTTGCTTCTGTATTTGAATTACAACGATTTATATTAAAGTACGGACTTAAGTTGATTGGATTCTGAAAATAGTTACTTATTATTCGATTGCCAGAAAATATTTTGTCAATTAGTGGTACTTATCCTTATTATTTTGGAAATTTATTATGAATGTAAAAAGTTAGGATTCAATCAAGTGCATTGACACTAAAATTTCAAAATTTTCAAAAAGTGGATCTAACTGATTTGAATTGTGAATGGAACATCTATAAATAACGAAAGTACGTTTTCTGCAGCGTAATGTCAAATTTATTGCCTGTCAAATGTAATCTTCTTTGAATAGGAATGTTCTCTTCATGTAATTCAACATATCCTGCATTTAATACTAATATAGTTATTCTAAGAGGAGTTCCTTTTTCCATATCTCTGTATTCACTTGCTAAAAAAGAAGCATTGCATTTATTTTAATAACGCATACGATAGGAAGAATCTATTTTAAAATATATTTTAGAGATGCTTTGTTTGATCTGAACTTTTCTAAAGACTTCTACTCAAGGGAAATTTGTTAATTTCAATTAATGTCAGCAATTTGAAATAAAATGTTTCAACGGAAAGGATAATGAAATCTTTTTTTCAGCATTAAAAACATGAATTATTCATGATGTCGTTAAAATTTTAAGAAAATTGTTTCCATTTTATTTCAGAAAGGTGTAGTCACGTAAAGGTTATATATCATGATTTCAGGGAATTAATTTTATAAGCTTTCAAGCCTGTCTATTTTATTTTCACTTGGAAATTAATATACAAACTATAAAGTTGCATTTCATAATGGTAAATTTTTCAAAAATATTCATACGTGTGCATTGAAAAGTTTTTATAGATTTATATGTAAGCTATAAAAGGAATCTTTATTTGTTGGAACATCATATGAAGGTGCATAACGAAAAGAAATCTGTAAAATAAACTTGTTAAACAGAAATTTGTCTCATTCAGAATTTCAGTAATGAATAGACGCCAAACTATAAATTGTTATTCCTCATGTTTCAATAACTCGTATATCGAACTATTTATGATCGCCTATGTATTATACCAGATGTCACATACATTCGTATTAAAATTATTTCCTGTAATCTAATGCCCCTTTCGTTTCCTATTTTCTTAAACTATATTTTAAACGTATATTCTTTAATCAGGTTGAAGTATCAACTATTATGACAAGATTATTACATAAAAATCTAATATACAAATATTTTATCCCGTAGATAAAAAAGGGATATATAAAAAATAATTTGTTTCGTTACGTGTTATTAATACTATTTGAAACATGAATGATTTCAACTTATTTTGAATTTAATAGCAAAGAAAAAAATACATATAATAGGTAATAAAAACCTGTGTTACAATGGATATAAAAGTCATTTACACGCAAAACTTTTCAAATCATTTCTTAATAAAAGTAAATTGATATAATTTCTACTTAAAAGGTCTAAATAAAATTCACATGCATCAAAATATGCATTTGTGAAGCATTTAAGTATCGATGGAATATCAAGAATAGGAAATCAAGAGCAAAATCGTATAAAGCGTTTTTCTATTCATTTTAGATAAAACAAAGTTTAGCTAGTTATCAATCAGTTGATATAAAATTATTTTTTTAAAGTATCATTCTTAATTGTCAGTCTATAGTCTTTTTACAATATTCTATTTCCTTGATATCGCATGATATATACAGGGTGTTTCAAAACTATATGTCAGAAATGTAAAGGTAGGTAAAGGTGACCTAAATAAGCAGATTTCGTATAGGATTGTGGGTGGGGAAATGCAGCGTTGAAGTGCTAGCAAGTAAGGCAGTATTAACAACAGGTACGTGGAAATACGACTAAAGACAAAGGAAAGCAACAATTTATTTATCAAACATTTTACAATAGGTGTACGAAAGAGCGACCACCAACAGCGATACAAGATTCACAGCGACCGTGCATGGGTTGCCGTAAATGAGTAAAAACCCTAGGCATGTCTCGAACATTTCCAGCAGCAACAGACAATCGAGCAACCACATCTTCTTCAGATGTTCTGGGAGTATCGTACAGCATGCTTTTAATGTGACCCCAATAGAAGAAATCCAAACACGTCAAAACTGGAGAGCGCGGTGGCCGATCAACAGGTCCTCCCCGTCCTATCCAATGCTGGCTGTAGACAGCGTCCGGGTGATTCCTGCCGTTCCTGTTGAAGTTAGCAGGGGCTCCATCGCGCTAGAAACACGTTCGTGTGCGAACAGCTGAAGGAAAATTGACCAACTCTCCAGCTTGTCGAAGGACTATCTTCTACTGTGCGTAATACTGTTTCGTCAACTACAGGCAATCTGCGATATATAAGAGTGCCCGTATCACGCCTGGAAGCATAAAATAATCCACTCGTGCACATCTCCAGATGAAGACGTCCGATTATTCAACGATCCGACACATTCCTACCCGAAAATCCCTCCATGTACATCGTTTGCCATACTTTGATCATAACTTTTCATATATGGGGCAGCCCCATACATGAAATGCATGTAGTAAAGCTCTGCATTGGTGTAACGATGCATGCTGCTCAAAATCCGTGCGGGGAATGACAATTCAAACCAAGTGCTTTCATCCGCCGAACTCAACAGCGTTATCTCGAGGCATTTCCGCACCCACATTCCTATACGAATTCTGCTTATTTAAGGTTCCCTCTACCTGCTTTTACATTTCTGATATATAGTTTTCAAACACCTTGTGTGTATATATATATATATATATATATATATATATATATATATATATATATATATATATATATATATATATATAAAGCAAAGTGTCTCTATGTATGTATGTAGGTATATATCGTATACAAATCTACATTTCTTCACGAATCTGGTTAAAACTTCGTATACTTATGTTTTGAAGCTTTAGGATAATTCTAAGATAAGTTTGGAAGCTTTAAATTAATTATAATAAATTTTAATTAATAAAAAACCAACAATTTTGAAGGGTGACAACAGTAAAATGTTGGTGGCAGACTAGTTTATTCTGACTTATTATTTAATCAAAAACACCCAATTTTGCTGCCTCGAGATCATAAACTTATCATGGAATATTTCCATTTAAAAAATTTGCATGTTGGTTCTCAAACTTTACTTCATCTTGTAAGACAAGAGTATTGGCCATTAAATAGGAGAAATAATGCTAGGAAATTCGTACATCAATGCATTAAATGTTTCAAAGTAAAACCCAAAATTGAAGAACAGTTAATGGTATCTTTGCCAAAGGAAAGAGTCACAGTTTCTTCCACTTTTACTAATACCGGTATTGATCTATGTGATCCATTTTACATAAAATATAAAAACCAACGTAAAGGCATGTTAAATAGAGTTTATGTTGCAATATTTGTTTGTTTTTCCACTCGAGCGGTACACTTAGAAATTCTCACTGATTTAACCTCTGATGATTTGATTGCTACTTTAAAAAGATTCTTCGCTCGTCGTGGCATATGCACTACAATATTTTCGGTTAATGCGACCAATTTCGTGGATGCTAATTCTGAATTTAAAAAATTTTGTCAACATTTAAAAAACTGTCCGGAAACCCTAGCTTCTTATCTGGTATCGCAATCAGTTTCTTGGAAGTTTTTGACCCATAGATCTCCTAATTTTGGTGGCGTCTGGGAGGCAGGAGTTAAGTCCTTTAAATACCACCTAAAAAGAACAGTAGGCAATTCAAAATTTACTCTTGAAGAAATTTTAACAGTTGTAAATCGAGTTGAAGGTATACTTAATAGCAGGCCGCTCATTCCATTATCGTCAGATCCTAACGACTTTGATACATTAACCCCTGACCATTTTCTAATAGGTCGACCAATTAGCTCCATTCCTGAACCTCAAATAACTAATATTTCAGATAATAGGCTTTCTAGATGGCAACAAATTCAAAAATGTAACCAAATAATTTGGCGGAAATGGTCAAGAGATTATCTTGTCAGGATAAGTGTCTTGTCAGGATAAGTCAAGTCATTCCAGGCAAGGATGGCAAAATTCGCGTAGCAATTGTAAAAACTATAAATGGTTACTTTAAAAGACCGATTTCTAAAATTTGTCTCCTACCCTTTGAAAATTTACCTCTTTGAAGTTGTCATAAACAAAATCGATTTGTACGTATTTAATTGTATCTATTTTTCTGTATATTTACTTAATTTTTCTGTAGAATTATATATGTTTTTCTATATATTTACTTTTACTTTATTTTCTGCACTATTGTATATACTTTAATACTTACAAAAAAAAGTATGTCATTTTGTTGCATTGTCCTGAACTTCGAAAAACTATTGTGACTTGTCTTGTAATTTCTGTTGCATGTCATAGACAAGCAACGCGGGGCGGTATGTTACCGCTTCTGTGGCGTGTTGGTGCTATTTTGGATTTGTACGGCAACCATTTTGATGCCGAAGTTCGTTCACTGCAACCTTCACCGTTGTCAAGGTTTAAAGTTTTCCTTGGCAACGAAATTCGTTAATTATTATTATTTTTTAAACTGGATGCAACTGGTCTCCAGTTAAAATATCTTCATGTCGGAAGAATTAAATAAAATAAATTTCGTTTGTTTGAAAAGCCTCTTAGTAATTACATTTCATTTCGATTCGAACCTACAGTCAACTCATAAAGATTCAACAAACATTACACACACACACACACACATATATATATATATATATATATATATATATATATATATATATATATGTAATAGCACCATTTAGGTTAGCCATCATATAGGGGATAACACAGTGACGACCAAACCTTAGTCGGGATTTGAAGTCCTCTGCATGGAAGCTCACGACGCTAACAACTACACCATATCTAATGTCATTGCTACAATAATAATATTATAATAAACCGAATAACAATATAGATAAAATTCTTAAAATACTGAAACACTTTTTGAGGCAGATTTTGAGGTTTATAAACTATGGTGTTATCCTATGAGAAATCTACTGAGATTGAGCAGTAAGTATAAGTAAAAGAGATAATGAAGTTGTCCAAATGTAAGCTGTTAGCTTATTAATTTCTCCCAAATAGAATGATTTTCATTTCATCATACTCCACTATCGTTATCAGAAACTTTTACTGATACTATTTTCATATCTTTTAATCCTAATCATACATAATCTATAAATATACGTTATATTATTTTTTCTCCATACAAACATCAAATCTATGAGAGGGGTATGAATTAAAATATAAGTAATCAACAATAAATGTTTTTTAATCACAACAAATTTTGATAATTTACAAAATGAAAATACAAATTTATCATCTATAATGTAGGACATTTCCACGTAATTATATTAAAATCGTAACCAACTTACCTTTAACGATTACTTTGAATTACTCTTTGTTAAGTAATCGAATATAATTAAAGACATTCACTAGCAAGAAAACAATTCTTTTGAAACACAAAATTCTCTTTATATCCATGCTCTCTACGGTATAGAAAATTAAGTAAACATTTTAGAATTTAAACTTCTAAAACTTTTCACCCTTTCAGAAAGTCGGTAATTAATGAGCCACAGAGATAAACGAGGTGGGTTATAATTGGCTTGCAAAACTCACATACGCTTAATGAACTTCCACTTTAGGCAACTAAATTAGCTTAAGTATTCAAAGATAGCGTGAGATCATTGATAAAGTCTTCACTGATATTAAGCAGAGACTTTGCTCGGAGGGCAAAAATATGTAACTCAAACAACAGAGTTAGTTTGTCATGTGCTTCCAGGCTTATTTTAATTTTAATTTATCGAAAATAAAATTTTATTAATCTCATTTTACTATAATAGTAAATAATACATTAGCATGTGCAAGCACTTTACATTAGACTTTAAATTTTCACTTCACTTTTCCTTATTCCATTAATTCAATTAAAATAAACAACGCATCTTCTACATCGACTTTAACTATTTTCTTTAAAAATCCTTATTTGTACTATAATTTTTTAAAACATTAGATTTGTAAGGATTTTCATAAAAGGATTGAATTTTTAATAGCTAATGTTCAGATGTAAAATGGTATAATGCCAATCCGATAGCAATGTAGAGTTTATTTTACGCGACATTAGCTTACAACTGAATATAGAGGATTAAAGACATGAAATGTACCTAGATTCCAAAATTTACTCGACTGTGAAACTTACACCACTTCATTTCAATTTAAATCGTACTCTCCACTCTCTGACTTTCAATAATTTAATCTCACACAGTATGTAGGCATTGCTTTTCAGTGGTTCTACTACTATCTTGGCGGTTTCACTTAATTTAAAAAAAGATTGAGCGTGGCGTGAATGTGTTTAATCTGACTATTCCCTCGATGTCGCCTAGGAAAGAAAAATTACAGCCCATTTGACAAACCCCCTTTGCTTTTTAAATATCGAATTAGGTACGCAGGACATTCTTTCTAATAAAATTTTCTTCCGTTTTCATCAGAGTTAAGGGCGAATTTGACACCAATCCTTAGAAAACGAATAGTGTCAGTAAAATCTGGCATACAAAAAGCTATCTAAAATGAATTGACGATCCTGGAAGGCTGTCATGGGAAAATGGGTATTTTCATGCTATTCATTTACTGTCTATGCTATATGTTTTGTTATTTATTATTTTTTACTCTGTCAGGCTTCTGGAGTTTGAAAATGTTCATTATTTTCGAGAGGAACGCAACCCTCTTTTCCCGCCGTATCACTTGTCGTTAGAGATTAGGCAATCTCTTATTCAATTTGGATTTTTTTAAAAAGTCTCTAGTTTACTTTTGCCGATTATTTGTAATTTTCCTAAGTTACTAATAAAATTGGGTAAGTTTAAGGGAGGACAAAACTTACCCAATTTTCCTAAGTTTTGTCCTCCCTAAAACTGGTGAAGACACATCAAATAACAAACAATAACTTTCAAATTACTCAAAAAAATAAATGTTTTTAATTCAAGTACTATCATTTAAAATTTTTGAAGTTTCACAAATATTATGAATTACGATACGATTTTGTTATCTTGTTATGTATATCTGTTTTATAATCTTGGTATAAAATATATATACATGACTTTACACGTGCTCTCATATATCAAGCACGTTTAATCTATTAGAACAATTTCCATCTAAGATAGTATGACATTAATATTACAGATTCCAACAATACTGAATATTCTACCTTTAAACGAAATAAATATATTACTCAGTGGTGATCGTTTCACTGATTTGGCTGTAATAATGCATTAAAATATTTAAAAGTCTCATTTACAAAGCAAACTCATACATTAATCATCGATGTACCATTGAATTTCAACCAAGCAATCATCGGCAAATGCTACCTAATTTATACCTTAACGCGGATGTAAATATCGTCGCTTCTTTAAGAATTTATTTCGCGTCTCCTTTGAATTACCGTGAGTGCTGAATCAGAATTAATGCAATGTCCTCTTCTGACTAATGAATTTAGTGAATATAATTCATTTAGAGACTGCTCTGCAACAACTCACATGGAAATGCGTTACAGGAATACAACACCCATAGTAAAACTTAAAAGGGTTGCAACTAGCTTCGAATAAATTAAATGTTCATCTTCCAGTCGAAAAGTACTAGTTGGGAATGTCTCTATACATACATTAGCAAGCATGCGTTTGTAAATTGTCCTTTAATACAATCATACCTAATGCTCCTCGGCCTGATAAAGAACGATAAATTTATTCGAATTAGAAGTTTGATATACAAAGTTCCTTTGTACTTCAAATATCGAAGACGTTTTCATTCGTTATGTATATTCGAAATCCCACGCTATATATACATGAAAGTTCGGTAAATGTGTCTTAGTTACAATGGATTGTTGTCTTACATGAAACAGCTGTTACTGTCCTTCGAAGTAATCCTCGTAGGTGGTACTGCACATCTGGGAACGGATGTACACATCTTGGAAACTCCTGACGTAGTTGTCTTTAGGGATGGTGTTCAGCTGGGTCGAAGCATTACATCAGATGTCCAAAATGTCCGAAAACCTGTAGTCCTTCAGGGCTGATTTCAATTTGGGGAACAACAAAAATTTCGGGGGAGACAAGTCTGGGGAGTAGGGTGGGTGATTCAGGGACACAACTCGCCTGTTGGCCAGTAACTGCTGCACCAGAAAGGCAGTATGTGACCGGGCATTGTCGTGAAACAGGGTCCAGTTTCTTTGCTTTGAGTACTGGGGGCGTACCCGATTGATTCGTTGCAGCAGACGTTTCAGTATATCCACGTAGTTAGTAGCATTTAACGTGGTGCCCTCAGCGAGGTATTCTTTATGAATGAGACTCTCAGAGTCGAAGAACACCACGAGAATTTTCTTAATGCGGGATTTCTCACTTCGAACCTTCTTGCTTTTCGGCGACCCTGGACACCGCCATTCCATACTCTGAAGCTTGCCGTCGGGGTCGTATTTCAGGCACCAGGTCTCGTCACCCATGACAATGATTTTAAGGAAATTTGGGTTTCGATCCGCCTTGTCGATGAAGTCTCAACAGGTGTCAAGCAGAATTTGCATTTATTCCGGCGTCAAAGTGTGAGGCACAAGTCGGGAGCAAAGCTTGCGTTTACCCAAATCCTGGGTCAGTATAGAGGATTAAAGACAAGATCAAGATATAGAGGATTAAAGACATGAAATGTACCTAGATTCCAAAATTTACTCGACTGTGAAACTTACACCACTTCATTTCAATTTAAATCGTACTCTCCACTCTCTGACTTTCAATAATTTAATCTCACACAGTATGTAGGCATTGCTTTTCAGTGGTTCTACTACTATCTTGGCGGTTTCACTTAATTTAAAAAAAGATTGAGCGTGGCGTGAATGTGTTTAATCTGACTATTCCCTCGATGTCGCCTAGGAAAGAAAAATTACAGCCCATTTGACAAACCCCCTTTGCTTTTTAAATATCGAATTAGGTACGCAGGACATTCTTTCTAATAAAATTTTCTTCCGTTTTCATCAGAGTTAAGGGCGAATTTGACACCAATCCTTAGAAAACGAATAGTGTCAGTAAAATCTGGCATACAAAAAAGCTATCTAAAATGAATTGACGATCCTGGAAGGCTGTCATGGGAAAATGGGTATTTTCATGCTATTCATTTACTGTCTATGCTATATGTTTTGTTATTTATTATTTTTTACTCTGTCAGGCTTCTGGAGTTTGAAAATGTTCATTATTTTCGAGAGGAACGCAACCCTCTTTTCCCGCCGTATCACTTGTCGTTAGAGATTAGGCAATCTCTTATTCAATTTGGATTTTTTTAAAAAGTCTCTAGTTTACTTTTGCCGATTATTTGTAATTTTCCTAAGTTACTAATAAAATTGGGTAAGTTTAAGGGAGGACAAAACTTACCCAATTTTCCTAAGTTTTGTCCTCCCTAAAACTGGTGAAGACACATCAAATAACAAACAATAACTTTCAAATTACTCAAAAAAATAAATGTTTTTAATTCAAGTACTATCATTTAAAATTTTTGAAGTTTCACAAATATTATGAATTACGATACGATTTTGTTATCTTGTTATGTATATCTGTTTTATAATCTTGGTATAAAATATATATACATGACTTTACACGTGCTCTCATATATCAAGCACGTTTAATCTATTAGAACAATTTCCATCTAAGATAGTATGACATTAATATTACAGATTCCAACAATACTGAATATTCTACCTTTAAACGAAATAAATATATTACTCAGTGGTGATCGTTTCACTGATTTGGCTGTAATAATGCATTAAAATATTTAAAAGTCTCATTTACAAAGCAAACTCATACATTAATCATCGGTGTACCATTGAATTTCAACCAAGCAATCATCGGCAAATGCTACCTAATTTATACCTTAACGCGGATGTAAATATCGTCGCTTCTTTAAGAATTTATTTCGCGTCTCCTTTGAATTACCGTGAGTGCTGAATCAGAATTAATGCAATGTCCTCTTCTGACTAATGAATTTAGTGAATATAATTCATTTAGAGACTGCTCTGCAACAACTCACATGGAAATGCGTTACAGGAATACAACACCCATAGTAAAACTTAAAAGGGTTGCAACTAGCTTCGAATAAATTAAATGTTCATCTTCCAGTCGAAAAGTACTAGTTGGGAATGTCTCTATACATACATTAGCAAGCATGCGTTTGTAAATTGTCCTTTAATACAATCATACCTAATGCTCCTCGGCCTGATAAAGAACGATAAATTTATTCGAATTAGAAGTTTGATATACAAAGTTCCTTTGTACTTCAAATATCGAAGACGTTTTCATTCGTTATGTATATTCGAAATCCCACGCTATATATACATGAAAGTTCGGTAAATGTGTCTTAGTTACAATGGATTGTTGTCTTACATGAAACAGCTGTTACTGTCCTTCGAAGTAATCCTCGTAGGTGGTACTGCACATCTGGGAACGGATGTACACATCTTGGAAACTCCTGACGTAGTTGTCTTTAGGGATGGTGTTCAGCTGGGTCGAAGCATTACATCAGATGTCCAAAATGTCCGAAAACCTGTAGTCCTTCAGGGCTGATTTCAATTTGGGGAACAACAAAAATTTCGGGGGAGACAAGTCTGGGGAGTAGGGTGGGTGATTCAGGGACACAACTCGCCTGTTGGCCAGTAACTGCTGCACCAGAAAGGCAGTATGTGACCGGGCATTGTCGTGAAACAGGGTCCAGTTTCTTTGCTTTGAGTACTGGGGGCGTACCCGATTGATTCGTTGCAGCAGACGTTTCAGTATATCCACGTAGTTAGTAGCATTTAACGTGGTGCCCTCAGCGAGGTATTCTTTATGAATGAGACTCTCAGAGTCGAAGAACACCACGAGCATTTTCTTAATGCGGGATTTCTCACTTCGAACCTTCTTGCTTTTCGGCGACCCTGGACACCGCCATTCCATACTCTGAAGCTTGCCATCGGGGTCGTATTTCAGGCACCAGGTCTCGTCACCCATGACAATGATTTTAAGGAAATTTGGGTTTCGATCCGCCTTGTCGATGAAGTCTCAACAGGTGTCAAGCAGAATTTGCATTTATTCCGGCGTCAAAGTGTGAGGCACAAGTCGGGAGCAAAGCTTGCGTTTACCCAAATCCTGGGTCAGTATCAGGTGGACCATCTCACGACCAATTCCGACTTCCTCCGCTATTATTCGCACTGTCAAACGACGATACTTGGCCAACAATTCCTTCACTCTCTGTACGTTGTCAGGGTGCGTGCAATTGCAGGTCGACCACTTCGGGGGGGGGGAGTCTTCAATGGTGTCCCACCCTTCTCGGAAGCGTTTAGACCACACATCCACGCACTTCAAGGTGACAGCACGTTCTTCGTAAACTAGCAATATTTCATGAGCTCTTTCGCTGATTTTACAAGTTCAAAAAAGAACAGCATATTCGTTCGTTGATCCATTGTGAATTTCAACCGAGCGCACAACACCTTCACTCTACAATTAACTGTTTCCACACGATAAGTTAACTCGCAGAGCCACCGCTCAGGAACTGGTTAAGACCAGCCTTCACCTGTCCGGCACGGTATGCGCCAGTTACAAACTCTTGCGACCGTGACCACTATAACGTCATTCACGGAACTTTCTGGACAAAGGTTATATATATATATATATATATATATATATATATATATATATATATATATATATATATATATATATATATATATATAAATTAGTGGGATGCATATTATTGGGAACTATAGCAATTTCCCTGGTACGTTCGAAGTGATGGAAATGTGGGAACAGAGCATGAAATTTATTAAATATTTCCCCGGACTACGATTGTACGATAAATTTTCTGTGAAATGAACATAAGCATTGATTACCAATTGCCCGTTGTATGGTAAATTTTTGTCTTCTGTATATGGTTTGATTTTCTGTACTTCATCTGTACATGGTTATACGGAATCGCTTCTAGAAATACTTCCTAGTCTTGAATTTTCCTTTTCTAATAATAGATATATTAAAACGTCAATGTTTGTAGAAAATTGAAGAAAAACATGACACAATAAATATAAGATCTAGGGCATGAGGAAGATTAGTGGTAACGCGGCGACTTTCGGCGCTGAGAATGCTCGGCTCGAATCCAGACAAGTGCCACCTAATACCACCGTGTCTAGGCCGGATATGGGCATGTTAAATCAGTATACCTGTGAAAGTCCCTCTATGAGGTCAGAGATTGTAGAAGAGGTTACGATTCCCGCACGTGTCACCCTGGATGTGATCGATCAAAATTGAGGTGGGACATGGCTAAATTGGACTCCAACTTTTGTGCTTCTTTTATAAACTGGACACGCACCCGTCAGCCAGCTACCCTATATGGGCCTGGTCTAGAATACTTCCAAAGAAATGAAAGGCTTTAGAAAGAAATGACAACACCAACAAACAACAGTTATAAGATTTCCCTCCTACCTTTGTCTCTTTTCCTGTTGCATAAGTTAGAATTACTGGTAAACTCCAAGACATAAAATTAAATAAAAAGTGGTGAGTATAAAAATTGTATGGTAGAAAATGCATATTACATAATTTCAACTATACTTATCCATTTGGATTCATATAAAAGGTATTTGTAATATAAATCAGAGGCACAACGAATCCAAACCTTATCATAAGAATAGAATAAAAGTAAACTGCTTTTTTATTACATTTTAGAAAGACTAAAATGAAAATAGACGTCAATCACATCCCAAAATATTTTCATAAAAATGTTTGTTTTCTTGTTTTAGTTATTATTGAAACCCAGTTTTGTTTATGTTGAGAAATATAAAATATAAAATAAAGGAACCAGATTAAGAGACTATTGTTATAGTAAAGGTAAAATCTTAAAAATTCATATGAATATGTAGATAATTAAGTCACATTCTTAGAAAATTATTATTATTGAAAGATATTGAATTTTATTTATTAATAATAAACGATATGAAAGGCTAAACCCAGAGATCATGAAGATTTATTAAGGAATTTATTAGGCAGATGAATGTAGGAGTTTATTGAAAAGGAAGTTTTCTCTGAGTATTTGTTATTTGTATTTTTTAATATTAAGAATTAATATTTTAAACCATTGATTATCCAAAATGCGTTCTGTTTTAAAACAGTGATATTTCCAACCAAACTAAAAGGAAAAAGCATTTATCATGAAGTTCTGAAAACTATGCGTATAGAAAGATAATAGTGACGTTTAGTTTATCCAACACCCACTCTTGATAACAAGGCCATTCTCGTTGTTTAACAATCAGAATAATCTCAACGTCCATCGCATTGGTTATGAGATTTTCGCCTGTAGAATTCTATGCGAGATTTGGATGAAAATATTATTAAACTAGCTTAATGCATAGACGCCTCGTTGTCTGGATCTACGAATATAACTGTACTTAAGAAGTTGAGCCGTTTCTTCGTGGAGGAGAAAATAGAAAAATTGCATCCTATTCGAAAAGTTTAAGTAAAAAGAAAAACAATCTTGACGTATTATATGAAATTTATTTCAAACAACATGATCCAAGGCTCATTGCAGAAAAGATCCGTCTCTTTCTCCTTCATGACACATTACAGCAGATACGAAAGTTTGATTACTAGTCTAATAGCAAGGTTTGTAAACTCTCAAACGTCGTATTTGAGTAACACTCTATTTTAAAGACGTCTGCTATCATTTTCATTCAAGATCTCGATTTGTCGTACAGATGACTAAACATGTAAAATTGGTATTTAAAAGTATATTTACATAGCATTTGCATACAAAACTGGACCATTAAAGAATGAAGCTTTATTTCATTTCTAATGCAGTAAAGATCAAAGGGTAAATGTCCTTAGGCAGAGAAACAAATTACAAAACCACAATACTAACATAATATGAGTGCAGAAATTATAAAAAAATATTATACAGAAAACATGAGGGATCTAACCTCCAAGTGGTCTAAGAGGACAGAGCAGGGCAAACATCAAGGGGGGACCCGTCCGTGGTATCAACAGTCCCACAGAAGCTACAGGCCGTACTGCTGTAGATTCCAACGTGGTGCAGATGGGCTGAAAGACAATCGGCCGAATTACCAAACGAAAAGCAGCAACATACATTTCCCTCGGACGATTGCGGATTTGACAGTTGTGTGATTTGCACCCTCCACGGTTTGTCGTACAATACAATGTTGTAATTTTTAACATAATTACTTTTCATTGTACACGAAGAATATGATCAGCAGATTTGTACGTCCTCTCGACGATTGCGGATTTGACAGTTCTGTGATTTGCACCCTCCACGGTTTGTCGTACAATAAAATGTTGTAATTTTTAACATAATTACTTTTCATTCTACACGAAGAATATGAACAGCAGATTTGTACGTCCTCTCGATAGTACGCAACTTGATGACGCCTGTACCCCTTTTAGCAAGGGCGTCAGTGGCCTCGATTCCTGGAACCACGCAATTGGATGAAATCCACTGTAAAATTATTTTCTGAAGACGATTATAAATTAAACGTAGGTACGACATGCATTCCTCTACTTCCGGGACAAGAAGCAGGTTTACTCTGGTTCGCAACTGCCAGTAATTCTGTTCTGGAAATAACTGTTTGGAAAAAGACGATATTCGAACAACCGAGTTGTTGCAACGCATTAAAAGTTGCTTCCATTTCACCGTCAAAATTAGTGTTATTTACTCCAAGCTCAAGGTAGTGGTAAAAACAGTACCAAAAATTCCGATACCCGCCGTCTTTAAGGCCCCACAACTTCCACCTCTCATTATAAGTATGTAACCACGAATCAGAGAGAGGGAGTTGGGAAGTAGTATCTATAACTGAAGCAGTATTGTGTAACAGAAAATAATTTCTGAACAACTCCCAGATTTTAACCCGGCAACGATAGGTATAAATGGTATGCAAGTTTGCTGAAAGTATTAGGATTGGTAGGTGATAAAAGTCGGAAGAAAAATTAAGATTGTATTTAAACCTCTTCTTCAGGACCATCTGGATAAAGCCTACCTGTGTTTTGAGTTTGCAAGGTTTATGAATATAGCCTCGTCAGTGGCCGACAAATGGCTGTCTAATCAGCTTTACATACAGTTTTATGGCCGAACAAATAATTGCGACTTCCGTGGGCAACTTACCTGTGCAGATCAACAAGATATCAATCGGTATAGATTTCACTGCGACTGTGACAAGACTAAGAGCATGATTTTGTAGATGTGCCATTCTGGCAATAAACGTTTTTGATGCAGTATTAATTTGAAGTAGAAAGATATAATTATGGCTCGACCGACACACTCTTGAAGGCCTTCTAATGACTGTTTTAATGACGGTATGTGCATTTGACTTCATGGTTTCTGTTCACAATCCAAAGTTTTGTCATGATTCCATCTGATTTTGAGTCGGAATTCAGAAAACATATGATTTTGATTAACTGCTCTTAACATCTTATGGAGGAAGTTAAGATGTTTCTGTTTTTTAATCTGTTTCAAAAACAAGGTGATGAGCAACAGACACGCAGAAGCAGTTAATATACGACCACGTGGAATCTGTAATGCTATTCCTGTGCAGGAGTATTTAGAAAAGTGTAAATGTGTAATGAGGGCTCGAAAATAGAGGACAGTTTGGTTTGAAAACTTAAAGTGAATCAACTAATTGAAACCTTTAGGGAAACCACGAGTAACGGAACTAGCAACATTTCAAGTATTGAGGGATTTCGTGATTATAAGGACTAAATTTCTTTCATAGGACAGATAATAAACACAATTACTGTAATCTATAGCTAAATAATTTCAGATAATAACGTGCTTCATTCCAAAATAATTTTTAAGTTGTTGAATCCATATTAACGAGATTAAGTAGACACTACACTACATAAAACAAGCCAATTACTTGTATTTTCTCGGCAAATGTAAATCCAAGAACTCGGGTGAAATTTAAGATTTAGAAAATAAGTGCGCAATATGAGTAATCATAAAGTTTCTCATGAATTTTTCTAGGATAATTTTAATATAAAAATTAATTGTCAAACGTCGACATAAAACGCAATTCAAACACTTCGTCACAAAATTTAAAATCAAATTCAATTGATGTCTTTTCCAAATTTGTTTGCACTCTGAATATTTTAAAGTTTATTTGCTTTCATTTTGCGAGTGGAGAAGTATTTTAGTCCCTCAAAGAAACCTAAATCCTCCGTGGCTGTACAATTTCTCAGGAAAGACTGAATAGGTTGGCACGACTATAAATCAATATTGGCATTGCACTGGAAGTGATATTCGCGGACTTCATAGAAATTTTAATGTTACATAAAAAGAAATGTTCTGGAAGAGAATTTAAAAAATTTATTTTTAAAAAGTGTTAAATACATAACATGTTTACTTTTTTAATAATTCTTATGTAAACGAACATAATATGTTTGTGTTTGCAGTGCTTAACTTTTACTGTTCTCAAAGGTTTAATTTTAATTGCAAATTAACGTGTGAATAAGTATTACGTAAGTATTTTTTCATTCTACTTTTAAAAGATTTAATCGTCTTTGAAAGTGACTTCCATGTTTAAAAAAGTCCCATACTTTGGTGTCTACGGAATATTATGTTCTAATATTTCAGAAAAGGTTATTTTGCATAAATTTTTTTTAATGGAGATTTAGATTTCATTGTTATTATTTTAGTTTCCAAATAAATATTTCGAATATAACAATTAAATTATGTATAAAAGTTATAAAATCCTTAAAAAATTAAGCCTAACCGAAATTATTTAGTGAAAATGTATTTATGCTATAAGTAGACTGACCATATTTCCTTAAGTCTATAATATGACTCTCTGAAGGCAAAAACGGTGAGTAGGTCAGGTCACATTTTTAATCCAGGAAAAAATTTGGCGATAAAAATATTTTATCACATTTTTAGATTACCATTATTTTTAGGGGCAGTGTCCATAGAAAATATTAGGTAGCCGTAGATGGGAAATGTATTTCACCACGAATATTTCTCCGATCAAGTTATCTTAAGTAGAAAATTTAGATCCTTTGACACCTTGTGATAAAACCTCTCACAGCCCATAACACAATTTAGTCTTTTAAAGACCATAGCCTTCACTGTCTGAACACTTAATGTAAAAATCTCCTTTCACCACGTACTGCTCGTAACAGAAAATATTCTTTCAACAGTTCTGTACTTCTAGAAGACCTTTATAATATTTGAAAAGTCTTAAAGTCTAGGCGTTTTTGGCTGATTTAAAGCAAATTCTGTTCCATTTAGCAGATATAGGATTATTTATGTATCCAATTGCCTCACAATTAAAGATTTTATAAGGGCGAAAATTGTTCAAAAAACGATATCTTCTGTTTTTGCGCGTGAGATGAGCTCATATTTAAATTGTTCTGTATTTCTGTCTAATCAGGTGTGTTTCTTATCAGCACCCACTTGAACTTCTCAGTGTATAATAAACTGCACTGCCACTTGTTGGCATATTCTCATGTGATTTCATAGAAATTCTCAACTACCAAAAAAACCTTAGCCTCATTAATTTGGCCTAAATCTACTTATACTGTTTGTGCAAATAGTATTTCAAATAACTGGTGTCCATGATATTGGTATATGGTTATTTCTCATCAAAAAATCAGTATGATTTACCAATATTTAAATTTTCAATTAAAAACGGGAGAAAATTGTCATATTTATTAAAACGACGGAACGGCCGAAAATATTTTTTAAAAAATGTTACTATCTCGTTCAAAACGGAACGTATGGTGAGCCTAGTTATATGTGAAGTGCATTTAAAAACAATTTGTCATTGGAAGATTAGAAAAATTTCTTAATTTTCACTTGGAATAAAATTTCAAAACTTTGTCCTACAATTAGATTATCTTTGTTCAATCTTAACTTCAACTAGGTTATCTCTATCACAATCTCAAACAAATCAATTCAGAAGTTATATATGCTTAGGGATATGTAACTTTCGCATAAAAAATATCAAAATTTTCCCCAAAAAATTACAATGTGTAAAACTTCGCATTTATTCGCAAATAAATCGGTTTTATTAAACAAAATCACAATTTTTACTTACTTGGTTTGTAAAAAAATCTAATTTAAAAGCTAACATTGTAGTAGTCTCCGCAATATCTTCCTTAAGTCTTTTGCAATCAGTAATAAGCAAATTTCGAGAGTGAGATCTCTGTAAAAGACCATGGATGGTCTTAGATAAGCAATTATGATAATAAATTATTACTATTATCACCTAATTTAGCTTAAAAAGCCATTTTACACCGAGTTTTCACCGAAAAGTAGTGAAAAAACAATTTTAGCATTTATTCGCTCATATAGGCAAATTTCACATTTAAGTCGCATCTATTTCGTAAATACGAAAATTGCGTATCCCTACATATGCTGTATTACCGTTGTGTATTTTTTCCAGAAATTCATTCCCAGAAGGATATCTTCTCAAAAATGAATTAAAAATTTATATTTACTTCAAATTTAGATCTTAAAATGATGCAATTTTTATTTAATATTTATAAGCAAGTAAGTTACCCGAATATGCTTACAAGATGCCGTCGAACCTTATCTCATGTGAAAAGGGATTTCTTTCTGCTATTTATTCACTGGCTTTAAAAAATTGAAGGACCTGCATTTTAGCATATAAATGGAAACCTCGAGATTTTGACAGGTTTTATATGTTTTTCTGCCGTCCTTAACAAAGGATTTCAAGTGTCAGGAATTAATTAACCGCTTTTTTTCTATTTTATGTGTTATCAATTATTTAATCTAAGGGAAAATACTTTCAAAGAAAAAAAGAAATTTCGATTATTTAATTAAGAATGTCACAGTAAATTATTTTCGATATAACTTATTTTATATTTTTGTGCATGATTCAGAGCACAAAAAAGCATTTTTAACTATTAAGAGACATTGAAAACAAGCCAATTCTTGAATACAAAGGCATAATTTAAAAGTGCGATGGTAAACGCAACTGAATTTATTTTTTTTCAAATATTTGTAAAGAAGATGTTATTTAAATTTTAGAAAACCTCTTAAACCGTCTTTACTTATCTTTTTAATTTCGTATTTTTTTACGATTTATCTAAGTATCACATTTTAGATTGTGTTCACTGGAGTTGGCTTATCATTTGTGAAATTTGTAAACATCTAAACTATCAATGTAAATATTTGAAATCCTTCTGAAACTGAATAATCTTTTATTCGTTTGATTTTTTTCTGAATCAAATTTCCGACTGCTTGCCTGTTGTTGAGACGTTGCGCAATATTTGCCTAGGAAAATTATGTATGATGCAAGATAGATAAAACCAACTGGAGAAATTTCAATATTGCTATTTTTAAGTTTAATGGGAAACTTGGGATTTCTTTTGAGATTTACCAAATGCTATAGCAAATATTTTGGTGTATGCTTCCGACTATATAAAGCGTTTACTTTTCCGTGCCAACTTGATAGATTTTTCATACTTAACATTAAAAGTAAGGCAAAAATAAGTAATATTGTAAACAGAGAAGTCATCCAATATAATTATAGTGCGTTTATTCTGAAAATATTTTCGAAAAGAATTTGTGTAGGGCCATCAAGACTCGGAGGTAGGAGCGGGAAAGAGGGGTATGTTTCTCCGAATCCGAGAGCTTTATGGGCCAAGGTTTGACTTAATACAACGGCTCCATTAGGGCGTAAAACCCCAATAAGAGCTTTTCCCTGTGGTTCGATTCTGTCGTTACTAAGTATATTATAATTTCCCTAACACTACGTATAGGACACCGATATATTATGTGTTTAATTCTTTATGAATATAATATAAAGAATAAGGTTTTTCTCTAGTGCTTGAATCTTGTAAACGTTAAGTTGTTAATATGTTTTCCTTCTATAACATTAATTTGTTTCTCTTTTTGACTAACTTAACTATCGTTTTGTCTTTATTCGTCCAACCACATGCTGCTGTAGAAAATCGGTCTGACATTTGAGATGCTGAAGTCTTTCCATACAAATAATTAAAACTGTGACAAGTGCACTAATTTGAGTAAAATTTACATACTGTTGTGCCTACAGAGTTTAAATGTTACTGATTTTACACCTAAAATTATAGATTAGAATAAAGATCACAAAATATTTGTTGCCCCTATTTTTTAAAGTACATCCACAAGTCTCAAAGTGGTGAAGACAATTTTTTTATTTATGATCAGACAGACGGAACATTAGAGAGCTGATTCTTCGATTTGCCAATTTTTCATGGCCATAAATGAACATAGGCTTATGTAATAGAGAAAAATAGCGCATTTCAATAAACAGACGCTAATATAATCAATAACTAGAAGGGACAATTAGTGAACCAAAATTGCTTAAATCATTTAGATTTCCCATTTCAAAAAGATATTGCATTCAAATTCGTAAAGTCTTTAAAACCTTTTTTTACTTCAGTCACTTTTCTGAAATTGCAAACAGAAAGTAGAATAATATTCAATTAATGAGCAAAATACGAAAAGAAAACTGCGACAAAGTAATGAAAAAGGGTAATTGAAGGGCTCTATATTCTTTGTTTACGCAACCAATGCATATTTTTGCATTCAATCCATAATTCTTTTATTATTTATTGAGTTTTAAGCATGTATATTTCGAACCTAAGAACAAGATTTATAGTCATCTCTATTGAATATTACACAATCGAAAACCTAATCCCTCTAGCGAAATGAAAAGATAAATATTTAAAAAAAAATAATTTAATGGATTTTAATGGATTTTATCACAGCGCAAATTGTTACTATAAAATCAAAACATGAAAGGACTTCTTTAAATGAGAGAAAGGGAAAATTCAGTCATATAAAACGTTATGCAAACAAGATAATGTTTTGATCGCATTTTAAAATTACGCAAGGAACTTTTAGGAGTCTCGCAGTATACGTTTCTGCAAGGAATTTTCGGATTACACTAATATTTTTAATTTTAAGAAACCTTTTTTTTAATATTCAAAGATTGTGTTCTAAGTTTCCATTCAAAAGAATTGCTTTATATTTCAGCTTTATGAGCTGTCAAATATTGAATTATTTAGAAATAAAATTGTAAAATATTATGTAGGATATATCAAACAGACCGGGACTAGGAATTTTTTAAAAAATGTCTCTTCTTGAGGAAGTAAGGTGGGAGGTTTCAATTTCATCAGAATGCACTATTTCTCATTTTCAACACGACTTTTCTGTTGACTTTGGTTGACATAAAATTTATGATTCATTCATTAATTTACAAATTCAGTATGAAAAATTTGCACCTAATATTATACTATCATATTTCGCACGTGGAAATTGAAGTAGACTAATTTAATTAAAAAAAATATGATTATTTTAAAATACATATTTTTGTGTTTTTAGTTATCTTTCTTTGAAGGGATTAAAACATGTTTCTGAGTAAAATTGTTCAAATGGCCTACATTCCGAGTTATCTGAGTCTATGAGATATTGTGGAATCAAAAATCAACAATAACGGATTTTGATTCATGTATTAAAATCATATATGTATAAATCATGTATAAATCATGCATGTGTGAAAGATGCAGGATTTGCACTCCTGTAAGTCCCAGAACATGATTAATTACAACATTTCATATACCACAGTTGGATAATAATTTCCTAAAATTCAAATTTAAGAAAGGATTCTCATATTTCAATTATTGAAAGAACTTTCCACACTTTTACATTATGTCTAAGTAGAAAGAGTTTGAATCCACGTTATATATAGATCTACAATAGAGCTGAAGGAAAAATATTTTCCCACGAAATTCGAACTTGGGCAGAAAGACCAATTAAAAGGGGAAGCTTTTAAAAGTAAAACGTATTACTTATAGAAGTTTTTATTGAAGCAATTGAGCTAAGTCATCCCCGAACAATAAATGGGGAACCTACACGAAGACATAATAGCACGTTTCTTGTTATACGGATAAAGAACTTGCTTGATAATTGGAGCGAAACTAATTTTTAAGAGGTTTCCTTGAAAGCGCATCGCTGTTAAAATTTACAGATGTCACCAGAAACGAAAATGGCGCAGTATCCTGTATGACACCCACAAATCAGGGGCACGTGTAAAAATTAAAACAGTATAGCTAAGATGCCAAGGAATTAACACTGAGGACTGAAATTATGAAGAGAATTGTAAGAATTATTGAATTTTAGATTATACTTTAAGATTAATTTTAATTTAGGATGAGTAGTATTAAAAGTAAAAAAAGTAACGAAAATTTATCGTTACATCTAGATACCCTGGAAAATATTTTTGATTAATTAGATACTGTATCTCAATGGGAAATTGATACTGATGTTCATGGAAATATGACACTGTTAGCGATGAATCTAAACTTTCACGAAGCCTGAGTTAAATGATTTAGTCAGGGACTTAAACCTTCCTAAGGATTTGGCAGAATTTTTAGGTTCCAGATTAAAAGAAAAATAAAATTGCTAGCAACTGGTACGTCATTTTCTGGGTTCCGGTGGAGAGAAAATAAGTTCATTCCGTTTTTTTTTCTCAAGAAGGTGAACTTGTTTATTGAAGTGATGTTCCAGGCCTCATAGTAAGTTTCAAAATTCAATACAAACCTGATGAATCGCAACTTTTTATTTATTCATCGAAAGGAAATCTGAAAGCAGTACTGGAATAAAACGGAAATGAGTATGCTTCTATACCTGTTGGGGATTCAGTTCATTTGAAAGAGTGTTAAGAAATGCTTGCTCTGATCTTTAATAAATTGTCGTATGGAGACCAGAAATGGACACTTTGAGGTGATCTGAAGGTAATTTCTACTCGAAGGTCACATTTATAGAAGGGAGAAGCTTCAAATACCTCTGCGACCAGTTCTCGGATTTATCCCAAGTAAAACTGAAGGAAGGTGTATTTGTCGGACTAGACATCAGGAAACTAATGAAAAAGGAAAATTTTGAGACTAAAATAGCTGCAAACGAAAGAAAACCCTGGCAAGCTTTCAAACTACTTGTCACTAATTTTCTTGGAAACAAGAGGTACCCCAAACTAGAAATCTATGGTAGAAGAGATACAAAGACAGATTTTAGGATGCAATATGAGTTCAAAAGTTCATAATTTTTATTTGCATCTAGACTAACTTTCCTGAAAATGTAGGTGCAGTTAGCGTAGAGCAAGGTGAAAGATTTCACCAGGATGTAAAGGAAGCGAAGAGGCGATATCAAGGATGAGGGAATATCAGCAAAATAGCCAACTATAAGTTTTTGGGGAAAGAAAATGTTACTATAAGGACTTTCATCCTTTTATATATACTTATATTTTATTTAATGATGACTTGAACTAGGATATAAATGCAATTTGTACGGATTTATGAATTTATAATACAGTTGATTCCGGTTAATCGGACCACATCGGAACAAGATCATTTTGGTCCTAATAACCGGCTGTCCAAAGTCTGTGGGTTCGAATCCCACTCTTGGCATGGACGTTTGTAGCCGGTCGGAATCGGCTTTAAGCAGTAGGTCCCGGTCTAATTAGCCCTAGTGTAGCAAAAATTGACCGTACAGCTCCAAACCAAACCGATTGCACGAACATGCTCTATTAGGCTTATGCAATAGGATTTTTTTTCGGTTCTTTAGGATTCGGTCTGAATAACCCGTGGTCCAATTAACTGTATCGACTGTATTAAAATTAAATGGGAAACTTTCGTGATTTCAGTTATTTCCTTCAAAATATGCTCTTTGTGAAAAAACTTTACGTGATAGGAAAAATAGATTTCATTTTTGGAATCAGCCTAGCACTGAAAATCAGTCATCAAAATTAAAACGATTTTCAAAAAGACTTTTTTTTGCAGACTTGTGTTACCAGTGAATCAATAAATGCATCAATGTATAATATTAAACTTTGAAATTTAACGAGATTTAACCGGGGAACTAAGGATAACATCTGACTTTATAAATTTTTCTAAAATTCGCTTATTTATGCGAGTCACAATTTTAAACTTTCCTAGAATTTAGCTGCGTCTTTTACAGTGTTTAAAGTATGAAACCTTTCGTCTTCATTTAAATAAATTTACTGAATAACGATAGCATCTTTTAGTAAGAAAATACAAAATTTATATACCCGGGATATTTCATTAATGTAATGTGACATGATACTTTAATATATTTCTTTTGGTAAACTCACCCCAAATAGATTCAATGCACCTCTAGTACTTATGTTAAATTGAGTAGATTTGTTAAATTGAGACGTGAGATCCATATCATAAGTTATACGAATTTAAATATCACATGAAAATATTCTGGCACGAAATAAACAGTAAATTTTCATACTTGACGTATGTATGATTTATCTTGAGAGGTTCGACAGCTTTACGTTGTTCATAAAGAAGATGCTGATATATATATATATATATATATATATATATATATATATATATATATATATATCACATGCATACAATTTTTTCAAGTACATTAGTCCTGTAATAGTTTCATATATTTTTGCATTATTTATTTTTCTCTATCATTTTGTTAGTGCTTTAAATTTTAAGTTTCAAGTTTGAGTTTTATACATAAATGTCAATTCCATTGCCACGCACGTTAGCGTAATATATCAAGAGATAAATGAAAAATATACCCATGCGGTGATTTCAAACTTTATGTCTTTTGAATTATTTATTATTATTTTTAAATATTTGTTGATCCTGTTACAATACGGTATTTTAATTTTGTGACAATATTGATTGTTGAAAATCTTTCATTTCATTTATTCATTACCTTTCATTATATTTCATTACCTTTCATTTTAATCCATTATTACTGGGTTGATTCCCAGTATACGGATTACCGTTTTTTACAAGTCGCCGATGTTCACTTTTTCTGTATTCTGTCATTTTTTGTTTAATTTAGTTAAATTTTGCATATTCTTTCTTTTTTATACTTCTGTCTGAAACTCTTTGGAATATTTTTTATTATCATTCTGAAGTAACAATTAAGCAAAATCTTAATATCTATGCTCCAAATAGTTGGACAATTAACATTGTTTACCAGGGGTGTTTTAAAACAACTGTTAATTATGTTTGTGTTAAGCTTTGATTATTGCTATTCCGTTTGTATGTTTTAACTATTCTTTTTTACTGGGTTCACTTTTTGTTTATTTTGTATTTGCTGTGTAGTAACATTTTATTCTTTTATTTATATCGCGTTAATTGTCACATCGTAGATCAAACAACCTTTATTGTGAATTTTTTATCCTTTATTGTGAATATTACTTTGCTCTTGTCAGGTGATTTCCGACAGACTCTGCCTGTTATTCCACGTCGAACAAGAACAAATGAATATATATGTAAATACATGCATGCCCTAAATCTTCAGTTATATGGAATGAAATTGAAGCACTTGCTCTTTAAACTAATATAAGGGTTCATTAGACAGGTGATGCTGATGCACATCAGTTTTCTGATAATTTACTTCAATTAGGAAATGGAAACTTGATGTCTCATGGTGATGATGAACTTATAGCAGTGGAAAATATTGGAAAATTAATTGAAAATCATGAAGATTTGTTGCAAGAAGTGTTTCCCAAGCTCTCTCAGCATTTTAAAGATCATAGTTGATTACGTGAAAGACCTATCCTTGCACCAAAAAAAGACAACGTTATACTCCTTAATAAGCGGCTTTTAGGTCATTTGCCAGGCACATCTCAGATTTATAAGTCTGTTGATACTTTTTTGCATCATTTTCTTCAGACCCACGACACTCATTGGACCAACGCCTTCTTTTATACCCTTCAGTGTCCTGAACTTTTGCAGAGCTACTCTTGCACAATCATCGTTCTTGTAATACAGCTTTACCAGCAGAGCGCGGTCCTGCAGTGAGACACCCATGGCGAACGTCTGAGACGCGAAATGAGAAACAGCCGTGTACCTGGCGGTTTTATAATACTGAAATGTGTCGTGCGCATGACAGGTATTTTAATTTACATCTTCTGCCGCTTACAGCGCCATCTGTTGCTAACTTTTGAAACTATTTTTTTTTCTTCTGCCATACGCTTTCCGCCTTCTTCAATAACATGCCGTTCAAATTTGACGTCATTCTCATCAGTGCTTCTTTTTTTATAGCGTTTTAAAACTTAACCTTAAATTATAATCTCCCTATATATATATATATATATATATATATATATATATATATATATATATAAATGCATGTTTTTCTGTTTGTCTGTATTAATTATGGAGATGTTTATTGCTACAGAATCTTAAATTTATGGTGCGTGGAGCCCTAATTGCAGATTTCTGTTAATTTTTTTGTTTGTCAGTGCCTTCAACCTATACTTGAATAGTTTATTTATTTTTTGTTGTTGAATTATTTACATTTTACTTAAATTCAATTCAATCAATACTTTGTTTAGTTTTTATTCATACTGTGTTATTTTTTCTATGTTATATATACTGTGTTTAATTTTTAAATGGATTTTGATTACGAAAATTGAGATTTTTTACTTTTAAGCTTTTGGTGGTAAAATGATAAAAGGCTGAATATTTCTAAATTCTGAGATGTGTATAACATTTCACATGCTTTTATTCTATGTTATTTATATTGTGTGCAGTTTTTAAGTTGATTTTGGTTAAGAAAGTTGAGATTTTTACTTTTCAGCTTTTAGTGGTAAAATGATGAAAGGACTTAAGTTGATGAGTCTACCTAAATTCTGAGATGTGTATAACATTTCACATGCTTTTTTTCTATGTTATTTATACTGTGTTTAGTTTTAAAGTTGACTTTGTTTAACGAAATTGAGATTTTTGCTTTTCAGCTTTTAGTGGTAAAATGATGAAAGGCCTAACTGCCTTAGGTTATGTGTCTACCTAAATTCTGAGATGTGTATAACATTTCACATGCTTTTTTCTATGTTATTTATACTGTGTTTATTTTTTAACTTGATTTTTGTTAAAAAATATACAATATTTTGACATTTTTCCTTTTCATCTTTTAGTGGAACAATGATGAAATGCTGAATCTACCAAAATTCGGAGATTTGTATAACATTTCAAAATGTTTTTTCTATGTTATTCATAATGTGTTGAGTTTTTAAATTGATTTTGATAACATACATTCTTAAAATCCCGGGCAACGCCGGGTACTTCAGCTAGTTCAAAATAAAACCAAGTAAATAATTTGAAATTCCTTGACATGTGTTTTAGAAAAAATCCAGTGTTTCCTTGCTATGACATTTTATATTTTTGAGTCTGAATTTACTCTATATTATCCTAGCATTACCTGAATATGCGCTCTTCTAACTGAATATTGAAAATATTGAGAAATTAATGAAACCAATGTAAGTCATAACCAATTTTCTCCAATAGCATAACCTCAACCCAACTATAATATAATTCCAAAAGATTCTGTTGAACCCAGAACTCAAATTATAATGTAATTCCAAGTTATTCTGTTAAACCCAGAACTTGAATTGTAATTTAATTCTAAATGATTCTGTTAAACCCAGAACTCCAATCATAATGTAGTTCCAAATGATTCTGTTTGACCCAGAAAGCAAAGCCATCTACGACCAATCTAGACCAATGATAACTCGGTTAGTTCTGAATTTAGTGTGTTTCCCAGGACCTCTGTGGAGCAAAATTGTCACACCGCAGACTGTCACTATTGCAAACCTATGCTAAGTGCACTGCTACAGTGGTATAAATCCATTTTTTCCAAAGATAAATATAATGTTGTTGAGTGTTATTGGTTGAATTGAAGTTTTAAGATAACTATTGAAAGAACTAATTTTAAACCTGCTTTCCCTAATTATTTGAAATGTTTATTGCCATTTTACCTTAATTTAGTTTATTTGCTATGTTGAACTGTATTTTTGCATTTTTCTTATTATTTTTCATGATGCGTTTTATAGGGTCCTCTGAAGATATTTACATAAAAATTTTAACAATTGTATGTCCTACTCATCATGAAGCCTAACCGCATTTTTGACAGACCTTTTGATTATTATTATGCTCCTAATCCAACAACAGTAATTAAATGCAATTCAGACAACCTATTCTCTTAAATTGAATTAGAAACCCCAAGAATTATGGTAAAAATTGACAATCCACCTGACAGAATTGAATTATACCTGAATAACGACAAACCTCATGAACCCAGATATCCGTTTCCTTCTCATTTTACTTCTGGTGCCTAACACCTTTGACTTCACTTAGGTGATTAAACTTTGCGTGTCGTTCAAATAAATTAAATAAATTGAAAAAAAAACTATCTTGTTTAAATTTCCTGTTAGGTGTGAAATTTCTGGATCTCATGAGTGAAACAACCGAATGTGACAACTCTAATTCTTTTACCTTTTTTAATTTCTTTCTTGAAGCTCTGGCCTATCATTTCCTCTATTTACATTTTTGGAAGCCATCCCAGCTGCCTATTAACATTTTAAAACATCTTCACATTTCTAAAGGTGCTGAATAAAATAAATACTTAGACTTTTTAAGGACCATAGACAGACCATGGGATGACCACTCCTTGCCCCCCCCTCCCTCCGAGTTCTTATTAATACTTCCACAGGTATGACATTTGGCCCCTTTTCTGTTTCTCCATCTTTGTCCTATACAAGATGTTGTTTTTGGCTGTGATATCCTGCTGGGAGAATAACGGTTGGTCCACTGTACGGCCATTTTTCTATTCCTTAATCGTCAAGGAACAGTAGGAAAGGAGAAACCCATCTTTTTACACAAACAACTACACATCCCCTCACTCCTTAGAAGTAAAGTTATAAAGAATTTGAACCTAAGACAGTTTTGGGTTACACACATACAAACACACACAAACACCTTTTTTAGTACCTAGTTTAAAAAACAATTGATGTGATATATTATATACCATAATAAAGTGTTATATTTTACATTCCATTTTAAGTGTATATTGAAATTTTATTGTGAATGTTGAGTATGCCTTTTTTTTTACCTTTTTCACGGTCAAATGTAAATTTTGACGTTTCTATCTTTTTTTATTAATTATGTCACTTATTTTACGTGTAAAAATATAAAAAACATGCTTTTCGACCCTTATTTGTAGTAATCGAATAAGAGTATTTTTCTTCGGAGAGTGTAAATACATAGCCTTCGATCCATTGTTTATTTTCCAGCGACATTTTAAAGCAAAGAATATTTTTAATGTTGCAGACTACAATGTTTCTGTATTCCGAATTGATGCCAGCCAGGCTATATTTTTCTTCATTTAACTTCATATCATAAAGAAGGTCAAAATTGTTACACAAATATATATTTTTCTTTTTTCCGAATGTGGATGCACTTGTCTTTAGACACTCGCCTGTATTTAAACCGCCAGACTGCTGGCCATTCATTTAAAGGGACACCGTATAGGTGACCAGCACTACCTCTACAAGCCGGTCCCGTAATTTTGAACCGAGTCAAGTGACGAGACCGGTACACTTGACCCCGCATCTCCTGAAATAAATTTGACAACTTGGTGGACATTGCAGCTACGATGGATTTTTCGTGCACCAGCCACTATTAGTGTACACGGCGGTGGATTTGTAAGCGACGGGCATCGAACCAGTAATGTTTCGATCACTGACTCTCTGCCTTTGCCAACTGGGGCCACAGCGACCACCTTTTCAAAATATGTGAACACCCTATGTATTTCATATTCATATCGAGTTTACTATATGTGAAAGAACGTTAAACATTTGTAGAAAAACTATTTTCATCTAAACTAAGTATTCATTTTATAACGATATTAAATATGTCTTTCCGAAATAATTAAATATGTCATTTTATAACGATATTAAATATGTATTCTTGCTGCAGGCAAAATTGAATTTTTTTATAGTAGATTTTTTATGAGAAAAAAGTGATGGCTGATAAAATGATTAATTTTTGCACAATACCTAGAATAATTACTAAAAAATTTAATAATATTCAGTGCATTTTCTTGGCTTACCTTCTTTATAAATGAACTTTGTTCTGCATACCTCTACATTTGGTTATTTGTATGTATAATTTTATAATATTTTCAGAAATTTGATATTTGTGTTATTATGTTTCCTTATGCGCAGCATTTAGTTAGTTTGATTATTGTTTCAGGGATATTTACGAATAAAGTGAATTAATATTAATTTTTACCAGGCTAGTTGATATGAAAATTAATGGTTGCTAAAAATTTTATTTATACACTCATGGACAAAAAAATTAGCGCACCAAGAAATAATTGCGGGATCGTAACGAAACATGCAATGAAGGTACATGTTGGGGAGATATGCAAATGATTAGAAATGCAGCGTCATTGCGCATTACGTATAGCCCGTAGAGGGCGTTGAACATCGTACTCTGTGGACTATAAAACAGGTAAACAAAGTTTGTTTGAGTGTGCTGAATCATTTACAAGGGAAGAGCTGAGATAGACATGCCATTACTCCGTGTTCGAAGACAATATAAGCAGTTGTCGCAGTTTGAGAGGGGGAGAATCGTCGGGATGATGGAAGCTGGGTGGTCAGCTAGGCGAGTAGCTCGTCAATTAGGCCACTCTGATTGTGTTGTGAGGAGGTGTTGGGACCAGTG
Organism: Dolomedes plantarius; assembly: GCA_907164885.2. Classification (NCBI taxonomy): domain Eukaryota; kingdom Metazoa; phylum Arthropoda; class Arachnida; order Araneae; family Dolomedidae; genus Dolomedes; species Dolomedes plantarius. The sequence goes on along the minus strand of OU015495.1, from coordinate 185,215,701 downwards.
GACCCGAGAGATGTCATGTACACGAAGACGAGGCTCAGGACGCCCTCGACAGACCAGTCGTCGAGAAGACCGCCACATCGTAAGAAATGCACGCGTACCGCCAACTGCTTCATCGGCCGCCATCCAGGCACAGGTAGCACCTTCACTAGGGGCCTCTGTGTCTTCTCGAACCATACGAAGGTGCCTGGCTGAAGGACAGTTGGTATTGCGGCGCCCATTACGTGTACTGCCCTTGACGCCCACCCATCGACGCCTCCGTTTGGAGTTTTGCCGCGCACGAGGAAACAGGACTGCAGCGGAATGGAACCAGGTCGTCTTTAGCGACGAATCCAGATTCAATCTCGGCAGTGAAGACAATCGTGTTCGTGTGTGGAGAGCCCGTGGTGAACGCTTCAATCCTGCCTTTGCTGTACAGCGACACATCGCTCCCACAGCTGGTGTGATGGTATGGGGTGCCATTGCCTACAATACACGGTCACCCCTAGTATTGTTCCGTGGCCCCATGACAGCCCAGCGGTATGTTCATGAAATCCTGCAACCACATGTGTTGCCACTCATGCAACGGCTCCCAGGAGCCATTTTTCAACAAGACAATGCTCGGCCTCATACGGCAAGGGTGTCACAAGACTGTCTCCGCACTGTTACTACCCTTCCTTGGCCTGCCCGATCTCCATCTTTGTCTCCAATCGAGCATATCTGGGATCATTTGGGACGACGAGTTGGGCATCCCACGAGTTTGAACGAACTAGAGGCAAGGTTACAGCAAATATGGAACGAAATGTCTCAAGACATCATACAGAACTTGTATGACTCAATGCCCGATCGTATCGCATCGTGCATTCGCGCTAGAGGGGGTCCAACGGAGTATTAACTCCTCCGTTCTTTTGCCTTTTTCTCTGAAATAAATTATCCTTTTTCTTTGATTTTCTTATCATCTACTTATATCAAAGTAGTCATTACGTATGTAAAATTTCGTTTCATTTTGACGACTCCTTCTTGGTGCGCTAATTTTTTTGTCCATGAGTGTATATATGCACAGATATCAGAAGAAAAGCATAATATACAGGACTTTTAGAGAATTTTTAGAGCAATTTATGAAAAAAAGATAGAACTATATTTTAGTATAGTATATATATTTTTGCTTGAGTGTCCTAAATAAATACTTTTAAGATATCCTTTCAGCAGAAATAAGTGTTTTTTCAGACTAAAAGTTCTTATGTTTCGTGTCATTTTTTCGTTTCCTTAAAATAATACTTTTTTAAAGGGAAATATTTTATTTGTGTTCCGGAAGGCACTGCCCTTCCGTTTTTAAACTGCAGTTTTATCTTTTAATAGCTTTCAAATGCCTGAATATATCTCGCTGTTTTATATATTTGTTATAAACGCCAAACAAGAAAAAGCAATAAACTTTTACCCTAGACGTGATGTTATCCAGTTTTTCGATACGGTAGTTTTAAACAATTTGCAAAATAGAGGTAATTTAGGAAATTTATTCAGCATGCTATTTCAGGTCACGGATTTAGAAGTATCTATACATGATCGAACATGAAATTTGGAAAATTAAGTTTAGTACTTAAAATACTTGATAAGCTAGGGTTTTATAACAAATAATTCATTTTAAAAGGGTGAACAGTATCTTATCATAATTCCTAATTTTTTATTGTTGAATTTCCTTAGATATTTATTTAAATTATAAAAACTATGTAGGATTTTGTTTCATGCTTCTTTCATTGGATGCGTATTAATTGCCATACATATCTCATCATCAGTATTTTCTTCGAGTTGATCCACTTCCATACTCGATTATCTCAAGAGTTCTGACATAAGACTATTAATACACTTAATCGATATAACCTATATATCCCCAGTAATGATTATTAATTCTAAGGAATTGACCAGATAATTCGAATACAACACCAGTCTTTCCGATATTCAGCATACACATTTAGCATACTTATTCTTGCCGATTAATTATTATTCTTAAAGTGGGATTGAGGCACAAAATTCTCAAAAGGTTTCAAATATTTCTTTTCATGGGCTTAAAATACATTTTCGGGCATTTATTGTTGTTGTTATTGTATCTAATGTCACGTAGCCTGAAAAAAAAAATTCCAGTCCAGAGCCATTTAGACTTGTGGCGACCAGAGTACGTCAGAGTTTGCGTACTCCGTCATCAGAGTTGAATCGGACTTTGGAAACATATGCGATGTGCGATTTGCGTTTGGCCTGCTTGCATTCCGGAGAGTATAAATTGCTGATGAACAGCTGTCTACCAGTGGCTCTCCTTGTAACACCAAGTTCCACGAGTATTTTTATTATAGTTTTTTTTTCGTATTGTGGGTTCATCTGTTAAAAATCTTTACACAAGCGTTGTGAAGGATGACTGTGCTATTTTTCTGATAACTCAGCCTAATAAATAAGTTTGTAATATTTAAAATGTAGTGTGTGGCATTTTCATTCAAGAATTAATATTTACGCACAAGTCTTACTACTCACTCTACATAAACGGTGACCCGGACGTGATCTAAGCGTCTGTTGCGTACTCTGGTCGCTACAGACTAGTGGGTTCAGGGGTGCGACCCCATTAATGGTACCATAAGGGTCGAAGTCCGATTTGGCCAGAAGCCTACCCAATTTCGACCGAGCATCCCCAGGGGTTACATCTAGGGGGATCGTACCCTCTCCCATCCTCTCTGATCTCATAGAGGGTCTTTCTGATCTTCGTATTTTACGTGACCATATCCGGTCTAGATACGGAGATATTTAATGACGCTTGTCGGGATTCGATCCGTGCACCCACAGCACCGAAAGCTTACGCGATACCACTGGACTACCTAGAGCCCTCAGGCCTTACAGTCAAATGTGTTTTACGTTCATTAAATTTCCCTAAAGGGATAGTGCCGTAATATCTGTGAGGAATTTTCTGTGCATATCTTAAGTGTATTTTTTCTTGAAATGGGAATTTTTATGATTACCATCCTTCAGCTTGCATAATATGGGATTTCCGTCGCAAGCCTCTGCAAGGGGGACTCCAGTTCATATTCCAGCTAAGACATAGGTGTTCCTATGTAGTTCCCTTAAAGAAAATGTTATTGGTTAAGGTATCTGGAGTTCCCTCGATCAAGCAACCGACTGCTCAAGCAAGTGACTGCCGCGTTGGAAAAAAGTTATTATCTTCTTTAAATGGATATGGCTAAAATCCCTTTAAGGTGTCTCTAAAAAATTCGTAAAATTTTTCCATTGTCTTTTCCAAAGTTTTCCATTTTTTTCGTTTTAGAGTAAAAAATTTCAAACAATTGTTTGAATGCCAAAACGAAAGATAATAGTAATTCTTTGATTTATATCCCCTTTAGCGATTAAAAGTTTATAAGAATAAATATTATTTTAATTTTGAATTAAACATTTTTTAAACAAAATATCTAATAGTTCAAATATTTGTGTATCCATAATGATCTTTAGATGAAAATTTATTTAAAAGACAAATAATTCTGAAATGCTGGATTAAGATCGTTAATACAACACCCATTATAATTTGCGCAGCTTCTCAAGTTAAAATTCGTTGTATTTTAAACATTGTTTTCTATTATTATTTTTTAATGTGGCAGGCGCTTAAATCCGGCGGTAGGTACTTCTCTAACATTGTCCCATGAAGACCCGTGAACTTTTGCTAGCTACTTTATTACGAAAGCAACCTTTAGGTAAGCCAGCATTGCTCCCTATGAGGGGGACGACACGGAAACGACCAAGCCTTATTGGAGAAATAAACAGGAAAACCAACGTAAATAAAGCATAAATAAGATGCAATTATTTTGCATACGGCCGTTTCGAAGCTACAAAGGAGCTTCTTCATCAGTGCAATGAACTTAGTGGCAGCTCTAAAAGCCAAAAACTAAGCAACCTGACCCAGTGCACACGCACTTAAATAATCCGCGCGGGCAAAGACATGAAGCAGCGGAGAGGTCGAAATATGCAAGAAGCGCCATCTAGTGGCAAAAAGAGGGGAAAAAATTGAAACATTGAATTTTTAAGTATCACATTTTTAAACCCGAATTTTTAAGTATCACATTTTTAAAAATTTGGTTCTTTGGTTAATGATTTGTCAAGCACCCCTGTTTTTCCTCAATTGTGGAAAGGATTTATTTAGCTGTGTTGGCTTGTTTCTTCAATTTTTCAATTTTTTCCCTCTTTTTGCCACTAGATGGCGGTGCTTGCACTATTTCGGCCTCCCCGCTGGTTCGTGTCTTTGCACGCGCGGATTATTTAAGTGCGTGTGCACTGGGTCTGGTTGCTTAATTTTCGGCTTTTTGAGCTGCCACTAAGTTCGTTGCACTGATGAAGAAGCTCCTTTGTAGCTTCGAAACGGCCGTATGCAAAATAATTGCATCTTATTTGTACTTTATTTACGTTGATTTTCCTGTTTATTCCTCGAGCACAAAGGTGGTATCTTTTTTTTCCTTATTCGAGATTTGAACCCAAGCCCTCTGCAGGCAGTTCAGAACACTAACCAGTATACTATGTGGGCGGTTTGTTTTTATAAGTTTATATGTTTCAATTCTTTGTTTCTTCATTGTTTATTATCACGTCTTACTTCACGCCTTTCCATTTTGCTAATTTCCTCTTTTAAAGTTTATTTGTTCAGAAATGGAATTGTTTTCGCTGCTGAGTTGACACTGCTGCACGTTTCCTCAAAGTTGACGTGGTAAGAGATGGTAGATGAGTGATAAAAAAGGCTAAAATGGCATAATTTTTCCTATCTACACGGGGAAACTAAGGTTGTCCCCGGGCCAGATTGTCATTTTATCATGCAATCCTCCCAAATCTAGTTGGCACGTTCTAAGAATAATCACATGAATTTTGAAATACTATTGGAGGGCAACTCAAAGCATCGTGAAATAAACGAAAGGACGTAATGCCTTCTCCAAATAAATTCGAACCAGGATAAGAAACTTAAGTTAGAAATGTTTTCTAGGAAACACAGATCCATTCTGCTCACTGCAAAGAAATAAATATGATAGATAAGAAGGCAGAAATCGTTTCTAGTATTGAATGACTCATTAATGCTTTTAGAAGCACGTTATATTGGGAACGATTAACAGAGATTCTTGCAAAGTATTAATAATTGAGAATTTAAAAATTTAAGATTATTAGCATAAATCATGCTCTCCATTTTTAAAATTCAAAGGCAAGTTCTTTTTAAGGCGATGGTGGACTTTCAAATTATCAAAAATCGAACAAAAATTGGAATTTTTTTGGGGTATATTAATATTTTAAAAATATGTAAATATTGGAATAAAATGAATTTAAAATATGTAATAAAAAATAAAATGAAAACGTGGTGGATTTAGAAAATAAAATAATAAAGGTAGGGGTGAAATATCTTTTAAATGACTTTTATCAAAATGAGTAATTTCCAGATTTGCAATTCTCTGAAATGCTGTTTGCGTCATAATTTTTGACGAAATTTTATGAAATTTATAATAAAGACTCCTGTTATACATTATTCATAATAAAGTTATGAATCCATTTCGGGTTTCGGCATAATTCCGATTATCAAAGTTTAACTTAAGTGTAAAAAAGTACAAAAATTTAGAGTACAAGCATAAAAGTATTTTCTATAAGTTAACTATTCAACGAAAGCACAAAATAATACATAGCTATGTTCAAAATGTATTTATAAGAAATAAAGATGTAAAATTAAGGGGAGAAGACAAATATTGGATCGCAAGGAGCATTTTCAAAACACATAATAAAAGTTTCAATTTTTAAAATTAAAAAAAACTTAAAATATTTATAAAATTTTATAAGGTGTTTGATATAGTTATACTTTAATGAATATATATGCAAAATTACATGTCTCTGAGGTAAAAATTTCAAAAATTGTTTTGTAATGTTCGCCAACACCTTAAATGCTTAATGCATTGAAACATAAAGGCAGGAAACAAGGCATTTTGCATTTCGACCCCGAACAAACATCTGATTTGTTATATGTAAAAGGGATCATATTTTTTTTTTATTTTCATTTTAACAGACAACATATTAAGATTAAAAATTATAAAGACAATGCACAACATTTAGAGGATTATTTCGTGAAACTAAACATGTTTCTTATTTACTAGTTAATAGAATTTTTTCGTAAGCTGTTTCATTTTATTTTTAATCCATCTAAGCTTATATTTTAATTAAAATATAAACAAGATTATGCTAAAAGTAAATAATTATAATGGGGTATTAGTATTATGTAAGAACATGGATAACTTTTTGGTAATGGTAAAATAACTTTTTTCCAACAGACGTATGGTATAATAATGATATTTCATTGGTATTTTTAAAAATTAGTTATATTTGGTTTCTTTTCTTGTTTCCAATTTTTTTTATAACGTGACGTATATTGCTATAAAATGCTTTATGAAAAGAATTATTTTCAAAAGGATATGTGCTATAATTATATGTACTAAAAAGTTCTGCAGTTTTGTGTGAGAACATTAGACTGATTTAAACAGCTAAAATAACGCTACGCTAAACTAAAAATTTTAAACGAGATTCAAGTTTCTAATGTTAAAAGGAGATGCAAATAAATGCATTTATTTGCACCTCCTTACTTTAAAATGCATTTATTTATATAAAAAATGGATACTTTGCCTTTTCTTATAAGATTTTCAAAGAATCTATTTGTCCGCTTTAAAACGAACAGGATATTTTAATTATTTTTAAGGCGATATAAAATTTTATTGAAGTCTACAGAATATTGTTATATTATATTTATGCATGAGCAAAATAATTTAATGTTCACCAAAAGTGCCTTTCAGTTTCTATTTCTTAGCAGAAAGTGACTTATTTTCGTAGCGTGTCTTATTTTCCTCTAGCGTAATGATGTTTAAGGAACTGAACTTAAACATATAGATAGTAATCTTGAGATAAAGATTCGCTTTACGTATCTTTCTCCTGAGACTAAATTATTGCCTGAATTTTCAGGAAAAATAACCTAAATTACTGCTTTGTTTTTCGCTTTAAGTTCTTAAGTATTGTTACATTTTACTCCAGAAAAACAAACAAGTATTTCATTATGACAGTCGGTATAAACAGTACCAAGATAAGATCTAAATTTTGATTTTTCCTGAAAGCTAAAAATAAGAGCAGAATAAATTGTTTTTTTTTTTTCACTTGAAGATCATGAGTAAAGATCATTACATGGTTTTAGTAGTAATTTCTCAGTACTTCTTTTGGGAGAGCGTAATATACCGAATCCAGGACCCAGATATGTTTAAGAAAAAAAAAGAAAGATTATAGATTTTAAAAAAAGTTTGTGAATTAAGGCAACAATGGACCATGAAAAAGTTTTCTTTTATTTATTAAGCAATTGCTATGAAATTTTGTATACTTATACAGCGTTGTTTAGAGATGGACATTCTAAATTTTAAAAAAAAATCAGAATGTAATAAATTAAGATATTAATGAAAATCAGTTTAATTACTCTATTTTAAAATGCTCCATGCGCATTAATTTTTGTCTCAGATATCTAATTTTCTCTCTTAAGCTAGCTTTATATAGTTATAATAAAAGTTAGTAGCAATATTTGATTTACAGTCATATTTATAAAAACTAGAAAAGAAATCGATAAAAATAGGTCATTTTATGCAAAATATTATCAAGAAAATTTTTTCATTGTAAAAATTTTAAGTGGTTTTAAAATATTATATTGAATTGATTACTAAGTTTTATTCTAACATATATATATAAATAATCATTTTATGAAATTTTATGAAAATTTAAGAAAAATTATGACGCATGGAACATTTTGAACTTACCAAAACGACAGGAAAACTCGTTTTGAGAAAATGGCATTTAAAGTTTTAATTTGACCAACATTTCCATCGTTTACGTTTGAAAAAAATACTTATAACTCGGTTAACAATGATTGGATCAACATACTTTTTTTTTAAATTTAAAGCTGATGAGTTGCATAATCATTTTCTGAAAGAAAAAAAAATTGTTTTCGGGACATATTTTTGTCAATCTGAAGGTCTATTGTCGCCTTAAGCAATTTTTGTCAGCTGCAGTCCCCTTTTTATCACAAGGAGAAAATGTAATGATTATTAGCAAAGACAGCTAGAAATTTCTGTGTGCAAAGTATGACGATAGCAGACTAAATTTCTTCCCTGAACACTGTTAACTATAAATTAAATCATATAACTAATTAAAGTTTAAAACACACATCGTACACATTTATAAACTTTGAGACTCATTACAAATGCGACATGCTGCTCATCTTAAGATTAATTCATCAGAACTACTTACAATCTTTAAAATGCAATTCAAGCTACTTTGAAAATTTTGGCGTTATAGTACAAAATATATATAAAAGTAATTCTAATTTTTACTTGGACGTATTGCATATCTTTTACAAGTCTCATCCACGATCTGAAAGGGAAATTAAAAAAATTTCTCCCTTTGATGAAAACTTTATGAAGGAAATTTAAATTTAGTTAGTGCAGGGTGATTCAAAGTAGTTAAATCCAAAAAGTGCACAAAACCAAAGAATTGTGAACAAAAACACAGTTATAGTTCAACAGAAAATGTATATCTCACATTTTGAAGCAATCCCATAAATAAGTTTTCATAACATACCCAACTGAAGGATAACACCAAGAACATGATGCTAAATACTTGCAAATTTAAAGTTTTATTCAGGTCAAGAAATTTGCCAAAACCTTTGATAATGTTTGGCAGGAACCATTTATGAGCCCCTTTCCCTAAAGTAAATTGCGATCATGCTAGAAGGGTATCTTACTTGTTAAGCAATACAAATATAAAATGGCAAGTTGATTTATTTTATACAGTAATATAATTTTCCTTTTACCTTACGCCCCATGTCACAAAATCTGTACAGAGAATTAAGAAAGGACTCTTATCTCAGCGTGAGAAACCAAACAACAAATTTACACTATTGCTTTATAAACTAATCCCAGAACTTGAATTAGACGGAAGAATTATCACTATTGATAAAAATATATGAATGTGAAGTATTTTTCTTAAGTAACCTTACTAATTATTAAGAAAAGCTTTTGGTGAAAGCTCTAAGCTAGGCGATTATTAATTCTTCAAGGCTTCTCAACACGAAACGATCTCTTTGTGAGAATTTAACCATGTTATATCATTTCTTATTAGCCATTTATGATTTCTTATTACTTGGAATAAGCAACGTTCATTTTCTTACTTCAACTCTTTTAATTTTTTCGCTTGGCGTACCTTAGATGTATGTCCATAGCCCCCCCCCCCCCCAAATAAAATAATAGGAAGGTAACGATTTGAAAAAACAGCTTTAGACTTGTAGCAGTTTTTGATGACAAGCTTACTGTCTGAACAGCTAATTAATGTTATCTATAGTTATTTAACCTATCTTAGCCTTTCTGTTAAACAATTAACAAATCTCTCTTAAAATGATTGAAATCAGTGGGACTAAGGGTACCTTATAAATATATGTGTTGTTTAACTTGTATGCTAATAAGATCGTTAGTATCGCTGATGTCACTTTAGCTCTTCATTGCTGATTATGATGCAAATAGCCCTTACTGCCTGTTACAAATCCCGTCATTTCATTGAGAGGCGACATGGAAGGAGGCGATTTCAGTTCATGTTTCAGTGAGTGCTTATACCTCCTTTTCTAAACACCTTAAAACCCTCTCCAAACGACTTACTTCTTTTAAATAAGTCTGTTTTTTATGTCACATCGAATAAATGCTGATACATTATATTAGATTATAAATTTAGCTAAGACCAACAAAGTAAGAACATTGTTCAGATAGCGAAAACCTATTTATGGTGCCCGGTATAAAGGTCTTAAGTCCAAAAAAATGATATTTAGGTATTTGTTAGTATAGATAAAAGAAACAAAAATCTTTTGACTTGCTTAAGGGGACCAGGGACCTTCAACCTCGGTTTATTTATTTATTTTTTCAATTTTAAATTTTTAACTCTATATACAAAATGAGAATAATAAATATCCTTTCTTTACTTCATTAAAGACACTTAGAATTCACAAATAAGTATTTTGTGGCAGAACAAGGCCTGTTTATCAAAATATTTTTCAAAAATGCTACCATTTTTTTTCAAAATGCTCCATGTGCATTCCATATCCTTTAAAAACCTAAAATTCTTTAATAAAAATTTACCATTTATATAAAAACATAAATGTGTATTCAATTTCTTTTGTAATAATTAAGAGCCATACATATATATTTTTTCTGGGCCTACCTGTAACTTTTTATGATTTTTAGTCTTTTTAGTTTTTATCATAGTCTATAAATTTTGAAAAAATTGTAGTTTCAAAGAATGATGCACAGTTTTGTGAAAAACACTTCAATTATCAATCCAGAGAAATTTGGAAGAAATCAGAAGTGATTGAATGCGCATGGAGTCTTTTGAAAATTTCTAGGAATTTGAAGAATTTTTTGAAAAATAGGTCCTATTATTCCGAAAAATACTTATTTATGGATTTCAAGTGACTTCAGTATAGCAAAAAATAATAACATTTATTATCATTTTGTATATAAAGTTAAAAATTCAAAATTCAAAAATAAATAAATAAAATGAGGTTAAATGTCCGTTGTCCACTTAAGTCTATGAATATTGTATACAAAAGTGCATTTCTATGTACAAAAGACTCAAGTCGAAATTATTGATCTGCGATCGGTATAAAAGCCAATAACTTGGCATATTTAAATCACCTTTTTTCACTTATGTCCTTTATACCGGGCACCATAGATATAATTTATCTCTTGTATTGTTTATCGGATAAGAGACATTTGTAGCTTAATAACAAGTTGCTTCCACATAAATAATTAATCTAAACTGCCGTAACACAATTGTCTATCGTCTGGAGTCATCTCCAAAAGGGTTTAAAACTAAAACATTTATACATTTTGTGTGCAAGTTAACGGGTATATTATTAGCGATGTTATTCATAGAGATCATAAAATAAAATGCATTTCAATCAAACGTCAGAGACTTGAAAACAAGATCGAGGTGGTAGTAAAGCTCATCTTGGCCCACTAACGTCTTTTGCTAACACTATTCCTATGTTAATTGAAACCCCCTCGGAATATTTTCACATGCTTAAGGGTTATCTCTGTGTCGAGAAAGTCATTCAGCCTAGGGAAAATAGTATTTTTGGAACAGATGTAGTATACGCAACGGGCCATCGCCAATTTGGCGCCAAAATCCCGTTCGGAGACCTGTTAGGCTTAAACTGCGAAATGTAAACAATAATTTGGAAATCACAAGTACAAATTTACTGCTGGCTTTATGAAACTCGTAGGTGCACACGGGATCTTCGCTTCGCTCAGATACCCTTGTTTCACTCCGCTACGCTCCGTTACGCATCCGACCAAAAACATTACAGAAAATCCCCAGCCGCTGGCTTCGCTACATACCGCTGGCTGTTGTACAGTAAAAAAAAGCTTCCGCTGGCTGTAGCGGTCAGTAAAACAAAGCTTATCGCAAAAAAAATTTAAAAAATACCATCCGATCTTAAAATCCTCCCTGCCAGAATATAAAAACCGCCAAACAACCATCAGATTTGGCGAAAAATTGCCCCTTGGCGTTCGTTGCGTATACTACATCTGTACCGTATTTTTGCCTAGGCTGAATGACATCGAAACAATTATTGATTTAATGTTATGCGGCATGTTGTATCACGTAGTGTTGTCAATATCGATCCCCCAGGTCTTTGATGGACATTCGTAGTATGTTTTCAGTTTTACTTTTATACATTTAATAGTGATAGACGAGTGCCATTTACCCCATAAAGCCTAAAGTTATGCTAGGCAAAATTCTTTATAATCTTCATCAGAAGGGAATTCCTACAATTACTCTGAAATTTGTAGACTCTCTCACTGGAACTGAAACTAAAGCTATCAATATCGCTCTATTTTTGCTTCTGAAATCAAAACATAAGGTCTACCTTAACCTAAAAATTACCATATGAATTGTAATGAGATATACCAATACTAATAATGCTATGCATAGAAGAGTACTGCAAATGATATCTTGAATTTCATTGACAACTTAAAGATATTTTAAAAGCATTAAATAATTTATTCTAGGAATTATTAAAATATCTTACTAAATTACTAGGTAAGGTTTGCTTTCCATAAGATCTTTTTTTGTTTATTGAAAATTTGCATTATGTCTGATTATTTTGTGATATATACATAATACATATATACTTACATACATTCATACGTATATACAGTGGAATATCGATCTATCGTTTTCGAAGGAAGGGACTGACTGAACTAAACGATGGATACGGGAAAGCGATAGATGCAGTAACTAGGGTGGTTCGAAAAAAACTTTTTTTTAAATTTCATATCGCTAGAGTGCACAAAAGTTGCCATTGGTATAGACGTGAAAAAGCACTAATCATTATTTTTTTATTAATTTGTCTTCCGGTCGCGTAATGCCATTGAAGTTAGCAAAAAATTGTGAAAAACCTTAATTATTCATAATTTTTTTAAGCACGCCGGATGGTTTTAATTGTGTTCCTATACCATGAATTAACTACTAAAATTATGCAAAATCAATATATATGAACTTATTATACATTTTTTTATATCTTCCGGTCGCGCAACATAGTACAAAATGAGTAAAATTAGTAGTTTTTGCAAAATTTCAAAGTTTGACTGTTTAGTACATTTTAATCATTCAACTTTTAGAGATGCTATAGTTTAATTCTATTACAATAATATATTTAAAATCCAAGCATATCAGATAAACTTTGATATTCAAGTGGAATTCGGTCGCGCAGCTTCGTCAAAAACAGCAGAGTAGCCTACTACCGAGAGGCGAAGCTGACGTGACGAATGCCGCGCCGTGACGAGTGACCGATACGTGACGAGTGACCGATATGGCGTATCGGATCGCGCTACGGCTGATATTGCTTCAAATGTTCTGCAAGATGTTGGGTTGATTAATGAATCAGATACTTCTTATGTTGTAGACAAGAGTAAACTCCGAAGAGAAAAAACGTGTGTGAGAGCTAGTTTGCAAGTGATAAGTTTAGAAATTTATGGTCTTTACTTTCATGGACGAAAAGACAATACATTGTCAATTGAAAAAACTGGCAGAAAACACTTTCACAGAACCTATAAGGTGAACCATTACTCTTTAATTCAGGAGCCAGGCTCCACTTACATAGAACACACTGCTCCTTCTTCAAGCTCAGCAACCGACATAGCCAAAAGCATCACGTCTTATTTATCAGAAAATGGCTTTTTACTTGACAAATTGGAAGTTGTTGGATGTGACGGTACTGTTATTAGTACGAGCTTCAGAAATGGTGTAATTCGACAAATAGCGATACATGTGGGAAGACCTCTACAATGGAGTATTTGTCTTCTCCATTACAACGAACTGCCATTCCGCCACCTTTTCCAACACTTAGATGGAAATACAACAGGCCCAATAGGATATTCCGGACCGATTGGAAAGGTCCTACCTGATTGTGAAAGATTGCCAGTTGTTGATTTTAATCCTATTGATTGTGATATTTCAAAGTTGACAAGCGTATTCTTAGCAAGGACCAATTGTACTTGCTTGAGATATCAGAAGTCGTCAAGTCAGGACATTGTTCAGAAGACTTTGTAGTACATGATCCTGGCCCAATGTCATATTCAAGATGGCTTACTACTGTAAACCGAGTTTTGCGCCTCTACATTTGTGCGTCAAGCCCTTCTGAAAATCTGAGAGAGATTGTCACATTCATTCTCAAATGTTATATGCCTATGTGGTTTGCCATAAAAATAAACCGCAAATTCACAGATGGGCCTAGACATGTTTACAAAACTATTGAATCTACAAGGTACTTACCAGAAGAGCTGCTTCAAGTTGTTGATCCCGTTTTACAACGGAATGCTTACTTTGACCATCCCGATAATTTTCTTTTGGCTATGGTAACTGATGAAAGAAACCATATCCGAGACCTGGGCTTTAGGCGTATCATGAAGGCAAAGCAAGAAATATCTGAAAATGACTCTATCGGAATCTTTAAACCACCAAACCTAAACTTTGAAGCTAAAGACTCTACCGAAATTATCAAATGGAACACCAGTACACTGACTCCTCCTCCACTATTAAGAACTTTGACTAATGAAGAGATAAAACAGTATGTGAGCAATGACTTCAAGCCTGTTATGAGTATAGATGCTTTCCCATGCCATACACAGGCAGTTTAAAGATGCGTTAAGCTAGTGACAGAAGCTTCAAGTAAAGTGTGTGGACACAGTTCCAAAGACGGCTATATTAGAACCACATTACTGCCACGCTCAGCGATGCCAACTTTTTCACACAAATCCGAATTTTGATGTTTTCGATAGATAAAGACTAGAGAGAAAACATAAAGAGAGAGAAAGCGAAATAAATTTGTACATATTGTAAATAGCATACCCTACATTGGCTGGTTGGTTGGGTAGGGTTTGGGTGGAACTCGAAGTGCAGCCACCTCCCCGTGGTGAGTTCTGGGTCGTTTTGTAAACAAAATGAGCGAAGAGCTGCACCAACAATTGAATATTGAAACAAAAAAAATAGAAAATATTTACTATTAGAAAATTTCTAAATTATCTGAAAGGAAACATTGTCAAACAACAAAATTGTCAGACAACGATAATGGCTGCTACCGGCTGCGAGCGCATCGCTGGCATTCGTCACGTACGCCTCGCCTCTCTGTCCAGGTAGGCTACTCTGCTGTTTTTGAAGAAGCTGCGCGACCAAATTCCACTTGAATATCAAAATTTATCTTATATGCTTGGATTTTTAATATAATATTCAAATAGAATTAAACTATAGCATCTCTAAACGTCATATGATTAAAATGTACTAAACAGTCAAACTTTGAAATTTTGCAAAAACTACTAATTTTACTCGTTTTGTACTATGTTACGCGACCGGAAGATATGAAACAAATGTAACAAGTGCATATATATTAATTTTACATACTTTTAGTAGTTAATTCATGATATAGGAAAGCAATTAAAACCATCTGGCGTGCTTAAAAAATTATGAAATATTAAGGTTTTTCACAATTTTTTGCTAACTTCGATGGCATTGCGCGACCGGAAGACAAATTAATAAAAAATAATAATTAGTGCTTTTTTAACATCTATACCAATGGCAACTTTTGTGCACTCTAGCGATCTGAAATTTTAAAAAAAAGTTTTTTTCGAACCACCCTAGCGGTAACATCCAAAAATGTATTAACATTCCTTAAAGTCTGATATCCCTAAAATATATTTACTCACATACATAAATGCATACATACCTGTAGTGTAATTGAAAATAAAATTACAAGGTTGCACTGAAATCCAAGAAAATAATAATAAAAAAGAAATACACGTAGGTACACAGGAATTTTAATTCAAATAAAAGTATTTAATCTTCGTTTGTTTTTTTGGCGGTTTACTCTCCACAAGTAAACAATATTTTTTATGTGTTGCAAATTGCATTCCTTTCGGTATCGGTTATTGTGTGAGAGTATAGAGAAGCGTCAGCCGTGAATGGTTTGTAACTAGAAACATTCTATTGCACTGGATGGCGTCCGACATAAGACCACCAGGAAGTTCTGCTTCCGGGTGAAACCCTCATTCGCCAGTGTAGAACTGCAGCAATCAAAAACTTTTCACACCCTAGACCAAACACCAGGGCGCCTCCATCCCAAGGCCAAGACAAAAGCCATAGGACAGCAGAAACCGCTCAGGTCGGCTGACTGTGAGCCATTGCTGATAAGAACAGAAACGTTGAATACTTGACGAATTTGGAATGAGTTTCCGAAAATAGGATACTTCAGGGTCTAAAAAATTAACGAACACCAACGACGAACAAATAATGGGAGTGGTACGATTATGCGAAACCAGGCTACACAGGAGAGAACAAAAATACGAGACCGTGCATCTCAAATGTTCTGCTCATTGTTTAATTAGAGCGTCGTTCTAGTTCAATCCAAACATTTATATTTCAGGTTCAGTTATTATGAAAAACGATCGATCCGATAAATTAATGTAAAGCTGCGATATTCTAAAAGAATATTGCGGGAAAACGATGGATCGAGGAACGATCCATGCGATTTGTTTTTGCTTGTTTTCTATGGAATTTATTCGGGACTGGATGAAATAAACGATGCATACGGGAAAAAGATCGATCGAGATTCCACTGTATATTTATATATATATATATATATATATATATATATATATATATATATATATATATATATATATATATATATATATATATATATATATATATATTTATATTTATATCAGTTTGAGTGAGTTTTATTGTCTTTAACAATATTTCCTACATTTGCTGGAATTTACATTCGCCCCGAAGTTTCTTCAATAAAATTCCAAAATTTAGCCACTTTGACATGTCTTTACGCTTAAGTAAATAAACTTATTATTTGATTTGCAATTGGCATTTTAATTTCCTTGTCATATAATTTAATATTCTTACGACTTCAAACGTTCGCAAGTGTCGCTGACAGGTGAAAATTATCAGATCGATGAGGAATTCCAGGACATTTCATTCTATTTAGTGACGATTCTTTGCAGTTATTCACATAATGAAATTAAATGTTCGCCTTTTCGAATAACGGGTTATACACTTAAAAGTCTCTCTCAAAGTTTCGAACAAGAGACATTCAATATTGATTTTACAGCCTGTATAAACTTTAACCTTTATACTCTTAACAATACTTAAGGGGACAAGGGACCTTCAGCTTCTATTTTCAAATTTTCAATATTTTTCTCTACATACAAAATAAGAATAATTAATATCCCTTTCTAGCACATTAAAGACATTTAAAATTAAAAAATAAGTATTTTGTAAGAATAAGACCTGTTTTTCAAAAATATTTTCAAAAATGCTAGAATTTTTCAAATTGCTCCATGCACATTAATTTTCTCCAGATTTCTTCTAAATTTCTCAAGATAGTTTATTGATGTGTTTGCCTCAAAACTGTTCATAAGGCTTTGAAACCACAAATATTTTTCAAATTTAAAGACTATGAGATAAACTTTAACCTTTATACTTTTAACAATACTTAAGGGGACAAGGGACCGTCAGCTTCTATTTTTAAATTTTCAATATTTTTCCCTACATACAAAATAAGAATAATTAATATCCCTTTCTAGCACATTAAAGACATTTAAAATTGAAAAATAAGTATTTTGTAAGAATAAGACCTGTATTTCAAAAATATTTTCAAAAATGCTAGAATTTTGCAAATTGCTCCATGCACATTAATTTTCTCCAGATTTCTTCCAAATTTCTCAAGATAGTTTATTGATGTGTTTGCCTCAAAATTGTTCATAAGGCTTTGAAACCACACATATTTTTCAAATTTAAAGACTATGAGATAAAGCTAAAATGATAGGCAGATTTAAAAAAAAATATTAGATTCATACAAAGCAAAAATTAATGCATAATTATGTTTATACATATACGGTTGACTCATGTTAAAAAAATTAAGGTTTTCAAATGATTTGGAATTGACATGGAGCATTTTTAAAAATGCTATCATTTTGAAATTTTTTTTGATAAACAGGCATTATTCCGCCAAAAAATTCTGATTTTGAATTCTAAGGGTCTTTAATTCTACTAAAAAACAATACAAATTATTTTCATTTTGTACATAGAGTTAAATATTTAAAGTTAAAAAATTCGTGCTTTAAGGTCCCTTTTCCCCTTAAAGAGAAATTGTGTTGGTATCTTAAAAATTGGTTATCTGCCCAATTAGGATCAAATTTCAATGTACAAATCTATAGTTATGTTCGTCACACATACACAGACACACTCACACAAACACGCACATGGTAAAAATAGCAAAAAATTATTCACGAAAAATGTATACTTGGATTTATTTTATAAAATTAAATTATTTCTTAGAAATACTTAAAGGATATATGTAGTGGTTTTCCCTTTATTTTTACTCGCTCTTTAAACTACTTACCTACATTTAGTTCCCTGATTTATCGAAATCTAATTTCCTGTCACGCATAATGTTTTGACAGATGTTGAAATGTTATAGTTGATCTTTCAATGAACAAGTCTCTTTTTTATGTTCTAAAAATATTTCATTAATTAAATTCCTGGCTATCCCAACAGATGTCATTAAAATTAAAATAACTGCAAATATAAACCTGCAATCAGCCAAACATATCAGGGAATAAAAGTTTAAAATAATAGGGACAACATATTTGATTTTTGCGAATATTTTGAATGTGAAATATAGTACTTTGCTTTAAATTAAATTTACTGTTTAACTTACATTGCTTTGAATTACATTTACTGTTTAGCATCAACTGTTTAATGTATCAGACATTTTCTCGTTTTTACAGAAATATAGAGAGATGAACTAATAGGAATTACTGGAATTACAAATGCAGTTAATAATTTAATTGTTGATTTTTATGAATTTACCGGAGATTTATTTCATTAATTCAAGTAATGTTTTGAGTAATAGTTTTTATTATAACAAGAATTAAAACTTTAACTTATGTTGCTGATCATTGGTTCTCTGGTTTCTCTTGATCAATCAATGTACTTAAACTTTTTGCCCATAAAAGTAAATTATACACACCGTCATCTAATAGGTTCATCATTTGTTTGTATATAATTTCCTTTTAATTATTTGTATTTTTATAAACCTTTCGAAATACCTTATTTTACTCAAAGGTTTAACGTGTGCACACAAATTCCTGACTTAGTAATTACAATTAAATAAAAATTTCAAAATGTGAAGCATAATTAAACATGATTAGAGATATAAAATGCATAGACACTTGAATTTCATATTATTGAACCGAAAAATGACCGTTTCTTGCATATTCTCGCAAGAATATGTTTACCTGGTTATCAATCCTTCTTCAAATACATTCATAGCTGTTTAAACATTTACTTTCACATAGGTCTTAAGTGGCTAGATCAATCAAAATACCGTTGCTGCCAGAAATGCGAACCTCACGGACATTAAGGTTTACTGTCCACAGTTTCCACACTCCCCCATCAACTCGTATCCAGAATTAGTGAAAACACTGAAATGAAATTGATTCTAGAATTTCCCTAATAGTAAAGAATATACAGTATTAATTGCTGTTATTAAATATTATTAATCATCTTACAATATTAAATATTATTAATCATCATAAATATTATTAATCATCTTAATCATTACCATTATTAAATATTATTAATTATCATAAATATTATTAATCATGGAATATCATCTTGTGATTTTACTTATATTCTAAAATTATTTTTATCCAAAAGATTTCATTTAGAAATTCTCTAAAGGGATGAATGAAAAAACATATAGTTTTTAGGACTATATAACTTACAAGCTGAAAACCCGTACTTCGCTACGGAGTACATTCAAATTAAATACAACGGTCAATGTATGTAATTCATGCCAAATATATATATATATATATATATATATATATATATATATATATTACATGATAAATACGACGATCAATGTATACAATTGATGTATTTTATATATATATATATATATATTTATATATATAAGAAAATCGTAAAGGATAATTTTACAGACAAAATAATGTAGAAGAAAATATTCAAATTAAATCTAATATAAAGAATACTAAAGAATATAGTACAGTTAATATAGTACAGTTTGTAGAACATTGAAACAGAAACATTGACATTTCTTTTACTACATTTTAATATTTTTTGGATAATGTCCAATCGTCTGCCTCATTAGCAAGGAAAAAAAGTATTTTTTGTTTATTTAGTTGTTATGCACGTGACGATAAATTTATTTAAGTACCAGAAAAAGAAATCACGTGATCAGCATTTAATAAATTAAATTCTAAAAATTAATCTTTAAAAATTCACTAAAAATCATGAAATGGAGATAAAGATTCGAAAAAGATTTCATTTTAAAGGAATTTTTATGATCTTTCTCGTGATATAAATTTTATAACCCTCAATGTATTACTTTAAATGCAAATGTAAAAAAAAGTTAAAAAAACAGCTTAAAAATTTAGTTTAAAAAAATCTAAGAAGAATTTTTGAAAAATCTTTCTTAGTGCACCCCTACACTATAAGAAGAATCGCCATGCAAAATTTCAGCCCTTTAGGTACAGCGGTTTGGTCTGTGCGTTGCATGTCAGTCAGTGAATGAGTCAGTTACGGAACTGTTTTATATATATACTAGCGGCCCGTCCCGACTTTGTCTGTGTTGAACAAAATATTATACCAATAAATTTCCAGTTGATAGCCAATAAATTGTAAATCTTTTTTTACCTTAAATGTCCAATAAAAAGCGTAGTTCCAAATGTAGTTTTCTTCAATACACCCTTTAACGTTGCCAGTTTCAAAAATCCTTTTTGTATTTATCAATACCTCCTCTACTTGAATCTTAAAAATATTATACCTTTTCCATTCGGGGTGGGATAGCATATATCCGAAGCACATACTCACGAAAAATACGGTGTGATGTCGGCAGAGATATAGTCACGAATTCCACTTCGTTGTGACTTTCCTAACGTCTTTGCCCCCAAAGAACAATTGGGTTCTGGGAACGGAGGGTCAATCTTGCCGAAAAGGACTGAATAATAATCTTTTGTCGTTCTAGCTAGAGGCTATTTCTTTTCAGGCGAGAGACATCAGAAGGGCAGTTCACCCGCGGTTCACCCGCGGTTCACCCATTTTCAGCCTTTTGAGAGAGGCACGGAGTGCCGATGAACCACTATTGAAATTCTTCTTCAATAGTAAGAAAGCAATTAACCACTCTTTCCCCTGACCACCCACTCTGAATGTCCCCCACGAAAAATGGGGATAGGAAGTAGATAACATTTTCCCGTTGTAAAGAGCGATTTCGAAAAACGGACCCCGTAAGCTAAAGGGTGTTGCTATGGTTACTTGACTGCGGTTGACAAAGGAAAAGATGTAAGGTGCATTTTAATGTACAAAAGTTGTACATTACCCTCCACATACAAAATCTGCTCTCTCTCTTTGTATATTGTTATAAAAGTATAGATACATATTGGTATCCCAAAATTAGAATAAGAGATGAAATAAAAATACAAAAATAAAAAAGGATTTTAAGTAAAGAATTTATTTAAAATTATTTTAAGCACCTAAAATAATATTCAAATTAATATTACGTTATTTATTAATTAAAGTTAATTTTTTAAAAGAAAGAGGTGTGCTTGAGACCGTAGTTTTATTCAAAAATAAAAAAGTATTTTAAGTAAAGAATGTATTTTTAATTATTTTAAGCACCTAAAATAGTATTCAAATTAATATTACGTTAGTTATTAATTAAAGTTAATGTTTTAAAAGAGAGAGGTTAAGAAATGAAATAAAAATACAAAAATAAAAAAAGGATTTTAAGTAAAGAATGTTTTTATTAAATAATATTAAAATTTTTATCAAAAAATATTACTTAAAATAATATTCAAATTAATATTACGTTAGTAAATAATTAAAGTTAATTTTTTAAAAGAAAAAGGCATGCCGGAGAACGGCTAGGTTCGAACCACTATCGTCAGAACAGAAGCCCACCGCGATGGCACCACGCTAAGGATCGTTGAAGACTTCGGCACAAAAAGCGGTAGAGGACAGTAGCGGTAACAATGGAGATTGTTAGGATTAAGCCCCTAACTTTATTTCTACTGATCAGATATACATAATATATAGCTATGTCCATCTGGAATAATGTACCTTTCAAACAGTAAAATAATTTTTCAAATAGGTGCTGTGGTTCTGGCGATTACGCTCCACGTACAAAATTGCTCTCTCTTTATATATAAGTATAGATGATCAGATATACATAATATATAGCCTATGTCCATCTGGAATAATGTTCCTTTCAAACAGTGAAAGAATTTTTCAAATAGGTGCAGTGGTTCTGGAGATTACCCTCCACGTACAAAATCGTTCTCTCTTTATATATAAGTTTTAGTCATAAGTATAGATAGATTATGAAAGAGTATATGCTCATCTAAAATAAATCTTATAAATAAAGCTAACAAAATCCTCATATTCTGAAAATTTGTTCTTAGATCCAGATTTTAAATCCAGATTGCTGAAACGTTACGAAACCATCAGTTTACAGATATAAATTAAATCAAAGGGTTTCTGTATTTCATCACAGAGAAAAATCCACATGATAATGGGCAATAAAATCAAATTGTTCGTGAGTTAAAATTTACTTAAAAAATTTAAATCTTTCAAAATCTACAATGTTACAATGTTTAAATATAACAATGTTACAATATTACATTTTCTTTTAGGAACGAACAGACACACACACACACACACACACATACACACACACACACATATATATATATATATATATATATATATATATATGCATTTTCTTCCAGGAGCGTATTTTCATTTAAAGTGCGTTTTAACTGTGCATTTATTATTATCTATATGTGTGTTATTAAGAAAGATATCTAAACTGGTACGACCACAACGAACATCAATGTTTTATTACAGAATATATTCCTCATGTATAAAAAACTCCTTGTTCCTAAAAAGTAATTTACATCAGGAGAAATGAAGTAGAAAAAAAGTGATGAGTCCATATAGATAATCATAAATAAGCAGAAATGATATTAAATAAAATGCAACAAAATTCCGCTTCGTCAGAGAAACACATATGTCTAAACTTCCGATTCAATTAATACAACATATGACACTCTGAACGCCCTACTTAAGAGTTTTTTTCACTTGCAGGTGGCAGCGGTTGTGTCATTTTATCTGAGTCTTATAACCCTTCCTTGAAACTCAGTTAGTCATTCAGACATACATCTGTGAATGAAAGATAGTAGCTACTGCTATCTTGTTTATTTATTTGTACGTTCTTAGAAAATGTTTAACATCACCCTTGCTTGGAATTTTCTTGTGTAAATAATATCATATCTAAAAGAAAATAAGTAAGATTTACCTTACTTTTTAAGCTTTATATATCTATTTTTGAATTTTCTTTCTTGTCTTTGAAGGTCGCAGTTGCACTTTTTTTAATTATGGGCTGTAGGAAAATGAAATGCGTACAAATATAAAACACATGAAAAAAACATATCTAAACATACAAACATAAGTAAACAAACGCACACACACAAATATATATATATATATATATATAAATTCTCCATTTGCGGAAATGCATTGTCCATTCCATTAAAGGAAGTTCTATCGCTTCTTTGTCTTCTTTAATTTTCAGAATCTAAAATAGAAAACCTATAGAAAAGGATCTATGTGTCGATAGACTGTGGTATTAATTTGAGCTTTTTACAAAATACTTTCTCACGTTGATATAGAGGAATAATGAATAGGAATGAATTATATACCCATTATTGGTAATGTAATTAAGGTCCGTCTGTATAGGAGATTCGTGTCCAATGGCAATTTTTATTTCGGCGTTGCATTGAAATGCTACACTAATGACGTTGTTCAGCAGATATTCTATTTTAAAAATTAGAAAGCGAACTTTTAACGACATTTATCAGAATAATAATTGAAATTGTCAATCTTTGTGTTACAAAATTTGGATAAAATGATCATTTTGTTACTTAACATTAAACTAAGGTCAAACTTACTAATCCGAGTGAACTTTTATCAAATATCTAAACACTTAACATTCCAGCATTCGCTCTCAGCAATTTCACATGAGCGCGCACGCGTCGTATTTTTTACGACAGATGTTATTTTACCGTTTTTGGCACGAAAAACGACATAAATGTACCAATATTTATAATAAAATTTTTAAGAAATAAAACATTAACCTTATTGTTGAAAAATACAAATGATGTCACATTTAAATGATAGTAAATTGCTTTTAAATGCTTATATATTTATTTGTACATTCCAAAATTTCATCAAGCATAATTATATCATTTATTTTCGAAAATGATCCTATTTAATCCTCTATATACTTGGCATGTTGTTTTAGGGGAGATAAAACTTTCATAATATTCATCTTTTTCGTCTTTGAGCAGTTTGCATACTTCGCTTTTCGCCACTTAGAAGATTTATACTTACCAACATAGAACATTTCATCATCATTCCTTTCATCTGAATCATTATTATCATCATCATCCAAAATATACTGTGCAGATTCACTACTGATATTATTTATTTCTATATCCTCTTCACAAAAATCGCTATCGCTCTCAAATCCAAATGTTACATTCCTTTCGTTTTCTTCATCAAATAAGTCTTGAAGAATGCGGGAAAAATCAGCTGGTTGTATATATTTTTTTGCCATGAAAACCGATATAAAAACTATAGATTCGACTTTATACAAATCAGAATAATACACTTCATTTATTAACACAAAATTGCTAAACACTTGAGAAAAAAATATTTTTCGAATTTTCACCCACGACCACGCGCGTGTTGTAAATTTTACGAACAAGCTACTACGTAGCACAAGAGCCCGGTTAACATTAAAAATTGTCATTTGATTTCCTATTTGCACATTCCACGATGTGGGGAAGGGTTAGAAGGAGGAATAGAAATGACCTTCAGATGTCCCAGCTGCAATATGCGAAAAAAGTATGCATTAAAAATCGACTTTGTCGTAAAATTTGCTCAGACGCGCGTTCTGGAAGGTACGTAAAGGATGTACTTCAAAGATGCATATTGATCAATCTCACCACAAACAAACTTCGCTATTTTATCCTATTAAGAAATAACTTAATTTCTGAAGTTTCTTAAACTTAAAATTTACAAAAGAATCATCGTTTAGTTTTTATTCTATTTTCTTAATGAATGTGGTTATTCCAATCCTATGAATTTGAATTTACAAATACACTTATTAATACAAAAGAAATTTTTACAGTTTGGTCTCTGTTAACATTAAATTTGTATTTTAAAATCAAAAGTCTTACAGATCAAACTGTAGGACATTATTCTAGCCGGGATTGAAATAATTGGAAACACTTAAAACACCGTCTTTTAATGTTCCTAGATGTTTGGATCAATAAAACCGTAGATGAAGCAGATATTTTCCATTCCAGTATGGAAGTTTTAGTACATAGAGAAAGTCCTTGCTCTCTTTTTTTTTGCAAATTAAAAATTATCGCATGATATTAATCTCATATTTCCATTTACTAAACAAATCCTTAAACTATATGTTATAAGTAGTATTAAATGCAGTTTTACAAGCATAAAATTTTTCTTTTTAAATTACATTATTTTTAAAGATCACAATTTATCATGTTTTTAGAAAATTAAGGAATTTTAGTTAGTTAAGTATTATATCACTTTAATAAATATTCTTTCCAAAACTATTAATATTCTAAGAATAATAAATATCCAAATTACGACTGTTACGCACTTTTCTTCAAAAAATAAACCCGTTCAAATTCTTTGTACCAGGAGGTGCCAGCAATTGCAAAATCCTTTATACTAAGAATTAAATTATTTCCTTTAATCTTTTAATTGTTGATGACTTTAAAAAATTAAAAGTTACGATATCTAAAAATTTTGCACATCGAAGCGTGTGTGTTTTTGTAAACTTCTTATGGAAATTTTATGTAAATATTCCTTACAATGTATTCGACAATGTAAAAAATATTATAAGAAATAAGATGCAACGTTAACTTCTTCTGAATTCATATTTTGATAGATTGGTAAGACCATTTTAATAGAAAAAATTTCATACAAAGTACAAAGATATCTCTTGTAATATAACACACGTGTAGTGAATATATAAAACATTTAACCTTTGCATAAAAATACAACACTGTGGAATTTCTAATGTAACCTTCAAGTGTGTTTTCCCCGAAGGAAATATGAACACGAGATTTCAAATCAGAGAGGGGTTTAAGATCGTACAATGTAGCATGATAATTTTTTATTTATGCAGTTTCAAAGGGTTTTAATTTATGAATAAAATATTTCTTGGAGAATGTTGAAGGTGTTATTTTCTTAGTTCTACGTAAAAAGTTTTACACGTATGTTACGAGAACAATTAGTAAACTAAGATTTTGCCGATTCCCTATAAAACTGATGATCAAGATATTATACTTGCTTCTATTTCTGGACTGGTCTAGTTCTCTGATTGTGGTATGTGTGTCTGTGGTAAGCATATGACTTTTAGGGGACACTTAACCTTATCGTTATAAGGGTACAATGTAAAATTATGGAACAAACAAATTCTTAAAATCCACAATAATGCTAAATTATATTGAATGGAGCAAAGTAATTCCCTTTTAGTCTACATAAAATGATTTGAGAACCAAATGAAATAGTAATCAAAAGCAAAGTCGCAGGAAATTATTGTTTTTGATAAACTTGAAAAACGTCCAAACTGACACTTTCCTTCCGAAGACGTACTACTTCGTAATATTTCCTTTGTTTACTTATTTTGTTCAGACAAAAATTAAAAACCGCATGTTTATTAGGGTGGGCCGAAATACTTTTTTTATTTTATTTTCGGAAACGGCTAGTTAAAAGAAGTTGTTACACTTATAGATAAGAAAAACCGTAAAAACATTTTGCGACAAAAAATATCTTACGATCGGGCATTCACTTTGAAATATTGAAAAAAAATTTAAAAATAAATTTTTTTCAGCAGTTTTTTCAAAAGATCTGATATAATGCATTTCAAATGCAATAGTTCGCCATATATAGTAAAAGGGTGTTAAAAGACAGGGAAACATTTTTATATGTATGTTTAAAGCATTTATTGTACAAACAAAGCATTCAAAAGTACCATTTAAAAAAATCGCATTTTCATAAGATTGCTGCAAATGCTGTTTTTACTGCACTTTCGTCGCTCCTATATTGCCACATTATTGATTGTTGAACTCAGACACATTCAAGGTAGCTTTTGAAGAAAATTCCGGCATAACTGACCTTCACAACAGGGTGCTTTTTATGTAGCCATCTCTAGCTTCAGTACCGCACACACTTTGGCTAGCCTGGGTGATAATTTTGACGCAACTCTCCGCAGCTTGGGTGTGACATGGAAATCTACTGAAGACTGAAATCAATGGTCTGCCAGTTTTGATCATTTCTTCTTTTTCTTCGACCGGTACATTTCTTAGCAAAGGTGTTGGAGTGACATTACAAACATTCCAGTAAATCATGTCAAAATAATCGATCGCGTTGAAGTCAAGTGTTGGCACTCTAAAGTCTCTAACTGTTTTCCCATTGCAATTTATCTGAGCTTTAAGAAATCAGCCTTCATCCAGATAACAGTATCAAATCCCAAATCAAAAATATTTTTGCAGTAAAAGATTAGAAGTTCTTTGAAAGTGGAATCATAAAATTGCATGAAAGATGGCTAATGATTATAGAAAAAATGGTTAAAACAGTAAAGTTATTTCTTTGTGTAAAAAATTTATTTATTTTTCATGAAAATATCGAATATAGTTTCCGGACAACCAAATAATTTACTGTAAAACCAAGAGAGACCAACGTGGTAGTAAAAATCAACATCTAGTGTTTGGAAGAAAGTAGGGAGAATATAAAATGCAAAAATATTCTGGAAAAGAGAATCCCTCCCAATGTTGATTTACACTGCTGGCCACTGTAAATGCAACACCCTGAAGGAAACATGCAAATAACATGAAATTTACAACATGCATTAGTGGAGGTGAGATATGCAAATGATTAGAATTTCAGCACAGACGCACATCACGCGCGCCTGTGGCGCCACTTCATAGCGCTATTTAAGGCTTGGAGATTTCGACGATTTCAAGTTCGGCAATTGTGTTTTTCTTGTCGTTTTTTCAAAAAAACGATCAATTATGCCTCGTCGAAAACAGCGATCATCTTTTGATCAAGTATCCGAGTTCGACAGAGGAAGGATAGTGGCCTACCGAGATTGTGGATTATCTTTCAGGGAAATCGGTAGTCGTGTTGGACGAAACCAAACAACTGTAATGCGGATATGTGATCGTTGGATGCAGGAGGGTACGACGGACCGGCGTGTTCGATCGCATCCACCTCAGCGCACCACTTCACGTGATGACAGGCAAATTGTGCGCATGGCAGTGACGGATCGCTCAGTCACATCACGAACCAAAGCACGGCACATGCAGTCTGTAACGCATCATCCAGTGTCTGCGCGTACCATTCGACGCCGTTTACAGCAGAGTGGTCTGTCCGGAAGACGTCCATTCCTTTGTCTACTCTTGACGCAGAACCACAGACGTCTCCGCCGCCAATAGTGCGATGACAGAAGGATGTGGACGGCAGAATGGAATGAAATTGTCTTTACTGACGAGTCACGCTTCTGTCTGCAACACCACGATGGTCGCATTCGAGTCTGGAGACACCGTGAAGAGAGGATGCTGAACACCTGCGTTATGCACCGCCACACTGGTCCTGCACCGGGTATTATGGTATGGGGCGGTATTGGATATCACTCTCGCACACCTCTAGTACGCATTGCCGGTACTTTAAACAGCCAGCGCTACATCTCCGAGGTGTTGGAGCCAGTTGTCCTTCCTTACCTTCAGGGCTTGCCCACAGCCATATTTCAACAGGATAATGCGCGACCACACGTGGCACGCATTGTCCAACGGTTCTTCGTCAATCGCCAGATTGAATTGCTTCCCTGCCCGCCTCGCTCTCCGGATCTTTCGCCGATAGAAAACATGTGGTCCACGGTTGCTCTACGATTGACCCAGATTCCATCCCCAGCTGCCACAGTAGATCAACTTTGGCAACGCGTGGAAGCTGCGTGGTCTGCCGTACGCCAAGAACTCATCCAAAGTCTCTTTGAATCAATGCCGAGGCGTGTGGCAGCGGTGATCTCCAACAATGGCGGCTACTCTGGCTACTGATTTTGGCAGGAACCACACTTCACAGAAGTCTATAAATTTAATCATTTGATACTTGGTCAACATCTTATCTACAAAATAAATTTTGTTGTGATATCTCTTGTCTTTCTTGGTGTTGCAGTTTGGGTGGCCAGCAGTGTAGTTACGAGACTGGAAGGCGTGATTAGCAGGGCAGAAGTCGTGGAATTGATCTCAACACTTGGAAGGTGGTCCTTACATTCATTAATAATTCTTGAAGTAAATTATATTAGAAAGTGTTATTACGCTACATAAAACACAGCACTACACAAAAATAATATTTCAATAATAATCATGGCACATTCAGTCATGTACACTGGTTATTAAAAATTAAGGAAAAGTCCCAAAAATAGGGATTACTCAAAAAGTTACAAGTAGAATTTAATGAAACTTATTCACATTATACAACAAATACGTAGATATAAAATAGCATAAAAAGAAATCGCGAGACAATTATGGTGTTATAGAAACTAGCATATATATATACATTGAACAAATCGGATGTGTCAGTTTGGTATTGGAAAATTACATTTAATATGGCGTATGATCCCCCCGAGAAGCAATACAGCACATACAGCGATGTGTGATGCTGTCAATTCTGCAGTCTATGAGTTCGGTAGGAAGTGAAAACCATTGCTCTTGCAAAACAGTTGAAAGCGTGGCTAGGGTCCTAGGACGAGTATTGAGAGCAGCTAGCTATACGTCGTCCTAAAGCGTCCCAAATATGCTCGATAGGATTCAGGTCCGGTGATCTAGCTGGCCACTCCATGCGTTGAATTGTTTCCTGATCAAGATAAGCATCCACAATGCGAACCCTGTTTGGTCCTGCATTATCGTCCTGTAGCACGAAAGTATCACCTATTGCCCCGGCATAAGGGCGCACATAAGCATCAAGGATATCATCGCTATATGTGTGAGTATTCACATTTCCACGGGGAAAGACATGGAGGTCTGTGCGTCCACCCAAAGAGATACCACCCCAAACACAGACACTGCCTGATCCGTATACATTTCTTTCACGGATGTGTCATGGATGAAAACGAGTTTCAGGTTCTCTCCAAATCGAAATACGCCTACTATTGCTTTGGAGGCTAAACCTGGACTCATCCGTAAAGAGAACAGCCCTCCATTGATCACACGTCCAGTGGACATGTTGACGTGCCCACTACAAACGTTCTCGTCTATGGAGTGACGTGAGCGGGACGCAAATGACTGGTCTCGTCGCAAAAAGACCACCTTCGTGAAGCCTTCTACGTGCGGCTGACATTGAACTTTCACAAGTTCTATTCCTTCGTGTATATAATGGCAAATATCGGTCATCGGCACTCGCCGTAGTGTATGGCCGTCTTTGGCTGAACCTCCTGGATGTCGAATCTATGGTTAGAAAATGTTGCCAAAGACTATGAACCACAGACAGACTCACATTTAACCATCTGGCCACTTCTGTTTGACTTTGTCCTACCTCTAGTCTCCCAATGGTTAGCCATCGCAGTTCTTCGGTCAAATGATGCCTGGAGGTCATTGTTACAATTTGGCTGTGCCAGATGTCTAATCTCAGCCTCAATTGCCGCCTTGATCTGAAGCATACACTTTTATGCTCCTCGAAAATGACATATTCAGACTGCAGAGCCGCTATTTTGCATAATGTAGTATTGTTCAGCACCTTTTACTTAACAACATATTCAAATTTTAAACAGATTGGCCTAGTTTTGAACGTGTTATCCCTCAATTTTGTGATGTTTTCTAAATTTTTGATAACTAGAGTAGTTTCCGTTTTCAAACCAAATGAAAACGGGAGTTCATATCTATAAATCATCATGTTATTTTCAAATTTACATATTGCATTTATATTTTCTTTAAATTGACAAATGACATTTTTGTCCCGTAAACAAATATAATACGGGAAAAGAAATATGAATATGAGCATAACTTGTTGTATTTTGTATTGTTAGTGAGCTGGATGTAAGGTAAGAAATTAAAACTTATGCTAATGATTTAAAGATGATTTGGGAATAATACACTCCAATACATTATAAAACATATCTCTTACTAATGGCATTTCCGAAATACTAGTTTGTTCTACAAAATATCAAGAAAGCATGTTCAAAAAGTATTTATAAATCTCACCATTATAAAATGGCAATTATGAAACTATTTTTAGACTACTGAAATGTTGAGAAGTTAAGAAATGACAGTACATACCAACATGTATTGGAATGTTATACTGTGTCTAGGTAGTTTAAAAGAATTTTTAAGGTTAATATTAAAATCAGTTTTTAATAATTAATTTTCATTTAAAAAATATTCGATGAAAATAAGCTATTTAAAAGAGAGGAAAATTTTACAAAATCCTAAAACCTTGTGTTTTTTATAATATTTCATAATTTCTAACATTCTTCTTTGAATTTGCTTTTATGGGGAATAAATGCAGTCAATTTTGTCTCACGTAATAAGCATTCCTCTTATGAGAAACAACTGATATATATATATATATATATATATATATATATGAGAGAGAGAGAGACAGACACATAGATAGATAGATAGACAGATAATATTTGACTACTGCGGAAAATTTGTTTCGCATTTTCCTTAGATGATTGTTGCGATTAAATATTTTCAATAAAGCTATTTTTAATTGAATATTTTTAATATTTTTTGTAGATTTAAGGAAAAGAAAATCATAGATCTCTGAAATAAAACTTTTAGTAAAAACAAAGCCTAGAACAGAAATTTTAATTAAAAAAATTGTAGGTCATTTAGTTAAGACCAAAATTTGCAGATATACTCATAAATATTCGAAACAATTTTACTCAGAATTCAAATGAAAGAGAAGGAATATACATACTTCATAACTGTAAAAATGTTCGAGCGTAAGGTGTATCAATGACATCCTTTTGGTATTTCAAATTAGGATCAATCAATCTGCAACACCAAATACCCTTAGTTGAATTAATTCTTTAACAATGTCCCTTGTTTAATGAACGGAAATTTCATGCCTTTCGACTTTAAATCGCTGCATATGCTCTTGGATAAAAGGACGAATTTAAAGGTCGTAAAATCATTTCAATTAATCCATTTTGAATGAGGAAAATCACAAATACAGATGAAACAAGTACTTAAAATCAAATACAGAAAATATACCTCCATTATTTGGTGCTGTTTAATTAAGTAGCGTGTTTACACAGCGTAATTTTACAATTATCGAATACAAAGATTTTATTACAATACAAAAATGTGGTCCGTTTACTTGCCCAGAAAAATGAACGAAGTTACAAAAATTTATGAGATTTATAAAAAAAATTAAAATGTCATATTTGCTAGAAATATGTAATATCCTAAATTGGGAGTAAAACTAAAAGAATCCGTTCATGCATATCAAACTAAAGGAAAAAGGAAAAAATATTGAAAGATAAATTTTCTCCACTCTGAACACATAAAGAAACATAACAACCCCGAAAAGTAAAAAAAACAATCAGAGAAAAAACTAAAATATAATTAAAAAAACTCTTTAGTTTTCAATAACATATTCTAGATCAACTATAAGAATTTTAAAAAAGCATAAATTTGATTCATTTACTTCCCCAAAAAATTAAAGAAGTTCAAGAAATTTATTAGATTTTAAAAAATAATTAATATGTTACGTATGAAATATGCTAAACGTATGAAATATTCTAAATTGGGAGTAAAACTAAAATAATCATTCCCACATATAAAACTAAATGAAAAAGGAGAAAATAGCGAAAGATTAATTTTTTTTCTCTGTAATCACATAAGGACGAATAACAACCCTGAAAAGTAAAAACCGAAGAAATAAAACTAAAATAATACAAACAAAAACAAAACTCTCAAGTTTTCAGTAACAAATTGTAAGCCAACTTTAAGAATTTTAAAAGAGGCATAAACAAACGTAATCGTCAAAACCCATAAGAACAACGGAAAAAAAAACATAAATTCAGGAAAATGGAAAAGATTAAACTATAAACACTAGTAACTTAGAAATGTGTAACAGAAACGTAAACCAATATTCCCTTTGTTTTATTTTATGAGATGAATATGGGAATGGAAGAGAGACACAAAGTCATTGAGCAAACATCGTGTTTTCGTGAGAGCAAGTCATGCATTTAAAGTGTTAAATGCTGTCACCCCCTGAAATATTGCTCCCGGCATAAATGATCCGAAGAAAGTAATAAATTCTGCGCGCTCAGGGAGCAAGTGAACCTAAATAATATTTCCAAACGTTTCTACGAAAGTCCAGAAAATCCCATAAAATGGATCTGTATTCACTTTAAGCAGAATTTAGTCTCCGCTGGAAGGAAAATTTTGTGTAACTATCGTATTAAATTTCACACTTTGTCCTCTAGTACACATAAGTACTTTCAATTATTTTTGTATACATTATTCATATATTATTATCCTATAATATATATATATATATATATATATATATATATATATATATATATATATATATATATATATATATATATATATATATATATATATATATATATATATATACACTCTGTCACAGAAAAAAAATATATGCACCCACAAGAAATCGAGCTACTATCACGGAACTTGACAGAAATGTAGTCTGGTAAGAGATATGCTAATGATTAAAATTTCGACGCGAATGAGACATCGGTAAGCGCTCTATGCGCATATGAGATGCGCAGCTCGGAGAGTTTAAAAGCATGATTACTTGTGCCATAGGGTTATTCAAACAAATCTGTCTACTTGGATGGACGATATTGTGACTAGAAATGACTCTGAGACGTAACCGGCGACAATACGAATAATTGTCGGACTTTGAGAGGGGACGTATAGTAGGCCTCAGACTAGCAGGTTGGTCGAACAGACGTATCGGCCGCCACCTCGGTCGGAGTGATATGGTAGTTGCTCGGTGTTGGCAACAATCGATCACGAAGGGATAGTCTACCGTCGAGGAGGGTCAAGGCGTCCCAGGAACACAAAAGCGCGCCGGGATTGCGCAATCATAAGAGCGGCCACGTCCGCACCAAGAACGTCGTTAGAATCGGTTCGACGCCATTTACCAGCTTCCAGACTTCCGGTGGAATCAAAGGAAACCATTCGGAGACAACTGGCCGACAAAGGTATAAGGAACCGACGTTCATTAAGACGCCTACCACTGACCCCACATCATAGGCAGTGTCGATTGGATTTTTGCCGACCTCGGGCAAGCTGGACTGTGATCGACTGGAGGCGTGGAATCTTCAGTGATGTTTCCAGATTCAGTCTCCATGTTGAAGACCTGCACATACGCCTGGGGAGGCGGCCAGACCACCGCTCCTATTCGGCATTTGTTGTCGAGAGGCATACGGCTATTACACAAGGTGTGTAAGTGTGGGGAGTCATTTGTTGGGACACACGATCACCTCTAGTCGTCCTTCAACGCACTTTGACGGCACGCAGTTACGTCGCCGAGATTTTAACGCCAGTTGTACTGCCAATGATATCACGTCGTCCAGGTGCCATTTATCAGCAAGTCAACTCTCGTCCACATACTGCGCGACTCTCCCAACAATGTCTTCAAGGATATGACGTTCTCCCATGGCCTGCCATGTCACCCGATCTCTCACCAATAGAGCACGTCCGGGACGTGATTGGGAGGCAACTGCAGCCGTCCCGAAATACTGGTGAATTATATATATATATATATATATATATATATATATATATATATATATATATATATATATATATATATATATATATATATATATATATATATATATATATATATATATATATATATATATATATTATATATATATATATATATATATATATATATATATATATATATATATATATATATATATATATATAGATAGATAGATAGATAGATAGATAGATACAGGGTGATTTTTTAAAACTGATACTACTCAGAGCCATCTGTCTCAGAGCGTTATCTATCAGCCGGAATTCCCCGAAAATTGATAGAGGGACTAAGGAGGACGTGGGAAAAAGATTCCGGGAGAAAAAAATTTGTTCCAAAAGTCGCCGATATGGGGAAGATATGGCGCAGTTGTTGTCGACGCACCCGAGAATTTGCATAAAAGGCAAGTAAAATATTAAAATGCAAATTCATGGCTACTTTGTCGACAGCACCGCGAGTATTTTGAACTATAATGATCGGTGGCGAATCTGTTGCGCCTTCGCTTTACAGAAGAAAGCGTCATCAGTCGCTTTTTTCCACTTGCATGGCCACCTCGCTCCCCGTACCTAACCCATGTGACATTTTTCTGTGGAGCTATTTAAAGTCTAAGGTGTATCTTGGTGGAATCTGGAACTTTGCGGCCTTAAAGGACAACATATCCCGGACTTTGATGAACATTCCCTGTGACATGTTACGCTTGGCCGTTGAGAACGTAGTGTTCAGGATTCAATGTGTCGTCCACCAAGACTGTGGTCACATTGAAGGAGGGAGAAGTGAATTTGCTGCATAAAATGATGTTTCAGGGAAATTTCTTTGTTATTCATTTGTCTGTTTCCAATTTTTTGTATTCATCCCTTATCTTTATAGCCCGAAATACTGTTGCTGCTGTTGACTACATAGTCATGAATTTGCATTTTGATGTTTTACTTGCGTTTTGTGCAAATTCTCGGTTGCGTCGAAAACAAAAGCGCCATATCTTCCCCTATCGGCGATTTTTGGAACTTTATTTTTCAGAAACTCTTTGCCATGTCGTCCCTAGTCCCTCTATCAATTTTGGTGGAATTCTGGCTGATAGTTCCCGCTACTGTTGGCTCTGAATAGTGTCAGTTTAAAAAATATCAAAATGTTTATATATATATATATATATATATATATATATATATATATATATATATATATATATATATATATATATATATATATATATATATATATATCTGAGTGTGTGTGTGTGTGTGTGTGTGTGTTGTATGTATAAATAAGCATATGCCTCACATCTTGCGTAAATATACTTTATTAGCTTTGTTTGCCAATGAAGACAGAATCGGCTTAAAATTATAGTTAAATTTAGATGGATTATAATGCACAGTTAATTTTAGATGGATTATAAAATAGATAATCGTTTTGTCACTGAATATTCTTGAATCATTCTGAAAAAAAAAGGAAGCTTGCTGTTATAATCTTCTTAGTATAAGCGAAAAAAAAATAATAAATCCTACATTTTTTAACCGTAGAATTCCAATTAACTATAATAACATTTGTTTGCTTTACTTATATAATACCTAATATATGTAAGTCTTCACAATATGCTTGCAGCATTTGAGAGTATTACGGTGGCAATACTAAAAACAAGTGACCTAGGGAATTCGCGGTGATTTTTTTCATATAAAACAGATTCCGAATGATAAGAAATATAGTTAATAAATTAAGAAAATTACGTATCTCTGTAAACACTTTTTTAATAATAATCAGAAATGTATGAATTAAAATGGCTGAATTTATTTCTAAATTGACACATATATTCAGTATCCGCAATTATTGTTATATTTTAGGACTTTTTTAGGAAAAATTTTAAATGAGATCGACATAAGAAATTGCGCACTTTTAAATAATGATCCCCTGGAAATGAATAATGGAGAAAATAAGGAGTGATATATATATATATATATATATATATATATATATATATATATATATATATATATATATATATATATATATATATATATATATATATATATATATATATATATATATATATATATGTAGACATATATATATATAAATATATAGACACATATATATATATATATATATATATATATATATATATATATATATATATATATACATATTCATTCTTACCAATAAGAACAGTTTGTCACCTCGTATGAAAGTACGCCACATAAGAGAAAGAAAGAACGTGTTATTTAACATATGTAATGCTCAAATAGGCATTACGTTTGTGCATAATATGCACATTTTGAAGTATTTTAAAGGTACGTTGTTATTACAATAAATTTTTCCATTTGTTATAGAGTCAGATAAAAACATAACACACTCAGTCTCTTTAATACGTCTATAATGTAGCAACATTTTCTATTTGCATGTATAAAGCGATAATCGTGAAATTTAAGACTCCATTATTTTAGTATTTTAATTGTTTCCTTGGGGACATCTAATATGTTTTTAAAATACCTGTTTTAAAAATACCTGCATCTGTAGAATGCACTCTCAGTCTTTACTCAGCGGCTGAACAACATAAAGATTATAATTAATTCCTTTTCTAAAAGTAATTTTGGAAACCTTTTCCTATTTAGATTTAACATCAAGTTCATTAGTTTATTTCGTCATTAGCTGCAAAAATGAAGAAACAGCTATTGTTTGCCACATTACTAAAAGCATTGGAACACTCTGCTATTTCCGAAAACATCACTTTCTTATGCTGTCAGAAATTACTTGGTCTGCAGAAATTCATCGAGTTATTTTTTTCTGTTTGTTTCGTCACAATGGAAATCGCTTTCCAATTGGATGCTAAAGGTAGAAATGAAGATGGCTGTTATGTTCGATTTTGTAACTGTTGCCTTAGTGCTTCCGTCCTGATTTTTCTGAAATAAGATAATCACTCGACGGTAGTGGATACCATTATATATATATATATATATATATATATATATATATATATACACACAAATATATATAGAGAAGTAGTTAATCATTAGTAGTTAATCTTGAACCTAATCCTCTACACCCCAGCTACTGATGAATGAAAATCTTGGTAATAAGACTGTAACATTTTCTCGTTACTATGACCCCCTACAAATAAGAACCGATTGCCAAGACATCGGAAGAAAGGCAGAATTATTAATCGCTAGAGTTTCAACTATTTAAAAAAGTGTCCACCTGTTATGGATCCACTAAGAATTTTAACATCTTCATGAACACACTCCGACACAATATATTAGCCGAATTCTAAACATGTTCACCAGATTTGATGATGCTGCGTAGGACGCGCAGTGCAATAGGGACATTTCAATGATGACAAAGTTCGTAGTAGTTAAAATCCTTTAATATGTACAGATGAATATGTAAATATGAATAACATAATAACGAGCCAACTGATCAAAGAGATAATATACAAGTACATGAAAAGATACTATTTCCACACCTCTAGCTTAGAGTGGGAGATTGACAAATGCCACAGACTGACTGAAGGACTCTCTGAGTGAGACACACATTAACAAACCTATTCTTTTATACAATAAAACATTTGCATAAGGAACACAGTCTGCAGCTACATACGGCCAAACATGGTCAGCTAAAAATAAGTAGTTTCATATGGCAAATACGTAAAAGAAAAAAAACTATGACGTCATATTTGCAACAGCCGACAAGCTGAATACCATCGCGTTCTTGCGATGTTTAAAAGGCTGACATTTCAATCGCATGTTAGGAAGTGACAAGATAAAAGTAAACAAGGTGAATATCGCCACCTTAATTTGGCACCGCGTAATATTCCTATCAGAAGAAAAAATTCGAACAGCCTCCCGAAGATCAAGTATAACACAGGTCTACAAAAAAAATTTTTTTTGGTGCCTAGGATTTTAGAATTGATTTTATCTATATTTTGGGCGCTGAATCTAAATATAAAATCCGTTTTTCTCTATCAGTTCTATTTTTTTCGATAGCGTAAAACCTCGTTTATCTGGACTAACTAGCACCCCTGGCAATCCGGACAATCAAAAATCCGGATAATCCAGGTGATATGGGTAATAAGCAATTCAAAATCCTTAACTCAGAAGACTTACTTTCCTTTGTTACAGAAATACATAGTATTGTTTACAAGACATTAAAAAATATAAAAATAACTTTTCACATCATTTCTTAACAAAAATTGTTAAGTCTAGTAAATATTTCTTAAACCCAACGAAAATCATTTTATTACCATAATTTACTCTACAATCTATGCGGGAACTGTGCACTGAATCAAACTAAAAAGCGAATATTTGGCGTACTTGTAGTTACGCTCTTGTAGTCCCGTTCTTGCTATCATAGTTAAAAATTATTATCTAATTGAATAAAAGTAATATCTACAAATCTGATCCGGATTATCCG
Source organism: Dolomedes plantarius (assembly GCA_907164885.2). Lineage (NCBI taxonomy): Eukaryota > Metazoa > Arthropoda > Arachnida > Araneae > Dolomedidae > Dolomedes > Dolomedes plantarius. Next base: position 185,176,773 of record OU015495.1, on the reverse strand, counting down.
GAGATCAAGATCAACGAGAGCCAGATAAACTAGGTTTTATTGTACATTAGGGCGGAGCGTAAAAAAAAGTTTCCGATTTCATTTTTGCCCTAGTGCGGAAAAGTTGTGTACTGGTGAGTAGGACACGTATGCAAAGTTTTGGGAAAAACAAAAAAATGTCTTCCGTCTCCATTTTGGCCGTGATTTTTAGCAGATTTTTACCATATAGTTAAAAATGTGTATTTCCATTGTTTTATATGCAACTCGTCACTTTGTTCTTAAATAAAATACAGAGGAAATTCGAAACTTAATACAGAAAGGCAGCAGCAGACACACTGCGTGCAGAAAGGTAAAGAAATATTTTGGCATGTAAACATTGTCAACAACAACTTTAGAAACGAAGCTTAAAACCTTCGTGAAAGACTCAAGTAAATTGTTCGACATTTTTTCTTGTAAGTTTGTTTTTTTTTTAACAAATGTTCTTTCCCAAAGCATAAAAAGATCCCTAAAATGGAAAGAACTTTTCTTATAGACCAACGGGCACTTAGGCAAAAATCCATAGGCGCACTTGACTTAAAAGAAACTGAAAGCTGAGGAAACGAGCGGATAGGAAGCAGAAAGAGACAGAAGCAGTAAGTCTTAAAATAAACGTTTCGCCATCTGTTACGCCATCTAGGCTCACATTTTCTGATCCAGATTCTAACGTGGATCCACATAACTTCGATAGTGACACCGATCACTTGAAGCCTTCCCCATCCACATCCAGGAGGACTCAATCTGAAGGGAAAAAGACGTTAAGATCAAGCCGATACCCAGCGGTAGCTACAGCTTCTGACAGAACCGGAGTTTCAGACCGGACTGGAGCCATCATTGCAAGCGCTGATTTGGAAGATTTGGGGATGATTACCAAAAAAGACACTTTAGATGTAATTGATAGACATAAAATAAGAAGAGAGAGGAAAGAAATTCGGAAAGAATATCAGCAAGGAAATGAAAGACAGCTGGAACCACTGAAGGGACTTTATTTTGACGGAAGGAAGGACAAAACTCTAATGCAAGAGAGCGTAGGGGGAAAGATGTACAAAAAAAACAGTCCTGGAAGCACACGTTACAATAATTAAGGAACCTGGAAGCAAGTACCTTGGAGACATAGCACTAACTTCATCATCAGCTTTGAGTATTTCTCAAATGATGCTGTAATTCATGGAGATTACGAATATTGACATTCATCAACTAGTAGCAATAGGGTGCGATGGAACAATCGTTAATACTGGCTATAAAATCGGCGTGATTCGCCTTTCTGGGGAAGCCATTGGGAAACCCTTGCACTGGTTTATCTGCCAGTTACACGCAAATGAGTTGCCACTCCAACATTTAGTGCAGCATTTGGATGGTGGAACGAGTGACCCTAATGCATTTTCTGGTCCTACTGGGAAAGCATTGGCAAATTGTAAAAACCTCCCAGTTGTGAAATTTGTAGACATTTCGAACGAATTTCCGAAAATCGACATAAATGATCTTAGCACACACAAGCGATAGCTTTGGGATATTTGTCAAGCTGTCACAAATAGAAACTGCTCATCAAGTTTGTCACAAAAGCACCCTGGGAAAATTACTCATGCACGTTGGCTAACAACTGCAAATCGAATAAAGTGTTTATACATTAGCTCGTCAGAGCCTTCAAACCAACTTCAAACTCTGGCAGAGTTCATCATGAAAGTGTGCCCAGCTATGTGGTTTACAGTCAAATTAAATCCATGTTGCACGTATGGTTCACGAAATTTGTGGCAAACCATAAACGTCTCACGCTATCTTAAAAGCGATTTAAAGACTGTAGTCGATCCCATTATCCAGAGAAATGGCTATTTCGGAGCAATAATTTTGTCAATGATCACAGACGACAGACAGTCCATTGCAGAACTTGGACTGCGTAGGATTTTAAGAGCAAGAAAGGAAAAAAAGGAAAGAATCAGACACTACAACATTCCGTCACTCAACTTCAAGGCAGTTTCATGTATAGACCTCATTGATTGGCAGAAATGTAATTTGACGGAACCCCCAATTGACAGAAGATGATTTGAGAAATCTTATTTCCAGTGGAGAGTCTGTAGCTCAACACCTGGGAAGCCTAAAATTTCCTTGCCACACCCAAAGTGTTGAACGTATCGTGAAACTAGTAACAGAGTTTTCTGCGGCTGTGTGTGGAGAAAATAAGCATGACGGTTTAGTTAGAACCCGAACAGAGTCGAGAAAAGCTATGCCACCATTTGAAACCAAATGCGAGTACAGAGTAAAACCAGAATAACTGCAAGGGCAAAGGTATGGTTGGGTAAATAGGTGGGCACGGGTGGAACTTGCAGTGCAGCCACCTCCCCGTGGTGAGTTCTGGGTTTTTTCTGAATTTTATTTCGGAAAAAGCGAAAAGCTGCATGCAAAACAATGGAAATACACATTTTTAACTGTATGGTAAAATTCTGCTAAAAATCACGGCCGAAATGGAGACGGAAGATAATTTTTGTTTTTCCCAAAACTTTGCATACGTGACCTACCCACCAGTACACAACTTTTCCGCACTAGGGCAAAAACAAAATCGAAAACTTTTTTTTTACGCTCCGCCCTATTGTACATCCACTTATCTATCAATGTTTTTTTCCTATTCAATACATTCATAATATTTTCCAGATGATTGGCGCCTATTTATTGGCAGCTCAAATCCAAGTTTGAAATGTGTCCTTCTACATAATTGGAACAAATATGGTTCAATACCTATTGCTCACTGAACGAAAATGAAAGAACAATATGACACCATAGCTTTCATCTTTCATAAGAAACACGGTCCAAGATTAAGTATCATGGACATCAATGAGTGATTTGTGTGGACTTAAAAATGGTAAACATTCTCCTTGAACAGCAAAAGGCTAAAACAAATATTCTTGCATCGTGTGCCTCTGGGCTAGCAGAGACAAAACGCACCGCTGGGTGAGAAAAGAGTGGCCTAAGAGGTGCACGTTGGGGAAAAGAATGTCATTAACGATCCCTTAGTTGGACAATATAAAATCATCTTTCCCCCACTGCATATCAAGCTGGGACTAATGAAGCAGTTTGTAAAGTTTTTTGATAAGAACGGATCATGCTTTGCATATATAGGGCAAAAATACGAGTACCTAAGTTGAGTACGGAAAAAACTAAAGCAGGAATATTTGACGGCCCACAAATAAGACAACTCATTATGGATACTGCCTTTGTAAATTCCATGAATGAGGCTGCGCAAAAAGCTTGGACTGCCTTTGTTACATTTGTCGGAAATATTCTGGGCTAAAGCAAAGCTGAAAACTATGTTTAACTGGTAAACGAGATGCTAAACAGTTTCAGATCTCTTCGGTGTAACATAAGCATTAAGGTGTACTATTTACACAGCCACTAAGACCATTTTCCTGAAAATTTAGGAGACACCAATGAGGAACAAAGTGAAAGATTTCACCAGGATATTAAAAACTATGGAGGGCGACTTCCAAGGAAGATGGGATACGCACATGATGACAGATTACTGCTGGAGTTTATAAAGGGAATATTCCAATATATATTCAAGAATGTCACGGAAAAGGAGTTTCCGAAGTGTTCAGTGACTAGTTGGTTTCATCGATGACTTTTTCCTCTTTCTTGCCCTTTATAATTAGATAAATACTACTGCAATATTTTCTACGATTTTTATGTTCCCTTAACATTTAAAAAAAATAAAATTATAATATAAAAAAGTTCGTTTTTAGTATTTTAATTTGATCCATGGATTTAACTTAAAATAGTGTAACGTATATTTCATTAAAATGTCATATCTTAGAAATTTGAGCTCCTAGGCAGTAACTAATGCCATATTTAAATTCAGGGCAACACATTTATATGAAATCAGCTCCAAATACCCCGGCACCAAAACCACTCTCGCCCTGTGAATATAGAGACTATCACGGGGATGTAGAAGTGATCAAGCAACTAGTCATGCTGGTCACGTTCACAGTTGTGACTGAATTTCGACCGTACTTTCTCTGGTCCCTCTGGTATCTTTCCAAGAGACTTTCCCTTAATGGTCGTTGTTGCTGCTACCTGACTCAGACTAGCCGTCATGTGGCATCATATGGAGATGAAAGTGGAATCAATTTGACTGCGTCATATAGCGCTATAACTACTTCACAGTAACTGGGATGTGTATACTTCACTTCCAACTCCCATGACTGGAAAGTGATTGCACAGCCAAATCGATTTCCGGTCATGGCGCTATTAGGGAACACTTCAGTTGTATTCAGCCGTAGTATAGAAAAAAAAAACATTATAGGTGAGGGGCATCCACCATATTGCATTCACTCTCAGTACTCGTCCTAAACTTTGGAGAACTGTTTCTGAATAATAGTCGATGTACATTTAAAGATATTTTAAAACAATTGAATTATGTAATAGAGGGAAAAATTGAGTGCATATTTATAATTACATATGCGTAATTTTGAGCATATATGTTCAATAAAACGAAAACTTCGATTAACATTTTTATGTTTAAATTATTCAGAAAAAAACGGTATGCTGTGTTTTAAACGGAATGAATTTGCTTTGATGGACTAAATTTTAAAAAGGAAAATATAGATGTAGTAATAAATATGGTACAAAAAGGTTTTGACAATGCGTGTCCAACCCACCGCCTGCGGGCTGCATGCCGTGGGGCTGTTAGGGGTTAGCTGTTAAGGGTCTTAACAGCTAACAATGTATCCCCCAATATTGCAAATTTTAAAAGTGGTATCTTCCTAGAGAAAACTATTCCTCTGTTCACCATTACATTGTATTAACGTTATCGTATTTGGCAGTAGTTTTGTTTGAAACGACTGTTTTCAAAGATAATGCAGTCGAAGAGTAAAATTAGAGGAAACATTTCTGGTGAGAAAATCTTATAGACTCACGAAGTATTGCAACCACTGCCATCGAAAAATACACTGGACATTTAGTTTCACAAAACCATGGTCAAATATTCCACTAGTTTTAAGTTTATGTTGCTTTCTTTTTAATGATATGACAGAAAATAAAGGGAACCATCGTTACTTATATAAATTAACTATTATATATTTTATAGGCGGTCCGAGGCTATTCCTCCGCTTTTAGTGCTGCCCGGGTAAGCCAAAAGGCTGGACACTCCTGGTGTAGACTATCTAAAAGTACCTTATTTTTGTTAGATTATAAGTATTTCTGTTCCCGTAAAGAGTATGATAAAAATTATTCTAATAAAAGATGATTATCAGAAAATCTTTATCATTTACGGAAAAAAATCTTATTACAATCCGCCAAATGCCCATTTTACAGGGAGAGAGGGGGGGGGGGGGCGGGAATTTTTCCCATTTTAAACCCTAATCCTCCAGCTACCAGATCCAGAAGTAAGTGGGGATCCGAAATGAATTTTGTTTTTTAATTATGCCTTGCATCCTCAATATTACAATCCTTTGAAGTTTATTGAAAATGATGCAACTGCTTGAATAAGATACACTTTAACAGATCTAATAATAAGGAATATGATAGAATAAGAAGTTTGGGTGTCAATGCGAGTTCAATACATGCTGCGAATTACAAAAATATGGCAATCAGCCTTTGGTCATAAAAATATTCAACATTTAAAGGCCACAAATTTAACTTAATTAAACTGTTTTATTACTTAATTAACAAATTTAACCTAAACTGTTTTTTTAATTTTAATTAATTTAAAAAACAGTTTAGGATACATAGTAATACACAATGTATCCTAAACTGTTTTCACTAAACGCCGTAAAATAATAAAGCAAAAGTAAACGAATATGTAATGACCCGGGTCATTACATAAAATGTCACTCTCTATGACAAAAACAGGCGCATAAGTGAAAACGGAATTGTTTAGTAAAGGAATTAAATCGTGCAATAGAACTGCCGACGTGTAAGTTAGAATGAAATGTACATTAAGTGCCATTTTATTGGATTACGTTAATAACTTTCATTCTGGAAAGCGTGTTTACGGTCCCTTAGAACGTTTGAAGTTTAAGTTGTATTTTATACCTGTTGTGAAATCTTATCTTACATTCCTAAAAAGATTTCAATCCTGGCTGGAAACAAACGCTTTTTATTGCGATTTTGTATTTCTGTCTCCTTTATTTAATACAACTGAACTACAATTTTATTTTAATTATAAGAGTGAGTATGAGAAAGAAAAAGAGGTATTATTAACATGCTGAAAGTTCATAAATTAATAATTGAAAATATTTTGATAGTAAAAACACTTTAACTTTGTTTTACATTGAGAAGGAAGTAAACACTGCTCCAAACATGATTTTTCATCTTGCAAAATATCATATAAACCTTCATAAATATGAAACAATTTGTATTTTTTTTAAATATGTGACACAAAACAATATGTTAGACGATTTGTCGTTAATTTTTTACTTGATATATATCCCGTTGATTTACAATTCTGCTTTTTCATCCGGACATATACTAATTAGGTAACATATTAATACATTAGTATTTACTATTATAAATTCAGTCAAGAGTTGATAAACTTCAAAATGCTAATAAAAATGAGTAGTCCTGTAAAACGATTTGACAAATTTCAAACAAATGAGGGTCTATTTCTGAAAAAAAGAGTCAAACAAATGCTAATTATAATTTTTTTTTACTGCGATATTTACAAACCCCAATTAAAATACACCATTAGTGAGAATATTTTTTTAAGAACTAAAGAATTTTTAAATAAAAATACTGTGTAAAAATATTAATTTTCAATCAAATTAAGAATAGTTTATTGATGAGGATTTTAAAGGTGTTTATTCCTACATAGTTTGATCTTATTTTGTTTCTAATTAGAAACAGAAATTAAAAAAATAAATGAAAGAAATAGTTATGTATCATTTTTCATCGCTCCAATTAAACACTTCAAATTAAAAGAAAGCTTTCATTAATCGAAGGAATATGCAATCCGTAAAAAAGGATAAGAGAAAAGAAATTAACGAAATCCTTTTACAATTAAGAATATTATTCATTCTGCAATTTAATTTTTTTATCTCCCAACAGATTTCCGTTTTATGTTTTGAAATTTATTTTCAAAGGCAAGATTTCAAAAGCTTTCGATTCTAAGTTTCTACTTCTTTTGGTAATAATTAATTTACATCAATTGGTTAAAAAAAGAGGATCGAAATTCGACTGAAAGCATTCACCTCAATATCCTACAAGAGGAAGGGCATTTTTAAGCATAATACAGTGATCGGTTACATAATTTTAAACTTATTCTGAGGTATTTAATAGCAACCGTATTGTGATATGAATATGCAATTTGACTTTTGCAATCGCGGTTGAATCCAATGGAAAACAAAATCCTCTATCATTACATTGTGTTAAAGGATTTCCCCTGTATTATGCAACAAATGACAGCGTCATTAAAAAGAAACTTACTCCTTTTTTACATTTATTTCCTATCTTTTTATTGTTCCATTAAATTTTATTTTAAGCACATCATTAGGGTCAAACAAACTTTCATTCTTAAGCAAAGAAGATGTGAAAAAATATTTATAGATGTTTATTGTAATAACAACAAAATAAGTTATGCTTAGTTTTAAGAATAGGTACAGCAATCCAGAATGAGACTATAATTGTGAGAACCGTTACCTATATAATTTAAGAGGTATTGAAAAAATCAGAAGTAACAAATTATTCTTTCAAGATTTTTTTCAGTATAAAGAATAAATTTTTCCTTCATTTATGCATACACACGCGCGTGCGCGCACACACACACACACATATATATATATATATATATATATATACATATATATATATATATATATATATATATATATATATATATATATATATATATATATATATATATATATATATATATATATATATATATATATATATATATATAAATGTGTGTGTGTGTGTGCGTGAAAGGGATTTATGTATGTATTGTCAGTATGCGCATTATGTGGTAGAAAAAACTTGCTTAATTATCCCACTTTGAAAACAGTTATAAAATTAGAAATACATTCATGCAGCTACGAATACCTGCTAATTTTCCCGCAGAAAAAGAGACTCGTTTTAAGCCCAATTGCCAATATTTGATTAAATTTATATATCCTCATAAGATAGTGCTAAATATTTTTAATACCTGACAGAGCAATAATGAAAAACCTTTCTTACGATGAATTTTTATCTCATTTTCTGTCAACTTTAGGAACAATAGAATTTTAACATAATTATGGCTTCAGTAAAAATAAATGTTTACATTCGTTCAGAAAGGATGTCATATATGAATAGACAAATATTTTTAATACTTTGTTATATAAATGTATGTATAGTATAAATGAGTGAGCTTTTTTTGAATAACAGAAATGTAATTATTTCTTTTACACTTTCTAATGATTTCAACAATGTAATAAATAGTATCTGTAAGTGGCACACTTCTAATAACCCCCGCAACTAATTTTAATATGGAAAAACGTGACACTTGATTTGTGCTTTTTTTCTGAAGATTTAATTTAATTCCATACGTATATGCTTTGCACAAATAAATTTGAAATAAGTTATTTTTGCGTTTAGAGATGTTGAAGCAATATTATTTCTATATTTTGTTACAGACTTCATAGTTAATTTTTTTGCCTTCATTAAATTATTTATTTTCTGCTGTTCGCACATTTTTTAGACGATTCTGTTAAGCGGTAATAAGAAATCGTTTGCTGCAAAAGAAATAATTGCAATTGTACTATGTTTTCAAAAGTCAAAATTATCGTCTGCGGCTTGAAAGTTTTGTTTTTATTCAAAATGGCGTTTTTAACAAAGCAGTGGTTCGAAGGCTATATTTTTGCTCTTTCCGAAGAGAAGTCTGCATACTCCGTTAACCAAAAACCATGTGAGAGTCATGGTTTTGTGATATCTAAAGCGTCGATAGGTAATATCGTCAACAAGAAAGGAAAAAAACGTCAAATTGGAGCCTCAAGTGGGACTAAAATTCCAAACAAGTATCCAAGGAAAAAAACGGACATATTCGACTATTGCAAAGGTACGTTGTTTAATGTTAAAAGAAAATCCCCCTAGTCAAAGGACAGTTGCAAAATCATTAAAATTATCGGTGCCCACTGTAAACAAAATGATAAACGTTGATTTAAATCTTAAGAAAGCGAAAAAGAGCAATGTGCATCGTCTTCTTCCAAATCATATCGCTGAACGCAGGACACGCTGCAGAATTCTATATGAGAAACACTTATCCAAAGAAAAATGGAAAACAATTGTCACAATAGATGAATCATGGGTGTATTTAAATGATTGCAACAAAAAAATAGCCATTTATTATCATAAAAGGGGAGAAAAAAATTTAAGTACATTGTTCAAAGAATCGAAAGAAAGTTTTTCTAAGGGATTCATGATTGTTGCTGGTTTTTCTTATAATTGCAAGTTAAAAATAAATAGAGTGGAAAAAAATGTCAAGATTAACTCCAAATACTATCAGGAAAATATTTTATCGCCAATTTTTCTGATTGAAATACCATCGCTTTACCCACAGTGCCATCAATGTGTGAGACTCCATCAGGACAAAGCTAACAGTCATACATCAAAATCCACTGTAAATTTCCTAAAAGAAATATAACAAAAAACTGGTATCAAGGCCATACCCTTCACTGATATCCCTACGAAATCTCCCGATGTATCACCTATTGATTTTTGTGCTTTCGGACTTTTAAAATCTGCATTATCCAAACGTCGTCCCAAAACCCTTACAGGACTCTGGAAAGCTGTTCAGGAGGAATGGGATAGAATACCTCTTCTGACACTTCAAAAGGCATTATTATCCTGGAAATTGCGGTGTCGAAAGATAGTTCAGAATAAGGGATGTCAAATGGAACATTTAAAACACAATAATTTTATGTAATTAGTTTTGTGAATACAATATACATCGTCTAAAAAATGTGTGAACAGCCTCTGTATATATATATATATATATATATATATATATATATATATATATATATATATACAGAGAGAGAGAGAGAGAGAGAGAGAGAGAGAGGGAGAGAGAGATTATATGGTCAAAAGTATATGGACACTACGTGTTTTTCAGAAAACGTTCTTTATTAGTCTATTATTAACTGGTAGACCCTCCTTTTGCTTGAATTACGGCAACACTTTGAGGCATACTTTCCACAATTTTTCTGTAAGTCTCGGCAGGAATAGCTCGCCATGCCTCTTGCAAGGCATTGAGAAGAGATTGATTTGAAGATGGACGTGGGTGGCGGTGTCGTACCTTCACTTTATTTCTTCCCACAAATGCTCGATGGGATTGAGGTAGGTTCTCTGAGAAGTCCAGTCAAACAAAATCATCTCATTTTCAGAAAACCAGTCCAGCACACGTTTAGCAGAATGCCATGGAGCACGATCATGTTGGAAGAAACAACCATCATCCCCGTAGTATTACCATAGTGTAGGCTGGGCAGAATTATACAGAACGTCGAGATACATGTCAGCGTCCATGGTACCAGGTACAGAACTCAATGGGCAGAGTCTTAACCAGGAAAAACAACCCCACACTAAGATGGACTCTCCTCCGAAGTCTGGATGAAATTGTTCTCCGGGTTGTCGTCACACCCAAATACGTCGATTAGAAGAGTGAATACCGAGACTCATTACTACGAAGAACAATTTCCCTTTTTTCAATGGTACAGGAATGACGGGTGACACACTAGACCAAACGATGCCTCTTATTAATCCGCGAGAACTCGCACCGGGTATGACATACCCAATCCATTTTCATTTAATGTTTTTGTTATCTTCTTCTTATCGGATTAGGCCGAAATTTCGTGTAGCTGTATTCAATGTCAGATTCTTTCAGCGGGGTAAAAACTAAGTCTGCTCAAAAAATAGATTTTGAGAAAAATATTTCGACGGGTATGTCATACCCGTGCGAGTCCTCGCGTCAGTCAAATCTTTCGTTTTTTTCTTTCAGTTTAGTGCATCATGGCGCGGTTTTTGAATTACGACGAGGAAATAAAACAATTGCGACACCTTTTAGAGACTATTTCTAGTCATAATGAAGCTTTATTCGAAGATAATGATGCCTCTGAGTATGGAGAATATTGTAGCAATCACGATTCTTCTACTGAAATTGAGACAGAAACCGAAGATAAAGGTTCACTGTCAACAGCCGATTTTTATATTGGTAAAGATAAAATCACAAAATGGCTGAAGAAAAAATACCGGCAAAATGTAAGAAAGCCTTCAAGGAACGTAATTATCAAGCTTCCAGGTAATACAAATTATTCAAGAGATGTCGCTTCTCCCGTAGATGCATGGAATGTTCTCTTCAATAGAAACATGCTAAATATGATGGTGCCTCAAACAAAAACAACTTATTCAAGCCCTTCAATGGAACTGGAAATCACTAATAATGAATCGCCTGCAAAAAAATCTCAAGACAAAATATAAACGATGTTAAATTTGCCCAAGTAATAAGGACTGATAAACAAAGTTTATGTGCAAAAAATGGGGAAAATGTCTGTGTTGAACATCAGTATGCAGTTTGTAAAAATTGTCTACAAAAATGTAAGTATTATTAAAATTCACTAAACATCTTTAATTTATTATCTTATGTTCTTTAGTTACGTAAGGTTTGCATATAAACAATATTAATTGATATTTAAATAGCAGAAATGAACTAGGGTATGAGATACCCGGCGCGAGTTCTCGCGTTCGAAATTGGGCGCGAGTGCTCTCGGGTTAACAGATGTAACAAATGGCTTGTATGTAGCTGTCTCACCATGATAACCGATCATGTGCAGCTTTCTGCGGATAGTTTAACCACTGACGGAGCTTCCAGATGCATTTCTAACCTCTACAGCGATTGCAGGGGCAGGGGTTGTGCGGGACTTCTTGACATGGAGTCCCAAGCATCTTCTGTCACATTTTGCCACTTTATGCGGCTCGTCCGGGACTTTTTCTCTGATGTTGTTGCTTTGTCTTGCTTCCATAGCTTGATAACATACGCTACACTCAATTTTTAGGTATGCAGTTTGGATGCAACAGCTCGAGCAGAAAGATTACACAAATGACATTCTATAATGAGCCCACTTTGGAACACGGTGCTTTGAGGTCCCCGAGGCATAGCTCCACTATAGTGAATGAATAGTTAATAGAAAATAAGGTGCTTTTTATTTTACCCAAGCCCTTCAGAGAACACCGTTCGGCGAACCCAGTATTTGTATATTTGCCGATTTTCTCCAGTGTCCAAATACTTTTGTCCATATAGTGTATGTATATGTGTATGCGTTGTGTATAAGCATCGTTTTGTGCATGTGTTGTACTTTTACACATATACATGCATATTAATTTCGCCATTCCTGTAGATTTGAAACGAACAAGTTCTAACCACAGTATTATGTGCTCTATACAAACCTACCTTTTTTCTACTCTCAAACTGTCTATCAGCACCAGTGACTTAAATAAATTGAGTTCTAGGAGTATTTGTCTGTGAGGCCTACAGGTCGGCTCTATAAAATCATTAGTAATGTACAGGCTTATCATGTTTCGTCTGCCCAACTGGCTCACTTTCAAAGTTTGTAAAGTTTGCGTATCAGAGAAATTCAGTAAATCATTCGAGTAGTTTGAGGAAATTTACCTGAGGGGGTACTTATAAACTACGTCTAGTATATTCATAAATACCTAACAGGATAAATACACAATGCGAAAAAAAATAACGTACTTTATTTTATGTTTCACACGTTATTATCAATCTTTTGCAGACAACTGATTAATACATCTTTCCGCCAAAACAGTTCTTGTCGTTAAGCAATTTTTTTTGTCCTTGGTCGTCAATCATAATTATTGTTTTATTGATAAGATCTCTTCATTCCTGATGAATTTTTAAAACGAAAAACAAGCTACTATATTTATCTACTACTTTGCAAATATATATTAAATATAATCCTTATTATAAGTCCTAAACGGACTGTATCTGAACTGTAAGAAAATGTTTAAAAATTATTAGAAATGTTTCTTTCCATTTTATTCTCTAGAAAGATAAATCTCCTACCAGATTCCTTCCGCAAATGTATCAGAAAACATGTTTTTAAATTTATACGAAACAACAAAAAATGTATGTTTAATGCAGTTTACGTTTGGAATGGACCTTATATTTCATATATATATATATATATATATATATATATATATATATATATATATATATATATTATATGTATATATATATATATATATATATATATATTATACCAAACAAAACGTCTCACCTATAATTCGTATTAATTTTCGGGCAAATATTAATTATATTAGGAGAGATATTGATAAATTGACGTCATATTTTGCGATCCGGATTTGGTTCTAGGATTTGGCTTATTTCTTTTAATATTCTCTTCTATACATTTTAAAATAACATAAAAATAATGTTCCTTAAGCATTTATTAGAAGCTATATACTAAGATATGCAATGGTTATTTGGTGATATTATTTAAACAATGTTCATTAAATAGAGTTTAAATATCAACCCGAAATCGAACTGAATATATTTCAATAATAATATTAATTTCAATTGATATAATGAAATTTAACTTTTCTTAATGGCGCTGCATGAAGTACATAATCCTACAGCTACTCCTGACATTGCAACTAAATTAATCAATTTGTGGTTATGTAGTGACATGATCTTTAAGATCGGAATACTAGTACTTTTTCAATGGTAGGATATCTGATACTGTAATTTCATTCTTCGCAATTGTCCTTAGAGCAGATTCATGGTCAAGAGCTAAGGCGTTAGAATCAGTAAATGACTAGTTTTTTTGATATTTTGTGTGCACACTTTTCTTTTCTAATTCATATCTTAAATCAGATAATAATTATCAACAGAGCTTTAATGAATAAGCCGATTATATTAAGGATGTATAGACCTCTCTTACACTTTTTAAAAAGGAAATATGGAAAGAAAATTAATTTAGGTATTTTTTTGTTAAATATGAATCTCAACAATTAATTATCTCCAAGGATTAATTACCACAAGACAATAAAAATGCCTACGCTCTAAAAATGGCGCATTACCATATGCTTAAAACGAAAAACCCGCTGGATTGAAGAAAAAAACACTTTAACTTTGAATAATCTTTATGATTAATCAGATAGCAAGATTTTATACCTGTTTCTCTTTGTGTAACATATTTTTTATGCACCTATTCATCAAAACCGCAAATAATCACAAATGATAAACACAGATTTTTTTCAGTTTGATTTTGCACAATTAATTTTCATTAAATTGATATCTCTCCCTTAATTAAAACCAATGGGTTGGTCAAAACACACTTTTTTAACTCAAGAAACATTTCTTTGCCTCATTAATGATTTTTTTAAAAGTGGCAGTAATATCCTAGAAGTTATTCGTATCTGTTAAAATTTTGTTTAATTGATATGATTACCTATTTGAAAATTAGTTTGCAAAAATTAGTATAGAGTACATTTAAAAGAGATTTACTAAGAGTTTTAATATAATTGAAATGGAGGAAGCATTATTGGAAGAAAAAAAGTTTTAACTCTAAATAATATTAATTAAAAGAGGAAAAAATTAAACCTTTTGCTCCGTTTGTTTCAAAATTTTTAGGAACATATTTAATAAATCAGAATATAATCACAAATTATGAGCTTGCATTTTGTTCTCAGCATTTGAACAATTAGTTTTCAAACAATCAACAATTTTCCTATTAATTAAAACCAGGTGGTTCGATTTTTTTTAACTCGCAAAAAAAAATTAATACTTTGTGAGAGTAAGTGATAGAAATGCGGTATTTATGAGTAATCTATTTGCGTTTTAATCTGTTTTGAGTATTAATAAATATTTTAAAATTAATTTATAGAACTAAAAAACGCTTAAATTACCTTTAAGCATTTATAAATTACAAAATTGCAGATAGTCTGAATTTACATCTCATAGGTTGTATCATGGGTGGTTTCTAGAATGAGATACAGTATATGAGAAAGATGACAGTGGAAAGTATGATAGTATTTCGTGATTGTATGCTGATTTACATTATTTGATAATTATTTTAACATTCAATCCACATGAATTTTAGAATAAACATTTAACCTTTCGCCTACGGGGTCATTTTATATATATATATATATATATATATATATATATATATATATATATATATATATATATATATATATATATATAATATACATATATATATATATAATATACATATATATATATATATATATATATATATATATATATATATATATATATATATATATATATATATATATATATATATATATATATATATATATTCTTGGGCCCGTATTCTTTGGATACACGCTATCCCAACCCCGTAAGGAAAAGGTTAAACTTAATGAACAAATACTACATCAAAACAATCAATCTAAAAGATATTTTTTTATATAAAAATTGTACCAGATTTAGAATATTCCTTTTCATTAACAATGTAATTATACATTTCCTCAGGAACATTCGCTAAAAATAAATTAACTTAAATTTTTATTGAAAACCTGATACTATTAGCTAGATCATTATTTTGAAAAGTTGATATTAAATCTTTCAATTTTTCTCTCTATTTTCTCCTTATTATAGACGAATTTAAAATATTTGCAAAATTCAATTGAACATATGAGACGTTTTTTTTTTCAGTAAAGCATTTCATTTAGGATCGTAAATATTTCATATGCCTTTTATCGAAAAGGCATATGAAATTGACAGAGATATAAGAATCTCTAAAGTAAGAGATATAGAGATATAACAATGCTCTTTGTTTACATAAAGACACATACACAAATGAGAACTAGTAGATGAATATGAAATGGAAAGAACTGAAATTCCGTTATGGTTTTAAAAATTAGCCAGCTTTCTCTGAAAACGTAACTAAAAGCATGAACTAAATGTAAACATTTTTGACGAGGCTCTGAAAGACAGCTTTTTCCATGTCGACATGTTTACGAACAGTATATTGCCTTGATTTACAGACCATAAGAAGCAAATTGCGATATATGACGTGTAGCCCCTTTATAACATGTGCATTATTATTATTTTTTACTATTGAAACGGCCTTTTAACGTAGGATTACGTTCCTCCATAACGGTCCTACGGAGAGCAAAATTTTCAGATATTACATTGATACTTATTGGGGTATCAATGGATCGTCAAACAATTACCAATTATCTTCATCCTCTTTTTCTGTGCCCTCTCCAAGTTATCAAGTCAGGCAAAAGACATTGGTCTTTGATAAATGCACTAATAAGCTTTGTAAAACTTGTCCCCTAGCATATAATTCACAAATACAAGTAAATTCACAAAAACAAAATTTCTGCAAAACTTATAATTGCATATACAAAATCACTTGTAGTTGTTGTCATATGGAATATATAGGACAAACTTCTAATCCACTACATATTAAAATAAATTTACACCGTTCTAATATAAAAAAATATAACACACTAAATAGTCAAACACTAAACATTGAATTTGATCACTTCACAAAACATAATTTTGAAAATATTGTTATCTCCATTCTTGATATAATTAAATCACCCCCTGAAAGGGTATATTATGAAAATATATATATGCAAAAGCATAAAACTCTCTTTCCATATGGCCTTAATCAAATTTATAAACAGAAAAATATAGTTAAATTTAATTTTACTGATGTGTCAGCTCATCCTATTTACCCTCAATTAATCAAAGATACTCAGTCCTCAAAAAGAGCTAAAAGAGGCAAAAGTTATAATAAAAGTAAGACTTTTGATTGTAACTTATATAAAAATGCCTTAATAAGCTTTCAAGAAAGGTTTATTATTGATTATCAATATAAAAAATTAAAAGCTTGTATTTTTTCTATCGTTAAAAAACATATCATTAAGCTATATCAACTATTTTTAAGTACTAAAATAAAGAATTATCATTATCAGCATCTGGTATATGATTTAATATTAACACGGGCAAATCATTTAAAAATAAACTTATATAAAAAACAAAATACAGCTAATAACATTTATTGTGTACTAAATTTAACTAACCATAAACTAAATAATATAAACTTCAATAGTATATTTGATAAACTTCATGATATGTTTCCTATAAATGACATAAAAATAAAACGTGCCTTTAAATATACTCTGCCTATGGGTAGACGTATATTTAACTATAAGCAGATATCAAAATATTTTTCTCAGTCAATAAATTTAAAATGTGTTTGTCATCTGCCCAATTACAATAGTTATGTAGATACGACACATGATCATGTAATAACAGGCAATTTGGATATTGTGGATGATGTAGCACAGCGAGAGTTGATGAGTTTGGGAACTAAGTTTAGATTACCTAATACTAATAATAAGGAGAAAATAATAAGTTTCTTAAATGCTGATTTAGATAAATTTATATACAAAATAGCAATTAATTACTCTATACCTACAGAAGCCTTCAACCCATGGAAAATTAATTTACTAAAACTAGTACATGCTAAACTACCTAATAATAGTTATAACATTAATAATTCCTATAAACACTTTAAAGCTGCTATTACAAAATTACAAGATGACTTTATAGTCACTTATGTAGATAAAGCAGCCAACAACTATGCAATAATTTGTAAAAAATATTTTGCCATAAGTTTAAAAAAACAGCTCGAAAATAGTGATCTTTTTCAGCCATTAAAATAAACTACTAGTATTATTATTAAGAAAATAATAGCAAAATATAAACTACTAGGTATATCATCTAACAACTATATGTTTCCTTATATTACTTTAGTTCCTAAATTTCATAAAACACCTATTGCTTTTAGAGCAGTAACCTGTGGTCACAACACTTATGCTACTAAAGCAAGTATATTATTATTAAAGTACCTTAAATTAATCTATAAAAATATAACATCTGGTGTTTGTGGTATAATTGATAATAGCTTTATTCAAATTAGAAAACTACAAACATTAGATAACTGTAAAAATGAAGTAACTTATGATTTTAAAGATCTATTTAATAATATCGATATAATTGATTTAAATAGAACAATCATAATGTTAGTACAAAATAATATTCAGTACTTAGGCAACGAAATTAAACTAACTCGTTTCAATAGACTCATAGATTTAGTAACTAAACATAATTACATAGTTCATAATAATAGTATATACTTACAGTCCAAAGGTGAACCACAAGGTGGTAATGCTACAAGGATGCTAGCTAATTTATACTTATATTATTTTGAAATTAATAATATAGAAAATTGCAATTACAATATATTTAGATATATAGATGATGTAATAGTAATTAATAAAAGTAATAACCCTATAGGCATAAATTTTTACCCTCCTAATCTGGAACTAATTAAAAGTAGCCATGATAATATTAATATAAACTTTTTAGATATTAATATTAAATTAAATTCTCACAGCAAATTTACTTTTGACTTATACGGCAAAAGATCTGACAATAATTTTAATATTGTTAAATTTCAAAATTATCTAACCTGTGTACATAAATCTGTTTTTAATAACATTATTGTAAATCAGTTAGTTCCTATAAATAGGCTATGTTCTAAAGACAATAGGATTAAGCATATTTTAGACTTGAAAGCTGTGCTAACACGCAATAATTACCCCGAAAGTCTATCCAAAAACATAATTCGTTGTTTTTGTTTTAATGAATAGTTTGTTCTGTTGCATTAAATATGTTAAACATAACACTAAGATAAAATAGAAAAAATAACTACTAAAAAAAAAATTAAAATAAAAAACATAAGTAAAAATAATAATAATTAAAAATAACTCTTAGTAATAATAATAAAAACTAAATTATTAAGGGTATAATAGTCCTAAAATACGGTAACCTAAGTCAGTCTGTAATTGAGAATCCACTACCTCCATGGTTGCAAGTTTTGTGACGTCAGTCATCTTGCGGTTACAAGTTCTTAACTTCCACTCTGTCTAGCGACAAGGCTTGATGTTCTTTGGTTAAGTACTATTATTCAATCTTTATTCAATTTTTAATCATTTCTTCTGCATTTCATAGATTGTACGGTGTCTGAGTGTGTTTATTGTATAGATCATACTCATCGGAAACATTCCATTGGTTTTTAGACAGCATTGACACCGCTGATGAAGAAATGCTGTCTCAAACCTATTTCATACTTTTCTTTTCATGTTATTTGTTCCTGGCTGCAAGTAGTTTTAGAGCTATTACTGGTTTTCTCTATCATCTTAATCTTATTTATATATATATATATATACACACACACACACACACACACACATATATATATATATATATATATATATATATATATATATATATATATATATATATCTTATATATATATTTCTTCTGTCCGTGTGTATGTAACTGAACTCCTCCTAAACGACTGGACTGATTTTTATGAAATTTTGTGTGTGCAATTTAGTTGATTAGAGAATGGTTTAGATTCACAATTTGATCCGATGGAATATGTTTTTATATTTTTAATTAATTAATAAAAAACCAACAATTTATAAGGGGGTGCGTCCGGTAAATGGAAGCTTTTACAGTTTGTGAAATCCCCCCTCTAGATAATGGCGTCCACGTTAGGTTTAGTTAGCAAACAGCGAGCGAAAAAATAAAAATAAATAAAATCAAAAAGTTTAAAGTCATGTATTGTACTAGAATAATAAATGAAAATAATAATCTTTCAAGTCAGATTTTATACTCTAAAATGGATCAGATCCAACGGCATATTGATACTCTCGACACGCGATGGAAAATTCGAATCAACCACGTTAAGTGACACGAGATCTTTTTTAATCGCTACTGCAATCCTCCTCACCTATATCTTTGTGTCTATTGAAGAGCTAAAGACTAAGCTTCTATCCTGCTAACTTATTTCTGACTAAAAACTCCTCTAACATGTATAATCACCAGCCCACAACAACTTTCCAATAGCGAATATGTTTCACTTTACCCACTAGAACACCGTGTTGTCGTGGCGCATTCGGAAGGTCGGCAATTTGGAAAGTACCATGCTCACGACCCGGGTTCGAATCCAGAGTTGTGTAAATTTTGCTAGACCTGTTATTTCGGCTTTTTTTAAGGCTTTTTTATTTCAGCTTTTATTTTATTATTTTTTAAATTACTTAATTATTATTTTATTTTCTTTTATTATTTTTTATTTTAATTTTTTTAAATTATTATTTTTTAAAATTATTCTTTTTATTTATTTTTATTTTTTTCAGCTTTTTTATGATGAAATACCGAATATAGCTGAAATCTGAGGAAGTTTATTATACATTTATACAGTTTTAATTGGGTTTTCATATTATTAATATGTATAACATTTCGTATGCTTTTTTTTCTATGTTATTTATACTGTGTTAATTTTTAAATTGATTTTGGTTAACAAACATTCTTAAAATCCCGGGCATCGCCGGGTACTTCAGCTAGAATTACAACGTTTGAACAGGACAACGTCTGTCGGGTCCGCTAGTATATATATATATATATATATATATATATATATATATATATATATATATATATATATATATATATATATATATATATATATATATATATATACATATATATATATATATATATATATATATATATATATATATATATACATACATACATATATATATATATACCGGGTGGCCATGATTAAACTGACAGTGCTCACAGTGTTCTGTAGCTCGATCTATTTGCGAGAATGACGCCACATTTTGTAGGAAGATTAAACAAGACGGGGGACGAAGGATTCCGCGAAAAGATAAATTAGTTCCAAAAGTCACCGCTAGGGGAATATTTGGCGCTGTGTAATAGAAAATAGAGTGTTAACAAATGCAAATTAATATGGAATAAAATTACCTTTTATTATGCACATTTTCTTATTCAGTTCAAGTGCCATATGGCAACACTTTTAAAAAAGCGTAAAATCTACATAAACACCGATAAAGTCTCGTGATCTGCAATATCACGTACGCTGAGCAGAAGTTCTTTATTCAAATTCCTCGTTACATCCATTGGCACAGTGCCAGCTGCTTGGATTTTAAAAGGCAATGTGTTACGTTTCGAATCAATCGGATTGAAAGTTTATGTGCAATGTCTCCTTCTTTAGTCGAGCGTGCGTTACTGGTCAAATTCTTTTACCTCAACCAGTGCAACGCGTCAGCCGCTCTTCGTGCTTTTAGAACGCACAAAAAAATGCGTAAAGGTAACGGTCCTGTGTCAGTTAATGGCTAAAAGCAATGGTTGCGACGTTTGAGAAAACAGGTTCTCTGAAGGTTCAGTCAGGCAGAGGACGAAAACCTGTACCACAGGATACAATTGAAGCAGTTGCCACGGCGATTGTCGACAGAGGTCCAGACAATATTGCTGCCACCTCTAGCGCTCGTGGATTAGCTCGGAATATGGATATGCCTTACAGTACGGTATGGAAAATCTTACGAAAGATTATCAACTTCTATCCGTACAAGATCAGCCGTGTACAGGAGTTACTGTACCCCGACCATGATAAGCGATTGACTTTTGCTCTCACCTTTCTTGCCAGAATGGAGGTGGATGATGCTTGGCAGTGGAAAATCTTATGGGGAGACGAGGCCCACTTTTACCTGCATGGAACTGTGGATAACCAGAACTGCCGAATTTGGGATGATAAATCACCACATGCAGTCACAGAAATTCCCTTACATTCACCAAAGGTAACTGTTTGGTGTGGGTTCACAGCGGAATTTATCGTAGGTCCATTCTTCTATGAGAACATTACCCCGACAGGACCGGAAACCTGTTCTGTTACCGGAGAGAAATATCGCCACATGTTGAACAGCTTTGTCATTCCGGCACTTCAGCAAAGACAATGCCTGGGGGAAATCATTTTCATGCAAGATGGAGCCCCTCCACACGTTGCTGTACGGGTGCAACAGCTGCTACGACAGAAATTCACAACATAAAGAGTCATTAGCCGCTACTTTCCAACTGCACGGCCACCTCGGTCGCCTGATCTTACCCCATGCGACTTCTGGCTATGGGGTTACCTTAAGTCCAAGGTCTATCAAGGAGTGGTCCAGGACCTGGCTACGTTGAAGGATAATATATCACGGACTGTACGGGAGATTCCTGCAGACATGTTACTTTCTGCTGTTGTGCATACTGTGCACAGAATGCAATATGTGGTCCACAACAACGGCAGCCACATTGAACCTCATTTGAATGCAAAATAAAAGGTAATTTCCGTATTGATTTGCATTTGCTATTTTCTATTACACAGCGCCAAATATTCCCCTAGCGGTGACTTTTGGAACTAATTTATTTTTTCGCGGAATCCTTCGTCCCCCGTCTTGTTTAATCTTCCTACAAAATGTGGCGGCATTCTCGCAAATAGATCGCGCTACAGAACACTATGAGCACTGTCAGTTTAATTATGACCACCCGGTATATATATATATATATATATATATATATATATATATATATATATATATATATATATATATATATATATATATATATATATATATATATATATATATATACGTACACATATATAGGTAACACTTACATTTATACATACAAAAAAGGTAAGCAACGATAAATAAACCTACTTTAATAACCCATGGTAGTTTCGTTAAAAGAAACTACCGGAATTTTTTTTTTTCTTTTGGTGATTACATGGTATTGAAATCCCATGTTCATCTATTAGTTGATTTGCACGTATTATCGGGAGTTCGGTGAATATTTCACCTTCAAACCATCTGAGGTAAGATTATTACAGACCCATTTTTATTTGAGACTAATTTAATTTCATGAAGAGTAGTAGATTAAAATTCCCTACATTCAGTTACATTATGTTGACTTTATCATTCTAACACTTACCTTATGCACTTAGTTTCGAAGTATATTGTAGACATATTTCAGCAAATTAAAATTACATTTACTATAAACCCGAAGTAATCTTTGCTGTTTCTAAAGCCCCCTGGCCGAAATTTATTGCAGACAATATCCATATAGGCTAGAAGACTGAGGGGTGCGGATCCGGTTTATAATCGGCCGAGTATCGATTTAGCCCGGTTACCCCGCAATTTTGACGGAGCACTCCCAGGGGCGGAATCTGGAGAGATCGTACCCTCTCTGACCTCATAGACGAACAGTAATATTTAGTTACACAAATACATTATCGCTTACTATCTCAAAATTACGCCGTATACGTGTATATCTTTTAAATGTATTTCAACGGCTTAATTTGTACCAAGATACTTTGCCCAAGGACTTATGTTCTCTATTCTTCTATATTCATGTTCGTGACATGGTGAAATGCTTCTGTGTTATAGTTTGCAATGTGACTTTAAAACTACACTTTTTGGACTCACATCTGGATTTTCCTGAAAACCTTGACTCAATGAGGGATGCGCATGGGGAAAGGTTTCACCAGGACATCTCTATGATTGAAAAGCGTTTCAGTGGACGATTGAATGGAAATATGCTTGCTGAATATTGCTCGTCTGTTATCAGGGACACACCAACAGGTGTCTACAAGAAGAAACGGCCAAAAAATCATTTTAGTGTTTGTATTTTATATAGTCAAGCCTCTGTTGCATTTCTCTGTAACCAATTTGTATAAATATGAGAAGTGGGTCTCCTACAAAAACGGTACGTGATGGTCCATTTTGGTTTTGATATAGGAATGAAGCACCTTTTGACTATACAGAATCACATCGATATATATAAAACAGTTTCGTAAATCACTCATTGACTGACTGACATAAAACGCACAGACCAAACCGCTGGATCTAAAGGGCTGAAATTTTGCATGGTGATTCTTCTTATGGTGTAGGGGTGCAGTAAGAAATATTCTTGAAAAATCTTTCTTAGATTTTTTTTAATTAAATTTTTAAGCTGTTTTTTTAACTTTTTTTACGCTTGCATTAAAAATAATACTTTGAGGGTTATAAAATTTATATCACGAGAAATATCATAAAAATTCCTTTGAAATGAAATTTTTTGGATCTTTACGTCCATTTCCTGATTTTTGGTGAATTTTAAAAGATTCAATTTTTAGAATTTAATTTATTAAATGCCGATCACGTGATTTCTTTTTTCTGGTACTTTAAATAAATTTATCGTCACGTGCATAACAACTAAATAAACAAAAAATATTTTTTCCTTGCTAATGCTGCAGACGATTGGACATTCTCCAAAAAAATATTAAAATACAGTAAAAGAAATGTTCTACAAACTGTACTATATTAACTGTACTATATTCTTTAGTATTCTTTATATTATATTTAATTTGAATATTTTCTTCTACATGATTTTGTCTATAAAATTGTCCTTTACGATGTTCTTATATATATATATATATATATATATATATATATATATATATATATATATTACATCAATTGTATACATTGATCGTCGTATTTATCATATACTATATATATATATATATATTTGGCATGAATTGCATACATTGACCGTTGTATTTAATTTGAATGTACTCCGTAGCGAAGTACGGGTTTTCAGCTAGTAGTTTCATATAAAGGACAGAAAAAAGTTTAAATGTGTTGTACAGTGTACTCCACACGTAAACGAAATGAATGTATAGAAGAACTTTTGTTTCAGTAAGTCAATGAATTTTAAAAGACCGTCAGCTTTCCTAAAAAATAGTTTCCGATAAAGTGTTTCCTTAAAGCAATAATCTTAATTACTTTCCTTAAATATTAATTTCAGGATATTAATTCCTTAACCCCTGTTAAAAAAATTAAGCAAAATTACAAACGTTTAAGGATATGAAAAACTTTTAAATCCGAGATCCTTTCCATTGGAAACAAAACAAATAACTTTTAGCAGGAAGTGTAAGACTTCAAGGTAGAAAAAGTGAGTAATTTTGAACTCCTCCAGTCAACATCTTAGTTCCTTCTAAACTCTCTGTTTGTCTTTAAGTGCTCATGTGATTTTTACCTTTTTTATCATTCTAAACGAAATAAGTTTCCGCATATATTTTTCAACCCTCTATAATTTGTGATATTTTAATTTTTTTCTAATATTTAATATTTTCAAATGTAAATTTACATCCATATTATTTTTATTTATGAATAAAGAAAAATGACTTTCTTTTAAAATATTTAAAGATCCATAAAAATATGTGGTTGGACGAAATCAAATTGCTCTCAGACCATGTGCAGTTGTTATAACACGTCGAAGAAAAACGTACATCCATTTGAAAAAAGATATAAAAGAATTTTCAAAAAAGATTAAAAAGTTCATAAAAACATTGTCGACATTATTAAAATACAATCAGATGTATTATTTAAAATTACGTTACAACGCAAAAATAACACTTTTATTATTAAAACTGAGAAGTCAGTTTTTGGCTTTACACAAAGAAATCGCACTGATATTAGCGAAAAAATAAATTTATAGTTTTCAGTAAAGTACTGAATTCTTTTTTTTATCATCATTGAAAGAAAATTAAAGAAAATTGAAAGAAATTTGTTTTTCTAAAGGTGAAATCTTAAAAATAAGAAAAAATAGGTTTAAAAAATGTAATAGCTAAATTAATTCACGTACTCATAAACATAACAATGACTTTCAAAATAATATACGTTTTGTTTTATTAGAACGATCAAACAGTGTACGTCACATGTAAAAAGTATGCTGCTTATCGGCGAAAATTAAATTTATCATTTCCTAGTTGTTTCAGTTTGGAGAGTTCTACTATCCTTGAGATTTAAAAAAAAAATCGGTTTCAAAGGCAGTCGGTAATGAAAAGAATGCGTACAGCACCAAGTCATTAATTTTGAATAAAAGATCGCACAAACACAGTAGCGAGAGCATTTTTTTCTTGCTTAAATTATGTGGTCTTTACGAAACGTGATACGCTTTTGTATATATTTAGGGAGACCAAAACTTTATGAAGGTTATTAGGGATTGAAATTTTGCTTGTTTATAACATATTGAGTATTTTTCAAAAATGGAGATAGAAGTTTTTCGGCAAAAGTAAGTATAGGCTTATGAAGTATAAATTTACATAGTGAGAATTAACTTTTTTTATATAAAATACACACGCTCATTAAGCATATTTTTAGATGATAGAATCATATACAAACTTAAAACATGCTACTTGCGTGCATGATTTAAAAAACTCGATTCCAATTTTTTCCCTAAAAAGGGGGGATTTTTCCCCATAGGTTACATATATCGCATTACGAGTAATATGACTTCCAAATGTGAGAAGTATTTTAATAATGCAAGTTTTTTTTTTTCCAATTTTCCTTTCATATTGCCAAACTTTTGAAAATATTTATTTCAAGCGGATAGAATTTTCCATAGAAAGGCATCTTAATTTATTGCACAAAATAATCAGGACCAGATAAATGAAGAACTCAGCTTAGAAGAGACTTAGAAGAGACTTAGAAGAACTCAGCAGTCACCGAACAACAAGGTCAAAAATAATTTGCCTCTTGTAGAATGTTGTGTGTTGAGACTGAATTCATTAAACAAGTAATTAATATTATTTATGGCTTTACTCGTCCAATGTTTGAACAGTAAATTAAGCCATACCAAAATGTGTGCTCAGTACGGCGAATAAATATTTTATAATCTCTTGGCTGAAACTTATCTTTAATAATTATTTCCAGCTGACTTACCTAGTATAAATTACATTTGCCGTAACATGATAGTCAAGGGCCTGTGGCATTAGAGAGGTTTTCGAAGCGTTGAAGCTCATTTACATCTGAGAGATAACAATCATGTGAGATATAAGCCACAGTACAGCTTATTATGCATGTTATTTAAACAATTATGCATTTTAGACTCACTAGAAAGTAAAGATAGTCCTTGAAATATGCTTTAATCTAGGCTGTATACGTAAAAAAACTTCCGAATAAATTGACGATTAATTTTGTTAAGGCTGATATCAAAAATATTGCTAAAAATATTTGTTACGGCTATTAAAATAGATGTTTACAAACTACAAAGGCATTGCATGATTGCCATCTTCTTAGTGTTCGAGGCCTTGCAATATTTTTAAAAGAAATCAGTTTCTTCTCAGTAAACGTAGCTTAATCGAACGTTTATCGTTATCTATCAGGATGTGTGCTTTTGTTTGTTGTTGTAGATATATTTTTGTTTTCATGAAAGAAAATTCCTCTGAATGATAATAATGGTTGATAAACTGTGTTCCATTTTAGCATATGTTATTTGAGAGTTCCCTGACGTTTATGGAACGATTAGAGTAAGCCCAAATTGGACTGTTTTTATGTATTGTATTAGAGTAAATAAGACCTAGTTTTACGTCAGAAAGCCGTTCAGATTAAACATGCTTCCCTTAGAGAAGCTGCATATAAAACCATCTATTCCTTCCTTCAGTGCGCGAACTAGTAAGTCATCAGACAATTATATCAGCCATTTTGTCTAGGTATTTGTCACCTCCTTCAAACTAAATCAGACCTAATGCAAATGTGTCTTTAGTTGAATTTAGGTGCAGCCATCTGTCGGTGAAAAATAGAAGCTAAATATTCGGCCAAAAAATCTATCCGTGAAAGATATTTCATTCCAAAAATATTCTTGAAAATATTGGTCCCGAATCTCAGTGTTCATAACCTGCATCATTATTGCATCATTATTTTTATCTTGCGACTTATGAGTTTAATCCTTGGTTGGTTGGTTGGTTTCAGATTAATGGCGCAAGGTGCAGAGAGGACAAGCTGCACATTGTAAAAGCAAACACATTGTAAAACCTGAAGAAAAAAAAACATACATATAAGTTATCATTTTTGGCCTGAAATCCATGATAAAAATATATACATACGAAAATAGGTGATAAAAATTAGATGAAGTATGGAATTAGACCCTATGAAAACACAGATATAAAGTGTAAAATCAATGACATATAAGAGCGATGAAACAATGAAAAAGAAATGATAAAGCAATGACAGAAAATTTGATCGCTAAGTATAACAGTACGATAAAAACAGTGAATAAGTGAACAAGTAAACTTAACGAGCAGCATAGGTTGGTTGAAATCAGTTGCCGCCTGGTTCAGGGACGACAAGCTGCGCTAAACACATGTCAATAGCAGAGCTAAAACGCATATATAAAATTATAAGAAATGTTAAGCAACCAATCAAGAGAACAATGGTATAAAAAGTGACAACGATGAAGGAAAAAAACAGTCATATATACAAATGTAGCAAAAACCATAACATAATACAAACATAAAAGGTGATTAAAAACGGTGATATAAAAGCAGTGAGTTATAAGAACTCATAAATGAAATGTGCAAATACAGACAGGTTAAAGAAAACAAATTAAGACAAAGGCTCGAACAAGACAAAAAATGAGACCTCAAAAACAACAAAAGACTCCTCAAAAACAACATTATTGTCCGAATCCTCGGACACATACAATCTTAGTTCAGTGTCCAAGATGAGCCTGCGGACATACTAGTTATTCATTTAAATATAATTTGCCTCTTTAGATTTCCTAGCAAGGCCAATGCACTCTCTAGGAATAGCTGCTTTTTTCTGTTCCAGTTAGAAGGAATAGTTGTTTATGTGATAGGAGCACGATTGTTTTGAATCTGTAATATTTTTACGAGTGGAAGCAAATAGAAGATTAATTAACTTTTCTGTTTTTATCAGAAAGGTTAATGACCGGTAAATGAATATATGTACTTGTAGAAAGTGCTGAGTATTATTTTGTATTAGGTGGAATAAGTATATTTGGTGTGAAATGACTGGTGAAAATTTGTTTAGATTCTTTTTCGCGAGAGCGAGGTGACGAAGACGGCTGAACTTTTCTGCAACGTTCTGAAACAGCAGTAGCACTTGAGGGTTGTACCTGATTTTTTTCTGTTTGGGTACTGACATTTATTATAATTATTCTTTCAACCGCTGAATAAGATAAATCGATCTTTACAGTTTTTGACTTGATCAGCTTCCTAGACTCTGGAAAGGAAATCTTCTGAGTTATCTTCAAGTTCTGAATTTCCTTCTCCATTAACAATTTTGTGCATGTTCTAGAATAGGAAACTTGATCACTAGAGCAATTTACACATCGAGGGGATGAATCGCAATTATCGCTCTCGTGGCCAACTTCTGCGCAAGGGACACATGTAATGGACATACGACAGGAATCCTTCGAATGTCCAAACGAGTTTAAGTAGCTGTGTGCAGACACGAGCAGAGGAAACTGACCGAGAAAGGTACAAGTAGAAACAATAGAAGCATGTTTTGGTGATAACAATTCAACTAAGAGGTCAGCAGATTGGAGTTTTCTGATAGCTTTTATTTTGCTAACTAAAGATTGTAATGATTTATATATTAGATAACGAGAAACGTTATTAAAAGAACCTTCTTTTCGTTTCAAGATTTTAAAAAAAATTAGAACACCCGTGTTTACCTAAAGTAGGTAAACCCCTGAGGGACATTTTAATCCTTGAGAGGGTTGAAATGATTAGAATTTCACAGGATCATCGATAAGAATCTCCTCCTCACGAAAGCTCATTTGGATGGTTGCATCAAGAGTAAAGGGTAATAAATTTCTTCCCTAACTTTTTTTTCTTTTATTAATCAGGTACTTATGCATCATTTCTGCATCTTAATCTTGTTATTCTGGCTCGCTGGATTCAGGCTATAATGTTGTACCATCAAGCTTATTTAATATTTCACTATGCATGCTATCTAGAAGCAAGCAGTCGCTTTAGTTGAGGATACGAGCAACTTTTTTTCAGTGTTTTCCTGTGGTATCTGAAAGGGGGAAAATCAATGTTTTGTCCGGAACATGTGTTTTTCCGGTATAAGGTTTGCCTAAGCGTTTGAAAGACTATTAATTTTCACTGTCTTTGAAAAATCGTCTTCAACGGTTATTTATATTCTCTCTTCTACAACTCAGATTGAAGATTTTGTCGGTGTCAAAAAGTCTCTCATTTTTCGTCCTTTCCAATCGTATAAATGATATATTGATAAATCCTTTCTGCTGTGTCCTACATCCGTTATCGTTATTGAATTCAATCCATCCCATTGTGGGTACAGTCATTTATCCTCTTGACCTCCTGAATTGGTTCGCTTTGTTTACCACAGTGTGATAATTAGCGGACCACTAACAGTCAGATATCAGAGATAAAGACTTCGGCTCTGTGAAAATTTCAAAATGAAAAACCGACAAAATATATTCTAAAATCTCTTACAGATGCACTTCTAAGACAGCTCTAGTCAGTGTCTGAAACCATACAGTTGGTGAAAAATAAATGATTTATAACATACATATCTCCCCGATATAATCATTATGATCTAATAAACTATTCTGAATACATTTAACTAGATGAATAATGAACTGTATTTTTAATGACATTCTTTCTAAAATTTGAAGAAATATATTACAATAAAAAACTTCATTTTAAATTACGTTCTTCCCCATTTTTGTAGTTTTTGGATATATATTTATTTCAAAAGACGTATAATTTTTTCAGATTTTCTAAGCTTCAAGAAGGATACCACAACATCGTACAAAAACATCGTTAAAAGTTTTCTAGTTCTAGTTTTGAAAAAAATTAATCAAATTGTTTATAATGACAGTTATTCCCCTTAAAAATGTTTCCACGTGAAAGTTTCACAAATTAATTATTCCTTTTCTGCTGAGCAAGGGCCTGATATTTTTCCTGTTTGTAGAGAAATACACCTGTTAAAATCAGCTTCAGAGCTCACTTAAGACAATATTTTTTTATTATTATTATGAGGAAGAATATTTGACAGGATGTGAACTTTTTTTTTTGCAACGTTTATTAAACTTCCTGAGTTCTCCAGGAACAGGATATAATTAGACCTTTGTTCAGTTTTTACATTTTTTTAAGAATGGACTTCAATAACTTTAAAGAGAAATGATCTAGTTACGAATTCAATAAATTTATACAAAGATTCAGAATTTATTGGATCACTCGTTCCCCTTGATTCGCCTACATTTAATAAGGAGAAAATAATATTTCGATAAAATTTCAATGCTTTTAAATTATTTAATTCTTTAAAAAATGATGATTTTTTTTTCTCTGAACTCCAGAATGTAATTCCGAGGACAATTTTGGTTGATTTGCAAAATAAATGCAAGCGAATATTTAGGGCGGAGTTAATAAAAATAGAAATCATGTATTTTCCCAGACAAGGAATTAAACATAAGATAAAGAAATTATTTTCCATTCGAAGCAAACATATGAGGCGATGAAAGGCAAAGTGGTGTAAGTCAGTTAGTCAAGTGGTGTACGTCCAAAGCGTTTTACTGCAAATCTACAAAAAACTCCACTATAAATTGAAGAAATTATAATTCATAATAATTATTATAATATTGCAAACAATAATTATTTGCAATTCCACTATAAATTGAACATGGAGATTACATTTTTGCCCTGAAATAAAAAAAAGTTGAAAATGTGACTTACACCACTTTGCTTTTCATCGCCTCATTTATAAACCGATTAAAATCTTAGGAAAATTTAGAAACATTTTTCTATTGGATAAATGAACATGCAAAATTTTTCAAGTATTTTTTCCATGTGTTCAAAAAATGTTATTTGCTTACGTGTTATTTTACTTTTCATGCTTCACAATAAATTATATATCATCTCGTTTTGCCAATTATACTTTATTTATGATGTAATCAATCAAACAGCGCATGTGAGAAAAAAATCAAAGGAGAATTCCTACGCAGTTATGACTCTTTTTGCGTAAGATTGTACATAATACAATTGCAATTCACATCTGATTGATAACATTTTTTTTTCGGAAACCGAACATCATACGTCCCAATTAGGAGGGAAAAAATCTTCCTACGAAAAACAAAATTTTTTAGACTGATATCAGAAACACGGGGTAATCATGAAAGAATCATCCGATTACAAAATTTAATATTTTCCATAATTAGAAACATGAAATTATAATTAATGTTTCATTATAAAGGAAAAATGTTAATTATTTTCACGGGTGTTCAATATGACTTCCTTTAGTCACCCGTATATGATTGCGATATGCCATTTCTTGCCAAACACGTAGTAATGTTTCACTATTAACTGTTTGTAAAGCATCACAAATGCGTTGTTTGAGTACGGGCAAACTTGTAGGCAAAGGTGGTATGAACACAAAATCTTTGACATATCCCCAAAGGAAGAAGTCACATGGGGTTTCTCCGGTGACCTAGGAGGTTAGCTGCGTAGCCGATTGGTCGCAGTGTAGCCGATGATGTGGTTCTACGCAGCTACCCTTCTAGGACACCGGACTCAACCCCATGCGACTTCTTCCTTTGGGGATATGTCAAAGATCTTGTGTTCAAAGATCTTTCCAATAAGTGTGCCCTAACTTAAACAACGTATTTGTGATGCTTTACAAACAGTTAAGAGTGACACATTACAATGTGTTTGGCAAGAAATGGCATATCGCAATAATATTATACGGCTGACTAAAGGAAGTCATATCGAACACCTGCGAAAAAAAATTTTAAATTTTTCTTTTACAATGACATATTAATTATAATTTTCTGTTTGTAATTATGGAAAATATTAATTTTTGTAGTCGGATGATTCTTTCCCGATAACCCTGTATATTTTGTTGTCTTACAGAGTACGTTTATTTTAAGCATTTTAATCTATTAGAGATGGGGCCAGATCTTATTATTCATGTTAAACGTGTTTCCTTTCCCTTCTATTCGAATGTATCTTATTCTATAATCTAAACGTGTCTTCAAAAAATATTCTTCTTCCGTTCTACATGAAATCTCACCCCACTCTCCCATCACAATTCCATTTTAGTAGATTTCATCCATGAAATTTCCAAATCATTGTTTTTGACAGAAATAATGATAACTTACTTTTCTTTAATATAGCTTGAGAAAGACCATCTGAGGACCAAAAAATAATATTTTTCTCTCTTATGTAAGAGAAATCAGATTCCCTTTCGCATACGTGAATATCCAATTTTGAAAAACATTATGGCGGAACAACTATCAGTTAACTTCATAATATTTCTGAATTTAAGACATATATTTTGGCTTTGCAATTATAGGAACGATTTTCTTAGTGCTTCAGATTAAATTTCATATTATTATTTAAAATATTTCAGGTATCCTCCTCCAATGAAATTACCGCGGGTTATTAACGTAGGATTACTTATCGTTTGCTTACATTTTTTTAACGAATTTAGGCACTTTTCTGTTTAACTGTTTACTGCTACTTGGTTTGGCGCCCTGCCATATTATAACTTGCGACGCAGGACATTTTTTTCACTCCGAAGGACCGTTATTGAGGAGCGTTGTTATAAAGTCATGTGCTTTATAACTTTCTCAAATGCAAGTTAATTGCACTAAAAATATCGAAGGAAATTATCGCCACTGCGGGCGATGCACGCCAAGAGGGAGAGCTTTTCGCGTCCATGTGCGCATGCGCTTGGCGATCTTCAAGGAACGAGTTTCTGCTCTCGCGAAGAACAGACGGGTGTTGGCTGCGATAGAGTGAGCATGTTTTTCTTCTGTGTGTGGTGTGAGGTACCAGGGAGCGAGAGAGGTGGAGCATGTCATTCCACCATTTTACCTTTTTTTAAGTGAATGATCCTGATGAAATAGTTTAAATTGAATAAAGAGTACTGTTGATGTCCCCAATCGACGTGTCAATATTGTAATTGCGTGAGCCATGTTTTATTTTTATTTTATTTCTAAGTTTTAAGTTCTATACTTGGTGCACCCGAGCCAAGTGTAGAACTTAATACCGAGGGGGTGTTCATAAAATGTAAGTGTATGTTTCCATCCTTAAACTTAAATTAAGTCAGACTTATATCTTGGTAACTCCTCAGTGACACTTAACTCTGGATTTATTCTTTATAATTAATATCTTAACGTGCTGCTAATTTTCAATAAGTTAACTCTAATTATTTGTGTTAACGCAATGGTCACTGTAACAAGTGTAATCCTACGCTAAAAACTAAGTTTGTTTATACCACACACACACACACACACACACATATATATATATATATATATATATATATATATATATATATATATATATATATATATATATATATATATATATATATATATATATATAATATAATGGGTATTATTGGGGCTATTAATTATGATACCCAGTGATATGATTTACATATGTAGATTTAAGTATTGTGTTGTGTTTTTTGAAGAATGACAGATTATCCGGTTGATATAATAACGGATACATTTATTAATACATTATGATATCACAACTAATCTCTTCATTTACAGTTTCAGTCAATATCATTTTAACCCTTTTTATTTTACTTCTTACACTACAATTATCACTAGTACTTTCTTAACAATTATTATACCTTTACTACAATATTTTCCCATTTAATGGATTTTATAACCCGTTCATCAACTCATAATAACATCATATTTCAACGTTATATCAATTTCTAATAGAAAGATCTATAGTATATCCATTCGGAATACGTAGTGTATGAATGTGAAATCGCGAAGGCACACATTTAAAACCAGTGGTCAATACGGAGCACAAACGACACATACCTCCATTGATGAACACTAATGAAGTCAATTTAAAGCGCTGGCATTGTCGGGGACTTGGTCTTTTTCGATTCTCCCTCCTTTGATAAACTCGTCTGCAGTCCATTAAACGCGCTCGCGTTGGCTTGGGACCCTCCTTTCAAACCCGTCTATGGTTGCGGCACTCCTTCAGGGTCCGTAACTTCAGCTTGTAGCATACGGTGGGTCATACTGCTCAGGCAATTCGATTCTCGGGATGTGGCACTCTGCTTCCACGTGGTCAGCCGGCTCTATTCTTTCATAGAATCTGGTTAGTCTCGATGTTAGTCACTGCCTAGTATTTACGCTTTGGGACATCGGTGCAAATAAAGCGTCAAGCTATATTAATTTATCATACGCTGGCTAAGTTTCAATTCGAGCTTTCTAATTCTAAATTACTTCTTCGGCTCATGCTCTTAACTACGATCTAGGTGTTCGTCCTTGCTGCTCCTCGGTGGTACTGACTTTTTAGGATCCCCGCATCATCTGATCTGGTCATTCCATCGTTTTCTTATTGGTCAGAGATATTTTATTTCTATTCTATTGGGCTACTCATTTCTTTCCAGAACCTTCTTTTCCTCCTCCTCTCGTAGGTGGGGCCACTCGCCTCCATCATCATTATTCCCACGGCCATATTCCCATCTTCTCGAATATCATCTGTTTCCGATTTTCACCACTTAGTTCATACCATCACTATTCAATGCATTTCCTCGTTAGTGTGCTCCTCTTCCTATATTTTTCACATCTGCATCTGGTCTAAGCATACCCCACATTGTAAATTTTCTTTGGGCGGTTTCTTTTTCATCCTTAATGGCACTTAAACATCCTGTTTCTTTTCTAAACTATGTCCACGTCCCTCGCTTATTTATCACTCGTCACTGCTTCTCTTAACTCGATCATTTCTTAATTGATTCCTTCATCCGTGCCGAATGTTGCGGCGCTTTTGCACCGTAACATTTCACCCCCTTCTTTGAAAAAAAATCTTCTTAACGCCACTGATTATTCGTCTTCCTTGTCGGTATTTACTCTCTTCGCCCCTTTTAATATGTCTTTGTGCACCCTATGACCCTTACCTCGCCTTTGTCTCATTTATACCTCTCAATGCATTTATCACCTCGATGTCTTACCATACTTTTATACACATCATACAAGTCATATTCATTACATTAATAATCAACAACATTTTGTACTTATCTATGATCTATTTATGTTACATCAATTCATCTTACTCTCCCAATCATACACATATATTCATAATTCAAAAACTACAAAAAAATCTTCTTTTTCTTACCATATTCAAAGAATTCCACATACTGATGTACTCACACCTATACATTTGTGATTCATTTTCGATGGTATTATTCATTATTATCATTCTACATACATACTACTTTCTTTTGTTATATTAATTCACATTAATATATTATTAATATCACTATTCATATTACATATTACCATTCATATTCATACCTTATACTGTATCCATCTGTAATTTTACATACAAAGATCAAAATTTAACATAAAACAAATTTGCATTCCTTGAATCATATAATATTGTTGAGTTCTACTGTGATTTTGTCCATATTTCAGATGAACATAGTCATCATAATCATTATGTTATCAGATATTCATTATATTATGATATATTGTCCATTCATTGTCCTGTCAATGTTTATGTAACCTTTACAGTTACTTATACGTTACAGTTTATTTACTCTCCTTTTTTTTTTTTGGTTCGTCGATATCTTGCATCTTGACTTTCGTTTTTGACCACCTTTCGTGTGTGCCTTATTTACACTTCATTTTCTCATTCATATCACAATGCCCTTCCTTGTACTCATCTTAACCTTGAAATGGGTTTTTCACTAGTCATCGCGTTTTATTAAATTCCCAGTACGTTTTGACTGAGTTCATTGCCTATTCGTTCAAGCTTCAACCCCTTTTTGCTAATCAGCTCAGTTCCCAATTTCTTTCAATCAAATCCCCTGTCACCCATTGTACTTTACTCTTTTTCTTATGACGCGTGGCAAGTCTCGGATCTGGCCGCTTTTTTTTTTCGGCGCGTCTCATCATTCAACCCAACACTTCACGATTTTTTTTAGGCGTGCGACCTATTGTTAATTCTCCCCTGCTTCGAACTGGACAGTTCACGTCTACCGCTCCTCACCCTTGCTCCATTGTCACCTTTTTCTCCCCTTTGCAACATTACTCGCTACCTTAAACATCCGGGCAAATTCCAAACCTTTTCCTCTTTTCACAACCGTTCACAATCTCTTACCTCACCAAACTTACTCCCATTGTAAAAAAAAAATCTCCCTGATCGCATTTGTTCGTAGTTAACATCATTTTTAACCACTGGACATAACGTCTTTTACGGCAAAATCGCTCACATCTTTGAATCATTTATTTTACTTTTCAAACATCTTTGGTATTTAAATTATCTACGCATTTCTTTTATTTCTTTATTTAATTTAATTTACCGCCATCATTACTACAACCGACTATATTTGCGTGCCCCAACTTTGATATTACCATCGTATGCGTCTCGTATCATTGCTATTTCGTTTTAATTTGCTTGCATGGATTTTTATAACTTTATGAGGGTTTCCTGTATATCGTAACAATACATTCAGGTTTCTAAACACCCTAAGCACCTCAAACGGCTCTCCAAATTCATGTCTTAATGCTTTTATGGACTCTAATTCCTTCAAACTTACAATATCATTGTCTTTAATTATAGGTATATTATAACGGTATTTATATTGTATGTTATTTTTAAATCGTCTCGTTGAATTTTTCTCATACTTTGGCCTTCCTTGTCTCTGAGTATTAGCGCATTTTTTCTTTCTATCAGCCCAATTTATTTGTTTCTCCTTATTCGTCTCTAGTATAATATTTATCTGCTGTACTGGACTATCACTATCCATAGATTTTTCATTAATTATCCCATTATTAATTATATTTTCACTACCCTTAACTTCTTGTTCTGCTATCTTTTCAGTCTCTTTTTCTTTCTCATTCATTGCTATAATCCTAATTATTTCTGCATATTCCTGTTCCTCTCCATTTATTACCATTTCCGTTTCTACCGCCATCCCAACCATTTCTTTAAACGTTAGATCCTTAAATGCTATCAGTTCTTGTTTTATATCTTTGTGTACCGTTTTTATTCATCATTACTTTTTCTATATCTGGGTCTGTTATTCGTTTAACTCCTACATACTGAATTGTGACCTCTTCAATTTGTTTAGCTAACTCTTCTACTTTCTGCCCTGGTATTTGCTTAATTTTCTTAAATTCTTCTTCTTTATTTAATTCTTTTGCCGTATATGTTTTTTTTGACTTAATTAATATCGGTGTGTCCCTTCGTTGTAATTCATTCTCTACGCTCGTTATGGTGTTGATATACATTGTATTTATTTCCTGCGAATGTGTCTCACCGCTCGTCGCTATTTCTTGTTGTTCCTTATTTAACTCCACGTGCTTACTTTGCTGTTCATACCGCGGTATTTTAATATTGGTTTGTCTATCATTATTTATGTTATCCCTACTGTATTCATTTTTACGTTTGTGATTTTCCTTAAATTGTTTAAACTCGCTACATTGAGTTATCGTATGATCATCTCGTTCACACGCCTTACAATACTTTATCTTATTCTCTTCTAATTGTATTTTAAAATTTTTAAACATCTCGCAATTGGCTATATTATATGTTAAATCATTGCAAGCTGCACAAGCTTTTATTTCCGTCATTTCTATCAATTTTTCCTCCAACATTTTTATATGCGCCTTTAATCGTTGTATTTCATTTGTCTCTAAATTAATCGTTACATTATTCACGTCTATTTTCTCGTTCTCAAAATCCATACTCATTAATTTTTCAAAATCTTTCGCCTTCTCTACCGCCTGTTTAAAATTATCAATCTTTAACTTCCCCAATTCTCTCCTAATATCTCTATGCACAGCCTGCAACAATTTCGCTAACATCAATCGGTCTGTAATTTGATTATCTACATTTCCTTCACCCATATAATATTTCGCAGCATTTAAAATTTCAATAGATAACTCCGTAACCTTCCTACCTGGCATGTATTTAATATCCTCAAATTCCCGCTGTTTCCTAAGCATTGATTTAGTGACTGTAAACCGCTCAGACATTAATTTTTCGATTTCTTTGGTATTTTTTGCATGCCTTAACTCTCTGCAATTCTTAAAATACTCGGCCGCCTTTCCGTTAAATCTATTCTTTATCAATACGGCTAATAACTCATCATTCCATTTTGCTAAATTCGCTATATCTCGCGCCTATTTAAACTTAAATTCGATATCCTCCATTCCATTCCCTTCAAATTTCGGTAGTAATTGAATTAATTGTATATCATCTTCGGTAGTATCCTGCTGCGTGGAAGATTTCACTCCCATATCTAATATTTCCTCCCTAATTTCTCTACTTTGTTTTTTATTTTGTTTTCGGTTAGCCATTTTTCTAATTTCACAATTTCACTTAATTTACTAATCTATTCTTCTAACTCCCTCTCGGTTGCTTATCTTACCGTTGCAATGTTAATCTGAGAGTTTTACGTACATCTATCATACTATTTTAACATTTTGATACCAATACTTATCACATTCGCTTAATACAACATATATAACACTCCTCAATACTCATCATATTCAAATCTAAAATGCACATATATATTCACAACAATTACTTATCATTTGTTAACTTCTTATAACTAATTTCATACAAATCAAACATCAACATTTTATACCATAACTTATTCTTATGCATTCCATTTGCTCTCAAATTTCCATCCTTAATTTCATAAATTATTATTTTACACTCTGCCTTATTCACAACTTTGCTAATTGATATTATCTAGTTATTCTCAAATTTATCGTGCACATATATTTTCATAACACTTTTCTATTCTTTGACACTTTCTTAACTCACTTTTATCACATACATATATACCTTTTGGTAATTTTCATTTACTTTAACACTGTGCACTTTAACTTAACTATCTCATTGCCTCATTCCATTTATTATTTCAATCAGATAATCTTTTTGTTTGTTATTAATTATCGCAAAATAACCTCCCTTTTAGTTTCGTCGACGGCGCCAAATATAATGGGTATTATTGGGGCTATTAATTATGATACCCAGTGATATGATTTACATATGTAGATTTAATTATTGCGTTGTGTTTTTTGAAGAATGACAGATTATCCGGTTGATATAATAACGGATACATTTATTAATACATTATGATATCACAACTAATCTCTTCATTTACAGTTTCAGTCAATATCATTATAACACTTTTTATTTTACTTCTTACACTACAATTATCACTAGTACTTTCTTAACAATTATTATACCTTTACTACAATATTTTCTCATTTAATGGATTTTATAACCCGTTCATCAACTCACAATAACATCATATTTCAACTTTATATCAATTTCTAATAGAAAGATCTATAGTATATCCATTCGGAATACGTAGTGTATGAATGTGAAATCGCGAAGGCACACATTTAAAACCAGTGGTCAATACGGAGCACAAACGACACATACCTCCATTGATGAACACTCATGAAGTCAATTTAAAGCGCTGGCATTGTCGGGGACTTGGTCTTTTTCGATTCTCCCTCCTTTGATAAACTCGTCTGCAGTCCATTAAACGAGCTCGCGTCGGCTTGGGACCCTTCTTTCAAACCCGTCTATGGTTGCGGCACTCCTTCCGGGTCCGTAACTTCAGCTTGTAGCATACGGTGGGTCATACTGCTCAGGCAATTCGATTCTCGGGATGTGGCACTCTGCTTCCACGTGGTCAGCCGGCTCTATTCTTTCATAGAATCTGGTTAGTCTCGATATTAGTCACTGCCTAGTATTTACGCTTTGGGACATCGGTGCAAATAAAGCGTCAAGCTATATTAATTTATCATACGCTGGCTAAGTTTCAATTCGAGCTTTCTAATTCTAAATTACTTCTTCGGCTCATGCTCTTAACTACGATCTAGGTGTTCGTCCTTGCTGCTCCTCGGTGGTACTGACTTTTTAGGATCTCCGCATCATCTGATCTGGTCATTCCATCGTTTTCTTATTGGTCAGAGATATTTTATTTCTATTCTATTGGGCTACTCATTTCTTTCCAGAACCTTCTTTTTCTCCGCCTCTCGTAGGTGGGGCCACTCGCCTCCATCATCATTATTCCCACGGCCATATTCCCATCTTCTCGAATATCATCTGTTTCCGATTTTCACCACTTAGTCCATACCATCACTATTCAATGCATTTCCTCGTTAGTGTGCTCCTCTTCCTATAACTTTCACATCTGCATCTGGTCTAAGCATACCCCACATTGTAAATTTTCTTTGGGAGGTTTCTTTTTCATCCTTAATGGCACTTAAACATCCTGTTTTTTTCTAAACTATGTCCACGTCCCTCGCTTATTTATCATTCGTCACTGCTTCTCTTAACTCGATCATTTCTTAATTGATTCCTTCATCCGTGCCGAATGTTGCGGCGCTTTTGCACCGTAACATATATATATATATACTGAAAAGCCGCACTTCGCTACGGAGTACATTCAAATTAAATTCAACGCTCAACGTGTGCAACTGATGTAATATATATATATATATATATATATATAAAATCGTAAGGGATATTTTTATAGACAAAATAATGTAGAAAAAAATATTCAAATTAAATCTAACAGAACATGCTAAAGAATATAGTACAGTTTGAGGAACATATCTTTTACTGTATTTTAATATTTTTTTGGATAATGTTCAATCGTCTGCTTCATTAGCAAGAAAAAAATTTATTTTGTCTATTTCGTTGCATGCACGTGTCGATAAATTAATTTATAGTACCAGAAAAGGAAATCACGTGATCAGCATTTAATAAATTACATTCTAAAAATTAATCTTTAAACATTCACCAAAAATCAGAAAATGGAGGTAAAGATTCGAAAAAGAATTCATTTTAAAAGAATTTATATGATCTTTCTAGTGATATAAATTTTATAACCCTCAAATTATTATTTCAAATGCAAACTTAATAAAAGTTACTAAAACAGCTTAAAGATTTAATTTTAAAAAAATTTAAGAAGAATTTTTCAAATATCTTTCTTATTGCACCCCTATACTATAAGAAGAATCACAATGCAAAATTTCAGCCCTTTAGGTCCAGTGGTTTGGTCTGTGCGTTGTATGTCAGTCAGTTACGGAACTGTTTTATATATATATATATATATATATATATATATATATATATATATATATATATATATATATTTATATATATATATATATATATATATATATATATATATATATATATATATATATATATATATATATATATATATATATATTTATATATATATATATATATATATATATATATATATATATATATATATATATATATATATATATATATATATATATATATTAAGGATTAATTAGAGAGAGAAAAATAGTTTAAATAATTTACAGGGGGGCTTCAGGGTAGTTTAAATTCGTGGTGTTAAACGCCACTATTTTAATATTCGCATGGAGCTAGCAAGCGCCGATTCTCAATCCTACGGAGGGGATTTCCCGTTTTGAAGAAATAAAGGGAGAATCTGAAATAGTATCAAATTTGGCCCCGCCCCAACCTCAGCTTCGATGCAACGTCAAGGTCAAGGAAGTTTTAGTTTACAGAGTACCTCGTACACGCGAAGGGGTTACTTTAAGCTCCGAACGGATATGGATTAATTAAAACATTTAGTGGGTTTGCTAATTAAGATTTGCCAATAGGCCACATAATTTGGAAGAAAGCGCTCAGTTGAAAGCCTGGATAGGTACATGTCCTGGCTTAGAGACCGGCGAGAAAAAATCCATTACCTTCAGTGTGAGGAAACTAAGAACACGTGTACCAAAAATAAGTGCGTGAAACCTTGACGATGACTCAGCGGGGACCGAATTTCGATTAAGACGAACTCTAACAAGGACAAGGGGAAATAATCCCTTCCGCCATCTATGGGCGGGGAGAGGAAGCAAAAACTACCCCAGAATGGGGAGGAGAGTTTAGTTTGCCAAGGGATGAGCCC
Source organism: Dolomedes plantarius (assembly GCA_907164885.2). NCBI lineage: Eukaryota > Metazoa > Arthropoda > Arachnida > Araneae > Dolomedidae > Dolomedes > Dolomedes plantarius. Next base: position 185,134,095 of record OU015495.1, on the reverse strand, counting down.
TTGGGAAAATACGTTAAGGCTCAAAAAGTGATTAAACTAAGAAATTAGCAGAGAGAATTCCAATAAAAAGAGAATATTTAACCAACTCGAGACCAAATGCACGGGACAGGTGAAATAAAAGTTAAAATACATGCGATAGAGAGCCGGAAGCCGTGGCCTTTTTTTAGCGGCGAGAATTTAGGAGTCCCTAATCATATTCTGAGACTCTCCCTACGCTATTTAGATAGAGGGACAGAGACATTTTGACGTTGTAACAAGGCTATGGGCCGTTTGGCCGAGCTTGCAACGCCAGGATCGTAAGCTGGTAAACTATGCAGAATAGGATTATGTATCGCCGAAATACTCTTATGGAATTTATAAGCCAACATTTTAATGGCTGGAAAAACAGGACGAATACGGAGTTCATGATGAATCCGGTCATTTCTGACGTAAAAAGGAGCGTTGAGGATTAAACATTTTAGGACATTATTCTGAAGAACTTCAAGTCTCCGTAGTTGGTGGATAGACCCCCATACAGCAGAACCGTATGCCATAATAGGACCCACATAACTTTTGTATAATAACAATTTTATTTTAATTGACAGGAGACTTTTATTATTGAGAAGGGGGTTTAAGGGAAGCAATTGCAGCCTTCATTTTCCGATCCGTGTGTTCGGTATGAAGGATCCAATTTAATTTGGAATCTAGGATAACACCTAGGTACTTATGAGAGGATTCCCAGGGAATGGGCTGCTCATTAAGTTTAAAATTAATGTTTAGGATAGTGGGTTTCTTTATAGAAAAAAACGGTGCTCTATTTGGATGGATTAACTTTGATACGCCACCAAGTGAGCCAGTGTTCTTAGAGCTTAAGATGATTTTGGACAGCACTAAACACACGCTTTTCCTGTCTGTGATGGGAGAAAATCCTTGAAAAGGAGAAAATCCTTGGAGCAAGCAAGCTTCCCTGTGGGACTCCTGCCATGATGCTCCGGGGAAGGACATTTTAGTGTTAACACGGACCGAGAAAGTTCGGTCCGAGAGATTTTAATAAGTTGAGGAGGAAGGTTGAGGTTAATTAATTTGCATATGAGACCCTCGTGCCAAATTCTGTCGAAAGCTTTCGAAATATCCACGAAAATGGCGATAGAAAGCTGTTTTTAGAAGCTGAGTAACTGATGCTGGATGGAATGGCGGCTGCGGAATCCGAACTGGTCATGGCGCATGATGTCATGCGCAGAAAGGAAGTGGCAGAGTCGGTTAGTCAGAACGTATTCGTAGATTTTCGAAAGTCCTGACAGCAGACTGATGGGTCTGTAGTAAGTTGGATTACTGAGATCGAGCCCAGGTTTGGGAATTGGAACCACAATGGCGGATTTCCAACTCGCAGGAAAGTGGTTAAGTTTAAGAAGGTTATTAATGAGGAAACAAATAAAGGTGATAATGCTAAGAGGAAGGTTTTTAGGCATGAGAGAAGAAATATGGTCAGCTCCCGGTGATTTATTATTTTTAGTTTTTTGATATAGGTTAAAATTTCAGATGGTTTGGTAGGCCTAAGAGAATTTTGGGAGGGAGTAAGCATGAAATTTTCAACACGAGGAATAGCAATAATAGAAGTATTATTATGTCAATAATGCCATGATTAGGTTGGAATTGAAGGCTAAGACTATCAGCAATTAGTTCATCAATTTGTTCGTTGTTAAAGGCCATCATATTAGATCCTTTAAGGGATGGAATATGCCGTTGAGTGCGGCGAATACGAGCGGTAGCTTGAGAGATTCTATTATTAGAAGTAGTAAGGGATTCGACGAAATTATTCCAGCGTGTGTTAGTACACGTCCTGATCTCTTTCCGAATAAGGGCCTGTAACCTGTTTAAATTAGATTTGACATCAGGATCGCGGGATGCATTTCCTAACGTAGTTTCTCTCTCTGATCAAGTTCCTGGTGTTCTCAGGGAGCCTGCAATAGTCGACCATCGTGATGAACGGCTTAGAAGCTTGTGCGTGAGCGGTGAGGATGAGAGCACTGAGATGGAGCACGGTGTTATCTGCTTCCTCACTGGTCGCCATTGGACAATCGGGGAAGCCGTTACAAGTCAGGATATGCTTGAAATCGTCCCAGTTGGTTTTGACATGCGTATTGCGGTCTGGAGAATACATGGCTGTCTCAAATCTGAGAACGACAGGTAGATGATCAGAAGAGAGATCCTGTCTTGCATTAATTGTATGGGGATAGGGGAAATTGCGGGTGATCGCAAAGTCAATATCGAACGGATTAGGTCCAACATAACAGGTGGGAGCTAAAGCATGAGCTAAATTAGCATCAATCCCTTTTCTAAAATTAGTTCCACGGAGATTGTAACTTCTACATGCCCAAGGGTAATGGTGGGAGTTAAAATCATCCGCAATAATGAAGTTAGAAATATTATTAGTAAGAGAATTTAAGTCATTTGCTAGCAGGCGGATAGGGCAGTTGGGCCGAACGTAGATGGAGGTAATACGAAGGTTAGGGATATCGGGCAGCTTAAGCTCTATAATGGTGGCTTCGCTAACCGTAAGTGTGGGGGTAGGGATGGTGGCGTGATCAAGCGTGCGCTTGATGTAAATAGTAGTGCCGCCGCCCGAGTTACGAGAGGAACTATGTGGCCTGTCGTTATGATATAGAACGTAGTTCGCGATCTGCGGGGGTTTCCCCTGGGAACAGTGAGTCTCATTGACTAAAAAGAGATCGAAATTGATATCAGTGATGAATTGACGGACTTCAGCAATTCGCGAACGGAGTCCGTTGGCGTTGCAAAACCCAACGGTGAGAGAGTTCCAAATTAAGAGCCTTGAACGCAAAAAAACCAGAAAAAGGGTGGGTGATTAGCCCTGACAAGTCGAGAGCGGGACTAAGATCTCGTACACACAGAAAACTCCGTCCATCGGGTGCGTGGCGCTCCTGATGGCAGGTAAGGCGCTCTTAAACGCCGCTAAGATAAGCTTTTTATCATAGTTAGCTTCTAGGGTGAGAATGTAAGCTACGAAGTCAGTGTCAGATTTTCCCTCAGCACTGCGGACTGACGTATTAACAGGGGCAGATTGGCGGAGCTACTTTTTACCATAAACGACGGAAGCAAACGAAGTAGTGGGGTTAACCATTCTGCTAGAGATGGGAGTGTTGGTAGTGTTGGCAGAACGCGTACTGTTATTCTGACAGTTGGTGGTTCTGTTGTTTTTTCTTTGCTTGAGTTGTGGGTACTTAGGGCATTTACGGTAGTTAGCTGGGTGGTGATCCCTGCATTTGCGCCACCACAGTTAGCGCAAATGCAGGGATCTTCTGGGGCCCTTCGGCAAAGGTCAGAGCCAGTTTGGTGGCCTTCGCCACATTTAACGCACCTGGGAGCCAGGCTGCAGGTAGCACTTGAATGATAGAATCCCTGACAATTGAAACACTGATTGGGACCCTTCATTCTCCTATTCCTTTCTATAAGCACATCAGTGCCAGCATAGTCAGTGATATTGTATATTTTTGTTATGTCCTCATTTCGCTGCTCTTGGACATGAAAAGAGGCATCGGGATTCTCTTATTCTTAGGTCCTTTGAACGTGAGGGTAACTTTAACATTTAAATAACCCTCCAGTAATAAAAATTACTGGATTTGTTTTGGGTCAGTACAGGTGGCTGGTAGTCCTCTAATGACTACTTTGAATGGTTTGTCTTCGTCAAGAAGATAATATTTGCTCTCTATTTTGTGGGTATCAAGATACCTGATGAGAGCACGGTATTCTGTGGAATCGCTAATTGTTAGTCTAAGATAGCGGCCTTTCATAACTGAGTACAGCGATGTTGCCACACTTTCCCTAATTTGTAGAAGATGTTTATACCAGAATTGATCAGGTACAATAAAAACAGGTGGAGGTTTTTTGACTTTTGGAGCATTCTCAGATTGTGAGATGTCCATATCTTCAATATTACTATGATCGAGGTCAATGTCCGTTGGGACATTATCTTGCAGTTGTATTTTGACTTTAGGTTCTGTAACAATGTTTCTTTGTTTCCTAATAGTATGCGTTAGTGACACGGGGAGGAAGGGGATGTCCTCGCCTCAAGCGGCTTTAGAATTATCGTTAGAATTTCCCTTAGATGGTCTTTTCTGACCGCCATGTTAGGGCTCGCTAGGGAGTGGGGAACAAACGTGGGAATGGCTTGTGACGTCGAAGCGTCAGCCTGATTATCAAGATGGGGAGTTTTAACCCTCAATGCCTGGTCGAGGAGAGGAATAATCTGAGTGAGCTCGCCAGCGATGGTGACCTTTCCAGCAATGGTTTCCATCATCTGGTTGTCGGTCTCATTCGTTGGCTTTCGACTGTGCAGAGCTCGCCGAAAATCAATGTTATTACTGTCCCATACAGTAGACGATCGAATATGATGTAGCTCAGCGTGGGTCATGAAGGGGAGCATTTCAGGCTTCAGGTTCCTAATATCTTGTAGCTTAGCTACTTCGGGTGGAGCAAAAAATGGCCAATAGTCCGTCATCGCAGAAGCGCAAGATTGCACACCTTCACTGTTCAGCGACATGGCTGAAACTCAAGTCAAGTAGCCCAAGTCTCGGTGCAATGTCATGAATGCGTCGCGGAGCGTTGCGTGTAGTTTGAAACAGAGGTTTTTTTTAAAGAGAGGAATTAGCTTTGATCGTTGCTAGTCGCGCGTCGCGAGTCTGAGATGATAAACTTGGTACGGATTGAATTGAACTGGTATAACATAATGAATAAAACTCTTGGATGTAATTTAATTGTAGTTCTTTGCCACAGGCCTTTATTCACTGACTGCTATATGAATAGTTATACAAGGGAAAAGTTGAGATGGATTAACGTGTAAATAAGAAGCACGTCATATATATATATATATATATATATATATATATATATATATATATATATATATATATATATATATATATATATATATATATATATATATATATATATATATATATATATATATATATACTAAACTCTAAGCCTCTGTATATTTACATTCCTAAATATACATACATTATAATTTAAAAGTGGGATTAAATAAGATGTCGATATATTGAAATAATACTTCCCCACTGTGTATAATTTTACATACTAAAACCATGTTTAGGCATAATTTAAATACGAAAGATACGGCTAAAAATTATATGTTTGTTGCAAGATACGTTTTAAAAGGTATTTACAATGTAATTTAAGTAAAAATTTAATAGCAAAAAAAAACGTAAAGATAAAATGATTTTATAGCAGAATTATATCTGTTTATTTCTTTCCTTTCAGCAACAACAAAAAGTGCCCTTGTGAGAATTCCCAATTTATTAAACGCGACTCATTTTCGATAAATAAAGGATTTCTTGGAAGTAATTTGAGACCTTATCTACCATTAAGGTTCGAAGTTAATCTAAAAGACTTGAGGTTAAATTCTTTTAAGGTTTCTGAACAAGAAAATAAATATCAATTCTTAAAGAGCAAATAGCCTTAAAGAAATTAGAAATCTCTAAAATTAGTTTTCTCTCGAGATTCATACGGAACGTAATCTAGAAAGATTAGAGAGAATATATATATATATATATATATATATATATATATATATATATATATATGTCGGACTTAACTCTCACGCCCGATCTATCAACGTAATTTCTACCTCTTTGGCATCATCATGCAGTCAGTGTCAGTAGTAGTCTGGTGGTGAGGACACTCGTCATCATCATTTAACTCTTCTAAGAAAGGCAATAAACCAAGCTGAACACAACTGATAGACGACTCTAATTTAAACACGCTGCACTTTATTGGAATTCTTAATCGTTCCCAGCTCCAATCTTGAAGAACTACGCCCCATCCCTTTTTACAATCTGTGCTCCTAATGGCACACGTCTTTACCCGTTGCTATCTCTCCATGGCTCTGAAATATTCTTTGTTTCCATCCTTTTAACCAACGCTTAGTTACGCTCATTTATTATTCATTTCGTCATATCGAATGTTCTTTTCGCTGATCTAAGCATTTCCTTTCTTAGACCCAACTTCAAGGCTACGTCTACTAAAAATACTCTGTAGTTCTTCAAATTCAATCAAGCTGCCCATTAATTCTATTTTCACTGCAATACATTACGGCGCTTATTTGAACTCCCGGACTTTTAATTGTAAAATCCTATATTTTAATAACTAAAATCCCGCTTAAAGTCGCGCGATCGCTCTCATATTTAAGAGCCTTACATACATACATACATACATACATACATATATATATATATATATATATATATATATATATATATATATATATATATATATATATATATATATATACTATCCGGTCACAAGTATCCGGACGCTCAGTGGTACGCACTCGGAGAGTCCTGAGCATATATTAATATGATGTTGGTAGTTCTTTTCCATTGATGACAGCCTCCCCACGTCTGGGGAGACTTTCCTCCAATTTTTGATAGGTGTCCATAGGAATTGACTTCCAGGCGTCCATCAGAGCTGAAGTGACTGCTGGCAGTGAGGATGGGCGATTTGGCTGGCTACGTAATCTGTGTTCTAATTCGTCCCAAAGGTGTCCAATGGGATTTAGATCGGGCTCTGAGAAGGCCAGTTCAGTTTTTGATCATCTATTTCGTCAAACCATGCCTGCGCAAGTCTCGATGTGTGAAAGGAGCTGTTATCCTGCCGAAAGGTAAATAGGCATTCCCCGAAATATTGCCATAGAGTTGGTGGAGAAGCATTGTCCAGAATATCGACATACATCTCAGAGTTCATGTTTTCAACCCCAGGAACTAAGGAAGTCAGGCCAAACAATGAAAATCACACCCCACACCATGATGCAGCCACCACCAAACTTAATAGTAGGCACAATGCAATCACGTAAGAAGAGCTCGACGAGCGTCCACGAAACCCAGACGCGTCCATCGGACTGCCAGATTGCAAAGAAAGATTCATCACTCCAAAGAACATTTTTCCACATGTACACAGTCCAATGACGGTGAGCTTTGCACCATTGCAATCGACGCTTCGTATTCTGGGGAGTGATGTTCGGATTCTGAGCGACTGAACGACCATGGAATCCACAGTTTTTAACGCTCGACGAACTGTCTTGCTGCTAGCACTAACGCCTGATGAACTTTGGAATTCCTGAGTGATTTGAAGCAACGAGGACTTGAAATTTTGTTTCACTACGCTTTTCAGAGTTCTCCGGCTGCATTCACTAATTTTTTTCGGCCTCGGATTTCGTTTTCTTACAGTTTCACTGCTTCGAAGGTTCCACTTCACAATTACACAGGGGATTTTGGCTTCTGTAGAATGTCCGAAATTACACGAAATCATTTCCCACAAAGGTGGCATACCACTATAATGTCGCGATCAAAGTCACTAAGCTCCTGTGTCTTACTCATTGTCTCACAAACGCAGAAATATGACCTGAAAAACCACTACCAACACTTTTATAGCTTTCGGTTAACGCATCAATTTACGTCACCTGCCATATCCAGTACTTTAGGGGGTGTCCGGATACTTTTGGACAGATATTGTATATATATATATATATATATATATATATATATATATATATAGATATATATATATATATATATATGTGTGTGTGTGTGTACATAAAGTCGACATTTCATGTCTTAACCTCTTGTTATTGCTATCCGAGAGCGCAACAATAAACTTGTAATTAAAAGCCACTCATGAAGTTAAGGATTGTATGTTTACAATATACACTGGTTATCCAAAATTGAGGAAAAGTCACAAAACTAGCGATTACTCAAAAAGTTACGCGTAGAATTTAATTAAACTTATACAACACATAGGTAGGTATAAAATAGCGTAAAAACAAATCACCAGACAATTATGGTGTTATAGAAACTAGCATATGTATACAATGAACAAATCGGATGTGTCAGATTGGTATTGGAAAAGTACCTTTAATATGGCGTATGATCCCCCGAGAAGCAATACAGCACATACAGCGACATACTGTCAATTATACGGTCGATGAGTTCGGTAGTCAGCATCCACGATGCGAGCCCGGTTTCGCGTTATCGTTCTGTAGCACGAAAGCAGCACCTATTGCCCGGCATAAGGGCGCACATAAGCATCAAGGATGTCATCTCTATAGGTTTGAGCATTCACATTTCCACGGGAAGAGACATGGAGGTTTGTGCGTCCACACAAAGAGATACCACCCCAAACACAGACACTTCCTGATCCGTATGCATCTCTTTCACGGATGTGTGATGGATGAAAACGAGTTCCAGGTTCTCTCCAAATCAAAATACGCGTACTATCGATTTGGAGGCTAAACCTGAACTCATACGTAAAGAGAACAGCCCTCCACTGATCACGCGTCCAGTGAATATGTTGACGTGCCCACTGAAAACGTTTCCGCATATGGCGTGACGTGAGCCGGACGCAAATGGCTGGTCGCCTCGCAAGAAGATCACCTTCGTGAAGCCTTCTATGCACTGTTGACGTAGATACCAACCTTCCAGAGCTTGCAGTGGGAAGGCAGAGTGGATCCTTTCAGACGAAGTTCAGACGGAGGTGCGTTTCTATTCCTTTGTGCGCATAATGACAAATATCTGTCATCGGCATTCGTCGTAGCGTATGACCGTCCTGGGCTGAACCTACTGGATTTCGAGTCCGTCGTTAGAAATTGTTTCCAAAGTCTATCAACTACAGACGGACTCACATTTAGCCATCTGGCCACTTCTGACTGACTTTGTCCTGCCTCTAGTGTCCCAATAGCTCGCTATCGCAGTTCTTTGGTCAAATGAAGCCTGGAGGTCATTGTTACAATTTTACTATGCCAGATGTCTAATCTAAACCCCGCAGCGACAATTGTCGGCCTGTTCTGAGACATGGACTTTTATGCTCCTTGCAAATGACGTATTCCGACTGCAGCGCCACTATTTTGCATAATGTGGTATTGTTAAGCACCTTTTACTTAACAACATATTCAAATTTTAAACAGATTGACCTAGTTTTGAACGTGTTATCCCATTTTTTGAAATTTTTCCCTAATTTTTGATAACTAGTTTATAAGTTTGGCAGCACTGATTTGATTTCTTTAAAATAATACCAAAAAAATGAACTTTCATTTCATGGGACATTTACGAAGGCTGTTGTAAGTATTTATTTATTTTAAATTTATGATGTTGCATTTTTTACTCCAGAAACTGTCAAACATGACTATGTTTAATGCAAGGAAGTACGGGATTTTTTTAATCTTAGCTACATTATATTAGGTAAAAACTTCTAGTAAATATTGTGAGAAGCTTTTAAGTAATATCATTGGTCAAACGTATTTTTATAAACAAAGATTTCTTTAGATATGACTAATTAAAAATCAACATTGATATGAAGTAAGGAAGAAATACACTTTTTGAAAATTAGTTTATATAATTGCTACTATACATGCTACTACCATTACTATAGATATAACATACATGTTTCATCTAATGTTCTTGTCAGTTAAAATAATGAATAACAAACGAACGACGAGATAAAAGGTCATTAGAATGATTTAAATGCTAAAAATCTCTATACAAAAAAAAGTCTTTATTGGTAATGATGCGGGTTTCAAAATTGTAAGTCATTAACTATTAATTGAAAAGGACGTCATTAAACCCTATATTTAATTACTCTATTTTCTCTTTTAAAAGAGATAATCTGTTCCTATTTCAAGTAAAGATATTTTATAACTGTATAGGTCTATCAATATGTTAAAGAATGTAGTACGTAATATATATATGCAACTACAGCCCAATTAAAATATAAATTACATTTTCTCTGATTGTTCTGACCTTTGTAAGAATTTTAAATTATCAACTTTTAGCTATTAACATCAAGCTATACATTAATAGAAATATATTTGGAATACAATTGATTCTGTTTTGTCTTAAATACGGAATAGCAAATAGCAAATAGATTTTTACAAACCAAATTAGTTTATATTTTAAATTAGCTGATATTTTATTTATTAAAAATTTCCTTAATTTGATTCTATAAAAAATTAATAATATGTCAATATTATTAACATTAGTATATATATATATATATATATATATATATATATATATATATATATATATATATATATAAACTTTTTAAATAGAAAAAATTCTACTTTGCAATATATGTATGTATATTTATATTATTTTCTTTAATTCATTTTTTGAATAATCAAGAAATGTTGAAGATTTAAATAATTTGTGCTTGTTTCAATATTTATAATCAATATTTATAGTGATTATAAGTTTTATAATCACTGTTCATGCTGATAATTAATGTAGGAAATTAATACATTTGATTATGATAAAAAGTTTCAAAAATCAATTCATGTGTCTCGTATTGTATTTCAGTATCTTCGATATCATTAAAACTTTTTGCAGGCTTCTATATACTTTTATCAACTTTACAATCATCATACGATTCAAAAGAGAAATGTTATTCGTAAGTTAAGGTTATCAGAAAAAAAAATTAGTTTTAATTAATCGGCAAAAAAGATTTTATGTTTGCCTTGTCAATAAGATACTAACCACGTTATATAACGTAATAAGTTACGAAATGCATTAAGAAATAATAAAAAGGGACAAAACTTTTCCTTTCCGTTAATTAAAAAAGCCTCATCGAAGAAAGAGTCCGATCGAGTACTTCTATTGAAAACGTTATTTGATGTAATTAAATATCGATTTTGTAGCAGATATCTCTATAGAATTATAATTTCAATGACGGAGAGTGTGTTAATGGAGAAATATATTAGATTTCTTTAAATTCTATAAATTTAAATAGCCTTGTATACAAACAAAACTCTAAAGAAACGGAAGAGTTGTTATTAAAAATTCAAATTTTTTATCAACATTACTTATATAATTCCACTGATGAGAGATGTATTAAGTAAATTTAAGACACGAGCAAGCAAGATAATAAGGTTTTTACTAATTAATGAAAGAAACAGTTTTGTTTTTGCAATTCCATAAAAAAACGTGCTAAACTATATATATATTTATAAAGTTTAAAATTGGCTCTGTGGATCTTGCTATATTGGATGTTATAGCAGAGAGTCGTAATGATAACATCCATCCTTTCGAATAAAGATCTATAAATGGGGCGTAAATCTCTTGATATATATTTATGGAGTAAACAAGTTTAATGTAATGGAAAAGTATTATTTATTTATTTTGTTGGGTATATTAGTCTTAATGTTTTAATTATTTATCTTATACATGATTTTTTAAGCGAAAATTATGCGTTGCCGGCCTAAATATAAAGCGAAAATGCGAAGAAATGAAATGCAAACATGCGATTTCATCACATAGGCGGGATACTCCATTTAAAATGCTATTTTAGAGGTCAGAACATCTGCATTCATTCCAGGCACTGATCATGGCAAATACCCGTTTATATAGTTAACTAAAATGACAGCTAAATTGTGAGGTGGAAGGAAACGAATATTTGGTAAAACCACCGGAAAACATCAACTCAGGCCCCATTTCAATGGATTAGATGACCCTGAATCGCTGTTCAAGTTGCACCTGACCATGAGAAACGTTATTTAATGTACAGTTGTGGAAGACAATTATGACAATTAGTCTGGGAATGTGACTTATAAAATAAATGGAATGTTATAAAGAAAAAAAACTCTTAAATATTTGTTGAAGGTTGTTTCTGCTCACTATCTTTTTTAAATACAACTCACATTTAAAAACCAACGACGATATAGTAGTTGTAAAAGGATATAAATAGTGTAAATATTCACAAATTTCAGCCTTTGATTGGCCATATAGCAATATAAAAATATAGAACGATTATTTCAAACCCGTGACTCAAATTCCGATAAAATCTGATTTATTAAAACTTCAGACATCAAAGGTTAAAAAAAATTAATATTTTTCTTCATAAAGTTGTAAATGTTTAATGTTTATTTTAATATGCAAAAGGATAAAATTTTTTGATCAAAACTAAAACTATAAAATTATGTTAAAATATTAAATGTCTCTACACATTCCTTTGAGAGTTAGATATATTTTTATACAACAACATGTCTCTTTGTATTTACCGTGAGTAAAAGATCTGCATTTTTATGTCTTCATAAAAAATTACTACTTTTATTACTTCTGATTTTTTATTCCTTTGAAACTGAATTTTATAAAGAAACTTCTCATTACTGTCATTTAATTCCAAGAGAATATTTTAAATAACTAGATATCTCTCTCATAATGGAATCCAAAGTTAGAGTAACAGAGAGATAGAAAATAAATCGCTTTCTTTTCTTGGAGAATAAGTGTTTGATTAAGACAGATTGACATGTTTTACTACAGTACGTTGAAGGCTTATTGAAGCAGGGAGATGGGCAAGAACGTCAGTCCAAAAACAGTTAATAACACCTGCAATGAAGAAAAAAAGTTTGTATAGGTCCAGGACATATTAATCTTGGACTGCACAAGACTGGAATAAGTTTGTATTCAGAGACGAAACGCATTATTTGGTGCAGGAATTTCGGTCGACATTTATCAGACGAAGCGGTGGAAAATCCATCAGGGAATAACATCTTAATCTAACAGTTAATTACCCTCAAAAGCAGATGTTTGGAGGTTAATTTACATCTGGAGGACCTAGAAGCTTAGCACCAGTTGAAGGTATAAGGAAGAAAAAATACATTTCAATACTAGAAGACAAAATTGTGCATTTTATGCGAACGTTCGCAGGGTATTGATGTGTTTCAACAAGATCTTTCTCCAGACCCTAATTTTAAGCTAGTAAAGAATTTTTTTCAAGAAAATAAATTAATATTTTTGGATTGGCAAATTGGAAAATTTGTACAGTACTGTATGTAATAAAAATATTTTAGTGTGTGTGAACACATCCTTCTATATATAAATCTAAAGTTCTGGCTTAAAGTTAAGATAAGATATCCCCTCGTTATATTATTGTAAAAGGCAATTCGCAGGAAACTCAGTAAACGGTTTCTTAAATCAAAATAGCACTTATGAAATATACCCTAGCCTCCAAATCAAAAAACTAGCTTTTCAAGAGCACTGCAGTCTTTTTACACGAGGGCTAATCAACATTGAAGTTACAGTTTAAATCTCAATCCAAACGGCTAGAAGCATCCATGTCAGCTGTTTGCGTAGACTCTTACTGAAAGATAGCGCCTTAATCATTCGATTCTCACCCTGTAATCAGAATGGAAAATAATAGAGTGAAAATTTGTGCACCAAGATTATCACAATACAACTGGAGACTCTAAGAGCGTATATAAAAATAAAAACCATGGAGCAAGACTGATACAAACATTCGAGTTTTTTAAGTTTTATTTCTACGTCTAGTGTCAAACTTTGAGTTTTTATTTATCTTTTAAACATCTCTGCCTTCTCTCCTTTTATTTCTGTCTACTGTTACTGAAGTCTACTCTTATTCAAATCTATCTCTATTGAAGTATACTCTTTCTTTTTTAATTTTTGCTGTATTAAATTTTTTTATGATCTGACTGGTCTTTTCTTCATTTGTATGTTTTGAAACTCTGATAGTCTTGCCTCTTTCCTTCTAATAATTTCTTGCACCTGCAATTATGCTGCTATCTCTCTCACATTCTACACTCCTACAATTGTTCTTTCTGTCAACTACTAGACTGAAGCTTCCTTACTGTTGGAAACTCTGGATTGTGTGTTAGTGCTTTAAATCAATATTTTATGGCCCTTTCCTTTTAAACTTTTAGCAGTAGTACAAAGGAATAAGTGTTTTTTGTCAACTCGTATACTAACACTTGCATCAAGTTTAAATGATATAAGCAACTTGTTGTTCGGCTTTCAGCTAATTTCTTAAATTTATTTTTTCTGTTTGTTATTACAATTCTGTTAATTCCTCAATTTCGTTGATATATTCTCGCTTTAATAAAAATAATGAAACCAAACATTAAAATATCATTAATTATTCAGAATATAAAATTGCATTCAAGATTTCCTATCTATTTTTTCAAACATTACACGCAAATAAGAAACACATTAAAGAGCAAGAATTCCTAAAAGACATTTTATTAAAATCGTCAACACTATTTTACTTTTTATTTTAACGTATTTTCTTTATTGTTCGAATTTAAATATACTTTATAAAATAAAAGAATATTATTTACCTAAATAGTTCCTTTTTATGCAACAAATTGTTATTTTTTAAAGTTAATATTTAAATGCTAACTCTCTCTCTCTCTCTCTCTCTCTCTATATATATATATATATATATATATATATATATATATATATATATATATATATATATATATATATATATATATATATATAATTATATATATATATATATATATATATATATATATACAGTAGAACCCCGATTTTACGTTGTCCGCTTCGTACGTTATCCCGCTTCCTACGTCATTTTCTGCTGGTCCGTGAAAATTGCCTATACCGATAATGTTAAAATATACCGGATTTTACGTTATCCCTTTCCAGAAAATCCCGCTTAGTGCGTTTTTTTCTTAAGACAAGATCAATATAATTTTTCCTCTACAAGGCTCACACAAACTTTTTCGAGATATTTCTTTCAAGAAAACTTGTTTCTTATCAGTTTGAAGCGTTCTGGCATTCTTCTGTTCCGTCTTATTGTCCTTTTTTTGTGTGTGGTAGGCATAAGGGGTTTCTTCCTAGTGTCAAAATGAGAAGGGTGGGGGAAGGAGAAAAGCACGGGACTCCCGCAAGTGGGGGAGAATAACGGCAATGCCTTTCGATTCTTCGATTACTCTCTGTCAACAAAAGAGAAAGAGGTGATGGATCTCTTTTGATTTGATTGTCCAATGTTCACACTTCACATGGAAAGGGGGGGGGGATTCTATGACCAGACCATGCAAAAGGTTGCATGCTAAATTAGAACTAGTCTTTAGCATGTTGCTACCTTTAGCATGTGCCAGACCATGCTAAAGGTAAAACTGGTTGCAGCTGGTGTATAAAAGTTCGTTTGAGAATAGTAACCATTTTTCTCACTGTCAAGCGTTCTTAACCTGAAGGAAGGATGTCTAAAGGAAAATGTTTCTCTCTAGCCGAAAAGGCAGAAATCGTCGAAAAAGCTAAAGAATTTCATGGCACTAAAATTGATTTTGCTAAATCTTTGGGTATTGCATATACAACTTTGCAAATGATTTTAAAGCAAGAAGCTTCAGTAGAGTTAGGTGCTGAAAAAACGAAAAACGCTTAAGACATCTCCGTATGATGATGTGGAAAAAATTTTAATGGAATGGTTCAAGGATGCCCGGGAATCGAAAATTCCAATAAGCGGATCCATCGTTAAAGAAAAGGCACTTGAAATTGTTGAAAGGCTTAAACTCCAGGGCTTCTCTGCATCGAATGTCTGGATCGACAGATTTAAAAAAAGGAACAATTTATGTTTTAAATCTATCTGTGGAGAATCCGATGGTGTGGATATTGCAATTGTGCAGCAGTGGAAAGAGAACACTTTGCCAAATTTTTTAAAGGAGTACAATCCAAGAGACGTATTCAACGCCGACGAGACGGGACTATTTTTCAACTTGTTACCCTTCAAAACATTGACGGTCAAAGGCGAAAATTGCCACGGGGGAAAGCTTTCAAAAATACTCTTAACTGTTTTACTATGTACTAATGCCGACGGAAGTGAGAAATTAATGCCTCTTGTGATAGGTAGAGCAAAGAAACCACGGTGTTTCAAAAATGTGAAAAGTGTAACCACGGATTACGCTTTGAATAAAAAGGCGTGGATGACTCAATAGCTGTTTGAAGATTTTCTTCGAAAACTGTATAAAAAAATGCGACTGCAGAAGCGAAAAATCCTTATTTTTATTGATAACTGCGCCTCTCATTTGGATCTTAAATTGAAAAATGTGCGAGTAGAATTTTTTCCAGCAAACTGCACCAGCCAACTTCTACCTTTGGATCTAGGAATTATCCGATCATTTAGATCACATTACAGGAAACAACTGGTTAGGAAATCACTTCTTTTTATTTGTTTCGGTGACCTGCATGATGATTCTACAGCAAAGATAAATGTTCTAGAAGCTCTGAATTAGATTTCTGCAGCGTGGGACAGTGTTGACAAAAATGCGTTACCATTATGTTTAATAAAGCAGGTTTCTCGGAATCGAACGATGAAATTAGCCCTTCACCTTCAGATTACAATGAAACGGAAGAAGATTTCTTGGCTGAAGGTGAAAATCTTCCGGAAGTCGATGACGCGTATATCGACTGCGACGCACATCTCATCACTTCACAAATTCCTCCGATATCTAATTTAACCCATTAACGGCCAAAACTATAAGGGGTGAATTTTTTTTTTATACAAATAATATTGGCTATTCATTTGAACATATACAACATTAATTTATGGGTAAAATAACAAAACTGGTCTTAACTTTCGAAAAATCGAGTGTTGCGTTCGCGCAACGTCAGCGGAATAAGAGTAATGACATTAAGTGAGTTCAACTGAACTTCTGCAGGGTTTTCTTTGATTTGAGCACTGGGAAAATTTTTTTAACTTTGTTACACTTTAGAAAAATAATTATCACTTTACAGGTAATTTATTTATTATAAATATTTAACTTATTTTTCCTTTACAAAATTGCTTATTATATCCAGAAAACAGTTTCTATCACGAAAAGATTCACTACAATCACGATGTAGAGTAACATGACAAACTTTGCATGGATAAATTGTCTGGCTATGGCATTGTTTACTACGCAGTCTTCTGCTGTCTTCGGACTTGACAATAAAATGTACACGTTCTCCACGTAATGGCTTTTGCATGCTGAATGTCCTTATCAAGAGATCAGTAAATTTCTTCCCGAGGTAAAGAATAATATCCCGTCGGCAACAATATTCCAATGAACCGTCTCATGTAGGCTTCAGATGCTAAAAAATAGGGGTGGTTCTTTTGTTGAGTGCATGAGTTTGTCTATTCGACGAGAAGGGAATAAACCTCTGAGCCAAAGAGAAGATCAAAAATCTCTGCACTAGTTTTATCTTGTATTATACTTTTCATGGTTCCGATTTGATCTTTTTCTTCATTTTTCGGCTGAGACATATTCAATGGTCCCTCCTTTATCCATTTCAAATCTTCATTTTTTGAATTTTTAAATTTTTTCGAAAGACTTGTACTGCTTTTTGGAGGCAAAAACTTCTTTTTTATTCACACTTCAATTTCGACAGCAGTATCGCATGGTAAATCATCATTGACACTATTCAAAATATTATCATTTCCTTCTTCATCAATAGCCTCTGCTGTCTCTGGTAGAATAACAACAATATCAGTTTAATTCTCGTCATCATTATCTGAATATTCGTCGAAAATTCTTTGAAGAACTTCTTTAAACGTAAAGTATCTAGTTTTAGGCATTTCTATAACCACAGAACGGGGGAAAGTTCTACGGAGTCGAGCGACACATGTGAATACCATTTTCCCGCTGACGTTGCGCCAACGCAACACCTGTTTTTTCTTCCTCCCCCACCCAAACAAAATCAACCGATTGATGGAATGTTCTGATAAACTTTGACCTTAGCTAAAAATAAATCACCCCTAAATCTCACGTTTGTCTCCCTATATTTCTTCTTTGAAAAAGACCAGGAGAAAGTTCTCATTCAAAAATGCTTAACTATCTGTCTAAGTTTGGAACTCGTTAATTAATTAAAAGAACAGTTGAAGGCAAATATTTTTCGATTCGATTATTAACCCTACTCAAAAACTACTGTTAACATAAAATTCATTTGATAGCTAAATTTTTATACGCATTTATTTTGACCGTTGCGTCAACGCAACACCAGCGGTTAATGGGTTTGCCTTCTTCCGATGATAGTGGTGATGAAGATGAAGAAGAAATAACGGAGGTTGTAGTACCCACAGCTCATCAAGCAATTCAAAGCATAAAAAATCTGAAACAATTTTTAGTTTCGAATGTAAACCAAGAAGCAAATTTGCGAAAAATTGTTAGTATTGAACGTGCTGTAGTTGAAATTCTATCGAAAGGCAAAAAAACAAGTAAAGATTACACATTTTTTCCGATAGATCATCCGGTAAGTGTCAATTTTTGAACAATATGCGTATTTTTTTTTAAACCCCGATATTACGTTTTCCCGTTTCGTACGTTTTTTACCGCTGGTCCCATGAAAAACGTAAAATCGGGGTTCCACTGTATATATATATATATATATATATATATATATATATATATATATATATATATATATATATATATATATATATATATATATGTATGTGTGTGTGTGTGTGTGTCTATATATATGAAATAAATTTCAAATCTTTTATTATTAAAACGCCAATCTAAATTTTTTTACCCTTTGGCAATAAAGCATTACCCCTCAAATACAACCCGAAATAATCTATTATATTTTCCCCTAAAGCTGTTGCACGCGCGTACCATTACATAAGAATTATATAACGAAGTCTATTCTAAAGGCTATGACGTGAACCCTTTCGATGATCACCCCATATGACGAGACTTATTCACGTGTCAGTTTGAGACCAATTAAAGTTCAGCCCGCCTGAAAAACCCGCGCTTTTCTCAATAATTCCGATTCTTTTTTGCCTGCTCTCAACCTAACATGACGAGATTTTGAGCTCTCAGTCAAATTACGCGCGGCGTTACGTTGCCGGCATTCTTCCCAATAAACGCCCCCCGAACGATACTTTTCACGCATGTTAATCCTAAACTAAGTATGTAGTGTTTAGATAGTGAAGTATATTTAATCATCGAAATACTGTGAAAATAAAGAGACTTCCATTAGCTTAGATGTCTGTATTATTCGCCTGGATTGTATCCCTACGCCTTTCCCAGTCACTCGCCATTGCCTGTTCCGGTACGACTACACAGTAAGATCAACTCGGCTACGACTACACCCGAATCCAACAAACTAGGAAGTACGAGCTTGTTGAGCTTCGTCCGGTCAAGGATATTACATATATATATATATATATAATTGACTTACGTATTATGCGATAAAAAAAGTTTCGAATTTTCATTCAGTTACTTGGATTTATAATTCAAGTAACTGAAGTTGAATTTATTCAAGTTACTTGAATGTATAATTCAACTGGCTGTTTTTCCAGCTTCTAGATGATTTTATATAAACGTTTCACTATAAAATTTAACTCGACTATTTCTATGTTTAATATTATTTCCATTTGTGAAATAAAACCTTTGATTCGACTTTCATCTAAATTATTTATTTACATCTTCATTAGTTACTCCAGAAAAAAAAAAACAGAATACGTTTCTAGCTGAAGTTCCTGACAATGGAAAATGCTCTAATTATTTATTTATTCATTCAGTAATTCTATTCTTCCTTGAGATATAACATTTCCCATTCACTTGTAAACACAATTTTTTTTCTTTTTTACCACCGAGGATCTCAGTGTTTGTGTTAAAGAAAATATACTAATTATTTCCGAGATGAAAGCAACCTAAACATTAAATCCAAAACACAATTGTCTTTTGCTAAGGAAAAGATATACATATCATTATCGATTACCACTATGGTTACAGTTAGGTGAGCTTATATCAGTTCGGAGAGGAAAAAATATTTAAGCAAATCAACTCACAGGGTCAAAATCCTAAGATTATGTGAGGAATTTTTTTGAGAACTTCTTTGAGGAATGTAAAACTACCAGCATAAGAATATGATATCAAAAATATCATTTAAATCTTAATAAATCTTAATTTTATACAAACGTTATTTTTCATTAATTTTCTTTCCTTTTACGACTTTTGCAATTATTTGTCAATACTCATAAGCTGTTTTAAAATACAAAGCTAACTTGTTTAAATCATTGAAATACAATCGTCGATTTAGAGCAGCTATACTCAACCTTTTTTTCTCTCGGGCAACTTGCATATGCTACGCGGGCCGCAACATAGTACACTATAACTCCTAGTATAATAATTTAAAAAGTAAAATTCAAAACCTAAATTCATTAAAAACGTTTATTTAAAAATGAATATAATTTTTTAAGTTGAGATAAACTTTTGACTATGTTAGACAACTCATTTTTATACTTGCTACATCCCATATTTCGTCTTCTATTAATAGATGTCATGCTCACATTCTGTTGCTTGTATTATTCGTATTACGACTATGTTAGACAACTCAGGTTTATACTTGCTACGTACTACTCTCAATACGTCACCAAGGTGAGAATCAGTGAGCCGAATTCTATATACGTTCTACGCCTCTTGCATTTTAGAATTGGATGATAATGGGGCTTTTAACGGTCACTCTTTGCATTCGATTCTTCAAGTCCTCCTTGTTCATTCCATATTTCGTCTTCTATTAATAGATGTCATGCTCACATTCTGTTGCTTGTATTATCCGTATTACGACTATGTTAGACAACTCAGGTTTATACTTGCTACGTACTACTCTCAATACGTCACCAAGGTGAGAATCAGTGAGCCGAATTCTATATACGTTCTACGCCTCTTGCATTTTAGAATTGGATGATAATGGGGCTTTTAACGGTCACACTTTGCATTCGATTCTTCAAGTCCTCCTTGTTCATTCCATATTTCGTCTTCTATTAATAGATGTCATGCTCACATTCTGTTGCTTGTATTATCCGTATTACGACTATGTTAGACAACTCAGGTTTATACTTGCTACGTACTACTCTCAATACGTCACCAAGGTGAGCATCAGTGAGCCGAATTCCATATACGTTCTACGCCTCTTGCATTTTAGAATTGGATGATAATGGGGCTTTTAACGGTCACTCTTTGCATTCGATTCTTCAAGTCCTCCTTGTACATTCCATATTTCATCTTCTATTAATAGATGTCATGCTCACATTCTCTTGCTTCTATTATTCGTATTACGACTATGTTAGACAACTCAGGTTTATACTTGCTACGTACTACTCTCAATACGTCACCAAGGTGAGAATCAGTGAGCCGAATTCTATATACGTTCTACTCCTCTTGCATTTTAGAATTGGATGATAATGGGGCTTTTAACGGTCACTCTTTGCATTCGATTCTTCAAGTCCTCCTTGTACATTCCATATTTCGTCTTCTATTAATAGATGTCATGCTCACATTCTCTTGCTTCTATTATTCGTATTACGACTATGTTAGACAACTCAGGTTTATACTTGCTACGTACTACTATCAATACGTCACCAAGGTGAGAATCAGTGAGCCGAATTCTATATACGTTCTACGCTTCTTGCATTTTAGAATTGGATGATAATGGGGCTTTTAACGGTCACTCTTTGCATTCGATTCTTCAAGTCCTCCTGGTTCATTCCATATTTCGTCTTCTATTAATAGATGTCATGCTCACATTTTCTTGCTTGTATTATTCGTATTACGACTATGTTAGACAACTCAGGTTTATACTTGCTACGTACTACTCTCAATACGTCACCAAGGTGAGAATCAGTGAGCCGAATTCTATATACGTTCTACGCCTCTTGCATTTTAGAATTGGATGATAATGGGGCTTTTAACGGTCACTCTTTGCATTTGATTCTTCAAGTCCTCCTTGTTCATTCCATATTTCGTCTTCTATTAATAGATGTCATGCTCACATTCTGTTGCTTGTATTATCCGTATTACGACTATGTTAAACAACTCAGGTTTATACTTGCTACGTACTACTCTCAATACGTCACCAAGGTGAGAATCAGTGAGCCGAATTCTATATACGTTCTACGCCTCTTGCATTTTAGAATTGGATGATAATGGGGCTTTTAACGGTCACTCTTTGCATTCGATTCTTCAAGTCCTCCTTGTTCATTCCATATTTCGTCTTCTATTAATAGATGTCATGCTCACATTCTCTTGCTTGTATTATTCGTATTACGACTATGTTAGACAACTCAGGTTTATACTTGCTACGTACTACTCTCAATACGTCACCAAGGTGAGAATCAGTGAGCCGAATTCTATATACGTTCTACGCCTCTTGCATTTTAGAATTGGATGATAATGGGGCTTTTAACGGTCACTCTTTGCATTCGATTCTTCAAGTCGTCCTTGTTCATTCCATATTTCGTCTTCTATTAATAGATGTCATGCTCACATTCTGTTGCTTGTATTATCCGTATTACGACTATGTTAGACAACTCAGGTTTATACTTGCTACGTACTACTCTCAATACGTCACCAAGGTGAGAATCAGTGAGCCGAATTCTATATACGTTCTACGCCTCTTGCATTTTAGAATTGGATGATATTGGGGCTTTTAACGGTCACTTTTTGCATTCGATTCTTCAAGTCCTCCTTGTACATTCCATATTTCGTCTTCTATTAATAGATGTCATGCTCACATTCTCTTGCTTGTATTATCCGTATTACGACTATGTTAGACAACTCAGGTTTATACTTGCTACGTACTACTCTCAATACGTCACCAAGGTGAGAATCAGTGAGCCGAATTCTATATACGTTCTACGCCTCTTGCAATTTATAATTGGATGATAATGGTACTTTTAGCGGTCACTCTTTGCATTCGATTCTTCATGTCCTCCTTGTTCATCCCATATTTCGCCTTCTATTAATAGATGTCATGCTCACATTCTGATGCTTGTATTATTCGTATTACGACCCGCAGCTTAAAGCAAATAAAACCCAACTTCTGCAACATTAATACGCTTTTAACTTTACCTATTAGAAGTTCCTTTCATGTCTTCTGCTGAGAGATATATGCGAGAAAATAACACTGAACACTTCCACTCTTATTTCTTTATTACGTTTTTGGTAATATTTAGTACAATGCCCGAGACACTTTTCACGACGTATTACCATTGTTTAATTTGATTTTTGACAGAGTTTTCAATGACTTACATAACGAATCAAGAAGACACACCTACAGGATTTACATAGGGCTTTATATATTGAACTGTTTAGGGCTAGTCATACATTATTGCTCACGGTGTTTAAATTTACACAAATACGTGTTATGGTTTTCAACAATATTCTAGAATAGTAGAATTTATTTATAAAGGTTTTTTTATAATGGAGATTATTTCATTAACTGCGATTCTGTCATCAAAGTATACGATAAAAACCAATATATTATAAAAAAAATTAAATACTGATATCCAGTGTGATGATACAATTAATTTTGTTTACTCGAACACTTTATGGGAATTAATAATATTTAGTTTAAGCTAACACTTATAAGGGATATAAACAGAAGGATAATATTTACAACAGCTATATACAATATAGAAAGGAGAGATTGTTCCAATCCACTTGTTCAAGCCATTACATGATGCTTAGTGACGCACAGGACCCTTAGACCAGGCAAGGGAAAATTAATATCTCTTTTACATGTGATCGTCTATAATTAACTAACACCCACACACACACCCATATATATATATATATATATATATATATATATATATATATATATATATATATATATATATATATATATATATATATATATATATATATATATATATATATATATATATACATATACAGGGTGAACCAAAAGTCTTGCCCTGATTATAAATATTTATCGTTCTCAAACTATTATAATTAGACCTATGTTTGTTTGGATATATTGTAAGTACAGTTATAAATTTTTTTATAAGACCATTTACCTCAGTAAACTTTAACGTGTGCCCCCTTGGTAGCTCGGAGAATGTCGAAGCGGTATTCCAGTTCCCACCAAGTGTGATTTAACATGTCTTCTGTCACAGTACACAAAGTACATGTTTCGTCTAGGAAATCACGCACTAAAGATCCCTAGTATGGGGGTGCGCCATCTTTCTGAAAAAGTTGCAATAAGTCTAAGTAAATGTTAGGGGTAACGCTTTTTGGGCTTTCTCTTGAATCGACGCCATTCCGGCTCAAAATGATGTCCTCCTTACAAATATTCCCCTGAGTCCCTCTTGAAGGAGCACTAGCGTCATTTATTGCACAAAAAAAACTATTAAAACTGACCTATCCAACGATACAAATGTTACATTATTATATTAAACGATTATTTTGCATAGAATTTTCATAATCAGGGCAAAACTTTTGGTTCACCCTATATATATATATATATATATATATATATATATATATATATATATATATATATATATATATATATATATATACAGTGGAATCTCGATCTATTGTTTTTCAAGGGATCGATTGAAATGAACGATAAATCCGGGAAAACGATCGATTCGGAAACATAACAAAGCGATATGATCGTTGGGACTGTATAAAATGAACGACACATACGGAAAAACGATGGATCCGAAAACGGTCGATCGAGATTCCACTGTATATATATATATATATATATATATATATATATATAAATAAAAACATTTCCTTATAATTAACTCGTATTATTGCAAGCTAACAACGCCCCTCATTTTGACTTTGACCTGAACATTCCAAATTAATCTATTAGATTTTCCCCTAAAGCCACGCGCGGATAGAATTATATAAGAAGAATGTTCGAGAACTATGACGAATCGATCACCCCATAAGTCATGTGTCTTTTTTTAGCCAATTAAAAATTTCAGCGCGCCTGAACTTTCGCGTAAGTCTGGCGTCCTTGCAGTGGTGTAGCTACATATTTAGCGTCCTGGAGCAATGAAATCGATGCGCCCACTTGTTTCTCGGAAGAGTTGTGGTGAAATTTATTTTCTATCTAATCTTATTTCGATTTAAAATTTTACTTGATAACAATTTATTTAAAATTCAAGACATTTCAACAATAAGAAATTCAATTTAATAAATATAAATATAATAATAAAACAAATTATAATTCTTTAAGTACGGAGTGTCTACTAATATTAACTACATATTTTATAAACTGTATTGACAAAATGTACTTATGGATGTCCAGTTTCCACATAAAAAAACTTCAAAATTGTTGTTTTCTCGTTTGCAAATCGGTGAATCACTTTCTCCAGATCAAGTTGACAAGTTATTGTTCTTTCAATTGATATAGGGGCTGTACCGTACTATATCTCACCCCCAAAAAGTCTGCGTGCGAGTTAAGTCCCCCGAGCTGTTTCTAAGCGCATGCGTCAAGAAGAAAAGAATTGGTGGGGAGAATGTCATTACCCTCTTGTGAGAGGGGGACGCTTGAGAGATAAGTTTGAGTGTGGTGATGTGTTTTTTACTTCTTGTATATAATTCTGTTGTATATAGTGTGTGTGTGTTCTGTGCCGTAAATAAAGTTAAGAAAACGCTACCTGATGTCTTTCCTAAAGTGAAAGTGTGATTTATTGGCCAAGTTACGGTACAGCTTTAAGGGAACTGGGACGTTCTCGACTACTCCAAATGTGAATATTTTCAATCTCCAAAACCCCATTTTTTTAAAAGTAAAAATAAATTCTTACATAAGATATTACATTCATATAAACTATATGCTTTTTTCATTGTATTTCAGTCAAAATATATTTATTATTTACATTAATTTATTATACCCAAGTAATCGAATAAGTACTTACCATAAACATTAGTTGAATACAGGATTATATAAAAGTGCGCTTAAAATTTTTTCTATTGCTTAGAAAATCTTAAAACTTGCTTGAATATTGAAATATATATACATATAATTTATTGAAATTATTTTAATATTATTATGTACAGCATATATATATAATTTTTTAAGTTGAATTCAAAACAATAGAAATTCTGAAAAATAGACTAAATTTTCTCTCAAAATTGCTGAATAAAAAAAATTATATCATTTGAAAAAGTACAAAAACACATTCATTCCATTAATTGTTATCATATAAATATTTAAATCAAATTTCACACCTTTCGGATGGATAGAATTGTTTACGAGCGTGCATTATTAGTAGAAAAACACATTTTGAGAAAAACAAGAAAAACTATTTTTTTTTAAATTTTGTCGTAACTTTTAAAGTTTAAAATTGCCTGCACTGTATTGATCTTGTGTAGACACTTCTACAGCATCTCGCTGTCTTTTTTTTTGTCTCTTAAGTGTTCTGGCTTCTTTGCTGACCTTGTGAATTATAATTTCTGATTCACAAATCCGAATTCTGTCAATTTTTCTCAGTGCACTACAAGTGTTACTACCTGGATTAATCTTTAGAGCTTTTAAAACTTTTGTTCGGCCAAACACACCATCATTGAAACATATAATTGCATTCACCATGCCAGTTTGCAATGTTTCTTTACTAATAATTGTGTTTTTAGGAACTCGTTCCCATACACAGTTGTTGAAACTTTCGTTTGGGTTTTGAGTTTAATGTGAATATTTTCAATCTCCAACACCCCATTTTTTTAAAGTAAAAATAAATTCTTACATAAGATATTACACTCATATAAACTATATGCTTTTTTCCTAGTATTTCAGTCAAAACATATTTATTATTTACATTAATTTATTATACACAAGTAATCGAATAAGTACTTACCATAAAGATTAGTTGAATACAGGATTATATAAAGATACTCTTAAATTTTTTTCTATTGCTTAGAAAATCTTAAAACTTACTTGAATATTGAAATATATATACATATAATTTATTGACATTATTTTAATATTATTATGTACAGCATATATATATAATTTTTTAAGTTGAATTCAAAACATTAGAAATTCTGAAAAATAGACTAAATTTTCTTTCAAAATTGCTGAATAAAAAAATTATATCATTTGAAAAAGTACAAAAACACATTAATTCCATCAATTGTTATCATATAAATATTTTAATCAAATTTCACACCTTTCAGACTGATAGAATTTTTTTACGAGCGTACATTATTAGTAGAAAAGCACATTTTGAGAAAAACGAGAAAAACTATATTTTTTGAAATTTTGTTGTTAGCTTTAAAGTTTAAAAATTGCCTGCACTGTATTGATCTTGTGTAGACACTTCTACAGCATCTCGCTGTCTTTTTTTTTTGTCTCTTAAGTGTTCTGGCTTCTTTGCTGACCTTGTGAATTATAATTTCTGATTCACAAATCCTAATTCTATCAATTTTTCTCAGTGCACTACAAGTGTTACTACCTGGATTAATCTTTAGAGCTTTTAAAACTTTTGTTCGGCCAAACACACCATCATTGAAACATATAATTGCATCCATCACACCAGTTTGCAATGTTTCTTTACTAACAAATGTGTTTTTAGGAACTCGCTCCCATACACAGTTGTTAAAACTTTCGTTTGGGTTTTGAGTTTGCCCATGCAAGCATTTTAACAAAAGCTCTCTTGAGCTAAGATCCCTGAACACTTTCTTTATAGCTATAAGCACTGGTTCTGGAAGAGAATGCTTATGTGAATATTTTTCACCCGTTTCAAGACTTCTGTTGTACCCGCACCAACTGTCAGCTCCCATAGGACACAAACCATGTTGAGGTTTTTTATCGGTGGACAGTTTATGAAAATATATAGCCCAAATGGATCTGGACATATCTTCAACAGATTTTCCTACGTTTCTCCGAATAGCCAAACCATAGTACTTTTGAAGTAAAAGAATTTCTGCATCTGTTAGTCTGCCACGTCCAGAAATTTTTTTCCCGTCTGAAAGTTTGGTGCATTTCATATTATTTCTGAGAGCTCTCAATCTCGCCCCCATTCTTTTTTGGACATGGCCTAAACACTCGAGTTTTTCCACAGAAATGCCTTCACCATATACTTTAGATTCCTGAATTCGTAGAAATCCTTTAGAATCTCCATCACCGAGATATTTTAAGTACCTAACATTTCGACTGTTTAGGGAACGCTGAAAAATTCTCAGAGCTCCTTCACTCTCCATGCCTGCACTGAAACCAGAATAGTTTATTTGACAATTTTCACAATTATCATCTTTATTTCTGCACAAAACAGTATTTTGTAAGAACCTCAAAATCTATCACCTTTCCATTTTCAAGTGAAGTAGCTGTGATTACACCATTCAGTGAAGTATGTCCTCTTTTCTGCCATGAACCATCTAGGGCCACTGATATGTCCCGACTGTTTTCAAAAGATGACACTGTCTCCTCAATATTTTTCTGCATTGAATTTAAAGATACCTTATGTAAAGCGTTGGATATCTGAGAACTGTACCTTTCAAATTTAGAAGGTGGTGGGGGCAAGTTCATCATTGCACAGAATGTATGAGCTGCAGATTTGCCTTTCCCAATGCATCTCATACCGTACACTAAACGAACATTAATATCATATCCAACATCAGAAATAATAGAAGACATTGTACTACTGCCACAACCACACACTTTACAAATTGCGGAAATGTTTACTGCAAGTCCTTTCCGACTGCTTTCGTTTTCAATCACATCAAAACAATTAGAACTGTTGCAATGTTTACAATTTGAAACTGCATTCAAAAGTACACTAAGCATGTTCAAATCAATTATTATATTCTTACTTTCGCACTCACTGAAAAAGCCACCACTATGATACTCTTCATCATCAGAAACTTGAGCACCTTGAATTTTTTGTTTGGATGCACTGATTTTAAGCTGATCTACAGGAACGTTATCAACGTGTTTTGTTTTTGAAAATTGATTAGGATGACACTTTCTTTTTCCAAATGCCTTAGATCTTGCCATTCTTGAATTATACACAAGATACAGAGATAAAAAGCAATCGCAATCTAAACAAACTGTATCAAAATCAGATAAAACAACAGTCGCCGAATCTAAAAAGCACGAGATTTACGAGTAGTAAAAAAATCACACAGCTTGTAATATAAATAAGGTAGAGTTGAGTAGTTGCCTGCTTACATGGAGCTTAGAAATAAAAGAAAACAGGGAGTAAAATTGCAAAATAAAAAAGTGAAAACTTGATGTTTTTATGACGTTTCGACTCCCTTAGTCCCTTTAAAAGGGGCGTGGCTCTGTTTGTTTACATTTTGATACCTTAATTAACTAGTGTTAAATGCTTCAAACGTCTATGTGTTATACATGTTTAGAATCAGAAAAAGACACTCTTTCTTAAAAAATTAAAATTGAAAAATCGATTTTTTGAAGGTACAGAACGTCTCAGTTCCCTTAAATGGTGGATAGCGGTGGTACAAAATCCACTGACGATGCAGATGTGAGTTGAATACCTGCCTTCGTTCGAAATGTCGAGTTTGGATTTAGAAGCAAGATCGGTGAGTGCCAAGCAATTTTTTGTTTCCTGTTTGTTGCAGTGGCAAAAGTGAAAATGCTTTTATTGTTCATGTTTTTGAGTAAATAGATGAAATGTTGGGCATCATTGCCGTTGAATTAATTGCATCATTGCAAAAATTAAATGTTCAAGCATCATTGCTTATTTGTAACCTTTGTGTATATTCTTGGCATCATTGCCATAGTACAGTCAAACCCGCTTAATGGAATATCGGTTAAAAGAATATCCCGTTTAATGTAATAAATTTTCAATGTCCCAAACCGTAGTAATTTGTTTCTGTGTTAAATTTCCCGGTTAATGGAATATATTGTTTTGAAGTTATCCCGCTTAAAGGAATAATATTTAGCCTTGACGATATCGATCTTTTTCTATTTCGCGCACTTCTTTTCAGAATTTTTTTTTTGTAAAGAGCAATAATGAATGTGCAGAAACTAAATGTCTTTCAAAGCAATTTTGTCACTTCGTAGAAAGTGTCCAATTGCAGGAAATAGGGATTTCTTCGGTTTTGAAGGGCAATTCATTGTTGCTGTTTTTGCTAGCCGCAACCCCCGCCCTCCCCTTATTGCTCAAACGCTGGCCTACGTTTCCCTATTCAGAGAATGAACAATAGGCTTCACCCCCAAATGAGAGCTAGAAAATGAGTGG
Organism: Dolomedes plantarius; assembly: GCA_907164885.2. Taxonomy (NCBI): domain Eukaryota; kingdom Metazoa; phylum Arthropoda; class Arachnida; order Araneae; family Dolomedidae; genus Dolomedes; species Dolomedes plantarius. Next base: position 185,104,347 of record OU015495.1, on the reverse strand, counting down.
GTGTGTGTGTGTGAAGGAAATGGGAAACTTCAACAGGTCCTTATCTTGAAGGGGACGTGGATTACCAACTGTAACGAATCTCATCGGAGAAGCGCAACATTTAACTTGGGGGATCTCTAGCCTTGAACATTTAACTGCACATTTTCTACGGCGATTAGTTCGACAGTTCGCGTTCGTGAAATCAGTAATCTTTCTTGTGCTTTACAATGTCTTTGAGACGAAAAGATCTTACTTTAAAAGAAAAAGTAAAAGTCATAGAGTTCGCAAAAGTAAATAAGTGTTTGCAATCAGAACTCTCAAAAAAGTTTGAGATATCCCAAGCTCAAGTTTCGAAATTGTTAAAAAATAAAGAAAAAGTCTTGAACGACTGGAAATGCAATAAAAATTTTAATCAAAAACGAAAACGTACAGGAAAAGAATCTGAAGTTGAAGATGCTCTTCTTCAGTGGTTTGCTGAAAAACGAGCTTGTAATGTTCCTATTAGTGGATTATTATTGAATCAGAAAGCTGAACATTTAGCACAACAGTTAAATATAACTGATTTTAAAGCTACAAATGGTTGGTTGTGCAGATGGAAAGCAAGAAACCAAATTTCTTTCAAAAAAAATTCACGGTGAAGCAAGTGATGCTGATGAAGCCGCTGCCAGTTCTTGGAAAAATGTAGTATTACCTGCTTTATTACAAGACTACATTTCTTCTTGTATCTATAACTGTGACGAAACAGAACTTTATTACAGAGCAATGCCTGATGGGACTTTGTGCTTAAAAGGCGAAAAAGTTGTTGGAGGAAAAATCCCGAAAGACAGACTGACAGTTTTATGCTGTAGTAATGCTGACGGCAGTCATAAAATGTCTCTTTTTGTAATCGGGAAATCCAAAAGCCCACGATGTTTTAGAGGTGTAAAACCCCTTCCAGTTAAATACGAAGTGAATTCAAAAGCTTGGATGACTGCTAATTTCATTCAAAACTGGTTAGTGTCATTTGACAATGAGATGAATAAGATGAAAAGAAAAGTTATCCTTTTTATCGATAATTGTCAAGCCCACAAAGTTGACGTACGACTAGAAAATGTAGCACTTCATTTTTTGCCTCCGAATACTACACCTATTTTACAGCCAATGGACCAGGGAATTATATCACTTTTTAAGAGGAATTATAGAAAAGAAATCGTTAAAAAGATAATAGCTTGCATAGATGATACTAGTGGATTTTCTATCCATAGCTCAACTAGTAAAATTATTAAACATTTCAGTTCTTACAGCTGTTCATATGATGAACAAATCATGGAATAATATTTCCTCTGACGCAATAAAAAGTTGTTTCTTAAAATGTAAATTTTCAACACACGTAACAAATGATGAATTAAATGATGAATCAATTACAAACGCAAATGATTTACCACCAGAAGGAATGACAGAAGAAAATATTTCCAATTTTGTAAACTTCGACAATGATTTGGTAGAATGTGGTGAAACTTCAGACCCTCAATTTGATCAAAGCGAAGTCGATGAAGATGAATTTGATGAAGAATGTACCATTAAAAAGGTTCCGTCACATGTTGAAGTTAATAAGGCTTGTGATATTATAAGACGTTTCTTGGAAACGAAGACAAATGCAGACTTTCATTTATTTTATAAACTAGAAAGTAAAATAACAGATTTGATGCACTCACAGAACAGTAAACATTCTAAAATATCCAACTTCTTTAGCAACAAATAAGTAAGTAACATTGCAATTATTTCCAAAAAATTAAGGGAAATTTGTATATTCTACAATAAAATTAGCTCATTTTTCATCAATTTTCTAAATTTTAATGTGTTTAAATTGTTTCTTACTTTTAATTAATAATTGTTTGTTAATTATAATACTTTAAATATGCCTATGATTTAGGCAATTTTTAATGCTTTCTAGGTTTAAAATTAACTTTAAACATTGTGGGCGTGTCAATGTGATCCCGGATAATGGAATATCCCGCTTATTAGAATAATTTTTCGTGGCAAATTGGCTATTCCATTAAGCGGGCTCGTATGTATATTAATGTGAACATCATTGTTCTGATGAAAAGAAATATATATTAAGTGTATTTTTCCTTGGGCATCATTGCCATTGAATTAATTAAATGTTTAAGCATCATTGCTTATTTGAAACTTTTGTTTATATTCTTGGCATCATTGCCATGGTGTATTAATGCGAACATCATTGTTCTATTGAAAGAATATATATATATATATTTTTTGTTTTGTTTTATTGGGTATCAATGATATTGAGTTATTGCATCATTGCAAAAATTAAGAAACTAAGTTAGTCATCACAAAGCTAATTTTGTATGATTTTTTTTAAAGTGTCGTGGGGCATCAATGCCAACTATTATTATTTCTTGTGTATATATATATATTTGCGTTCTGAAGTGCACAGTTTTTAAAATCTAAGAATTGTCGTAAACGGAATTAATTTGTCTTAATTGTATGTATATCATGCTAACAGGTGGAGCATCATTGCTCAGATAGAAATATTTTAGATATTTTAAATAAGTGTATTTAATTGTGTTAATTATTTTGAAATTGGCATTGAATGTTGCATGTGTAAAATATATTATGTTACGTATGAATAATTGATTTCAAGGAAATCCAAAGTAATCATTTTAGTTACGTTTCTGAAACAGAAGTAAAGTCAGTTACTTAAATTGAAAGTTTATTAAAACGATATAAAATTTAAGTAAAGTCAGTTACTTAAATTTTATATCGTTTTAATAAAAAAAAACAAAGCTTTACTTAATTATTTTAAGTTTAAGTAAATCTATTTACTGTTGTTCTACTTGGGATAGTGACAAAAGTTATAGTTAGCCATTTTTATTTGTGCCAGTAATTTCGATTTCTGTTTGAATAGTCCTAAATTTTTTGAGTCTACGAAGCTTTTTGCCTACAAATATGGCTTTTCTTGGTCGAGGAAAGAAAGAAGATCTAAAACTTTTAGCTGAAGAATTAGGTTTAGAAGTAAGGGCTGAATTTAAAATAGCCGACATCAAGAACCTGATTATAGAGAGCAAAAATTATGAAGAAGATTTTGTCATGGAACAACTTACTGTAATCATAGACAGCAGGAAAGAACGAGAAGAAGAGAAGAAAAGGAGAGAAGAGCGAGAATTTGAGGAGAAGAAAAAGAGAGAAGAACGAGAATTTGAGGAGAAGAAAAAGAGAGAAGAACGAGAATTTGAGGAGCAGAAAAGGAGAAAAGAACATGAATTTGAAATGGAAAAATTAAGACTTGGAACTGTTGCAAGACCAGTTAGTAGTGAATCCTCCCGTTCGAAAGTTGACCTCCGACAATTGATTTGATGAAAAACAAATCGATATTAGCTTGTACCTCCAACTTTTTGAGAGACAAGCTGAATGGGCACAGATTGAGTCTGTAGATTGGGTGTCCCATCTTCTAGGATTGCTTCCCTATGATGTAACAGAGTTGATAGCTCGTGAACCTGCAGAAGACGCTAAAAAGTACGAGCATGTCAAGAATTTGCTCCTGAAGAGGTTCAAACTTAGTCCTGAAAAATTTCGCCAGAAATTTGTTAAGCATCAGAGAGGTGCCGAGTCAACATGGGGAGACTATGTGTATGAACTGGAAAATTATTGCAGAGAGTGGGTGAAGGGTTTAGGAATCTCAACTTTTGAACAGTTACTTAAATTAATGGTAACTGATCAATTAAAACGCCGTGTTCCCGTCGAAATTCGTGATCACTTTATTGACGAATGGATCGAAATGATTTCTCCGAGTGATTTGGCATCAAAACTTGATGCTTATGAAAATGTCAGAGGGAATGTTAGAAAGAAAAATAATCTTAACAAAACTGAAGAAAGATTTGCTCCGAAGTCCAAACAGAAATTTGCTTCTGACTCTAGAGACAAGTTAGAGAATAACACTCAGGCTAGAGCTGAAGGCCAACAGAGGATAGAGCAACCCAGATGGCCAAAAAGAGATGAAATTTTTGAAAAAAGAAGACGACCACAATGTTATGAATGTGGCTCTTATCAGCACATCAGACCTCAGTGCCCTAAACTGAAGAAAATCCCGGAATCAGCTGCAAGCGTAAATCGAATCGGAGGAGGCGAAGACGAGTTTTTGCTACCCTATACCACGATGGGGCAAGTAAATGGATTTGACATGCCTATTTTACAGGATTCTGGAGCAAGTATAGACATTGTATGCCAAAAATACATCACTCCAAATATGTTTACTGGAGAACATGTATGGGTACAACAACCTTTAGATCTTGCTCCCACCTGTTTACCCTTAGCTGAAGTGAAACTGGTTGGTGACTTTGGAATTGTTATCACGAAGGCAGCAGTAATTAGGGATGAATTAGATCAAGGTAGATATTTGTTAGGAAACAGAACTGCTTCTTTGCTAAATGACATGAAGGAACAAAATGTTCTCCCATGCCAGTTGAATGCAATGCAGACAAGAAGGCAAAAACAGCTTCAAAGAGAGCTTGAAGAAAAAGAAGAAGCGACAACGGAATTAGAAAGTGCAACAGTCCATCAGGAAGATAGTGAGTTGGACAAGAATCAATCATTTCTTCCGTGTATAAAAGAGGATGACCCCTCCCTCTCACTTTTGAAAGTAGATAAGGAGACTTTTACTATTGCACAGAAGCAATGCAAGGATTTGCAGCCATTGTTTGAAAAGGCAGGTGAAACCTCATCTGCAGATACGTCCAAAGAAATTTATATCGTGAAAGGTAACTTGCTGTTGAAAAGAAAATTTGATAAAACCGGAAAACAAAGGCTATTACTAATTATTCCTGTAGAATATCGAGAGCATTTAAAAGCTCTATGCCACGAAAGTACTTCAGCACATCTCGGCGTGACAAAGACCAAGGATATTTTGGCAAGACATTTTTTCTGGCCAAAGTGTTTCCAAGAGGTGGAAAATTATGTACGCAGTTGTGATGCTTGTCAGAGAGCAGGAAAACCAAATGACAAAAAGAAAGCTCCAATGAAAATTGTTCCTGTTATTCAAGAAGTTTTTTCTAAAATAAATGTAGATGCGTGTGGACCATTACATGTTACACCTACTGGGAAGAAATATATAATCACTGCAATGTGTTTATCATCGAAATATCCGGATGCGGTCGCTGTCACAGATATTAGTTCAGTATCTGTTGTAGATGCTTTACTGCAAATTTTCAGCCGAATGGGGTTTCCAAAGGAAATTCAATGTGACCAAGGAACATCCTTCATGAGTGCTCTTACAACGGAATTTTTGACACGATTTGGAATCAAGATTGCTCATAGCTCTGTTTATCATCCTCAGAGTAATCCCATAGAACGTTTCCATCGTACGATAAAGCGTATTTTACGAGTTCTTTGCTTAGAAGCCGCACCAGATTGGGAACAACATATTCACTCAGCTCTCTTTGCATTACGAACTGTAACTCATGAAAGCACAGGGTTTACACCAGCGGAGTTAGTGCATGGCAAGAATTTGAGAACTCCCCTGACATTATTGTATGAGAGTTGGTTGCATCCGCCTGAAGTTGAGAATACAGTTGTCGAATACGTTTTTGAATTGCTAAATAGACTTAAGAGATGTCAAGAGCTTGCGGTTGAAAAAATGGAAGTAAACGGAAGACGTGGTATGATAAGAACGCTGTGAAAAGAGAGTTTAAAGAAGGAGATTTAGTTCTCATTTTGGCTACAAATAGAACAAATAAGCTGGCAGTCCAGTGGACCGGACCAGGAACAATTCTGAGTAAGATTTCGGATACTAACTACATCGTCAGCACGCCGAATAAGAAAGAAACGTCCCAAATTTATCATGTAAACCTTTTGAAACCCTACCATTCGAGACCAGAATTGATTAATTTTCTAGATTGTAGCGAAGCTGTTGAACAACCAGAGCTTTACATTGATTTCCCAAGCATGGAGTCAAATCCCAATATTTTTAATTTTGCTGAAATTGTCCAAGAGAATCAGTTGGAGAAAAGATTGGAATCCTGTCAAATTCAGCAGTTGCAGGATCTTTTATTAAAATATTCTAAAGCCTTTTCTAATAAGCCTGGTATGACACATCTGGTTGAACATGACATAGAATTAATAGATGATAAATCGGTAAGAGCAAAACCATATCGAATGTCTCCCAGACAGACTGAAATTTTGAGATGCGAAATTGAAAAGATGTTGCAATATAAAGTCATTGAGGTTGGAGTATCTGATTACACATCTCCCATGATCCTTGTAGAGGTTCCAGGCAGAGATCCAAGACCATGCATTGACTATCGCAGGCTAAATGAAGTCACAAAGACTGAATATTTTCCTCTCCCAAACATCGAAGAAAGAGTAGAACTTGTTTCTTCGGCGAAATTCATTACTGTCCTATACCTTGCCAAGGGGTACTGGCAGATACCTCTCAGTCAAAGATCGCAAAAATTGGCGGCATTTGTTACCAGTTTTGGAAGTTATCGTCCTTTACGAATGCCATTCGGGCTAAAGAATGCCCCGTACTTTTTTAGCAAAATGATGGCTGAATTATTGCAAGGGTGTGAAGAATTCGCCGTGCCATATTTAGATGATGTAGCAATTTTTTCTAGTGATTGGGAAGATCACGTTAAACATATAGATAAAGTCCTAAACAGAATTTCAAAATCAAACCTAACAATTAAACCTTCAAAGTGTATGTTTGCACAAGAATTTGTAAAATATTTGGGACACTATATTGGACAGAACCAAAGAAGACCTGCCGAGTTAAAAGTCCAGGCTATCAAACAGTTCCCAGCTCCATCTACTAAAACTGAAATACGAGCTTTCCTTGGGTTAGCCGGCTATTATCGCCGATATATTCCCATGTTTTCGGTAATTGCTGCACCTTTAACTAAAGCTTTGAAAGGAAAAAATAAAAGAGGGTGTATAAATTGGTCGCCAGAGTGTGAGTCTGCTTTTCACCAATTAAAAAGGATTCTTAGTTGTCAACCAGTCTTATATGCACCTGATTTTAGTCGAGAATTTTTACTTCCAACCGATGCTTCCGATTTAGGAATGGGAATCGTTCTTTCTCAGGTGGACGACCAAGGAGAAGAACATCCAGTGCTGTTTCTCAGTAAGAAATTCTCTGAAACGGAAAGACGTTATTCTACCACTGAGAAGGAATGTGCCGCTATCGTTTGGGCTGTAAAGAAACTGCATTGTTATCTTGATGGACAAAAATTCAAAATTAAAACCGACCACAATCCATTAGTGTGGCTCAGTACAAATGCCAGCTCAAACCCAAGATTAATGCGTTGGGCATTAGGACTTCAACCATACAATTATGAAGTAGTGCATCGTCGAGGAACTTTACACAAAAATGCTGATAGCCTTAGCCGTGTTCCATGGCCAGATTAAACGGAAAAAAAATTCCTTTCTCACTGTTTAATTTTGTTTATTTTATGAAGTTTATTTTTGTAAAGACTGTTCGTTTTGCTTGTTTTTATTTGCCTAAGAAAAGAAATAGTAGAAAAGGAAGGTTTCTGTTGTAAACAATATTAAACTATTGTACTAATTCCATAATAATTTCTTCCTGTTATTAGTATATGTTGAATTTTGTGTTATGTATGATTTCTATTACTTATAGCATCTAAGGTATTTTAAGTTTATGTATTGCCACTGTAACTTTCAGCCTTGGCACTGCACTGTTTTCTTTCGCTGTGTTTTGTTTTTCCCTACCTTTTCTCGCAGAACAACCTGCTCGAAAAGTCCTCGGGGAGGAGAGGAGTTGTACCGTACTATATCTCACCCCCAAAAAGTCTGCGTGCGAGTTAAGTCCCCCGAGCTGTTTCTAAGCGCATGCGTCAAGAAGAAAAGAATTGGTGGGGAGAATGTCATTACCCTCTTGTGAGAGGGGGACGCTTGAGAGATAAGTTTGAGTGTGGTGATGTGTTTTTTACTTCTTGTATATAATTCTGTTGTATATAGTGTGTGTGTGTTCTGTGCCGTAAATAAAGTTAAGAAAACGCTACCTGATGTCTTTCCTAAAGTGAAAGTGTGATTTATTGGCCAAGTTACGGTACAGGGCCAAAGAGCTAAGACGGTGTTGTGAGATCCCTTACCCCTAAAGAAATATTTTTAAAAATCCCCTTAGAAATTTTTTAAATATTTCGTAGGGAGAATCTAGGGCTCCCTACGAAGAGCAACATCAAACAAAATTTTAACTTTCTAGAACATATGTACCAGAGGTAGGTTTAGTTGTTTTTTTGGGGGGAGGGGATTAAGCTCCCTTAACCCCCCTAAATTTTGTATTTAAAAAAAGATTTCTTTCTGCGCACCTAGGGCCTAGGAGAAACTACCATACAAAACTTCAGCTTCCTAGGTCTCATGGTTCTAGAGATACAGTGTACGTACAAGGACGGTCCTTGTACGTCTTTTTTGCGTTCGCTTCCAAACCGATAACATGTAGTTTTGAGCTGCGAATATATATATTTTTCTTGCTGTTCCGGCAGCGCTAGAATGAGAATTATCATGTTAAAATTTTCAGCTATTGAATTGTGGGTGTAGCAAACTGTACCTGAACCACTGAAATATTTTTTAAATAAAAAACTATGTAACCAGTTATGTGGAGGTTTGTATCTCTCGCCTGGATTTGTTTGTGTTTGACTTCTCAATTTCGCCTGGCTCCTGTTCGACCACACCCATTGCCAAAAACTCTGTACGACTACAAACCTGGAGTATTCTGAGGACAGTTGCATATCCACGAAATGACCTTTATAATATACCCCGTCAAAGATCTTACAGATTAGTCGTCAGTTATATGACACACACACACACACACACACACACATATATATATATGGCTCTTAAGTTTTATTCAATTTCCTTTAGTTATAGATAAGAAATAATTCATCTAATCATAATTTGTTGTTATCTGTGTAAATAACGACCGGAAAACAATTTTATGACTTTTAAAATAATTTTAATTAAGTTGGATAGGAAAATATTACAGGCATTTATATTACACATATTTTTCGAAACATCAGAAGTTATTATATAATTACTTAATGAGTTCTTAGGGAATTGAGATTTAATTACATGCGAATAATTACTGTATGAACATTCTGTAAACATAAGTTTTAGTTAATCAGCTACTGCTTATAGTATTAAAATAACTTTAGAAAGGTAATTTATTACCTAAATTATGCTAGAAATGCCGAGACAGATAATTGTTTAGAAATAGTTTGTTATTGCTTTAGGGCGAACACTTTACAGAGAGATAAATCACGTTTTGGCAAATGTAACTAAAGAATATGTTTAAGTGACGATTTTAGAAAGTGTAGTTTCGAATTTTACAGTAAAAAGCTGGTATTTAATTTTTTATATTTGCTAATGAAGAAATGAAATGCATACACTGGCAAAAGAATTTTCATAAATAGAATTGCAAATAAATTTTACAGAAAAATTTCTTCCGAGATTTTACAAGCTGTAGAATATTATGTATATTTCGAGGATAGATATATGACATGGTTAGCAAATATATTTATGAATGCATAAACTTCTATGTAAATGAAAAGTCTCAAAACGATATGTTTACATTGTATTTATTTAAGTAACTACAATTTTAAAGTTTGAAAATGTTTCTAAATATTAAATTCTGTATGTAAATGCATGTAGAGAAGTAATGTAACTGCTGGCTATATTTTTCAATACACTTCCAATAGTCTATTCAGGTATATTTAAATTTTCTATATTTTACTCTCTATACAAATGAAAATAATTTATACTGTTTTTTACTGCACTGAAGGTACTTAAAATTCACAAATAAGTATTTTGTGGAGAATAACTCCTGGTTTTCAAAAATGTGTTTCCAAATTGCTAGAAATTTCCAAAATGCTCAATGACTTTAATTTTCTTCTGATTTCTTCCAAATTTGTCACGATTGTTAACTATAGTGTTTGTCCTAAATCTGCGAACCATTCTTTGAAACCCCAAATATTTTTCAAATTTAAATATAATGAAAATAGTAGAAACCTGCAAAAACATTAATAACTGGTATATTTTAAAAAATGTATTTTTAACTTTTGGTTTATACAAAATCAATTCAAAGTATAATTTTGTTTATATATATATGGTAAACTTATATTAAAAATACTGAAGGGTTTAAAATGATATGGAACGTGCATGGAGCATTTTGAATAACGCTAGCATTTTCTATTTATTTTTTTTTGAAAAACATGTATTATTCTGCCAAAAAATTCTTATTTTGAATTCTATTTGTCTTCATTTTAATAGAAAAAATATTAATTCTTCTCATTCTTCAAAGGGATTTCAAAATTTAAAATTAAAAAAATTCGATGTTGAAGGTTTCTTGTTCCCTTAAAATGCCTTTTTAATTGATGCTTTAACCCTTTGGTGAGCGCCTGTTGCACAGTGAAAATGCCTAAATCTAGACTGTTTAATCACTTGCATTCAATGAATTCTAGTTAAATGAGCAGAAAAGTGGTTAGTACTGCCATCTGTTATCAGTTTAAAGAGGTAAAAGCATTTTGCAACCTTTAAATGGAAATTTTTTCAAGATTCTTTAGGTTAAAAAAAATTGGGAAAAAAATCGGCATGGTTCAAACGGTAGAGGTTGTAGCCCCTGAAAGAGTTAAATCAGAGACTGTAGTTAAGAGAAATTAGAGTCTGCCTTTTACTGTAATTAAAAAAAAAATTAGTAAATATAATTTATGTCTGCAATTTACTCTGGTTCTTTATTCATGTTTGCTATTTAAAAAATTGAAATAATAGGAAGTTGATAATAATGTTCGGAAAATCTCTCCTCAATATTCTAATAAGATATTTTTGCTCAATACATTTTTGTTTCTGATTCGCAACTTCTTTCTGTCATTACACAAGGCGGTAGAAGGATTGGGAGATCAAATCCCCAAACAAATAAAATATTCTTTTCAATTAATTTCTTAAATTCCCTCTGAATTTCTAATCTTCTTTAAATCCGTAAAGAATTTAAGCAGTATTACTACATTCTGATTGAATGTATTGAAATAGAATATGAAGAATACTTATAAGAGTTATCCCTATCATCTCTTGATAATTTACGAATTTAGAGGTATTAGTATTTCAGTGATATTTACATTCTGTTAAGCCGTAAGGATACAGGGATAGCCTAACTTTAGCAGTATTCGAAATACTAGAGAATTTTAAAATAGAAATGTTGATTTATGTTTTTGTTTCAAGCAGTTTCAAACTTCCGAGAAACGAGGCATAATGTCACGCCGGAAAGGCTGTATGTTCTGATATGATGATTTCCCGTGGTTTCTACGAAGTGGAGCGGCTTATTTTGAGTGGATTTAATACTAAAATATAATGCTACATCCAATGTTGAAATTCAAAAGTAACATATTTTCCATGGTTTTAGAAATATTATACCGGTTTGAAATGAAATTTTTAAGATAGAAATATGTATTTGAAGAATAATATTTTTATATTTAAAACTTTTATTTTCTATTTCCGCAATGTATGGTTCAGAATAATAAAAACTTATTAATTTATATGATTCTTCCTTCAACAATATATATGGAAAAAATTGCTCTTTGACTCAGCTTAATAAATCTCAATAATAAATCAATCTCATAATAAATTAGTAAATCTCAAAAACTTTTGCAAGATTTTTCATCGCTTTGATATTTTTTTTTTTGTTGTATGTGAAGACATGAAATTCTCTGAGAAATTTTAAGAACAATTGTAAGAATTTAATATTGAAGATTCTAATTTTCCGTATTTTATTTATAGAAGGACTGTCAATCAATTATGTTCTACAGAAATTCTCTAAAATATAAACAAGATATAATCAACATAAAAATATACATAAGAAATTTGGGACCTTGAGAATTTCATTTATGGAAAAAAAAATTTAATGCAGGAAGCATAATTTAAAAATATATTTTCACTAATCTGTGATAAGAACATTTATATGAAAAACTAGCTGAAAACCCGCACTTCGCTACGGAGTACATTGAAATTAAATACAACTGTCAATGTACGCAATTAATGCCAATATATATATATATATTTATAATAAATACGACGATCAATGTATACAATTGATGTAAAAAAAACAAAAAAAATATATTTATAAAACCACCGTATACAGTTTGAGGAACATAATATATTTATTGTATTTTAATATTTTTTTGGATAATGTCCAATGGTCTGCCGCATTAGCAAGAAAAAAAAAATTTTTTTGTCTATTTAGCTGTTATGCACGTGACGATAAATTTATTTAAAGTACCAGAAAAAGAAATCACGTGATCAGCATTTAATAAATTAAATTCTAAAAATTAATCTTTAAAAATTCACCAAAAATCAGAAAATAAAGGTAAAGATTCGAAAAAGATCTCATTTTAAGGAATCTTTATGATCTTTCTCGTGATATAAATTTTATAACCCTCAGATTATTATTATAAATGCAAACTGAAAAAAAGTTACTAAAACAGCTTAAAAATTTAATTTTAAAAAATCTAAGAAGAATTTTTGAAATATCTCTCTTAGTGCATCCCTACACCATAAGAAGAATCGCCATGCAAAATTTCAGCTCTTTAGGTCCAGCGGTGTGGTCTGTGCGTTGTATGTCAGTCAGTGAGTCAGTTACGGAACTGTTTTATATATATATAGACTAGCTGAAAACCCGCGCTTCGCTACGGAGTACATTGAAATTAAATACAACGGTCAATGTATGCAATTAATTCCAAAAAAAAATAAATATATATATATATATATTTATAATAAATACGACGATCAATGTATACAATTGATGTAAAAAAAAAACATATTTATAAAAAAATCGTAAGGGATATTTTTATACACAAAATAAAGTCCAATCGTCTGCCGCATTAGCAAGAAAAAAATATTTTTTTGTCTTTTTTTTTTTGGCACGTGACGATAAATTTATTTAAAGTACCAGAAAAAGAAATCACGTGATCAACATTTAATAAATTAAATTCTAAAAATTAATCTTTAAAAATTCACCAAAAATCAGGAAATGGAGTTAAAAATTCGAAAAAAATTTCATTTTGAAGGAATTTTTATGATCTTTCTCGTGATATGAATTTTATAACCCTCAATGTATTATTTTAAATGCAAACGTAAAAAAAGTTAAAAAAACAGCTTAAAAATTTAATTTTAAAAAATCTAAGAAGAATTTTTGAAAAATCTTTCTTAGTGCACCCCTATACTATTAGAAGAATCGCCATGCAAAATTTCAGCCCTTTAGGTCCAGCGGTTTGGTCTATGCGTTGTATGTCAGTCAGTCAGTGAATGAATGAATGAATGAATGAGTCAGTTACGGAACTGTTTTATATATAGAGACTAGTTGAAGTACCCGGCGTTGCACGGAATTTTAAGAAGGTTTGTTAACCAAAATCAATTTAAAAAATTAACACAGTATAAATTAGCCAAAAATAAGCATGTGAAATGTTATACATATCTCAGTATTTTGGTAGATGCAGTCTTTCATTATTGTACCACTAAAAGCTATAAAGTAAAAATGTCAAATTGTGGAATGTTTGTTAACCAAAATCAATTTAAAAACTTAACACAGTATAAATTACATAACCAAAAAAAAAAGCATGCGAAATGTTATACATATCTCAGTATTTTGGTAGATGCAGTCTTTCATCATTGTACCACTAAAAGCTGTAAAGTAAAAATGTCAAATTGTGGAATGTTTGTTAACGAAAATCAATTTAAAAACTTAACACAGTATAAATTACATAGCCAAAAAAAAAAGCATGTGAAATGTTATACATATCTCAGTATTTTGGTTAGATGCAGTCTTTCATCATTGTACCACTAAAAGCTGTAAAGTAAAAATGTCAAATTGTGGAATGTTTGTTATCCAAAATCAATTTAAAATCTAAACAATTTAGCAAGATGTTTGGAGCAAAAGAAGCTTATAAGTAAAGCATAAAATATACATACATTTATAATAAACCACTAAAAGCTGAAAAGGAAAAATGTCAAATTGTCTTTTGGAAAGTAAAGCTGAAAAGTAAAAATGTCAATTTGTCGAATGTTTGTTAACCAAAATCAATTTAAAGACTAATCACAGTATAAATAACATAGAAAAATAAGCATGTGAAATGTTATACACCCAAATAATTTTTAAAAAATCCAATATAAAAATATATAAATTTATAATTAACTCCTCAGAATTCATCTAGATTTAACCTTTCATCTTTGAAGCAAAAGAAGCTGAAAAGTAAAACATAAAATATATACATTTATAATAAACCATTAAAAGCTGAAAAGGAAAAAATGTCAAATTGTCTCTTGGAAAGTTAAGAGTTTTAAAAAGTAAAGCTGAAAAGTAAAAATGTCATTTTGTCGAATATTTGTTAAACAAAATTGACTAAAAAAGTAAACACAGCATAAATAACATTTTAAAAAAACATGTGAAATGTTATACACATCTCAGAATTTTAGTAGATTCAGCCTTTCATTTTGCAAGTTTAAATTAAAAATGTCCAATTGTCTAATGTTTGTTAACAAAAAGTAATTTAAAAACTAAACACAGTATAAATAACATAGATTTAATAACAGTATAAATATCATAAAATATATATATTTATAATAAATCACTAAAAGCTTAAAAGTAAAAATGTCTAATTGTCCATATAAATACCTCCATAAATGCAGGATTCTGTAGCCAAAAAAATATATAAATAAAGTATTAAAGTATTTGTTAAAGGCACTGACTGATGAAAAAATTAACAGAAATCTGCAGTTTGGGCTACACGCACCATAAATGCAAGATTCTGTAGCAATAATAGAAATATTCTGTCCTTATTAAACTCCATATAAATCTCTGTTCAATTAAACTGATCCAAATATCATCTGAAGTACCTTCATAAACTATGTTTCTCGTTTCTTGATTCGGGGTTCAATATGAATGTTTGTTAACCAAAGTCAACTTAAAAACTAAACACAGTATAAATAACATAGGAAAAAAACATGTGAAATGTTATACATATCTCAGAATTTAGATAGATTCAGCCTTTCATCACTAAAAGCTGAAAAGTAAAATTGTCTTTTGCCTTGTGAACTCTGCATGAAAAATTAAGCATAGTATAAAAAAGGGATGGGAAATGTCATACACATCAATACTAAAAAACAACGAATAAATTTTGGTTCGAATTTGACTCTTAGTGTGCTTCACTCTTGAAAATAGTTGTTCTCAGATGTACGTGCTTCCAAACGTTGATGACCAGAATAACGCGTGACTATGCAGTGAAGGATATTTATATCTGGGCAGGTATGATTCATGAGTACAACAAAGAGACTCGATTGAATTTCTCTTTAAGTTAGATGTCAGATTGCAACTCTATGCATTCCATTTGACAATTTGCTAGCATTATATCTATATCGACTGTAAATAGAATAGAAAACATGCAAAAACAAAAATTGTTTATTTTCCCCGAAGTCCTGAAATCGATTTTAAATTCTTGTACTAAATCGGAAAGTAGGGCTGCGTATTTTATAACATTTTTAGAATTGTGCTTGGGAAATTAAAATAGTAGCATTAAGATTTTTATGCAGTTATAGGCATTTTAGCTAAATTTCAATAAAAATTACTTCAAATTGACCAATTTATAGAAAAAGTATGCTATTTACAGTTAAGTTTTTGTTTCTTTTTTTTTAATTTTTAAGTGCTATTTTACCATAAAGCACCAAAAAAACCTTTAAAAAATCATTTTTTAAAACAAACAAATGGAATAGCTAAACACAAACATAGTTAACCGTAAATAAATCGCAAAACTGTGCTTAAGTTTAGACTGATTCTTTTTAGTTAAGATATACTAATTTTTATGCTTTTAAAAGTACATCGTGAATTATAAAATTAAGAACAATATAAAATACAGTAATTATTGCTTCTTTTAGGAAACAACAAAACAATGTTTCAAATTCAAACTTGTGTAACTACTGCCACTCGCTGCTACTGTCGTCTGATGAGCAAAAAAAATTAAATAATTCAATATTATTCTGATTTTTCACGTTAGTGGAAAAAATGCCACGCCCACTTTAGAGTCACTTGAAATAATTAAACACACACAAATATATAAATTACACAAAAGGTTTTTTTTTTTTAAATTCTGTAATGTGTCTAAATCTCCACTATGGAAATATATCGGAGAATTCCATAATTTTAATAAGAAATTTCTAAAATGAAAATAGCAACAAATAACGTCTGTTTATAATCTGAAGACGATGTTAATTTCACTGAAATGTTTTAAAATATAAATTTTAGATAAGAAATATTTAACGCATTTACTACGCATTACATCGTTTCAATAAGAAATGTCTGAAATGAAAATGGCAACAGAGAACGTTTGTTTATAAAATAACACGGCGAAAATAAACGACGATCGTTAATCGAAATGTCTTAAAGTATAAAATCTGACTTGAAAGATTATTATTTTCATTTATTATTCTGGTTTAATATATAACTTGAAACTTTTTGATTTTATTTATTTTTATCTTTTCGCTCGCTATTTGCCAGCTAACCCTAACGTGGACGCCATATTCAGAGGGATGATGCCACAAAGTGTAACAGCTTACATTTAGTTTCAAAATTGTGGTTTTTTATTAATTAAAAATCAACGGTAATTAATTTCGATTTTTGAAGTTCTTCAGACCCTCGGCTGTTTTTAAAGACGCCTGTATGTAAAATTTCACGATCGTTGCTCCTAAACTGTGGATTTCTATACAATTACAGAGATACAAACATTCATTTTTATATATTAGATAGATTGTGCATAGCCTTATAATATTGGGATGAAGCATTTTCGATATTGAATGATGTTTCACTTTTATCCGGAGGTAATGCTCGAGGGGAACTGCGCTCTTGGATTACAGTCGCGAGACTTACAATCCTAGAGCAATCCAGATCCTTAGATTGTAGTAGGAGTGGATATTTAAGTAACGAGAACTCGTAGAAACTGATACCGTCGACGAGAAATAACCTGCAATGCAAACTTTTGCAGATTACGCAGAAGAGTAGATTTACACTTTATATGAGAAGGTAATTTTTATTTACAAATAAACTATTAAGAGCCTCTGTTGTGTGTTGTAGCTTATACCCCTTGACCGACAGCAGCATCAGATCAAGGCCATTATAGGCTATTGGGCTTGAATTTACGGCTCCGGTTTTAACTCATCACCACAATAGTCGGAGTCAGGCTTGGATGAGGGTCCGTTGCCGTAATTTTGAACCGAGTCAAGGGACGAGACCGGTACACTTGACCCCGCATCTCCAGAGTAAAATTTTGAGAACTTGGAGGACATTGCAGCCACGACAGATTTTACATGCACCAGCCGCCATTAGCGTACACGGCGGTGGATTTGTCACCGGCTAGCATCGAACCATTGACCTTCAGATCACTGGCTCGCTGTTCTTGCCAACTTGGCCAATTTAGAGCCTCTGATAAGTTGGAGAGAATTTGCTCAAAATTCTCTAGTAAAAAATCCATGCTTTTTAACATGGGAATTTTAAGTTTGTCTACTTAAAAAAGTCCTTTGGAGCAATTATTTTTTATCACTTAAAGTAATTAATAGAAACAATATTATTAAAACTCTAGGTTTGTCTGTAATTCTCTGAATAATAATACCAAATATGTAATTCTACAATACCGCTTATCTGAATACAAACAGAACAAAACACATTTTTAGTCTGAAAGTATCCGGTTATTGGAAATAAGTCTCCAATTAGCTCCCGAATGGTAATTAAAAAATTACGGAATTATAGTAAACTACCAATGAAAACACAACCTTTAATTGATCATTCTTAGAACAAAGAAATCTTTAAAATTAACCGAATTACTAAAACGTCACCCCGACACTTTTTGGGATAAAAACAGGAAAACAATCTTATCGGGACTACTTGCTATTTTAATGTAAATTTGCACTCTATTCCTCAATTTTAAACGAAAGGTTTGTTTAATTTACGGGCTCAGTACTTTCCTCTCATAGATCGTAATATCGTTGAATTCTATCAGAACAATGTTGAAGTTTTTCATTTATAGTAATAGTAATTCAGTTAAGGGGGTCCAGGACACAAAATCGTTCGAATTTTCGAAAACAAATTTATAATTAAAATTTTTTGTGTTCTTTTTCGCTTAAAATGAGGTTTAAATTAGGTTTCTATCTTAATTAGAACAGGAGAAATTATTATTTTTTTTGCAGCATTCCAATAGTAGCCAATCGATGTTTAAACCTGTAAGTTAATTTTTCTGCATGATGGGCTTTTTCCTCATTTCTCTTCTTTAAATTGTTATAAGTCAAGTACCGTTAGAGATAAATTGAAACTTGTAACATGTCTTTTTAAACTATTTTACTTTAATTTTGATTCAGCAAATTTGAAAAAAAATATTTACTTTTGAACATATGATTTTTTTAAAAAATAAGTTACATCATTTTTTTCATCATTTTTAATCTAAATAATTTAAATTTTTTTTAAATTTAATATTTTAAAAAATGGTGAATCAAAATTAAAACTTAAATATTTCTGTTTAATTAAATGAAAATGTTTAATTCGACAAATAATATTTTGAGTTATACCGATTTTAAATTACCCCAATTTTATTTAAAAATTTAAATTTTAAATTTTTTTAAAAACTTTTTGAGAAGTTTTATAATGTGATTTTGTTTACAAATTATATGGTTAACCATCACAAAAAAATTCAAAATTTTAACTCAATAAATAAAAATTTATTCAAAATGTGTCCCGGACCCCCTTAAAAAATCTCAGGTTGCCTCTTCTAACGAAACTACCGCGGGTTATTAACGTAGGATTACTTATCGTTGCTTACCTCTTTTTTTTACGCATTTTGGATCTTTTCTCTTTAACTGCTTACTCCTACTGGGTTTGGTACGCTGCTAAAATTTTAACTCGCGATGCAGGAAGGACTTTTTTCTTCCCGGAGGACCTTTATTGAGGAATGTAATACTACGTTAAAAGAAAGGTATTTGAATAAATATCCCAGCAAGGTAGCCCTAAACCAGGGAGAAAAAGGACCATTTCTAAGTAATTTTAAATACGGGAAATCAGTTGATAGTTTCATCATAAACACTTCACGGGCTTCCAGACAGGTCATTTCGCAAATGAAACATGAATATTAATTTACGGATCCTGTGGACTAACAAAAACAGATTGACAAAAAGTATTAACTATTTCAAAATAAAATGTCTTAAGGGGATATTATTCACATTTAGCTTGAATGGTGTAAAACCTGCGGAAAGTCGGAGACGCAATTGGTTCAGTGCTGTCTAGTCAAAACAAAATGATACTCAAAACATTTAAACATAGAATCTAAATATTTTAGCATAAGAAAGCGTAGTATCTGGAACACAACACAATGCAGTGCATGTATGGAGACCGCAGTGTATTATCTAGAGGATTATACAATAGAAATTGCAGAAAAGATGGGATAAATATTTAGTTCTCTATTAAAGTTCACACATTTATTTCTATCGTATTATTTTGAAAATGTAAATCCACTAATTAATTTGTATACAATTTTTATGGCTGCTTTAATTGTAAACGTTCTTTTTCATTTTCAACTTACCTTTCAAAAGATATCATAACTTACACTTTGAATTTTCTCGTAAATTTCATTGCTAACAACATTGTTAGTCTCGGTTTATATTTATTTTTTATTTTGCGTAGTAAGAAGCTTTTGTTAATTTTTTTAACGCTACTCGATTTGGTAGAAGAAATATTAGTTTATTTGAATAGTTAATGATTAAGAACAGTCTTATACATAGGCGTAGCGTGCTTCTAACTTATTTTCTTTTGGGGGGGGGCACTAATTGAATTCAGTTAGGGCCCTCCTCAGTGCATTGACTGCCGGGCCGTCCTTAAAATATGAAATATTATGAGTTTTTTTAAATTGAATAACAATAGAATTGATGATTCAAAAGTTTTCAAGTAGTATTCAAAAGTTATGCAATGAGAAAAATAAATAAAATATAAATAAAACGAGGAAAAAATATAGTATTAAATTTTAGTTATGGATCATATCATTGTTAAAAACTATGTTAAGGCTAAAGACATAATCCGAAACTTCAGTTTCACAGTTTGAAAAAAGCGGGGGAAAAAATCAACTTTCTTAAAATTTTCCTGCAATGTTTCGAATTTAACTGAACTTCTTTTAACGTTTAATTTTATTTTAAGTTAAGTTGGGGTGGGGACACGTCCCCCCCCCTCCCGACGCTACGCCTATGGTCTTATATAAGAGCTCTACATTCAGTGTCAAATTGAGAATTTATGCAAGTTCATGACCGATTTGCTGATAGAAACAACTTTGGCAGGGTCTATAGACATACGGATATGAGGAGAGCAATTCAGCACTGGATGTGATACTAAGAGTGTGCTACGCATGCATATCAACTTTTAATCTCGTCTAGGTTTCACTCACACTAGTATAATGTATTACAATGTAAAAAAACGAATTTTGTTATAATTTTATACATAGCTGATTCATCTTTGATGCTGAAAAATGAAATCATTAGAAATTCACCTGATCACGTGTGTACCGCTAAGTGAAGACAATGTTGAGGAATTAAAATAGGTTTTTACCCAAACACGGTGATTAACTTGCATTTTGCCAAACTTATATAAAACCTAGGTATAGTCAAGATTTATTTATCCAATATAAATAATAATGTGGATATTTAATTATTATTTTTTTTCGAGTACTTCATCTATGTTTCTGACCGTTTCATAC
Organism: Dolomedes plantarius; assembly: GCA_907164885.2. Taxonomy (NCBI): domain Eukaryota; kingdom Metazoa; phylum Arthropoda; class Arachnida; order Araneae; family Dolomedidae; genus Dolomedes; species Dolomedes plantarius. The sequence continues at coordinate 185,083,603 of OU015495.1, read as the reverse complement.
CGTATACTCGAAATAAAAAGTTTTAAAAAATTCAGATCTTCATAAAAAAAGAGGAAGGATATTTAAATTGAGTCGATTACCATCGCCAAAAATATTCAGGAATTTTAATAATATTTATCTTAATAGATTAATGTGAGGCTTCATATTATAAAAAATATAAAATAAATATTAAATCTCAATTTTTAATCGGTTCAAAAATAGTGCATCGTGAAAATTTTGTACCCGCATTATTTCTTATCCATAACACTAAATAACTGAGATATTTGCTCTAAAACAAAATCTTTTGATATTTAAATAAAGTTATCTTTCCGAGCATGTCGAAAGATCTGTTGTATGCGTATTTGTCTTCCTTTAATTGCAAACACATACAGATCATTCGTATCAAACACAACAGGTTTATATATTTTTACATTTATTAATCCGATATACATTATACACGTAAGAATTTTTCTAAAGTCATATACTTTGACATATACTCGACTCTTCCGCAAGATACACATATAGCAATTTTTATATTTTGTTAAATTTCCATTTAGTCCGAAAGTACGAAAAGATGTGCATAATAAAGTGGATTACCATAGCATATAATATATTTCCAAGAAATTTCTTTCAGCGAAATGCTATCGCAGATTAGATTTCATTTCTAAATAAACTAAATTCAGAAATTTTTGTAAAAATTGAATTATATTTGCCGTAAAAGGAGACACGTAGCTTGTTATTTTCCAAAATTTTCCAAAATGTTGAAACTCAATTCCGAAAGATTTCAAACGCGATTCATCCTGTAGGTTTGAATCCAGCCTCCACACTGCTGTACTCCTACATACAAAATATTAAGCCACTTGTACTTCTACTTTGAAGAAAATATTTTGATATTTGCATAATAGTTAAATAAGGTTCCGACTATTTAAATAAGGTTATATTTAAATAAGGTTCAGTGTTATAGTTATTTGAACTAAAGACTATTTCCATGGCAAAATATGTCTTTATTAGAAAATTCCTTTACAGAAATTCGATCGAAGATTTCATTTCATTTTAGAAAACTACTAAACTTTCGGCAAATTATATAATATCTGTCATAAAAGAAGAACACATTGGTTCTCACTATTTAAAATAAAAAATTAAGTTTGAATTTCAATTCCCGAAAGTCCAAAGATCTACACACCGTGCCAGGTTCAAACCCGCATCCACACCGTCTAATTCCTGCGTCCTAACCTATAATTCAATCAGACATTTTCTTTGAGCAAATTCTAATGATATTGTTCCGTTTTCCTGGGTTCGTTAAGATTGAATAAAATCTGTTCTGAAAATTCACATAAAATAAATTTATTATTTTGTAAATTCTTCAGGCTAATGCACAAATTAAAACATAAAACAGGTAACAAATGTATTCGTAACAAATGTATTCTATACAGCAGAAAATTCTGAAAACACAAGTCAGGATACCAGAATTTTCAATACAATACACGCTAATTAAAGCAGTTTCAACACAGCCAATTCTTACTAGGAAATTGAACCGAGTTCCAATGCCAATGCCAGGTATATGTATATATTTCCAAAGCGCCCCCAATAGATCAGTCTCAGCTAGATATTTCTAGAAGCTTCCAGAAAGGTTTAGTCGGCAAGTTAGCGACCATTTGGCGAAATATCGCCAAATTTGGCGACCAAAATAAGTCACTAAATCCATCACCAATTTGGCGATAACTCTCATATTTCGCGAGATTTCCATAGACTCCTGTGTTAAATACATAACTATAGGAGCTCTGCCATAGAAGCCTTTTTAACAAAACAAAATGCAATATTTACAAAATAACGTACCAATATGGAAATAATGTTTTCATTCTAACATTTACGCGAATCTTGTCGGACTATGTAGTAATCAAAATATGCCTACTAATTTGCTTGTTAATGAAAGGTAACGAAGAGCAATACAGATAATCGGAATTGATTGCAACAAATGTACATATCTGAGATTTATTAACCCAATATCAATAACACATGTGATTGTGTTTTTTAATCCATATATTTTCGATATATAACCGATAGGATTTCAAACCTTAAGTTCATTTGAAGAGAAAGCCCTTTTAGCAATAATGCAAGGTTCTTCACGAATATATCTCTAAATGTTCCTATATTTTAAAATTTTAAACTACGATGTCTTTAATGCCTTGTGGGAAGTAATTCGAAATTGAGACACTTTTTTACATCGCCTGAGTGTTTTAACTGGATAAACTATACACAGCTGTTCAGAAGCATGCTTTTAACATTCAGGCTTGACATAGCGCCATTATGATGGGAGTAACAATGATTAACAATGCATGGCATAAATCCATACTTAAAAATATGTTGCATCGTTGAAAAAAAAATGATTATGAAAAAAATAACGTCCTGTCACGTTGCCCTCAAAATTGAAGATAGGGAGAAAAGTATTCAATTATGAAATTTCTTTGTATCGCCATTGCACCTGGATTAAGTAGCAGCTAAGAGAGGTAAGATATCTTCGGAACGCATCCTCATTACGGATCGTTACAACGTTTTGTATCATAATATATTTTAGTCAGTTTCAGTGATTAGGTTTTATTTATTTTTTCACGTTTAAGAAATTTATAAACTATTTTTTTCTTTTGCTTCAAATAACATGAAATATACTAGAGCATAATTTGTTGGTTTCAAAATTTTCATAGATATTTGAGTAAGTTTTCATTTTCTTCAAATTCCACCTCCTTTTTATGTTAAAAACATGTTACAAATTTTATTTATGATGTTGATCATGTCTTATAAAATACAATATTTAATTTTATTCAAAATGATACCCCATCATTGAATATTTTTTTTTAATATATGGTAAATTAACTAGGTGAAGGTTCATATTTGACGTGTTTACATTGCAAATATGCAAAAATTATCTCAGAAAATTAATTTCTCTGAGTGTAATGCTACGCGCAACAACGCAATGCAAAATTGAAATTCGTAAAAGTGAGCCATATTTTCTATCCCCAAAATATATTTCTTGTTCATTGATTGTGAAACAATATAGATTACAATATTAGCAATGTATTCAGGAATTAAATTTGAAAATTTTGTGTAAATTGAACAATTGGGGAATTATCTATTGAGAATTGAAGATCAGGATGAAAATCATGATTTTCAGTCTCCTAAAGGTGATGATTCCCCTTAAAACATGATAGTCTCTTAACTATTCGAAAGAGACTGTACATCTATTATCTGGTACATGTAGAATTCTCGTTTTTTTTCAATTCTGAAGACAAAAAGAAATTAGTCTCACCTCTTTTCCTTTTAATAAATAAGATTACAGAGTTTAAAACCAGCATTCATTAATTAGGGTCTAACATTTACAGCAAACATATTTAAAAATTTAGTTGTTATATCGTGTTACGTAGGAGAAAAGTTATACCTCTCCCAATGTGTTTGGTTATGTGGATTTTTAAAATAAAAGACAAGGCACGTAAAATAATAGCAATAATTTATGTTACAGCTTTTTTTCCTCACTTTAAAGAAAACACGTCTCAATTTTACTCTGCGAGAACGAATTTGTAAATACACAAATGAGCTAAAAGAATCTAGACTTAAAAAAATACAACAATTATACCTTTACCAATGGGATAAATTTAATTGTCTGTAGAGGAAAAGGGAGTCATTATGCTATATTTAAATTTATAAATAACCATATAATTAAATTACCAAATACAATTACCATACTATAAAACATCTCACTAGATGTTTCATTAATTATCATACTACATTATGAAAAAGGTCTACTTTTTAAAAATTTAATTTAGTGAGTATACTTGCGACGTTTTTCGTCTTTTAAAGTCACCCTCCAATTAAATATACTCCACATAATAACATTACTTTTTTAGTTTATTATAAAAAGGATTAGCAATTAAAAATTAAAATGTCATCTTTGAATTGAAAATCACTAAATAGTATATTTAGTTCTTTGAAAATGTTGAAGCTTTAGTCCAAACCTAATACAAAAGGAAATAAGTAATTTTTAAACTTTTATTTCCTTTATAAAGAATTTTATGAGTTTTTACGCATATAATTATAGTGGTATGTTGGTTTTCATTGGTTTTTTTCTACGTTTAAAATACATTAGAAGATAGATAATTTTTTAAGTCCTCGTCGAAGAAGGTACTATTAATTAGGTGTAAATAGCATTGGCAATGTCCCAGTAGATTAATAAAAACTCTATGCAATTACGATGCAAATCTGAAAATCCAATAAAGGCTCAATTAACATCACTAATCCTTCCATGAATATGTTATTTAGTTTCACTTATATCACTGTTAACAGATTAATTTTACATATTAAAAAAAAATATATTTTCTTCTCAAAATAATCTAATTTGGAGTTTATTTAATTGATATATACATTCATTCTTAACTATATGTTTAGTATTAATATGCTCAGAAAAACTGAATAACTTAAAACCTTCTTTTTACATTTTAACTTCTCCGTTTCGAAATTTTATTTCATTTGTGACATCACTGCAGCGTTGATTCCGACATTAAAAGGCATTAAATACCTAAAATTCTTCTTAAATTAAAATCCTTTATTGGATAATCCCTAGAATATGCATACAATTGCTAATAATTTCAAGGCTAAACTTTTTGGCTTTAAAGACATATTGCAACTTATAACACGGAAGCATTTCACCGTGCAACCAACAAGATGTTCATAGTTTTCAGCTTTCTCATTTCCAAGGAAACGTGAGCACACTGATTTGAATGACAGCCAGGCTTCTTTTTCTGCTTGTGACAGTTTATTTTCAAACTCTTCATCATTAATGACTGCTTTAATTTTGGGGCCAATAGAAAGCTCTTCTTTTACCTTTGCCTCACTTAAATTTTTGAATTTGTTCCTGAGATTCAAGAAAGCCACTCCTTCTCTGTTCAGAGCTTTTACAAATATTTTCATCAAACCAAGTTTAATGTGCAATGGTGGAAGAAAGACACATTGCGGATTCACAAGTGGTTCATGTGATATGTTTTTGGTGCCAGGAATGAAGTTTTTTCTTGGAGGCCACTGTTTAAGGATGTAGTATTATTTTTTTTTGTCACGGCTGTCCCATTCGCAGAGAAAGCAGCAGAATTCAGTGTATCCCTGTTGCATGCCTGTTAACATCCCAATAACTTTCAAATCTTCACAAATGTGCCATTTGAATGTAGTTTGCTCAATTAACTTCAGTATAACACTAATAACTTCGTATATTTCCTTTGTATTTGCAGAATATGCTACAAAACTGGAGATGGACAAATATTTCTTATTTGGAGGAGCACTGCTTTGAGACTACGTCTGGAAGAGTCAATAAACAGGCGCCACACTGCTGGATTATGTTCATGTCTCAATGCCTGAAATACACCATTCACATCACAGCAATATACGATGTCTTCTTTCTCCGCAAAATGGTCTACAAAATGGCTGTGTCGTCTTCTAAATAAACTTATTTTGTGAAGCGTCGCTTGCCGCTACACTATAGATTTCCATTGCTAAAATGTGGATTTTGGGGGAAATGGTGAGAGGTAAATAATTAATAAAACTAATTACAGATAAAAAAAATTACAGATTCGTAATTTTCAGTAAATAAATATACAAGAAACACATATTTTCATCTGAAGGACATTTTTCATGTTGTACAGTGAAATCTGTACAGACGTCACAACTGCATTGCGTCGCATTGCGTTGTTTTCAGCATTGGCGTCATTAAAGTAGATTTTGCTTCATTTCCATACTGCCGTTCCAAGTTCAGTTCTACACGAGATAAGACGTTAATTTTTGAAATATATATGTAAGTAAATAATTTATCATTGCATATTACTTAAATTGCTTCGTCTTCACTTCGGCATAAACTCTTTGCATTTTTACACTGTTCTTATAAACATAACTACAGCTTGCACCTATACCCTTGTTTAATATGAATGTTGTGTCTTGTTTCACACGGTTTCGATTTCCACGATTTGCGATTAGAACGCATCTACCGTGTAATCGAGGGATAGGTGTATTTCAATTTTCCTTTGAAGTCTGACTTTAGTTCCATTACATATGTCTCCGACTCAAGTCTATCGCTAGTTACATTTTGACATTTCAATTGGAAGGTTATATTTTTAGAATAAGCTCAGTTATACGCTTTTTCGAATAAGGTCTCTTATACGCTTTTCCGAATTTTAAAATCGGACATACATTGCTAACATAAGTCACAAATATCTATCTAATATGTCATATGAAGAAATATTTATAGACGACAGTTTAACCTTTCTTTACGCAAACTTAAACAAAAATATATTTGTCCTATGAATAAAAGTTTATAAATTCAATAAAAATACGACCAAAAAAAGCTCCAGTTATATATGCCTATTTCATGATTATCTTGTTTTTATGACACATTAAATCCCAGATTGGGATGAGTAGGCTCTCCGCAGAAATTATTATTATTATGATAAATTCTGTTTCGATTAATTGTGATTATGGTTTCTACACTGTATGCTTTGCAAAAACCTATTGTCTTCTGAAATCAATTCTCTTAGAAGAAAAGAGTAATACGGAAACATATATAAGATTGAAAAAATGTTTTCAAATGAAGTTTGAAGGCAAATAAAAACATAAAATTAAACCTTCACATTTATGGCCACTTTTTTTACCTTTATATCATAATCTCAAAGTAGATTTTTATTTGGAGTTTTTTAAAAATCTAAAGTCAATTGGTTTCATAAACTAAGTCATACATAAGCATACTTGATAAATATTAAAATTATATACGATTTTCAAACATACTATAAAGCAATTTTCATTCTTTTGTTCTATTAATAAGAATTGATATCTGTAAACTTGTAATTTTTTTTCTAATTTGCACAAAAAAGGTTGTAAATTATATAATTTTATTTAATTAAAACTCACGGCGCAACAGTCCGATGTGGACCAGGGCCGGCGGTACCCATCTCCGCTTTCGTAACCGTGGGCTTGGGGTGCCATACAGCATATGTCTCAGTCAGGTGGTCAACCTGACGTGGGACCCCAGAGTTTAGTTCCCAAGCATGCTTGGTCCTCATTTTATCGACCCACTGAAGGGATGAAAGGCTGAGTCGACCTTGTCCAGTCACAGGGTTGAACCCTGGACCTGTGGGATGACAGCAAATTTTATTTAATAGGAAAGCTAAATTTCATTTTAAAATATTAAAGTCGGAAAAACATTTATTTACACTGTTTTTTACGGCAGAGAATATATTTTGTTTTCTAAAAAGAATTGCAAAAGTTACGAAACCTGTTTTTTCATTGTATGTACCTTTATAACTGTCAATGTAATTATTGGACATGCGAGGTATGTCTATTAAATAACGTGATTCTGATTTCACCTTGTATACAAAGCAGTCAGAACCGGTTATAACTTCATACGTAGTAACCTTGAACATGTTTGAATCTCAAGGCCAAGCGGCAACACTCTGACGTTCAGTTGATTGTGAGTCGCCATTTAGTATGGTTCTGTTTTCTAATGAGTGCCGAGAAAAAGTTTAAAAGTTGAACAACTTGTAGATTTGAAATTTTAAGTAAAATTGCTCAACACACCAATAGAAGGTTTTCAAATGTTTACTACGGCCTGTGACACAAAATTTAACCAGCATTTTTATAAGGAAGTTATGAAACAGCTGAGAGAAAGAGTCAGAAAGAAACGGCTGCAACTTTGCAAAATGGACAGTGCTCCTTCTCACACAGTCTTTTATGGTGAGCGGTTTTTGACCGACACAGTCACTTACAGCAGCTGAACATCCTCCATATTCGTCCGATTTACACCCTTGATACTTTTATCTTTTCCCAAATGTTAAATCAGTGCTTCAAAGGATACATTTTGAGTCAGTTGATAATATGAAGAAGTAAACGGCAGATATGTTGAAACAACTGACATAAATTAATTTGCTCCATGCCTTCGACCGATGAAAGACAAGACTGCAGCAATATAGTTCAGCAAATGAGGAGTGTATTGAAAGGGACAAGCATTAAATGTGTAATACCAATAAATAAAGTTAAGTTATTAAATCAATTTCGTTATTTCATAGACATACCTCGTACATATATCAGTTGATATATATAAAAAAACGAATGCCTAAAAATAAAAATAAAAATCTAGAGGAATGATTAAGTTAATTCTCAATTTAGAAAATTTACCACAAAGTGTTTATTTTTGTCCTCCTTAAAAAAAAATAAGCTTCCAAAAATATTAGGAGGCTTTCAACTTTCTCTTACTTTTAGAAAAGTAATTTTTTTCGAAATATTTTTGCATCAAGTATATTTAGTTACCGTAAAATATGTCACGCATATAAAATACCAGAACATCTTAGGAATTTCAAAAAACAACTTTTTACTCTATTTGTCTCCTTAATGATACGGATATAAGCAAAAACTCTAACAAGTCTTTTTAACTTTACATAGGCGACATATGCTATATAATTAATTTAGTGATGCATAAATACTAAACATTAAAAACATTTTTACTTGTAAATTTGGATCTTTCTGTTAATTTTTTTTCAAATTCCAGTGGTGTTCTATAAATTTATAAGCTATTTTATGCGAAACTGCTTCTATTTATAATGAGTGGTATATCACAATATTTTTTAGTTTTCTCAACACTAAATATCAAAAATTGAGGTGTATTTTAATTTACCAAAACTAAAAAAAGTAACTATCGTTATCAATGTAATCAATTCGGACCTATAACATTTTCTTTTGATAGTCAAGTAAAACAAATTTATTCTCATATACATACACGCACATATATAAAAAAATAAAAAAATAAATAAATAAATAAATATATATATATATATATATATATATATATATATATATATATATATATATATATATATGTGGGGTGTACTGGAACTGAGGAATGACGCCTTCATACACACTCACAGGGTTTATTTTATCACAAGACACAAGACACTTAAACATATATAATGAAATTAGGTTTCTTAGCTCCTACTCGAGCAAAGCGATCTCTCCTTCGCTAGAGCGTACTTCCAACTCCTGACTGGCGTATTTCGTCTTCGAACAAGAAGTGGTGGGAGGGCCCTCTAGCGGCTAAAAGTAACTCGCTCCCACATTCGGCATCCTGACTCCCGTTTTCGGCCTCGAAAACGACAGTCAACATCAAACTATGGATCTTGAAAGTCTCTGAAAAATAACAATACAAAGTAAAAAAAAGAAAAGAAAATGGAGTGTTCAGAATCTGCACAGTTTTAAGCTGGAACCGACCAGGGCTTCATGTTGGAGCTGCTGTGGAGGTGCAACCGGGACCTTCATGTTGTCCTACTTTTTCCGCTTCGTACCGATCGTTGCCCTTTTTTGTTGTTACTCGGTATGGTCCAAAGAACTTTGGTCTTAGCTTTAGACCGCTTGCAAACTGCGTGCGTTGTATGGCCACCAGGTCATTAACGTTGTACACCTGCGCCTTTTTTCTTTTTCTGTTATACGTTTTTCTGTTCTCTTCCTGTATTCTTAGAATGTTCTTTCTAGCCTCTTCTCTTATATCTTCTCTGTCCTTCATCAGACAGTTCGTTTCTTCTTCTTCGAGAATTTCTACCATCTTCAGATCTTCTCGATTTCTCATTTTTACACCGGTGAGGAGCTCAAAGGGTGACTTCTTTGTGCTTCTGCACGTCGTGCTATTTAAGATCCGCTGGACATCTGCGACATGCTTGTACCATTTGGTAGGATCTTCAATAGACAATTTGGCTAGGACTGGGATCAAAGTCAAATGAATCCTCTCCACCTGTCCATTTCCCCGTGGAATGCCGGTAGTTGTAAATACGTGTCGAATTTTCTCTTGCGCACAGTAGTCTTCAAAGTCCTTGGAGGTGAAAGCCGCACCTCTATCTGTTATTGCCCTCGAAGGATTTCCGAAAATCGCTTGTTGCAGTCTCAACTTCTGCAAGGCATCTTGGGTTGATGTAGACTTTACTGGGTAAAGCCAGACGTATTTTGTAAATGCATCAACAACGGACAAGATATGATTATAGCTCTTATTTGTTGACGGTAAAGGTCCAATAAAATCTAAATGAAGAGTGGTCAAAGGAATACTTTCTTTGGGTATAGGGTTCAGCAAACCTCCGCCCTTCCCTCGTTTTCTGTCACACAATATGCACTCTACACAATTTGCAATGACTTGTTCGATTCGTTTTCTGGGGCTAGGAATATAAAAGTCCATCTTCAGCAGATCTTCCGTTTTAGACACTGCGAAATGTCCCTTGCTATGGATACTTCGGATGATTTCTAGCTCCAACGCTTCGGGGATCACAAGTAGTTCACGGCCATTCTCGTACTTGTATAGTACACCGTTTTTTACCGTGTAGTCTTCCTTGAGTCCTTGCTCGACTAAGGATTTTAGCAACTGGAGGCGCTCATCACTATTTTGCGCAGCTGCAATTTTAGCGGTAACTTCTCCCCGAGAACGAGTAATCATCATGACCGCGTTTCTACTCAGCGCGTCAACGTGCTTCATTTGCTGTCCAGTTCTGTGAACGACTTCGTATTCAAACTCTTCAAGAAGTAAAGCCCATCTCGCCACCTTGGGAGTTAGGTCTTTTTTTAACATAGTCTTCTGAAAAGCATCACAGTCCGTAATAATTTTGATTTTGGACCCCAGAAGATAGTTCCTGAATTTTTTTAGAGCTTGCACTATAGCTAAAACTTCAAGCTCATAACTGCATAGCTTTTCTTGTTGGGGGGTCGTTTTTTTGCTCATGAAGTGTATGGGGTGTAATTGTCCATCACCAGATTTTTGGAGCAACACGGCGCCGAAGCCAGGGCTGCTTGCGTCCGTATGCAATTCTAGTGGGGCTCCTTGTTTGAAAATGTGAAGAACAGGGCTTGTCGACAAAAGTTCCTTCAGTCTGTTAAATGCTTCATTTTGTTCAATTCCGAATTTTAATTCTACCCCGTCACGAAGGAGGTCACTCAAGGGTTTGGCAATCTTAGAGTAGTTGGTAATAAATTTTCTGAAGTACCCCGTCAGACCCAAGTAGCTCTGAATTTGCTTTAAGGTTTTGGGCTCTGGAAAATTTTGAACCGTCAAATTTTTATCAGGGGAGGGACGAATTGTACCATCCTCAATAATATACCCCAGAAATTCTATTTTTCTTTTCAAAAACTGACATTTTTTAAAATTAATTTCCAAACCGTACTCCTTGGCTACTCCTAAAACGCGTTTTAACTTCTCTAAACCCTCTTCTTCAGTACGTGCCGGTATAATAAAGTCATCCATATACACAACAACAGTGTTATCCCGCATTAATTCCCTAAACACATTGTAAATGAATCTCTGAAATACACTTGGGGAGGTTGACAAACCAAAAGAAGCTTTCAAAAATTCGTAAAGACGAGCATGAGTAATAAAAGCCAAATATTTCGTGCACTGTTCCTGCACGGGAACATGAAAAAAACCGTTTTTCAAGTCTAATTTTCAGAAGACCTTTGGTTCACCCAAATGATCTAAAACTTCCTCCACTTGAGCCATTGGGAATGAATCTTTAACTACTTTCTTATTTAACTTCCTGAAATCCACGCATAACCGAGAAGTTCCATCCCGTTTTTTACACAAAACGATAGGCGAAAAATAGTCCGAACAGGAAGGTTTAATAATCCCATCCCTTAACCATTCATCTATCTGTTTATCGACAATTTTTTGTTCTGCAAAAGGAATTCTCCTGGATCGTTGAGAAACAGGTATGTCATCTTTTAATACGATATTCATTTTTAAATCTGTGCCACGTGGCTTTTTCTGCGGTGTGTACTCTTTAATCAAACCAGAAATAGTATTACGCAATCCCTTATCAACAATGTGTGTTAAATCCATTTCGCTCTGATCTACAGCTGCCGAAATAAAAAACAAAAAGTTTCTCGAGACAGGCAAAGAATTATTCCTGTTTTCCGAAACCACAGCGTCGCCTACACAGGACCTATTGAGCAAGTGTAAACATTTGGGTGGAAATATTCCCTCCACTATAAGTTCGGAACAGATAACCGCTTCAACGTCAACCCGCTCGTCACTCTCGCATAAAGCAAACTGAAAAGTCGGCGTGTCAGCGTTGATCACATTGCCAAAACAACTTTGGATTTGCAATTCCCCCGTAGAATGTTTATCAGGAAAGAGCGATTTTCTCAAAACAATAAGCTCACTTCCAGAATCCTTTAAACATTTCACTTTTTTCCCATCCACGAATAAATCAATATATTCTAGCTCGTTCTTAGCCGTACTATCCGATTTACTTTTCAGTCCTGATGCTATATTTTCCCGTTTATTATATGGATTTCCACTTTTTTCAAAACGTTTAGGACAATTTCGCACGAAATGAAATGATTCCCCTCTATCACCAGAAACATAACAGATTCTTTCGGAAATTCGCTCGACAGGGTTACTCAGTGATTCCTTAAAATTATATTGTGTTTTTTTAGAATAGTTTTTGTTAAAGCTAGACCTTTTATTTCCGGTATTATCCACTCGCGTATTATTGACCTCGGCTAAAGACTTTCCTCTAGATGAATAATATAAATCACATTCTCTCCCTAATTCATTAGGCTTAAAAAAATTTTTACCCTCCCGAATACTAATGTGCTCTCTAGTTTTCAAATCTAATGTTTCATACAATCTGTCCGAAACTATAAGCTCACACAATTTCTTAAAATTATCGACTTCCTTTATCTGGCAATAGTAATCGAAAATCGCACTTAAACGCGAAGAGAATTGAACGTGCGATTCATTAGGATTTCTCACCGCATTTTTAAAATTACTTAAACAATCGCGTGGCGTTGGCTGAAATTCTTTTAAAATTAACGCTTTTAAATTATCGAAATCAGCAATTTCTTTTTCTGTAGCGTAAGGTAGAACATTATTACCCTTTTCTCCCAATAGATTAATTAATAATTCTGATTTCAACTTAACGGGAACGTTTTTGGTACTAAAAGCTTTTTCTAGTGATTTGAAAAACAAATGTAGAGGTTCTGGTTTCTCAGGGACAGCTATTGTTAATGTTTTGACACTTCTAATCAAATTCTCTAAATTATCCAATTCTGGTTCAGACTCTCTAAGCACAGAATGATCTGAAATTTCACTCGTACTAGGTGACTGTAGTTTTAGTTTTTGAAGCTCAATCTCCTTCTCGAGACGGGCTAATTTTATCTTTTCAAGTTCAATTTGTGACTGCTCCTCAGCGGTTTTAGCTTTTTCATCCTCCACGATCGATTTTATAGTACCGCGCACAAATTCAGGGTCGGTTTTGAAAATGTCAGAACTTTCAATCAAAGTTTTGATTTCTACTACTTTCGCTTCAGCTGGCACCGTCTGGCCAAGCTCTTCAGCGACTAGCCTCAATTCTTGTTTTTTTAAATTACTAAGCATGCTCATAATGTTCATAAAAATTGTACCTTACTTTTGCTTTTAAAGATGTCGTTAGTCAATCCGGCTCGGGCCCCCAAATTTCCTGTGGGGTGTACTGGAACTGAGGAATGACGCCTTCATACACACTCACAGGGTTTATTTTATCACAAGACACAAGACACTTAAACATATATAATGAAATTAGGTTTCTTAGCTCCTACTCGAGCAAAGCGATCTCTCCTTCGCGAGAGCGTACTTCCAACTCCTGACTGGCGTATTTCGTCTTCGAACAGGAAGTGGTGGGAGGGCCCTCTAGCGGCTAAAAGTACTCGCTCCCACACATATATATATATATATATATATATATATATATATATATATATATATATATATATATATATATATATATATATATATATATATATATATATATATATATGAATATATATATATATATATATATATATATATATATATATATATATATATATATATATATATATATATATATATATATATATATATATATTATATATATATATATATATATATATATATATATATATATATATATATTTTTTTTATATATATATATATATATATATATATATATATATATATATATATATATATATATATATATATATATTTATTTATTTATTTATTTTTTTCGCGGTATCCTTCGTGTCCCGTCTTGTTTAATCTTCCTACAAAATGTGGCGTCATTCTCGCAAATAGATCGCGCTACAGAACACTGTGAGTACTGTCAGTTTAATTATGGCCAGCCGGTATATATGTTACGTGGAATTCGTTGTCCAGATGTTACGTGGAATTGGGAGATGGAGTACTAAAATGTCATAGGAGAAAGGACTTCATATCTTAATATCTAGTGGCTATACATATAACATGGCCAGTGCTGGTCATTCTGAAAAAAAAGATAAAAGGGTGACAGACACGAGTATATGAAGTACTTCGGATTTATTTTTAAATTAAGTTAGTTATGGGAGGCTTAAGGCCAGTGGCTTAGTGCCGTTTTTACATAAAGTTACATCGTTGAGATTAGCACATCAACCATGAACAGTCAGGAGGCCGGGATGGAAATGCCGATCTTCGAAGGACCGCTTTCACCCTGTAAGTCGGAGATAGTTGTGCTGGAAAAAGCATCTTCTTGAGCCGGCGGCCACGCGAGATCTGTTTTTGCAATTCAAACCTTCGCTCCTGTGCTGGCCCCGTCACGTGACGTGAAGAGGAAAACATCTGGAATTTGGCGACCCAGCGGTCGCCAGCAGGCTCCGCCAAAGCTATAAGACAAAGGGTTATTTTGTGTGTTCTACGAGGGGAAGGGGATAAATGGAGAATCTTTTCGCCAAGCGTTAGGCAACCCCTTTTAAGGGATTAACATTGGTATTTTCTGTTTCCGCTGATAAGCGTTGAAAGCAGATAACAAGACCAAAAGGGTGCACATTTTTTGAGAAAGAATTGATTGTCTGGGGGACTATATACCCCTGTAAAATTATTGAAGGAACAGCTCCCTAATGCGTTTAAGTATTCGAATGGCAAGGCAGGCTTTACTAGTAATATTGTAGCAAAAGTTAATGAGGGTTTCAAAACGTTACGACCATATATAAATATATATATATATATATATATATATATATATATATATATATATATATATATATATATATATATATATATATATATATATATATATATATATATATATATATATATATATATATATATATTACATTGATAGTTGTTAGAAATATTATTAGAAATTAACTATAAACATTTAATTAATTACGTTTATTTTAAAAATAAATATACTTTATACTAAGCTCTAATGTTATTTTCACAATTAATTTCAACCTTTTGTAATTTAATAGAATGATAAACAAAAGCTGAACGTCTAGTGATCATACAATTATTTTTTTTTGTTTCATACCTCAATAACATCTTCATATTTTCCTCTTTATGCCTATACCTTCTTTGAGTGGCTTTGAAATAGGAAAATCCATCTGCACTGTAGCTGTGAAGAGAAAACATGACTGATTTTTAAAAAAATCTTTGAAATCAGATTTATTGTCTTCCTATAATTCACTTCGCTGGACATTTTTTCCTTAATATACCAGCAAATTGCATGTATTTAAACTTTTAGACAGAACAGCAGACCTCAGATTTGTGCAATATTTTCCAGGGTTTATCATGTACTCCAGTGGTGCAAAATTCTTTCAAACGTGATCCACTTTCTTTAAATAAAAAACACTTGACCCCCAAACAAATCTTTTTGATAGAAACACATTTTTTTTTAATTTATGAAAATGTTAACAACAAAGATAAAAAATATTTCTGGTAGTCTCCTCTAACGAAATTTCCAGGGTTATTAAAGTTATCGTTTGCTTAGCTTTTTTTAACGCATTTTGGAACTTTTCTGTTTAAGTGTTTACTGCTACTGGGTTTGACACGCTGCAAAAATAATAACTAGCGATGCAAGACAATTTTTTTCTCTCCGGAGGACCGCTATTGAGGAACGTAATCCTACGTTAAATAAAGGAAACTGTACAACTTGGGTATATATTTATTTTACATAATAACAATAAAAAAAGTCTTACTTACCATATGAACCTGTTTTTGCTAAAACTGTCTGACACCTTATTTAAAAATATTATATCATTTTTTAACATATAAAAAAATATAAGTAAAAGTTATAAAATAGGTAATTATACAATACGTAATTATAAAAAAAGAAGTGTTTTATAATTTAATAATTCAGTATTTCACAAATTTACTTCAAACTATCCGCGACACTTGCATTTTTCAGACCACTAAATGGGTCTCTACTCAAAGTGTTCGCCCCACTGATGTACTCTATTTGATTAACATCTACATCTGCATGAAACTTATTGTTCCTCGGAGGAAAGATATTATTTATAGCTGTTATAATGTATCAATAATTACGACTCACATGAATGAAAAGTATGGAAAAGTGTCTGTTACAGAAATGGATGTGGTAGAGTACAACTACATTGTGTCCACGGAATTAGAAATTGGAAGAAGGAAGTGCAAAGAATAAACTAATTGGAGGAAACGAGAGTAAAATGTGGGAAGACTAAGAAGCGCCAATTTTAAACAGGGCTATAAAGATAACAGAAGGAGATAAGTAAGGTAGAGGAACTTACAGACAGATGTAAATGAAATAAATATGAACCAGGGCGGTTTGAGTAGAGAGCAAGAAGAAAAGGTAAAAAATAGGAGCAAAGTTATGGCCGTAATAAAAAAGGAGCCCACACGCAAAAGTCTTTAGCCCCGGGCCAGGTAGTAAAAGGGTCCAGATTCGTGGAATGATGAGAGTGGAGTCACGACAAGAGATACGCCCACGAAGCCCAATGGAAGGAGTAAATACTAAGGATAAACCGCAAGCCCATCAGATAGTAAAAGGTAAGAGACAATATAGCCAATAGGAAAGCATTGAAGGGAGTTCCCGAGATTTAGAATGTAAAAGATATGGAGATAAAATAACATAATTGATAGAGATAAGCAACAAGTTTTGTTGGCTGATAGACGAAGAGGTTGCTTAAGGAAAAAAACATGTCGAGTACCGATAGATGTAGAGTCATATGAGGAGAAGTGAGATGATAGATGAGAGGCAGCAGTATGGTTTAAAAGTAATGTACTGGCATTGAAGCCAAAAACCGGCAATTGTTGAAGAAGCGGTGAATGTAACGGAGTTCCGCCATGAAGTGATGATGACGCCAGATGCAAGAGTAATTTACGATCCAGTATGACCTGCCTGCCGAAGAGTATTCGTTCGACACTGAACTAGTGATTTCGTCTATGAACAATACCAGTGAATGTTTCTACGAACAATCCTAGTGCGTCAAGACTATGTCATTTCCAGACGAAGAACCAACGCCACTACAATCTCGCATCAGCAATGAAAGTACCGTACTTCCCCCTTTCCTCAACTATATGTGCAGAATCCCTGCTTCACCCAATTATTAACCACATCCCAAACTAAATCTATCCGTCAACGCTACATATGGTACGAATTATTTAAGTTCTTTTCACCGCCACAACGGACATCAACTAAAAGGATTTCGGAATTGAAATCTGCAATAAAATATGAATAACGACTCCCTATATGTATTATCATTTCATGCATACTACATAGGTTGAATGGTCCCGAGACTCGCCACTAGTTGGTATTCCATATAATGTTCTGTTAGAACTAAACTTCAAAAAACTGATCAAAGTTTCATGAGATTTGGGCCATTTATTTACGAGTTGTGGCCGCTCCAAGAGGCACTACTTTTAATTTTCTGTAAACAATGGATAAAAAAGAATTTCGCGTCTTAGTTAAACATTCTTTTTTGATGAAAAAATGCCGTCCAAACCCAGAATGGTTAGAAAAGCATTACTGCACATCTGCTCCGTCGAAAACAACAATTTTTTATTGTTTAGCGAGTTTAAAAGGCGTTGTACGAATACCGATGATGCCTGACGTTCTGGACGTCCAATTGAGGCAACAACTCCAGAGAACATTAAAAAAGTTCACCGTATTGTTTTGGATGACTGCATAGTGAAAGGTAGGGAGATAGCTGACATCTTAGAGATGTCAAAAGAACGGTTGAGACATATTTTGCATGAGTATCTAAATATGAAAAAGCTTTGTGCGAGATGGGGGCCGCATTTTCTAACAATCGACCAAAAACAGAACGTGTTGATAATTTAGAGCTCGCTTAGGAGCTATTAAAGCGTAATCCAAAGTATTCGTAACAATGGATGAAACGGGGATCCATTATTACACATTTGAGTCAAAGAGGCAGTCTGCAGAGTGACTGGAAGCTGGCGAAAGCCGCCCAAAGCGGCCAAAGAGGCAACAATCGGCTGGAAAGGTCTTGGCCAGTACTTTTTGGGATGTACGGGGCATAACATTCATCGACTATCTTGAGAAACGAAAAACAATCACATGAGAGTATTATGAAGCATCATCGGACCGCTTGAAGGACGAAATAAAGAAAACAATGCCGTATATGGCGAACGAAAAAAGTGCTGTTTCACCAAGACAATGCACCGGCTCACACATCAATGTAAGCGATTGTAAAATTGAACGAATTAAAATACGAATTGCTCCACCATCCCCTGTATACTCTAGATCTGGCTCCCAGCGATTATTATTTGTTTCCTAAATTGAAGAGATGGCTCCAGGGGAAGAAATTTTCATGAAATGAGGATGACAAATGCGAAACTGGTGCACATTTTGGAGCTCTTGACAAATCGTACTACACTGAAGTGCCACTGAATTAGGGATAGCAAAGCCTATGCAAATTGTGTAGAGCTGCGCATCATGTATACGCAAGTGAGGGCGCTATGGTAACTGCATATATAGCGCGTACTGTGGTTGTTATGAATTAGTTGTTGGAATTGCCAGTATGGGTAAACTGCCTGATTTAGACGCCTTCGATCGCGGACAAATCGTAGGTCGCGACGCATGGGCTATTCAATTTCCGAAATCGTCAGACAGCTAGGATTTTCAAGGTCGACAGTGTCAAGAGTATACCAAGAATACATGGATGGTGGAAAAAAAACTAGCGATTGGGCAAAATGCAAAGAACAATTAGCCTTGACAGTGCGTGGTGAGAGACGGCTCAGGCGTATTGTACGTAGCCAGCGAAGCCAAACATTAGCTCAAATTACCACCCAGTTTAATGACGGTGCCAGTCGTACAGTCAATAAACGGACTGTGCAACGCTCGCTTCACCATATGGGTTTCCGGAGCCGTCGACCTACGAGAGTACCATTGCTCTATACTCGCCATCGGTCTGCACGTCTTGCCTGGGCACAGAGACTGGACTGGCCTTGACACAGAGACTGGAGTGTAGAGGACTGGAAACGAATAGCATGGAGTGATGAGTCTCGATTCCGACAACTTAACGCCGAAAGGAGGCTGAGAATATGGCGTCAGGCTCATGAAGCCATGGTTCCTGCATGCCTGGCTGGAACTGTACAAGGGCATGGTGGCTCAATCATGGTCTGGGGTGTTTTTTCGTGCCACAGTTTGGGATCTTTGGTGCGTGTACCAACCTCTCTCAATGGAATTCGGTACGTAGAGTTGCTGTGTGATCACCTCCATCCGTTTATGCTGTTCTGTTATCCGCACGGTAATGGAGTTTTCCAGCAAGACAACTGTACCTCTCACAAGTCCCGGTTGGCTACTGGCTGGTTGGATGAGCATTCCTCTGACTTCTCTGTCATGAATTGGCCACCTAGAAGTCCAGACTTAAATCCTATTGAGCATCTTTGGGATGTTTTGGAACAAGGCGTGAAAGGCCCTCACACAGCACAAAAGCACCTTACTGAATTATGGACAGCTGTAGCCAATATTTGGCAAGCCATTCCCGTGGAGAGCCATTCCGTTTCCAGAAACTTGTTGAATCTATGCCTCGTCGTGTGGCAGCCGTTATCAAGGCCAGAGGAGGCCCAACTCGTTACTAGGTAGGTATCCCTAATTCAGTGACACTTCAGTGTATATGAAAGGTATTCAAATGTTAGAGGACCGTTGGAATAAGTATATCGCCCTATGAAGGAAACTATTTTGAAGAATAAAATTTACTTTTGACAAAACAAAGCTTTTTCATTGCTAGTCCCCATGTAGTATTCACCCCATGTAGTATTATTTCACCCCATGTAGTATTCAGTTTTAACTCGTTGAAAATTTATAACATTTTTGCAGGTTGTTTAATATTTTTGGATTTGTAGGCCTTTAAAATATTTTTATAGTTATAATTTTATTTTAGTCTATTTCATATTAGCAAATATGGGCGATAGCATATTAATAGTGCAAGGAAATAGGTAATACATTTAGTGTGTACATACATGTTCCATTAGGCTACACTTCCATTAGGTTACAATAATTTATGTAAACGAAATTACTTTTCGTACTAAAATAAGTTTAAAAATATTTGAGATTTATTTTCTTTATGCACACAATTAACAAAGTGTAACCTGAGTATACGATTTCATAATCAAGATATGTATATAATTATATTCTTTGGTATAGACATTTTTTTATGTCGGCATAATGCAAAGTAATCCTTCTACACAACAATCATCTACATATTTAAGTTGCTAAGCTGATTTTTTGGGCAGTCCGTGAATGAAAACTACCACATGAATTTAATTAATTTTGATCGTAAACAAAAGATTGTAATCTATAGATTTCTTTTCAAATTTGCTTTCTGCGCATGCTCAGTGACATGTTTAAATCTGGCTTTATATACTCACTTTGCAAGAGGCCACATAAACACATGAATTTGTGTCTGCGCATGCTCAGTGACATGTTTAAATCTGGCTTTAGATACATACTAAGTGCGAGGGCTCCTAAACACGTTAATTTGTTTATTCCTCCGAATTTCTCTGGCTCTCTCACGGCCATTTTTATTTTTAATTACTCGTATGTTTGTGAGAAATAGAATTAAACCTGACAGAAATTGTTTATTTCGCGCTGTTGAGTAACCATATTTCTTTTTGGTGGGTTGAATAGTAATTTTTTTAAGTGTATTTCTCTGCTCTTAATATTATGATTTTCAACATTTGGAAATGATATGTTGAGTATAATTTGTGTATTAGTAAATTTATTTAATATCCAGCCGTTATGTTTTAACGAGTACCAACTAGTTTCAATTTATATTGCTGATAGTCCACGAAATATCATTTACGTATTATCTTGGGATCTAGGCCTTGATGGCATAACCGTTTATAGGTTTAATTTATCATGTGGTTCAGCTATATGGTCAGTTAAGTTTTTATCACTGAAGCTACACTCCGTTCCGAAAGTAATGTGAACAAATCCTAAATATTGAATGTATATTTATATTCTCATGCATTATTTTGATAGCGGCGTAGAAAACTTTTACAGTTATAAATTCTATCAGTAATCTCAATGTTTGTAATTTATAATCTTATATATAAAGCAGAAACGGGAAATGGGTCGTGTTTGTGAGTCACAAAAACTCAAGAACTGTGATCCCTACTTTGATGAAATTTACACGGTTTAATGTGCTTGGAAAATCAAGATGAATGTGAGTATTTTCATCCCGCTACGACGTTCCATTCCAGAATTTTTTTTGAACAAGTTTGCGCGATATTAACGGATATTTTTGTTCAAAGCCATTGTGACATTTCATTGTTGCCAATTAAATTATAACATTTGCGTAAATATAAATAGACGTGAATTAAAATCGTGATTTGTTCATATATTGGCGCATGCTAAAATGAATTTGATATATTATTTTCATATACGTGGCAACGACGGAATATTTCTTTTTAAAAATGAAAATATAACGACGGAAAGTCATTCATTTTCAATGAATGTGTTTGTTCTCAATCCATTTCATGCATTGAAACTATCCCAAACTACTTGTTCAAACTCAAATATACTGAAGGTCATTTTCTCTTAGCTAGAAACACGTGCGTTTAGTAGGACGTTTTTAGCGACGGTAGATCGTAGGGAGGAATGCTGTGAAGAATAGGATTAGTTATACGAGGAAAACTATTATAAAATTTAAAAGCCAATCTTTAAATTGCTGGAAGATTAGATTTATATAACTGAAGTGATATTGAAACATAGCAGACGATTTAGTTTTGAGAAAGAATTACAATCATGAAATACGCGTCTATTCTAATTAAGAAAATCTAAAAGTGGCATTGAAACGTAGCAGACGATTTACTTTTGAGAAAGAATTCCGAGCACGAAATATATGTATATACTTTTTCTATAAAAATTATCAGATTTGCTGTGTTGTGTACTGGCAAGTATAAAAATAACAACGAATTAGTTAATAAATGATTTTTTTATTACTGGAAAAATGAAATTAATTTGTTTATTGCTGAAAAAAGGAAATTAAGTTGGTATAAGTTTAGAACAACCTAACACGAGGCTAATCACTGAAAAAAAAAATAACAGAAACTGAATCCCGAGTGAAGCAGGGTAATAAGTCTAGTTTTCAATATATATATGCAGATTCCACATGAAAATTGTCATCTTAGTCAGATTATGAAATTTTTGCAGATAATTAGAAGACTAGTCAAGTATGATTGCTTTTCTTTTATTTCAAATTTCAATCAGTTTGATAAAAAAATGCAAAGCCACGGATATTTTCCTGTAAACTACTTGGAAAAGAAAAAAATTTGCAAAACTTCTGTGAGGTATATTACATATATAACCGTCTATTACCGGATAGTAGTATCGCTTTACCAATTATTAAGACGTATACCAAAAATGCACTCCATGCTCCATTCTTACTCTCTCTAATTCAATTGAATATTAGAGAATGGTAGAATAGTCGACACAATGCGTTTGTACAAATGAAGAATTCTTCTAATTACATTCTTTTGATACCAGGGTTACTAGCGCTCAAATGCAAATGCCGTACACAATAGCTTATTTCAATGTTTAGGAAATAAACGATTATTCTGTGCTTTTCTATGGTCCTTCATGCGTAGGAGAAAACTTTAATGAATAAAATACTTTAAAAGGTATAATTGAATAATCAGAATACAACATAATACTCAAATAATGTATTTCATTTCCAGTGCAAAAGAATTTATCTTTATACCTGCGAGTATTTCATATGTTAATAACTGCATATATATGTATTGCGAAAGTCCGCGAAAAATGCATCTACATTTTCATTGAGTGTATGCTTTGCTATTTTCATTATAGTATATCTGAAAAACTATTAACGTCATGCGGGAAATTAAAGCATCAGGAAACACAAGCTGAAATTCTGTTAGCATATAAAACCCATAAACAACCTAAGACGAAATTTTATAATGCATAATTATTCATTTCCCAAATGGTTATCAAAAGCTCAAAATCCTTTTATGTCATGGAACAAATTTTCGTAAACTGTTGGCGAGAATAAATTGTAAGTTGCGTATTACGGTTTAAGAGATCTGGCATGATTATAAAAACAAGATTTTTTAATATAAATAATGTTATCAGTTAATTAAAAGATTTTTTTTTCTAAAATAGCTTTTTGCCAGACATTGTAGCCATTATACTTTTAAAATAATTTCTGAAAATTTGTAATTGATATACTTTATTTTTTATGTAACACATAATGATATCGATATTAAAACTGTATTAATTAATAATGACAACGCTGAATAGCATTTAAATCATACAGAATAGCTTCTATTGTAAAGTATGTTCTATCTGATTCCTGCCCGTTTGTCAAAGACCTTAGAGAAAATTGTTACTGGGAGGAACGGAGCTGAAAAAAGTAATATTGAACTTATAATTTTCATTTTTTTAATTACCCTCCATGTGGATATACAACATTTTAGTACAATTAAGCAATAAAGAATTAAAATTAAGGGACTGATAATTCTGAAATTAAAAATGAAGTCTTTTACATTTTTGGTGACATAGCTTTCTACAATTTTCTATACAACGAACTTTAATCATTTCATAAAATGAGAAAATAAGAAATTTATGTATTTAAAATTCAAATATCTGTATACATACATTCATACATACACACACACACACACACACACACAAACACACACACACAGACACACACACACACACACACATATATATATATATATATATATATATATATATATATATATATATATATATATCACAAATAACAGATAAACCAATCCCTTTCTATACCGCCAAACGTCTAGTTAAAAAATCTATTAGAGTGAACTTTTGGAATAACATAAAGGAGGCAAATAAAGACAAGAAATGGATCGAGGAAATCACTAATATTCCACTATGGCCAAGAGACAAATCTGTTGCCATTTTCTGTCTCGCTACTGGCCACGATTGACTCTCCAAGCATCTACACCGAATAAAACTGCTTTCAAGTCCTCTCTGCCAATTGAGTAACATTCGTGAGGAAATGGTTGTGAACCATTTGGTTCACTGCCCTGCAATATCTCGGGACATGTGTGGGAAAAATACTGTAGAGCTCGGCACAAGATGAATGATTTATAGACTTACTGTAGTTCAGTTTTATTACTTGTTCTTGTTCTATTGTGTTTTTCTGTCTACAGTTGTCTTATATTCTGCCATTAGAAATAAATATATATATATATATATATATATATATATATATATATATATATATATATATATATATATATATATATATATATATATATATATATATATATATATAAGTGTGTATGTATGTATGTATGTATGTATGTAACGGTTTAAATTTTCTAACTCCGTACCGTTCAACCTCGTATTTTGCAGTGGTGGTCCGAGTGAATAAGAAGTACTTGATTCCTCTAATAACAGTTCATTTCCATCTTAAAGGCCTCCAGCTCCATTTACTTAAAGATGCCAGTTTTGCTATTCAACCCCACCTCGAGACATGCATCTCTCCTGTTTCGCTTACTCTATCGCTCTGTTTCTGTTCATTTTTCGGGTGCTGAAAGTGACGCTGCTGACCCAAGCACAATCTCAGATGCAATACCCATTCGAAGTTACGAGAGACTAAATTGAAAGACGGATAAGTGCTGGAATCTGTTGACTTTTATGCACACTATCTTGTCAATTCGCATACGTTATTACGTATTCGTATACGTAAATGCGTATTTAATTAGTATTTCCAACTTTTTCACTTAAATTTTGCCGAATTTAACTAAATTTTCCTTATTTAGCCTAACCTCATATTAACCCCTTAACGATTGCATAATTTTCAAGAAAAGGGTAGTAAAAAAGACCTATTTTTTCAGGAGGATTCAAATTATTTCTTGATCTGCCACATCTAGTTTTAAAAAAAACCATCCCCAATTTCATTATAAATAGTCTGCTGCTGCCATCTGGTATGTAAAATAAGAAATAAATTTTTTTCAGGGTAAATGAAATGGATTGTTTTAATCTTTTTGGTGCGTTACTTTTAAACACTACAGCCCGGAAATATCACGTGCAAGAGAAAGAGAAGGCGAAACCTCACCCCATAATTTTGACGGGAGCGAGGATTCCATTTATTTCTTGACCTGCCACATCTAGTTTAAAAAAAAACCCATCCCCAATTTCATTATAAATAGTCTGCTGCTGCCATCTGGTATGAAAATAAGGAATAAAAAATTTTCAGGGTAAATGAAATGGGTTGCATTAATCATTTTGGTGCGTTACTTTTAAACACTACATCCCGGAAATATCACGTGCAAGAGAAATAGAAGGCGAAACCTCACCCCCATAATTTTGGCGGGAGCGAGAAGGAAGGGGTTAGTATCATGAGAACTCCCCCCCTCCTCAAAATGAGAAAAAATGCTGTGTAAGGCGGCCGCTCGCCACACATTGAATTCCCAGAAGAGAATTAATTACTTTACTCCTAAAAGTCAAATCTGCATTATCTGAAACTGAAAGCATCAATAATTTTATCTTTGAGTACTTAACCCAATAGAGCAGAGACGATTACATTGTACAAAAAGTCTCCAGTCGAAACAGAATTTAACACAGATACAAACTTGAACTATTATAATAACAAATTACAAAATATCAATTATTTGGAAATATCAAAAATATTAATTATGAGAAAAATCACTAAAAAGAACATTAAAATATCAGTTATGCAGAAGGATCATTAAACGCAGACATTAAAAATATCAATTATAGAAAATCACAAAAGGAAAAACACAAAAAATATATCAATTACAAGAAAATAATAATAGAAAACATATAAAAATATCAACTATAAAAGGAACTGTAGAATATGTTGTTTAAAATCAATGTAAAATCTCAAAAGAGACACAAAATTAAGTAAGAAAATAAATTGAAGAAAAAGCTGAGATCTCAATTATAAAAGTTTTTCAACGTTGACCACCTTACGGACTGCTAAGAGAATAAAGAACCCAAGAAGTAAATATAAGTCCTATTCTTGAAACCTCTTGATTCTCTGTCCTACACTTAAAGTCAATAACCCTCGTGAACAAACAACAAAGTCCAATATGTGCAAAAACAGCAGCACGACAATAGAAAAACAAAATGAAATATTAAAGATCCCTTAAGAAATAATGGTACACAATAGATGAAACTATCAAATTATATGATGAAAAAAAAATAGATTGCTCCTTTAGACTGATCCTAAAGTATGGAATTAAAATATTAACACATTATTTTTATTCAACCTTCAATTTTGTCTATATATTCTCCAAAGTAAACTATTTTCTCATTAATTATTTTCATGTATCCTTCATAATCATTTCAATAATCAACTGAAACTCTAAACCATATTTGAATTGAGAAAAAATGTAAAAAATACTCATGTTTTATTCAAAACTTTAAATCATACTCTAATTGATTAAAATATAACAAATTATTCACACATTATTCTATAGTACTAGCACAATGCTACGATTACCAGAATTAAATAATATCATAAATATTCACACTTTATCTCAATGAAAAACAGATTATAAATCCCATACCTTGTTCATCAAATCAGACAATTATATCATTAAATTTTACTGAATACACTAAAAACATAATCATATTAAAATTTTATCATAATGTAAATCAAAAATAAACTCTTCACAAAATCACAATCACAAAAACACATGTTATCAGTTACTGAATTTCTCTTTTCTTTAAATATAAATTTTTTTCCATAACTAATTCAGTAATTTCAACTATTTATACTGAAACTTAACAAAAAATGCTGTCATGAGCTCTGAAGACACCAGAATGTAGAAAATCACTCAAAAATGTTCTAAATTTCATATAAATTTGACGAAATCTTTACCAAACTCTCGAATTTTTAATAATTAATGGAATTTCAAATTTTTTTCAATTTTCACAAATATTCATAATTTAATACATTACTACCTTTATCCCTCCCTCTCAAAACAAAAAGCTGGATCAAAAATATTTTAATTTCGTAGGAAAAAAAATCAAAGTTTTTCTCAATTTTGATTCGATTTTTCAATTTTAAAGTACAGTGGAACCGAGATATATCGAACCTCGATGATATTCCTTGATAGGTCGAAGTTTTTCCATTCCCCTTGAACCTGCTTAACACTCCCCCGTTATTATTAAATGGAATCTCGCTGTATTGCACATGAACAACGAAATTTGACTCAGAAGCCTAATTAAATTCACTGAGAAAATAAAACGTTCAGCAAACCCATTACCCACCGAAACTATAAGGGGTGATTTTTTTTATACAAATAATAGTGGTTATTCATTTGAATAAATACAATGGCAATTTATGGGTAAAATAACAAAACTGGTCTGGCCTTTCGATAAATCGAGTGTTGCGTTCGCGCAACGTCAGCGGATTAAGAGTATGACGTTCAGTGAGTTCAACTGAACTTCTCCAGGTTTTCTTCGATTTGAGCACTGGGAATTTTTTTGAGCTTTGTTACGCTTTAGAAAGCAAATGATCACTTTGCAGGTAATTAATTTATTATAAAGATGTAACTTATTTTTATTTTAGAAATTACTTATTATATCCAGAAAACAGTTTCAAGCAGGAAAAGCTTGACTTCAATCATGATGTATACGTCACATACTTTACATCGATAAACTGTCTGGCTATGGCATTGTTTACAACGCAGTCTTCTGCTGTCTTTGGACTTGACAATAAAATGTCCAAGTTCTCCACGTAATGGCTTTTGCATGCTGAGCTTACTAGGCCTTCCTGTTGTTGATCTGTTTCCGGCTAACTCTTCACTTTCAAAAGGTGTTTGCACTTCACGCCTAAACACGTTTACAACTTCACGCCTAAACGTTTACAACTTCACGCCTAAAATCTAATAGAGACTTTTTTATTTTCCGGAGACAATCTTGATATTTTCCACGCATTTGTCAAGGTTACATCAATGTAATTGGTAAATATTGGCCACCACCATTGTATCCCATGAATTCCCTCTCTCATCAGGTCTTGTACTTCTCTGCGAAGACGGCAGAAGTTACGAGAGATTAAATTGAAAGACGGACAAATGCTGCCATCTGTAGAATTTTATGCTCACTATCATTTCTTATTATTTAATTAGTATTTCGTACTATTTCATTTAAACTTTGCCTAAATTCTGTAGTTCGATAATAAATTATGGTATAAATCGACTCCCCCCATTTTGGCGTTGCTCTGTTCAATAAGATAAGGTTGAAGGACAAACACTTTTTTCCTTTTGTGTTCTTGAATAACGAGAAACATTTTTTACAGGATAAATTTTTCCAAACGTTGAATATAGAGTCACAACCGAGTTGCCGTTCCATCGGACAACAATTATCTCGTTTTCTTCTTTGAACTGAAAATTATATTAACCCCTATCTTTCTTTCGGACACATTTCACCGATTTCAAAGGACACATTTGGATGCGGTTTTCCCGCATCATTTCCTTCTTCATCTCTAGCTATGTTGTTTCTGGTGGAATAACAACAATATCAGTTTCATTCTCGTCATTATCTGAATCTGCATAGAAAATTATTTGAAGAGCTTATTCTAACGTAAGATATCTAGTTTTAGGCATTTCTATAAGCAGAGAATGGGAAAAAGTTCCACACAGTCGAACGTACACGAGTGAATGAGTGAACTACCATATTCCCGCTGACGATGCGCGAACGCAACACCCGTTTTCTGTTCCTCCCCCATCCAAACAAAACCAACATATTGATGGAATGTTTTGTTAAACTTCATTGGAGGATCAATATTACTCCATGCTTGTTGAATACTCTATATATTTAAAATTTATTACTCATTTATAACAGAAAAAATGACCTTACTTTGTACAGTGTTTTGTAAAGAACAGGTTCTCTTATGAGTTCTGTTTCAAAAATTCTTCGTAGTTTATCAGTAGAATGAACACAACTAAGATCACAAAATAACATATTATTTATTTACAGAGGAAATTTATGTATGACAGATGATACCATGAACTCATGGGGTAAAAATTAAAGTAACCGTTTATGGAAAACTGGTATCGTAAAATATAAAATATCTTGTAAATTAATTTTCTTTCCCGAAATCACTTTTTATGTTCCCCCATGTGAAACCGCAATCTGTATTTTTCTACAGTAAAGATCATTTAACAGATACATTTTTTCCATTCCTACACTGAAAAAGGATTTTAATTAATTAAGGTTAAGTAATATATATTCATGAAATGGAACTCAAAGTAAATTAGAGCATAGGAATATTTTGTAGAAATAACGATTTTTTTCGTTCCTTTTAGAATACGTCTCTTATACATTAAATTTCGAAAAGGATGCTTTAAGATACCGAATACGGTTATGTAATACTCACAGAGGCAAACCCAAAAATGTCATACGAATTGGAAGAAATAAAAAGTATAAATAACATTAAATGGAAAAAGCATAAATATCTAAAAAGCTTAGGTAAAGAGGACATGCAAAAAGTATACATAAAAGGAATATGTGAAAAGATAAAAATAGGTTTTAATTAAGATTTTTCTTTACTATTTTCAACTTTGTATTTCGCTACGACCTCGGGACTTTAAACTAGACAGATCAAAGTTGGATTCTTGTATGCCCCTAGCTCACGACAAAAATTCACGCAATACAGCATTACTGCATCAGAAGCGATATTGCTCGTGAACACAGAACATATTTGGCTCGATCATTGAGAAAATAGATACTATTTCTTCACGGGCGATAACTCCTCTTCCGTGATCAGATATACCCCCCCCCCCGTGAACAGCTCTTCCATTGCAAACGTACGTGTTGTACCTCAAGAATTTTTGCCGTATGCGAGTGGCTTTAGATTACTGCTCACTTTTCTTTTTTAAACAGTTGGAAAATATTCTCTATAAGCAGCGATGGTTGGAATTGTGTATGACGTACTAAGATGTGTCACATGGTTTCATTTGACGAATCTGAGAATCCTGGAGGGGGTGGGGCGCATGGCACCGCATTAGATTTTCGTTGAAATACCCATAGGGTGTGTACTGCATGCAGACGAGTGTAATTATATCTAAATGAGAAGTTGTCTTCAATAGTCTGGAGGATTTTTAAAGTAGTTCCTCAAGGACAGGTTTCATGATATTACAGGTTGCTTGGAAGGTTATGCTACAGCTTTCAAGATATCCGCTCGGCGTGCTGTTAAATTACCTGCAATACATACCTTAACGTATCAGCTCTTACAGATAATCAGTTCCTTGTTCATAACGGCCCTAGTTGGAGTCATTCATTACGTCACGTCTGTATGCGTATTCGGAAGTAACCAAAGTAAATGCAGATTTCGTCATTGATGATAGAATTCTAGTTAACAAGTCTACCACACTGATAAAAGCACAGTCGACCATGATATCAAGGACAGGGGTAATCAGTCCAATAGATAAGTTTTGAACAAATATCTGTATGCTGAAAGCTAAGGTTTGGTGTTTGACAAGTGAAGTGTGTTGGGTGACTACATGTTATATATTTTCGTTTGTTAGGTATTTTCGTCTGTCTGAGATCCAACTGCGTAGCTTTTGGGTATCAGACCAGCCGACATAATAGACGCTCTATTAAATTAATGATTCTCCTAACCAGCATATAGTCCTGTAAGCGCAAAAAAAAATCCTACTCGAGAAAAGCAATTATTCGTCATCCTTCAAAGTTCGCTAGCTTGGTATGTTCCTCACAAAATCCCACTATGAACGATGTGAACAAAATAAGCATCTTTCAGGGCAATGGGTTCTTTACATTAAATTTATTGGTTTTAAGCTAGTTGTTGAAATTTAAACATTATTGCCCCATTTGAGAGATACGGGCAAAATGTCAGTATAATTGATAGCAGTTTTCCATTATATCAAAATCAGACCATACGATGCAGTAAAGCATGTCAGCTTTATTGTATCATGAAATAAAATTAGCTTTATGCACAAAATGAAAAATCACATCACTAGTGAATTCTCACTTCAATAAAGCATTTTCCTGGCTAAGAATTTATCAACAGCTATTAACCTTTAGCTTACAGGGACAATTTTTCAGATTCCCTCTTTAGAACAGGGAATTTCATACCCCTTTGTAAGAACAGCTATTTAGGGGGTTATATATATATATATATATATATATATATATATATATATATATATATATATATATATATATATATATATATATATATATATATATATATATATATATATATATAGATAGATAGATGGATAGATATATTCATTCTTGGGTCTGTATTCTTGGGATACATGCTATCTCACCCCGTAAGGAAAAGGTTAAGTTAATTACTGAGATTAATTTAGATTTCTTTTTCTCAAATAAGCTATGTGATAGTCGATTGTGCATCCAGTTTGTGGAGCTCTATTTGAAACTCTCTCGTTTGAACTATTTCAGCATTGGTATCTTCGGATCTCAAACTCTCATTCATCTGATCTTTCATCCACTTCATAATATTCCATGTAACTCCACTTGACTTATTTTGCTTAACTAAAAAAATTAACACTCACTCAATTTTCCACATATATTCAGCTAGAAAACAAAAGCTCTCTCTCAATTCGACAAATTATGAACGTCCGTTAGATGTTTTCCAGTACTGTTCTACATACTACACATATATCTGCCTCTAACTTCAAAAGATTTTTTTCTATCTCTTTATTACTCTACCTAGGGATAACTTAACAGAGTTTTTTTTCAAAAAGTATTTTATTTTATTTTAAAAATACTTTATATTTCTTATTATCTTGCCTTGCTCATGAATCGAATCAAAACCCTCTGTGGACTATGTTTTAATCTTTATGCTGCCAAGTCATG
Source organism: Dolomedes plantarius (assembly GCA_907164885.2). NCBI lineage: Eukaryota > Metazoa > Arthropoda > Arachnida > Araneae > Dolomedidae > Dolomedes > Dolomedes plantarius. The sequence continues at coordinate 185,051,474 of OU015495.1, read as the reverse complement.
TCATGAATTTTCAAATGAATCTTACACTTCCTCACCTTACATATTTGAAAATTTTCCCAAATCCCTTGATATCTTTAACTCATTTAAAAGAATCTGAGTCAAAGAACTGTTTAAAACCCTGTGAAGTTATTTTGGAAGTAATTGAAATCCTTTAGTAAAAATCAAACTTTTTTTTTTCTAGTGCACAATTTATGACACGTTTCTTTGCTTGAAACTCATTCCCTAATGAAAAGCAATAAAATGAAATTAAAAACTGTTGTACTTATATCCAATATAGGCGTTTTAAGGTGAAAAAAACTGGTATTTTTAAAGCTATCTTTTGTTTTGAAATCGTCTTAATTATGTTCGAATATAAACTAGGTCTCAAAACGTTAATTAAATTGAATTGCTTATACTTGAATAAAAATACTATTGAATAAAGTTTCTATATAACTATGATACGCCTTTTATTAACGTGGTATTTTTCTAGTTAAATAAAAGCAATTTCGCAGTTGCAGATGATGATTAACTTTAAAATTTGCAAGCAAGAAAAATGTTTATTAACATAAAATATTCACATAAAATTTTTTTAAAGTAACTATAAATGTATTAATTTCTTATAACACTCATAATTTACAAGATTTATTCATTCTATCTGGTATACTATAACTTAATTGTTGTTTCATTACTTATTCTTGAAATTTAAGAATTTATTTTGAGATTTGTTTTTTTTTTTCTAAATAGCTTATGATAAGATATTTTACAGTATGATATTTTACAAAATATGATATTTTACAAAATGATATTCTACAAAACTATATGATATTTTACAAATCTCAAGACATACCCAAACGAATTGTTCTATTCAAGAAAGGGCTTGGTTATGCATAATAGGTCACTTTTTATTTTATTAAAAATTATATTTAACATGCCTAGTCATAAATTACAAAGTGATAATTTTTATTTCACACACCTTCTATTTACTTAATATACACCGGAATCTGAAATCTTAAGCATTTAAATTTTTTTCGTTTTTGAAAAGACAGCTTAAGTATAATAATTCACTCATTGTTGGTATTCAATTTAGGGCGTCTCTTTTACAGGTGAAATAAAAAGATAAAATGTAGAACAAACAGTATAAATTTAAAGCCTAGACGAGAAGAATTAAAGAGTGATAAAATACAAAATATTTTGACATGTAAATATTTTTACAGGTAGTTCACAGAAATAAGAGAGAAATTTCATTGACCTAATTAGAAGCAGTTCTAAAGAAAACACCAATGCCTGGTAGAGGATTTTAGCGTCATAGATTTTAAACACTTTCCCTACTACTATCAGTTCCTAACAACTATAGCCTATTATGTTTCTTTACTCTTTACAAATACAAAAACAATTTTAACACAGTAAAAATATTTTCATATAAGGTATTTTTCATTATAAACTTAACTATACTGTACAAGCAAAGGTTAGAAATGTTCGCTGTCTTAAATGAAAATTCTGAATGACTCTCCTTAAATGAAACGAGTTAAACGAGCTTAATAACTCCTTTTACGAAAGGAGTAAAACTACTAATAAAAGGAGGTAAATAAAAAAAATAACTTCATTTATTAAGAGTTATTGAAAACTTTTTCTGACGGTAGATTTTAAGATTAATCATATACCCACTTTTTTCTTTGTGTTTTTATAAATATACATAATTCGATGATTTTCAGCATTAATTTTTAGTTTTTGGGAAAGTTACTAAATATACACACATATTTTCTGTCCGAGATATAATCTATATTCATTTTTGCTTGATGTAAACAAATAAGAAATTCCTCATGCAGCAAACCAAATAAACAAGAATGACATCATCTACACTTTCAATAAAAGAGTTACTATATCAGTAACAAAGTTGTCATGCTGACGGACTACAGCATAGAATAAAAGAAATTGCTCCAGGAGAAAATTTTGTTGGCAAGGAAAATACATGCGTATACATTATATATATACATATAAATATATATATATATATATATATATATATATATATATATATATATATATATATATATATATATATATATATATATATATATATATATATATATAAATATATATATATATATATATATATATATATATATATATATATATATATATATATATAAATGTATATATATATATATATATATATATATATATATATATATATATATATATATATATATATATATATATATATATATAACATATAAAACCCCAAAACCCTAAATTCTAAATTCAAAATTCTAAATTCTTTTAAATTTACTTGAGTGTGAATTATTAATTACGTATTTCGATTCCAAGAACAAAAGAATAGACTTTCAGGCACCTTTTATATGACCCCTGTAAACTCCTATACAATCCCTGTAATTATAAAAGTTCCCGAGCCCAGATATCAGGGCGTCAGCCAATGGCTGCTAGACTTTGGGCGTCATGTGACTGCCCCTCTATTAGATTATAAATAGACGAGCTTCTATGTACGTGTAGCTTTTTTGGAATTTGTCATTGCCACGAGAAGATGTAGCGGCATCTCAATAAATATATGTTTTTTTCCGATATGACGACCGATTTGTTATAGGACACTCACCGCGACTTTCCCGCTGTGGCATACCGGTGTCCGGTCTTCATTCCCTCGGGGCTGGACCGGCATGTTACACACACACACATACACACACACACACACACACACACACACACACACACACATATATATATATATATATATATATATATATATATACATACATATTGCTCCATATATTAATGTGATAGTTCATTATTACATAAGTAGCAATTAAGAACAAAAGGCGTCTTATAGTAATTAGGTGTCTATACTTTTTTTAAAATCTCAATGTGATGGAAAGAGTTACAAAAATTTACTGATTATGAATGTTATCTAATTTTTACATTTCCTAATCTCTCCTCTTTTAGACAATATTAGTCTAAATTTTCCCTCACAACTTTATTAAAAGAATAATGACCTAACAGTCTCAGTAAACTAGAATGCATGAATTAGTCTCAGCGAACTAGAATACATGAAAATTATATGAATTCATCACTACCGCTCATACTTATTTTATCATTAATGTTTTGCTCATCTATCAGGAAAATAAACTGTTCTTGTTTTAAAAAGTATAAAAAAAAACACCTTATGAAAAGCCGAAGAAATCTTTTAAAGTATTTTTCCCCAAAAAATCTCTTTTAAGTCAATATGCTTTAAAACATTCATTCCGAAATTCGAAGCAGCAAGGACAACAAGTAAGAAAAAACTATAAAAACAGTTTGCTAAAAAAGCTCTGAAATCAATAATTGATGAGATAATACAAGTTTCATTCGTGTTAAAAGGTTCCTCTGACATGAGTTAAAGTGGCATGTTTCTTGTAATACGTTTGTAATGCCCGATTTTTCGCAAAAAATCCCTTGGCAAATACGTCTTTGAAAAGCCGAATAGCTCACTCAGAGTTACATAATAAATACCAGGTATTGAACAAAATGTGAGGGATAATTCAAACAAGTGTTATCTGAAAGTAAAAATTGATTAAAAATGTGAAATTTATATAATGTTATTAATTTTTTCCCTTCTCTATCAGTTCATAAATTTTAGAGAAATATAGAGATGTAATAACCCTCAGTCATCTTAGGTTATAAATTGTTACTTAGACAATTAAGGATTACAACATTAATGTGCGGAATAAATAAATAAATATATATATATATATATATATATATATATATATATATATATATATATATATATATATATATATATATATATATATATATATATATATATACACATATATATATATATGAGGCATTATGGCACATATTGATATGTCCGAAAAATTCAATTTTGTGTTTTGAGTTGATATGTGACAATTACAATTGGTTCTTAAGTGTTGCAAAAGCTGATATGTGGAATTATGAAAAAATACTTAGTTATTCGCATTGGCAAATTCTGTTGTGTATAAAAGAGTTTTTCTCAACCCTCCCCCAAAATTTTAGCCTCTAATTAAAAAATTTCATTGAAGACCAGCCATAGGTTTGAGGTTGAACATGTGTATTAACTAATGAATGTTTGTATTGAAAAACTTAATTGGCCGATTTTATATTTCAGAAGAAATGTTGCTTTTTTAACCCATTAATGCCCAACATCGAATTCTTTAATTTTCTTTACCTAATTATGTTCGTACAGGTACAAAATGAACTGAAAAAATAATAAAAAAATTCCTGCATTAAAATTTTAATTTTTATTCAAAATAATGTTACCGTCCTATTAAAAGGACGCTAGGCACGGGAGGGTACAGGTTTTACACAAACAATTCAACCCTTAGATTTTCTAAAACTATTCCTTTTAATGTCGTTTTTAGATAATTAAACGCATGAAACCAATGGAACTCTGCGAAAAAATGCATAATAAAATAAATACAAGGTTTTTAAATTGTATTTTAATCATTTAAAAGAAATCAAAACAATTTAAAAAGCTGAAAATGTCAAAAATAATAGCTTAAAAGGCACAAATTTAATAAATTATGTCTTATAAATTTTACACACTTTTATATTTAAATTTACATGTAAAAGGGGCTTATTAAAATACAAAATAATGAAAAAAGCTATTCGTAATTTTTTTTTTTTACATAATTTATATACAAGCTATTTTGTGCGAAAGATTTCAAAGCATTTATCATGCAATCCAACTAAACATTTATTGAATTTTCTTGTGGATTTTTTGCCACAGTAGGCGCATCTTATCTGTTTTAGATTCACAATGATTAAATTATATTTTCCGCCATACCGGACATCACCAGACACTCTTTTTGAAAGTATTTTTGGTTTCCCTGCAGCCAGACTGTTATTTGGTCTCTTACAGCCTTAGAAAAATATGTCTGACAGATTTCTCTTCTAAAGTAGAGGAGAACCATTCTGTTACTGTCATTAGAAGGGCATAATCTGTACAATAGCCACGCATTTTGGATTGATGCTTCTAAGCTAAACAAAAACAGTGACCACCCCCATTTTTTAGACCGTATGGAACACTGGTATTGTGCCAGATTTTGATCCATTTGATCGGTGCCTCCCATAAATTTAGTATATTGAGACACAATATACGGTTGGTCAATCTCTACAAATCTTTTATCAATATTCGACCAGTGTTCGGCCTGAACTACAGGTTCAATACCATAATGGTTAGACGCCAAAGTAACGACACTATTGTCATTCCACAGAACCATTTTAAAATTTTTGCTGCTCTGAAAATCAAAACTTCCCCTACTCTTCTTTTTAACAGATTTAACATCTCCAAGTGGACATTTTTTAGTTCTATTTACCCGTATAGTGCCAGTCATCGGTAACTTCATTAGATGGTGGGTCCAAATAAATATCCACTTCATGGAATGTATCATTATCAGATAACTCTGCCATTAAAGCTAATGCCTCTCCACAGTCAAACTTAAAATAAAAACAAAAATATAAATAAGAGCTTTAAGACTTATCGATTGCTCATTTCAGTATATTTAGATCAAATATAATTTGGATTAAAAGACAAAATTCTTAAAATTTATTAAATTATAGACATTTAAAATACACATATTTTTAAAAAATCCAGACAATTACTTATGTACTTCGTAATTTTTCTTTATTTTTTAAAATCACTAAATGCAGAACACATCCTTTAATTAAAATTTTTGTATTTAAGAGACTAATTTTTTAATACATTTATTACATTATCAAGAGGCTAATATTTCTCTTAAATAAGAAATATTTTTAATCATTAATTAATCAACAGAACACTTATTTTTAAATTATTTTCATAAATAAGGAATACTCAATAATCTTTATTTATAAAAATAATTTATAACATCATTTTTATGAAAATAAATAGCATTTCCTTTCCTCTATGGTAATAAAACATCATAAATTGAGAAAAAAAAGATGCATTCGTATAGCGGAGAAGGTCAGAAAAACATGTACCCATCCGTGCCTAGCGTCCTATATATAGAACGCTACGGAAAAGAAAATATAACAGTGTTAAAAAATAATTTTAACAATTTTGAAAGATACATATTTAAGAAAAGAGTATTGACTGTGATAACAGCATAAAATATTTTCGTAACATTGAAAAACAATAAAATAAACTTACTTTTTGCGTTACGCTCTTTTGAAAACCTAAAAAACGACTAACTCTGATTTTAGACCCTCAAAGCAGAAATAGAACATTAATGTAGTGCTACCAAATGATGGATAATAAGAAATACAACACTTTATCATGATATTCTGCTATTTGGATCGAAAAAAAATAAAAAATTCAGTGATTTAGAGCTTATTATGTAAGCGTCCTTTTAAAAGGACGCTAGGCACTAATGGGTTAATTTGCCGAAAACATGAAAAAATGACAGATCAACGTATGCCATAATGCTACGAGTTTAGTTCGTTCCATGACGAAGCTCGTAACTCGAAATACTCATATCTTGAATCAATTTTCCCTATTGAAATGAATGGAAATTCCATTAATTCATTTCGAGCTCCCATAAAACGCCGCAATTTTTTGTTACATGTTTTTAAATTAAAAAAAAATTGCTTATAAATGACGAACATTGTATTAAAACGCAATACAATATTATGTACTGCAATAAACATGTTTTATTAAGTGTAATTTACAAAATTTACCTTAGAGATCAGACTTGAAGATGCTGATGGAAGAGAAGGAGAGAGGCTGAACTGAATAATTAAATCTTATTCGTGGATTTTTGCCCTTCTCGCCACGTTTTCCTCACTTTCGTCTGCAGGGGTTTTCGATAAAAGCGCCCAATGAGGTCTGTTTAATCACCCCTTTCAGATTTTTTCTGAAAGGAGTTACTTAAGTGTCTTTAAATATCACAGTCGCACTTCCATTTGCAACTTTTTCTGGGAGTTTCTTTTGAATAAAGTGTGAAAGTTTCTGCAACGCATTCCCAGCATTTCGTTTATTTCACTTGTAGAGATACCCTAATCCACGTCACTAATTTCCTGCAAAACCGTGTCCTGCTGTGTCTGTAGCTCCTTTATCTCCTCCATTTTCAGTTCCTCGGCGTGCTCCTCTATGAGCTCTTTGATGTCACCTGCATCTATATCCAAGCTCATGGACTTGCCGAGAGATACAATCTCCTCCACCACTGCAACTTCGGGATCGAGTCTCTCAAAGTCCGTTTCAGACATCACCTAAGGCCACAGCTTCTTTCACGCAGAAGTCGCTCCACGCAATCTTCTTCCACGCAGTCCTCTTTGTAACACCCTGTCAGTCCTTATCGATAATTCTGAGGCATATCACGATGTTATAGTGGTCCTTCCATAACTCTCGAAGGTAAGGTTTGTGCTCTCCGTCACCTCAAAGCAGCGGCATATCAGGTGCTTTGTGAAGAGATTCTTGAAATTAGAAATCACCTGCTGGTCCATGGGTTGCAGGATAGGGGTGGTGTTGGGTGGAAGGTAGAGAACCTTTATAAACTTGAATTCTTCGAGGATGCCATCTTTGAGGTTAGGTTGGTGCAGGTGCATTGTCCAGAACGAGAAGGGTTTGAAGGGGTATGTTATTTTCAAGGAGTTATTTCTTAACGTCAGGACCAAAGTCAAAATTCACCCACTCCACAAAGAACTGCAAGGTGACCCAAGCCTTCGGGTTTTCCCTCCACATAATATGCAGTTTTTCTTTCAGAATATTATGCGACTTAAAGGCTCTAGGATTTTCCGAATGATAATCGAGTAGCGGCTTAATCTTGCAGTCGCCGCTCGCGTTGGCACCCAGTGCGAGCGTTAGCCTATCCTTCATGGGTGTGTATCCTGACATCCTATTATCCTCTGCCGTTAAGTCCTTCTTGCCATCTTCTTACAAAATTAGTCCTGTATCGTCACAATTGAAGACTTGCTGGGGGATGTATCCTTCAGCTGTTATAATTCCAGGAAAAGTTTTGAGTTTAGACTTAGCTACCTTCATATCCGCTCTCGCTGCCTCACCATGCCTGAAAAGAGTGAATTCCGGTCCTCTTTTTACATTTCTAGGACCAGCCCCGACTGGCTTTAAACGGTTCGCCCGATTCCTCGTCCGTCAAAGTCCCTGGGGTCCCCAATAAATCAACATAATTAACTCGTGCTGTGTTCTGTGACCTGCTTTTCCGTCAACCACACCATCAACAACTTCTCTATATTTTCTTGTATACAGATGTCTGCTGCTTCGAAATTATTTTAACGCCCTTGGCTGCCGTTAGAGCCTTTATCGAATCCCTTTCCTTTTTTATGGTTCACTGCACCACTTTAAAGCAAAGGCCCCGCTCTCCGGGCGGGCAACCCGGACATTTATCCGGAGCGCCAAAATTTAGGGGCGCCTTTATGCCCGTAAGTGGGATAAAAAAAATATGTGTTAAAAACTCAATTAATACAAAATTTCACTTATCTATTTCTTCGTTCGCTAAAAATTTACAGAGCGTAGCGCATTGATATTGTTTATGTCTAAAAGCTAAAATTATTTACACTATTATTGAAAACGCAGAATTTGTAATTCAGAAAAAAATTCAGAAAGAAATTCAGAAAGAAATTCAGACCGTAAGAGCCAACAATAGTCTGTCATACTTAGAAGCGCGCAAACAGGTCGAGGCTAGAAGCCCTAGAGTTGGTGTTTCATACGCCTCTGTTGCCGCTTCCAAGAGAGTTATGTGTAACTCATCAACCCAAACGGAGCCTATTCTTAACACCAATAAACCAAACAATAGTAAAACTCAAACAACCGCACCTTCAAAATCTAACTCACAAACTAATAAAACATCCCGTTCTTCCATCTCAAAACCTTCTACACCAAAACCACCTACACATAAAAAGTTAAAAAGTGCTGAAGTTGCTAAGCGAGTGAGTCATTCACGTAAGTTGAAAGACCCTCGCAATGTGGCGCGTATGGAGGAGGATTCCCTCCAAATTTGCGCGTCCAATTCGGATCTTTCTGATCTTGATGCTGGGGTGTGTATGGACACCTCAACTCTTCCAGCTCGTGCTCCATCTCCCTCTTTCTCTTGATGGCGAGTTTATTTTCCTGGAACTGTCGTGGTTTTCGTAATAAACTATCAGATCTGAAGTCGTTGATCACAGATTACCATCCGGCCTGTGTCGCACTTCAGGAAACTTTCCTGAAGTCAGCGGACACGGCCAAATTACGTCGTTATAGTATTATTCGGAAGGACAATGTTTCGGGTGTGCGAGCGTCTGGAGGTGTTGCTCTCCTGACCTCTCACAGCTATCCGTACTCTGTCCTATCGTTAAATACTCCACTTCAAGCGGTTGCAGTGCGTGTGCAGATGCGGATATTAATTTCCGTGTGTGTAATATATCTGCCACCTAACGATGTTGTTGATCAAAGAACTCTCGACGACTTGGTGACTCAGCTTCCGGAACCTTTTGTTATACTTGGAGACTTTAACCCTTTCACCGGCTCAATTCGAAAGATTAATTCACCTATCCTGGCTTCTGAAACCTTTACAGTTCTACCCTTCAAGCGGCCAGATTATTTCTCGAAAGGTTTGTTTTTACTGCATAACACTTCATTCCCCCCTTTCGAAGTGTCCTTTGCTTGTCACTCCGCGACCCTCCCACAGTCATAAAATCTGTTAGCCCTTTTGAGGGTCTCCCCCAATTCCTTCCCCCAGCGGAAAAGGGGACTTGAAACAGTACGGGATACTAACGCCAGATAAATTTCTACTGCAATTCTTCGAGAAAGCGGGAACTGAACTTAACTCGTATTCAAGTAAAAAATGACGCTCCCGTGGTGCCATTCATTTTCTCACGAAACAAGTCTTTCAGGCCAATTTTCAATGGGCGCCTTAATAATACGGAAAATAGTGGGGCACGGTACCAGCATTATCTGTTATTTATTTAGACAACGTCGAAAGCTATCAGATTTGCCTGGCATTAAATTCTGCAGTACGCAATAAGTGTTGCCTGAAATTATCCATTTTCTCAAAATCGATTTGTTTGAGATCCATATTTCAGTTGTGCTAGTTCATATAAATATCTAGTGAGTTTTATAAGTTTTTAAAATAAAAAAGTACAGTTTTTAATAAACAAATTAAAATAAGAAAGTTAAAAATTTGATTTGCATTTTTATCTTTTCTAAGATTTATAATTATAATTTTTTTGTGTTTATTAATTTTTGCACGACTAAGCGTGTGTCGTACTTTTTGCGCCATAATCGCTACTTTTAGTTACGTTATTGTAAATGCAAGTTATTTCATTAAAGTAATAAGAGGCAAATTTTAAAAGCAATTTGCAAAGTTTTGAAGAAGTTCTTCCAATTTTTTTAATAGTACGTAAGTTTTTTAGAACAATGTTAGAAAAAATAAATTTGTCGTAAAATTTGTGCAGGTGCCCTCACTGAAAGGTTAAAAAAATCAACTTTTGAATTCAAAAGAAAGTTAAAAATTGAATATTCTATTTCTCATGCTTTAAATATTAAACTAGCCGCTTCGCTCCCAGGCTTCACTCTGTGTTGTATAAAATCTGGGCTCTGAGGTGAGAGCCCCTTGCGTGCGATAGATTTCTATGGACATCGCACACATACATACATACATAGTCAAACTTTTCTTTATCTCTATATTGTTATTTTAGCAGGCGATTTTAAATTTACTGCGAGCTTAATTTTTTTTAAATACCAAATATGACGTCACTGGTTCTCGTAACACGATGGAAAAGATTTTCTTTCTTTTTAATTCCATGTTTTGATGTATATCAATTATCAATTCGGTATTTAAAAATATCTGAAACTAAATCAGCGATTAAAAAGCCAAGGTAGTTTGCCGATATAGATTTCGCACGTGATGTAACGTTAAATTTTAACTCAAATTGAGATTTGAAAATAAAGAAATTGGCTAGAGAGATGTCAACGATTTATGAATAAATTGAACAGTTTTTAGTCTTTTTTCGCTATTTAAAAGGTTTTTAGACCAAAAATTAAAAAAAGCTCATCGAGGTGTGTTAAATAGGTGTGCCAGGAACTTTTTCCTAAAATTTCGTATTCGCGAACCTCGTAATCTCTGTGATACGCCAAATAACATCATACATGCTCACAAACACTCTTATTTATATATAGTTAGCCGCTGCGCGACTTTGTTTTATATTTTCTTTTGCAAAAAAACTCAACAGAAAGTAACATATGTAAGGAATGTTACCATTACCTGTCATCATAAATATACGTTGTTAAGGTGTAGTGGGAGCTCAACCAAAAAATACATAATCGTTGCTAAATTCTCTATAAGGCTGATTCTAAAAACATCGTGATTAAAAAATGTGAATTTTCATTAATTGAGGCGGTGAAAGGCAAAGTGGTGTAAGTCACATTTTCAACTTTTTTTATTTGAGGGCAAAAATGTAATCTCCATGTTCAGTTTATAGTGGAATTGCAAATAATTATTATTTGCAATATCATAATAATTATTATGAATTATAATTTGTTCATTTTATAGTGGAATTATTGTAGTTTTTGCAGTAAAACGCTTTTGACTTACACCACTTGACTTACTGACTAAGGGCCTGTTCACATAGAAGTCCGTTGCGTAGCGTTAAGGGAAAGATGAAGTTGAGACGAAAATAAACCAATCATAGGCGTTAAAAATTTCATTGCTAATCGTTTGGAGGCCTATGATTGGTTTATTTTCGTCTCAACGTCATCTTTTCCTTAACGCAACGCAACGGACTCCTATGTGAACAGGCCCTTACACCACTTTGCCTTTCACCGACTCAATTCAGAACAGAGTTAAAGATAAGAATGAGAATCCAACACCAATGAGTTTAAAAATTACATCCCTCTCCGTATGTACTATTTTTCAAAATTCAGTGAGTCAATCTATAATCAACGGATACTACTCTCGTGAAAATAAGGTTTTTTAATCAGGAAATTCAAACCAAACAAATTTGAACAATCTTTTACTACAGTGTCTCCCAAAAGTGTTCGTACACTTACGATTTTCAATGAAATAGGGGTCTATCCATTAATTAAAATGAATATTTAAGAATGGGTATTTAATAATAAGATCTATAATCTATTCTTGACAAAACTACATGAAATATTTTGAAATCATAGTAAAACTTTATTTTTAAGAAACCAGTTATGAAAAAGTCACAAAAACTTTATCTCACAAAAGTCATCGTACACTGAAATAATTTCGGATAAATTCCTAATTAAAATTATCGTCTGGCGCTTTATTTTTATTTTTGAATTTTGGTGGCATTTAAAATATCGTTTTGATTTATTTTTTGCTTGCCTACTCCGTAATATTCTATTTATTCTTTAAAAATGGCTCGTAGTCGTAAAGAAACAACAAACAGCATTCGAAAATTGATTATTTTTCATCATAGTAGTGGTAAATCAATTCGGAATATTGCTTAATTACTTAATTTATCCCATTGTACTATGCAGTATGTGATAAAACACTTTAAAGAAGAAAATAGGATCGAAAACAACGTAAGAAAAGATCGTCCGGGAAAGTTAACAAAACGTGATCATAGATTTATAATTAAAAAATTTGTGAAAAATCCACGTTTGAGTGCTGTAAAAGTTTCTGCAGAATTTAATGAAACATTTTCTACTTCCATTTCACCTGAAACTGTTCGACGAATTCTCAGAGCAGCTGGATTATATGGGCGTTCTGCCAGTAGAAAATTTTTGTGAGTGAGAAAAACAGAAAACTTAGCCTTTCCTTCACACTATCCATGATAAATAAGCCCCAAACGTATTGGAATAATGTCTTATTTGCCGATGAAAGCATGTTTAACATTTTTGGATTCGATGGGCGCATAATTGCATGGAGAAGAAAAAAATTAGGAACTTAGTCCGAAGAACTCAGTAGGAACAGTTAAGCATGGCGGTGGAGGTGTCCTTGTGTGGGGGTACATGTCAGCATCAGGACGAGATAATTTGGTATTTATTGATGGCATAATGAATCATGTTGTTTATATAAATATTTTAAAAGACAATTTAAAATTATCAGCCCAAAATTTGAGTATTGTAAACAACTTTGTTTTTTATCAAGATAATGATCCTAAGCACACGGCTCTCAACGTTCGCCTCTGGTGTCTCTATAATTGTCCACAAGTTTTGAAAATACCCCCTCAATCGCCAGATTTAAACCCAAAAGGACATATTTGGTGAGAACTGGAGGTTCGAGTACGAAAACACATTCACACGAAAAGCGAACTAAAAACAATTATGATGAAAGAATGGATATACATTGATGCAGAAATTACAAAAGAACTAGTGCAATCTATTCCCAGACGTTTAAAAACTGTTGTGGATGCTAAAGGACATCCTACTGAGTATTAATTTAACGAAAAATTAAAATATTTACTACTATGTAGAGATTTTTTACAAGTGTACGATGACTTTTGTGACATAAAGTTTTTGTTACTTTTTGATTATTGGTTTCTTAAAAATAAAGTTTTACTATGTTTTTAAAATGTTTCATATAGTTTTGTTAAAAATAGATTATAGATCTTATTATTAAATACCTATTCTGAAATATTCATTTTAATTAGTGGATAGACCCCTATTTCATTGAAAATCGTAAATGTACGAACACTTTTACATTATGTTTCATTCAAATGTGATTTTATTAGCTATGATGGCTTTATCTAGAATGCAAAGTAAAAGAAAATGTAGGAGGGAACTTCTATCATTGCAATATCATATTTTATGTATCATTGCAATTAGTAAGAGTTTTGTTGACATAACATAAAAAAATCATGATTTCATGTATTTAATACATAATTTATCAAATTATGAGAATACTAATAGTACAATGAAAACTTTATCGTAAATCGTAATAAATTTCATCATAATTTTAATTATTGCCTTTGAAATTTTTAACATGTTAATGCTTGCAAAAAGAAAAGAAAATAATAAAATAAAAAAATTGTTTAAAATAAAATAAAATAAAATAAATTGTTTAAAAGAGAATAAAAAAAATAAAATCTCCAATCTCCCAGATTATGATCCTAGAGAAATTCATCGCCTCTGTAGGAATCTTGTGGCCTTACAACAGCCAGCTAGCCAGCTATTCCACACCCTTCATTCTTGACCTTCCTTCTTGGAAACTGGTGTAATTACCGAACGTATGTGACTTTTCGGGAAGTCGATCTGCAACCCCCCCCCCAAACTTAGCAACGTCAGTCTATTCAAAAAATTTTCTCCCCGACCCCGTGAATGCGTCAGAATCGCAGATGTACATGTATATTGCTGCACCACTCGTAGGGGTTCTCATTCCCCAATTTCGGACAGTTCGAGGTTGTAAATCAAGCACCTTTTATCGTTCCGAAAACGGGGAACGAATTCCGTGCAGTGCTGGAAAAGCAAAAGCGCCTAGTCAGGGGTACGTCACTGCCCAAATGAGACGACTAAGGTTGGACGTAATATTTCGTCACTGCCCGAATGAGACAGTCAGGTCTCGACGTAATATTTCGTCACTGCCGTTGAAAGGGTTAATGCTCATAATGTGTTGTGGGGGAGTAGCTGTAACACCGCTCGAGGAAGGCAAGTGGAGCAGTTAATAACTGACCATAATCTTTGCCTCCTCAATAATGGTGATCCTACTCACTTTCACGAACCATCTCGAACCTTTCATACCATCGATCTTGCCATCTGTTCACAGTTACTTTTTCCATCTTGTAACTTCTGGGTTGGGACTGATCTTCGCGGGAGTGACCACTTCCCTTTTTGTGTCACTGTCCGGCATGGGATCTATAGTCTGTCGCCCTGCGCGATTCAAATATGAGTCTGCGAACTGGTCGCGATTTACAGACATTGCAACCATTACCCAGGCTATGGTCGACGGTGATATCGATGATGCGGTTCGTCTTGTCTCCAACGTTATGATAGAAGCTGCCGATGCAGCCATTCCCAATAGCTCACCTAATGGTCGAAGAAACTGGAAACCGTGGTGGAACCTTGAGTGTTCTGCAGAATTGAAAGTACAACGTAAAATGTGGGGGATATTTCGCCGATATCCCACCGCTCCAAATTTCGTTGCTTTCAAGCAAGCAAGAGCTAACTCTCGTAGAGTGCGTCGACGTTGCCAGAGAGAGTCGTGGAAAAAGTACGTTTCGGAATTGACACCATCCACCCCCAGTAAACAGCTTTGGACGAAAGTAAAGAAATGCATAGGATTATATCCAGACCAGCCAATACCGTGCATTGTTCAAAATGTCATTACACTTTCTACCTTAGAGGAAATAAGTAACGCCATTGGCAGCGCCTTCAGTTCAGTGTCGAGTGCGTCGTCGTATCCGACCACTTTCATGCGACACAAACTGCGTGCCGAGTCAAGACCTTTGCGTTTCGATACTCAGTCCGATCTGGCCTACAACTGCCCCTTTACGGAGAACGAGTTGGAGAATTGCCTTCGGCAGACTCGGATGACTTCCCCGGGTCCCGATGGCAATAGTTATGCTATGTTACAACATCTCTCTCGCAGCTCGCTCCGTAATTTGCTGTATCTATTTAATAGAATCTGGGAGGAACATGCTTTTCCATCCTCTTGGCGTAGGGCAATAGTGATTCCTATACCCAAACCGGGAAAGGATGCCTCTAGCCCTAACAATTACCGTCCAATTGCACTCACCAGCTGTTTATGCAAGCTGCTAGAACGAATGGTTAACAATCGGTTAGTGTATCAGTTAGAATCCCAGCTTTGTCTGTCACCTCTACAAAGCGGATTTCGGCGTGGCCGGTCCACGATGGATAATATCATAGCCTTAGAATCCGAAGCTCGCTATGCCTTTGTCAGAAGAAACCACTTAGTGTCTGTTTTCTTCGACATTCAAAAGGCTTATGACCGGACGTGGCAATATGGTATCCTTCGTGACCTTTATAATAACACCTTTCGTGGTCACTTGCCGATTTTCATTGCGGACTTCTTGTCACTACGAGAATTTCAAGTTCGCATTGGTACGACGCTTTCCGATGTTTACATTGAAGAAGAGGGAGTTCCTCAGGGCAGTGTATTGAGTGTTACACTGTTTTCCCTGAAAATTAATGGCATTTTACAGTGTTTATCACCATCTGTTCGTGGCAATCTGTATGTCGATGACTTGCAGATCTCGTGTCAAGGTAAGGATATGCGTTACATCGAACGACAATTGCAAGCTTTAATATCTCGCATGATGACATGGTGTTCTGAGAACGGTTTTACGTTTTCGGCTGAAAAAACCTCTTGCGTACATTTTTGCAAGCGCAGAGGTTTGCATCCTGACCCGCAAATATACCTAGGTGACTCCCTGATAGCCATAGAGAACGTGGTTCGTTTCTTGGGCGTGTTGTTCGATAGTAAGTTAACTTTCCTTCCGCACGTAATGTATCTGCGGCGGAAGTCTGAGCAGGCTCTAAACTTGCTGAAAGTTCTATCCAACAAGTCCTGGGGAGCTGAGCGATCTATTATGCTCCGGGTTTATCGCGCGGTCATACGATCGAAAATGGATTATGGATGCGCCGTGTACGGTTCCGCACGCTTTTCCGTGCTACGGAAACTGGACACGATTCATCATTCCGCGCTTCGAATCTGTTCTGGTGCTTTCAGGACATTTCCCATTAAGAGTTTATATGTCATCTGCGATGAGCCTTCTTTACCATCAACTCGTAAGCAATTGTCGCTTCAGTTGTATTACCGTATCCTATCTCAACCTAATCACTCACTCCATGCTGTTCTTCTTGACAGTCAGTTTGACCGACTTTTTGAAAATCGGCCATCTTGCATTCCACCTTTCAGACTTCGCATGAGGACGCTTCTTATTTCATCTCCGCTGTGTGATGTGGATGTCATGCTGCAACCAACTTTGCATTTTCCACCTTGGCGAAACCACAAGATTTCGTACTTGCGCCCCTTCCAGGGTTTTGTAAAATCGAATACGGATCCTGTCATTTTTCGCCAGCTTTTTGCGTCGCACCTCGCTAGTTCCCTAACTATGTTGATGTTTATACCGACGGCTCTAAAACAGAAGATCATGTTGGATGTGCCTACGTCTGTGGCAGAGCCGTTAGGAGCTATTCACTTCCCGATTGTTTTTCTGTCTTTTCATCAGAATTTGTCGCTGTACATGGAGCTCTGAAGTACATCTTCCGGCAGAGCGATAGGCGTTTTATAGTGCATACAGATTCCATCAGCGTTTTAGAGACTTTGGAGAATGGTGAAGTGTCACACTCCCATTCCCTTGTATCTCCGGTTTCGGATCTGCATCGTCGCCTCTGTCGTCGTGGCTTCAGTGTCCTTTTCTGCTGGGTTCCTGATCATGTCGGCATATCGGGTAACGAGCAGGCAGATGCTGCGGCTAAAGGTGCTGTGCATCTGCTGAATCAGCATGTGCCTATCAGTGATGTGAAGTCCGCTGTGAAAATGTTAGTTAGGAATGAATGGCAAGTAGATTGGGATCTGCAGGTTACTATTAAGCTGCGACAGGTTAAACCAGGTATTGGTGCTTGGCCATCAGCTCAACTGCGTCGTGCAGACGTCATACTCACCCGGTTGAGAATCGGGCATTCCCTTTTGACGCATCGACATTTGTTGATGGGTGAGGATGCCCCTCTCTGTCAACATTGTAAGGCTCCACTTTCAGTTGGACATGTTTTGACGTCTTGCCCTTCGCTTCAAGCCCAGTATAATAGCTTTTTGGGCTCCAGTTCACCTATCTTATCTGAACTGCTGGGGTAGCCCCACCATCCTGCTCTGTTTGCCTTCTTTCTTTTTACTGGTTTTATACACAGTCTGTGCTTTAGCAATTGATTTTATAATTAAACTTTTATTGCGATTTACAAATATATCTTTTTTTATAATCTTTTAATCAATTTTATGTATCATTGTTTTTACCACCTTATATATCACGTTTTTATGACTTTTACATATCATCTTTCTATGTTATCTTGTATATATCATCATTCAAACATGTTTATACATAATTTTTATCATCCCTTTTATTCAGTTTTTCACGGTTACTCGTTTTTATATTTCTTAGTGTTGGTTATAAATCTGTTATTTCACCGTTGGTTCGAGCTTGGCGACTCTTTATATACTCTCTTTTGGCTCTAGTCTTGTGTTTGGCGCTTTATGTCCTATTTTGGATCTTGCGCCATCAAACCCCAACCAACCAACCAACCAACCAAGGCTAGTCATGTAACGTGGCATGGGACAATGCAACGAATAATGATTTGCTCGAATCTGGATCTCCGGGCTTTCAAAACTTATATAACTAAGGGGATTATCTCAAAATTTATCGGGACGATATGTCAATTTCCTACGTTGGTTTTTAGGTTATTTATCAATTCCTTTCTTCTTTGAATCAAAAAGGAAATTAGCTCTAAGCCCAAGGAAATTTAATAAGAATTTAGAATTTTGAAACGTTTTGGGGTTATATATATATACACACACACACACACACACACACACACACACACACACATATATATATATATATATAGCTGTGGTTTTCCGCTTTGTAAGAGTTTAACTTCAGGAGTATTCAAGTTTAAATGTTAAAACTTTGACATAACATGCATTTCTTCAAAACGCAAAACAATAATAATTTTAAATTTATTTCGCATTGTAATGCTTTTGTAGTATCTTCCTATTAATGTGACAACTGGAAATTAAGACCGCCGAATCTGGTTTCAGATGAACAGGTAGTATCAGAAAATCTTATCAGTTTTTCAAAAAAAAGGATGTTTTCTCAGAATTAATTCAGCAGTTTACAAAAGTTTATGTTTTTCCTTTCTTTATTTTACGCCAACAATTATTCTGAGTATAGGATACGGAAATGATACAAAATGTTAGGGAAAAGGGAGTAACATTTGCATTTTAATTTTAATGAGTAATATACATTTAGCAGCATTTCAGCAGGTCCATTTTTCTAGTCTTAAAAAATATGTTTTAGCACACGAAAATAATGCACTGCTCCCTAACGTGTTTTGCTTTCAGTGAATTGACATAGAGCTGTACACACACACACACACACACACACACATATATATATATATATATATATGTGTGTGTGTGTGTGTGTGTGTGTGTGTGTGTTTGTGTGTTAGTTAGTTATCAAATTTTAATGGCTAAATAAATTTCTAAATAAATGGCTAAACCATGGCTAAATCATGGCTAAAGATTTTTTAGCCATGATGAAATGTTGTCAAAGTTAGTTTATTTTTTGTACGAATTTATTTTTAGTAAGATAACAGAAAAAAAAGTTCAATTTTGTATTTCCTTGCCTCTCACGTGAATGCTTTAGAAAGAGTTTTGGTGTATTTTCATTTCCTAAAAATGTATCAATTTTCTTTCTCTGAACAGGAAAAAAAAGAAGTTTTGGAACCACCTGCTTAACTTTAAGGTAAATATCTTAAATCTCTTTATTCTTAAAACTTCGATGACAGGTTATTGACTCTCAAATATCAAGCTTTTCTACTTTTCTTTCTCTAAAATTACAGAATTTTACGGGCTTCGGCCTTTGTTGACTAAGCGTAAACGTATGTTTTAGGGCAATAACCTTTTGAACAGCCAAAAAAGATAAATTAAATCTGCTACCATGTATAATATAACATGATTGTTTGTCACATTTTACTTGCATCGATAACTTCATTTCATATTCATAATTAAGCTATTTATACAGAATTTGCAAAAATATGTTAAAGAAGATTTAATTCCTGCAGCAAATTAATAATTTAAGCCTTAAGTTTCTCTTACACACTGGATTATTTTAACATGTTACAGATTAGTGCAGAAAAAGTTGGCAAGAAACAGAAGCTTAAATTAAGCGAAAAATCGGAAGACCTAACGTGCTTAGAATTTTACGAGTCACGGTGGAAAAAACAAAAGTAGATTACGGTGTCATAAAGAACAATTAATTTACTTGCAACAGCAATACTTTTTCTTGGGAACAAATTTACTTTAATAATATTCAAATGCTGGAACATACTGCTTGAATTTCAAACAAAAAAATTCCCATAGACTAAACTAATCCTATTAAGAAAATTCAATCTAGCATTACTTCTTTATAGCTCTCCAACTCTGTAATCCTATGAAAAGACAACCTACGGAAAATCTTACAGTCTATTTTTACCAACATAGACTATAGAGAATATAGAGAGAATCTAAGAATATTAAGATATCATCCTTCTTCAGAATTTTTCTGGGAGAGCGTAAGTTTCTTTATTTAACACTTTGATTCATAAAACTACCGTTATATTTATTGTATATTTAAGTTATTTTTTACAATAATATCATTAAGTTGATAAAATGGAAATTAAAACTTATTTTCCCTCTTACATATTAGAATGCTTAATTCTTAAGCTTTGTAAAATAATCTGAAAATACTATGCTTATTTTCCAACACAATAATAAAATTATTTTAGTTCAAAAATTAAATATTGTCATGGTATTTATTAATGCATAAAGATAGAATTAAGATAAAGGGAATTTTAAGCCCTTTATGCATTTTTAAGATTTTCAAGATTTTATATCATTATGTATTTAAAATCTAAAAGCAGCAGATATGTTTAAATATTTTTTTTTAATTATACATCCTTTCATTTTAATAAAATGCAATATTATTCCTGCAGTTGAGCCTTTACTAACTCACGAAAAAATATCCAACTCTAAAACAAACGTGAGTATTTTATCTTTAAAATGTATTAAATGAAATTTTGATGTAGTGAATTAAATTATTTGAAGCTATCTGCAATATTTTGCAATATGTATTACACAAAAGGCTGACTTTTACATTCTTTTAAAAAAGGACATAAATTTAAATTTGGTGTTCATTCGCAATCCATTTATAAGACGATTTACAAATCACCTAGGAATAATATGTTTTTTAGAGTTATAAGCCATTTGTGATATTTAAACTGTATCATTAGTTTTTTATTAATTATATTAAAATGTATTATTACTTCGTTAAGTAATTTTAAAATTGTGAATGTCAATGTCAAGCTAAATTCTTCAGTGTTGCGAAGCTCAGATTTGACGACGTAGAAACATTAAAATAGAATTTATGTTTTGAGTGATAAGTTTCTAAAATAGATGAATTGACGTTACAATGACGTACCTCTTACACTCTAGTTATGTTCCGCTACGTCATTGTAAACGTCACCAAATCACACAGTGACTTTTATACGTACTCGCCGTTGCTGTGACGTCAGTGGCTTTGGTTCCCGTCCGGCTTATCGCAGCTATCTCGTAACTTGCTTTTACAGCTCAAATCGCTCCCTTACTCACTTCTAACGCTTAGTTTTTGCTGAACAACAAGACTTTCCTTAGCAGCTGCTCTCCTTCTATACTCACTCTAGAACTTAAACATAACTCGACAATTCTACTAACTCATCTTCTGGAGCTTAACACAGCAATGTGGGTCCTCGCGTGTTTCCTTTTGTGAACAAATGTGAGTGACCATTTTTGACACGGATATTCTGAACACTTTCGATTGTGAGAAACAGCGAAACCTACTTAAATACCTTCCAAACCTAGCTGGATATCTGCAAACGTGTACTTTGGGACTCGTCGAGATTTTTTTATATATAATTGTTTTTGGCAGTATCCATTTAACATACGATGTCAAAACGTGCATTTCTAAGCCCGCCAAACGTGTGCTTTCGGACTCTCGTCAAGATTTTTTTTATAGATAATTGTTTTAGGCAGTATCCATTTAGCCTACGATGTCAAAACGTGCATTTCTAAGCTTGAAAGTCACCAGAAATCTCTTATTTATAAACTGATGTCCCTTACCGTAGAGTGCGAGAACTAGTTAAACATTGCTAGGCACAGGGAGTATATGGGTACAATTAGACTTTAGACACAATTAGACGGCTATTGTTTGGGTCTCAGGATATCTTAACGTTATATTATAGTCTTGAAACGGGAACAGTGTACGGACCAGAGTGGGCCCTTCAAAGTATCACAAATATGCTGATTAGGCAAACAAACATCATACTCTGACTCTTAAAAATACAAAAAAAAAAACGAAAAAAGCGTATTTCACGCAAGCAGATTTCTTACTTTAATTTTCTACCATTACCGTAGCTTCGAAATGTACAATTACTATAAGGTTTTTGCTTTTTTTTTCTATTTCGGTTTCTAACATGCTTTATAATAAGTCCACTTTTTCTGTAACTTTTTCAATATAACCCGTGTCTTGCGTAACTCTTCCACAGACGTATCAACAAAATTTATTTTTACTAAATTAAGAACTTGAACTTCACAAATGCATCCATCAAATTTTGAACCCTCAACCAGAGGAATCAAAGATATCACCCCACATAACAACAAAGGCGACGACTTTTCGCAATCTGTCAGCTTCAAGTCATTTTGCGGTCGAAAGGAATAGTAAAAGAATATGCATGTCACAACTTGTTCCTTCTGTATAAAAAATAAAGTTTCCTTATTTTTTCATTTAAATAATAAAATAAATTCCATTACAATTGTTCCATAAAAATTGCGAAAAAATAGAAATTTTCAGGCAGGGTTCGATTAGATCAAGAGATTCACAAATCTCCAACAAAAACGTACCAAAATACACTTCTCATTAACAAACGTCCAAGAAAAATACCTTCCCATAACTTAATACACAAAGGGGCATGGGACCAAAGGTTTAAGATATTTGAAACAGCTTAGTACTAGGAGCTCCTATTCAGCGAGCTACCTGGACAAAGCTAATCGTAAGTATTATTTGATTTACCTATCCAGGTGGTCGATAATTAATTAGTTCTTTTGTTTTTAGTTAAGCTACTGTTTGGGTCTTACTGGAACCTTGAAGAATTCCACAAAGCTTGTTACGTTTTATAAAAAAACAGCCCTAAAGCTGCAAAATTAATGACTTTATAGTCTTGTACGATTCGAAAATTAGGGAAAATAATGAATTAGAAGATTGTCGTATTACTTTTATCGAAGTCTTCATTAATCTGCTATTATTAAGTTGACAAAAGTTCGAAAATTTCATCAAATATATTTGAATATCACTATTAAACAAACACACACACACACACATGCACATATATATATATATATATATATATATATATATATATATATATATATATATATATATATATATATATATATATATATATATATATATATATATATATATATAAACAGTTCCGTAGCTCACTAATTGACCAAACCGCTTGACCCAAAGGGCTGAAATTTTGCATGGAGATTTTCCTTATCGTGTAGGGGTGCACTAAGAAAGATTTTTGAAAAATTCTTCTTATATTTTATAAAATTAAAATTTTAAGCTGTTTTAGTAACTTTTTTCAAGTTTGGATTTAAAATAAAAATTTGAGGGTTATAAAATTTATATCACGAGAAAGATAATAAAAATTCCTTTAAAATGAATTCTTTTTCGAATCTTTACTTCAATTTTCTGATTTTTGGTGAATTTTTAAAGATTAATTTTTAGAATTAAATTTATTAAATTCTGATCACGTGATTTCTTTTTCTGGTACTTTAAATAAATTTTTTGTCACGTCAATGACAATGAAATAGACAAAAATTATTTTTTTCCTTGCTAATGCGGCAGACGATTGGGCATTATCCAAAATAATATGAAAATACAGTAAAAGATATGTTCCTCAAACTGTACTATATTCTTTAGCATGTCCTATTAGATTTAATTTGAATATTTTCTTCAACATTATTTTGTCTATAAAAATATCTCTTACGATTTTTTTATAATTTGTTTTACATCTATTGTATACATTGAGCGTTGTATCTATTATACATATATATATATATATATATTTATTTATTTATTTATTTTGGCATTAATTGCATACATTGACCATTGTATTAAATTTGAATGTACTCCGTAGCGAAGTGCGGGTTTTCAGCTAGTATATATATATATATATATATATATATATATATATATATATATACAGAGAGAGAGAGATATGTACATAGCCCCAGTTTGCATTATTATTAATATGTGTTACTGAGTTTACATAAACGATACTCATAATTTTGGTATACAAGTTTCAATTGTTTGAAAATCAAGAAAATCCTCATAAATAAATAGTTTTATATTTATTTTTCCTCTCTGTCACTTTCAACAATCATATGTGTAACAAATTTATAGCCGTTAATTTCCTCTTACCACAATTCAGCAGCTGGCAACACATATATTTTGAAATTCGTCCACACGTTACAGTTAGTTGCTATCTATAACGGAATACCGAACCATCTTTTGATTACAGTGTTTCACGGATGATGAATAGCGTCGGTAGACTGAGACCATAACTATGGCATCTATTTTAATTAAAGTTACACTGCTAAATGACATCGTAAAAACTTGCCGTTATCGACTATAATGCAGTCGTTCAAGGTTTTATACTTCTATTTTGATATCCAAACGAGATCCTTATTTGAATTGTTATTCTAAAACTTCGGTGGGCGCTTCCGATTGATAAGAATTTTATTTCGCCAATATCGACATCTTTACGCCCATCGGAAGCTTCAGCTTTTTATTTGTTTGTCCTTTTCCTGTAACACTCGGGGCTTTATCAAGAACTATTGTCTTCTAAGAAAGTCATTAAAGACTCTGTTCTTGCGATGATCCACCAGAGAAATAATATATTTTATTTTGTTTTTAAAGGAGCAATATTTTTATAACTCTTTTATTTCCAACTAATTTAATAAAATTAACGTTTCTGTCTGCAGTAGAAAGTAATTAAATGTTTTATTTAAACTTTCTTGTTTGAATCGAATTAAATGCGCCGTGTAAACGTAATATATTTCCAAAAACATAGAAATAATATCTATCTGCTATTATACTGAAGACTAGAAGGTAACCCGTCATTTTGACGTCATAATACTAATAATGACGTCATAATGGAAAAGTATATGAAAGTTAAAAAATATCCCGAATTATCTAACAATATTGCATTTAATCCACACCTTGTAAATGCAAACCCTTTCATTAGTTTTTATTTATTTAGTTTTTCATGCGATTGGAGTAGTAGACTGCCATCCAGTTTTTTACAGCTATGAATACTTGAGCTACTTGATTCGTTCACATTCAAGTTTCTTTACTTTCAGAATTCATCGCAAAAGTAAACAGATTTTTAAAAACTGTTAAATATATAGCTAAAAGCTGTTAAATATGTAGCTAAATTTTTTTTAGTTCTGAATGTTTTATAGAAATTTAGGCAGAACAAACGTGATTTGATGGAGAAGATATTAGTTTTTATGTAAGAAAAAAGTCTGATCCTCATCTGAAATTGAAATTAAGTCTAACCGGCTGTTTGTTTACTGAGGGCTTCAATTGAAAGATGAGTTAAGCCCGGAAGTGTTATACAGAGACAACGGCTATTATATATATATAATAATTATTTCTATTTCTTTTATAGGGACATACCGCAGGGGTTTTTATTTTTTAATAATAACTAGAGTGTGATTTTTTAATTAAATTACCTGAAATCACAAACTGAAATATGTTGACTGATTTAACTCGTTATTTAGCAGTACAATATAATTGCTCTATCGTATGTTAAAATTAATAAATATCTTGAAAATTTTACTTTAGATTTAATTCTACGTTGAATAACCTTTTCCACTGGCATTTTAAATTTAATTTATGTAATTTTGTTACATATTTTGAGTCATTTTGAGTCCGAAATCCATATGCAATCAACATCCAAAATTACACATTTAATATACATTACAAGCAACAAACACAAAGCATTTGAAAGCATTTCTTTGATTATTTTCTAAGTTATAATATTTTAATTGGTTAAAAGGAAAACCAAAATAAATACAAGCCTGAAAAAACCTTATTTAAAAATTGTAAATAATGCAAATTTTGAGATGATTATTTTGAAATTCGTATGTTTTAATTTATGTGTTATTAGTAATATGTGAATGAAGTAAAATTTTATTAAGTGTGCCATAAGTTAGTGATATTTGAAATTGTCAATTTTTGTATACATACAATTAAGAAAATAGTGCTACCAGTTATGAGATTACTGAAAATACTGTAAATAATAATGGTTTCCTTGTTTTTCTTTTCATTTCAGCCTTTCTAGAGATTTTCTCATGGGTTTAAACACATGCTTTATTTTATACAAAATAAAATGAATTAAAAGAGAAAACTTGAAGAAGGGATAGGTGGAAGTTAAAGCTATGTGGAAGTTAAAGCTTATTTAGATTATATAGAACTAAAACTAAAGTGCTAAAAATCACTGAGTATTATTTGGGAAACATTCCATACAGATAAATATATGCACATATATTCCTAGAAAAGCATCTCTCTGGATGTTCAAAGTATGATATGAATATCAAGTGTACAAGAAAAAAGTATTAATGCATTTCGCCCTTCGCCCAAACACTGGATTTTTTTTTTATATAATTTATTAAAAAATCAGAAATCTGCGCTTCGAAAGTGTAATTTAAAATAACGTGCTTTTTTTATTTAGCTAAAGAAATGCGTTTTTGCACTAAGTAATTCGAAATTTTAATTTGCTATTTTTATTTCAAATCAAAATGTTAGAAATTAAGCATTATACATGCCATACCGCTTTAGGATTCTATAATATCACATAGGACTTAATTCTCTATTTATTTTATTAATAGAAGAAATAGAAAATTTATCTTCATATACAGCGTTTGGTTGGTATGATTTCTACGGTCAACTTTTGCAATAGAAGGGGTAATTAGACCAGCCGGTAGATACAGTTTAAAGCCAATTCCTAATGTCTACAAACATCGACGACCGAAAGCACAGGCTCGAAACCACAGGCTCTGGGATAAGCTAAATATCTAAATTTTGAAATTTTCTGTTGATTGATAATAGAAAATATTATATATATAATAGCCCTTGTCTCTGTATAACACTTCCGGGCTGTACTCATCTTTCAGTTGAAGCCCTCAGTAAACAAAATGCCGGTTAGGCTTAATTTCAATTTCAGATGTGGATCAGAATTTTTTCTTACCTAAAAACTAATATATTCTCCATCAAATCACGTTTGTTCAGCATATTTTTCTATAAAACATTCAGAAATAAAACAAATTGGATGTTTTTAGCTGTATATTTAACAGTTTTTAAAAATCTGTTTATTTTTGCGATGAATTCTGAAAGTAAACAAACTTGAATGTGAATGAATCAAGTAGCTCAAGTATTCATATCGCGTACTGCGCTGGAAAAAACTGGATGGCAGTCTACTACTCCAACCGCATGAAAAACTAAATAAATAAAAAATAATGAAAGGGTTTGCTTTTACAAGGTGTGGATTAAATGCAATATTGTTAGGTAATTCGGGATATTTTTTAACTT
Source organism: Dolomedes plantarius (assembly GCA_907164885.2). Taxonomy (NCBI): domain Eukaryota; kingdom Metazoa; phylum Arthropoda; class Arachnida; order Araneae; family Dolomedidae; genus Dolomedes; species Dolomedes plantarius. The sequence continues at coordinate 185,024,165 of OU015495.1, read as the reverse complement.
TCATATACTTTTCCATTACAACGTCATTATTAGTATTATGACGTCAAAATGACGGGTTGGATGGCAGTCTACTACTCCAATCCCATGAAAAACTAAAATAAAAAATAATGAACGGGTTTGCCTTTACAAGGTGTGGATTAAATGCAATATTGTTAGATAATTCGGGATATTTTTTAACTTTCATATACTTTTTTCCATTATGATGTCATTATTAGTGTTATGACGTCAAAATGACGGGTTACCTTCTAGTATACAAATAATATAGTAAATTTTCAATTGATAAGTTTCTATTGATTTATAACAAGAAATATGAATAAAGAATTTAATAAATCATGAATTTATATGTTTTATATAATTAGACCTGTTAATTTTTCAGTTTAGCCTGTCTATGGGTGCACTACTTTTTGAAAGTGTCACTAATTTATTCAACTGTATTTAATCCTAGAAATCCTATTTAATTTGATTATTTTTTTTAAAAAGAATCTACTTGAATAAAACTCTAAAAAATTCTTTTTTAAAGAAGTATAGTTCTATAATTCTAAAAAGAGTTCTTTATAATTGATTTAACTGAAAAAAATATCAAAGTATTCATGTTTAACATTTTTAAAAACATTTTAGATTAACTAAAGTGTACGTTTCTAAATATTCAATTGGGGAATTAGGGATAATCTACTTTAACTTTAGGATCTTACAGTCAAATTAACAAAATGGTATTTTTCATCATATGGGAATTAGGTAGACAGATAAAAAGGCCTGTAAATATATCGTTTTTATTTAATACCTTTTACTTGCATTTAAATTGTAAACTATAAAAGCGATCGCGTATAAATTGATGTAATACTGTTTGTAAATTGTAGAGTAAAAATATAAATAATTCATACACTTTATTACATAAGAAAGCATCCAGAACCGATCTTTCCCCTCCTCAAATAAATAAATAAATAAATAAATATATATATATATATATATATATATATATATTATTTATCTATTTATTTTTTTAAGACTGCTTTCTTTGAACTCGAGTTTTCAAATCCTGTGGTAGCTTAAGGTCTATGTGGGGATCAGTTCCGGTTTGTTAATCTATCGGAACCGCGGCTCGAGTATTCCGGTTATTCTACTCAATCTACTAACATATTAGGAAATGGGCAGTTTAATAATTTTCTACATTTACCAATTAGTACAGCTGCGAGACAGTCTTTTCAGTTAAGGTAACATTATCCAAATTCAGACATTTTTTGACGAATATACCTCTGTCAGATAGTTTCAGTTTTGAAACATCAAATATTGATCTCGACTTTTAAGAAATTTCAAGAAGTCTCACTGTTTGAGTTAAAACAAGTTGATTCCCTTGAGACAATAATTTTGGTCTTATCAAAGTTGTGTAGAAATGGTGTAATAAAAATATCTTTCCAATAAGGTTATAATTAATTTATCAAATCTGTGCTATTTTAGAAACAGTGATAAAGTTTCTAGAAGTATAGCCCTATGATGTAGATTCTGTTATATGCTGACCTTGGTTGAATCCTGTAACGTATTAATCGTAAGTGTTGTCTTCTGACAATGTATCTAGTAATATATCTAGTTCTATGCCACTGATTCGTCCTTCATCATGTTTCTTGTAAACCTTGTTCTGTGTCGCGACGTGAAAAGGTGATATTAAAAATAAACTAATATACGAAGTGTCACGTGGGAATTAGCTGAGACATTTAAGACCTAGCTAGCAAGATATTTCTCTGTCGCTGTTCAGCAGAGACCATGGCTAGTAAAAGAAACTGTCATCTTGGTACAATTCAACGGGTGTCATCATTCTCTTCTATTCACAGTCATAAATGACTGTGAATGGAAGAAAATTCAAACAGAAAGATTATTGTTTGGTGAAGGACAATTTGTTCCGCAAAGAATTTTTACGGAATTCTACTCCGTAATAGAGAAAGAAAACTGACACTTTGGGAAATTTCTTTTTTTTTTTAAAGAAATGCAAATAATATCTTAAAATTTAAATTATTCGTGGAAAAAATCTAGTATAGTTGCTTTTGAATCACTCATAAATTCCTTTGGTGGACGAAATTTATAGAAAGAATCCTGTTGCAAGGTGCAGAAAAATTCAGGCAATCTGAAGTACCATTATTATTTGATTGTCAGCATTAATGTAGCTGTAAGCAGTAGACAAATTTTCTGCATAGGTCATCATTGAGGTGAGCGAATCTAATAGGGTTAGTACAAAGGAGCCTTAAAGGAATTTAGGGTGTGGGGCGAGAATCGAACGTTAAACTGTTTAGTGGAGTTACATCCATGTATGAGCTTTGTATGATCCAAGTGCATTTATTACAATTTTGTTCAAAATTCTTTAGTTAAATGCTTAAACCATGTAGCAAAATAAGTTTACCTTATTATGTTTAGTTACAGCTTTAATTTTTTTTCATTTGAACCTAAGCCATACGAAGTCAATTTTATTCCAGCTTAGAAATAATTATTTCTTGGCATTATATATTAAATTGGTAGTACATTGATAATTGGTTTAGCAGATAAATAAATACATTACCCAGCATTCAATAGCATCTAAATTTTGCATCTAAATGAAGCATGCATCTACTTTGATGTAAATACCATTTTTTAACATGAAAATTAAGATTTAATACTAACTTCCTTATTCAGCAAAAATATGCCAACAAGTATAAATAATTTATATACTCTAAGACTAAGATAAAGTAAGAATTAGGATATTTTCGTTAAGACGTACCTTGAAATAATAATCATACATATCTTTAGCCCTTCATATGTAGCATATATCTACTTTAATATAAATACCATCTTTTAACAGGAAAATTAAGATTTAATACGAACTTCCTTATGAAGCAAAAATATGTCTACGCAGTACAAATAATTAAGATACTCTATGATAAAGTATGAATCGAGATATTTTGTTTAAGAAGTACACTATAGCAGACTCTATAAACAGCACAATAAACGATAAGTAAAGATACTCCCTTGTGAATAACTCTTTGGGCAACAGAGAATTAAGTAATTGCCATATTTAACCAGACGGAATGGGGAAGATTGGTCTTTTGCCACTTGAGATTCTCTATCACTATCTAATTTCCAATGGAACAACACATCAATCGGTTTAATAATATCTGTCACTCCCAACCGCATATTTATGAACAAATTAATTTTTTTACAGAAAATTACAAGTGTTTAATCTTTATTTTAATAAATTTTCTGTTTATTTCGTAATTCATTAAGTATAAAAATGATGTGGTTACGTGATTATAAACCTTTTAACCCTTTGAGGGGCGCCGTTTGCACAGTTCAAACGCCTAAATATAGTCTTATTTTCACTTGCATTCAATATATTCCAGTTCAATGAGCAGAAAAATGGTTAGTCATGCCATCTGTTAGAAATTTAAGGAAGTAAAAACATTTTGCAACCTTTAATTGGAAAATTTTTCAAGATTCTTTAGGTTAAAAAAAATCGGGGGAAAAATCTGTACCGTGCAAACAGGGGAGGTTGTTTCCCCTGAAAGGGTTAAAGAAAATTTGTTCCAAGAAACTTATTTATTGATAAAATTTAATTTTTTTATCAAAAAAAATGTTTAATTACATTATAATTCACACGCCATTAACTTGCATAATTTATAAAGTACAAAAACATGTTATAAGATTCATAACAAATTCAGTAAAAATGTTTATATTTTTTTCATGGAGTCATTGACAAAAACATTCTATTGATGAAAATCTTTAGTATAACTTATATTAGGGAGTAAATTAATGAAGTTTTCCTTAGTTCCCAGAAAAGCGCTAAAATCCTCAGATCTTTAAGTTTTTTGCATTATATGTTATCTTAGATCAAAGAAACACTTTTTGTAGAACTACTTCTTTATTACTTACAAACCTTTCGAACGTAGCATGAAAACCTTTTACAGAATTAACATTCTTAAATGATTTAAGTAAGGGCTCTGAAAAAATAAAATGCATTGCGATCAAATGCATTGCGCATTAATATCCTAAAAAACTGATTCGTGACATGAATTTGACATATTTCTTTATTTTGACTCAGAAAACCTAAATATTCTTGAAAAAGCTATATATTCCATGAAAATGTGTTATTTCATAAGATAAAAAAATAGTACTTTTCAATTTTAAAGGAAAAACCACTAACTGACAAAACCTTTATTCTTAAGTTAAAAAAATCTAAGCTTACCACGGTTTTTGCCCAGGCAATAAAAAATCTCTGACAAATGCTAATAATGATACGTGTTCTGTCACGTGGAAATGATAAATGATGCAATTAATGTTCTCTGTCAACAGATTAGATAATACACGAATATAGGTCAAATAACATTTGAAAATACAAATTTACAAATTTTTCAAGAAATGTGTCACATTATCAATCACTATTTTCTGATGTCAATATACGGGTTTTTAATTAGCCTTATCAGGACTACCGTTTTACCTTAATATGCGATTACTGTACTTAGTATACGATTACCTTTATATTACATTACCTTATTTTACGAGTATTTAAATACACGTAAATTAAGGTATGTGTATTTAAATACTCGTAACACATACACACACACATAGACCCATATATATATATATATATATATATATATATATATATATATATATATATATATATATATATATATATATATATATATATATATATATGTATATATATATATGTATATATATATATATTTATATATATATATTATATATATATGTATATATATATATATATATATATATATATATATATATATATATATATATATATATATATATATATATATATATATATATATATATATATATAATATATATATATATATATATATATATATTATATATATATATATGTATATATATATATATGTATATATATATATATATATATATATATATATATATATATATATATATATATATATATATATATAAATATATATATATATATATATATATATATATATATATATTTATATATATATATATACGTAAGGTTTTTTTTTAGTTTAGGATAATTAAGGGAATTATAAAGGGGTGGGGTTTCAGAGAAAATCTGATTTTTAAGAGTTAAACGCAAGGATTAGTCACATTTAATAAGAATACTTTGATAATAAATCAATAGATGACGTTACTTATCCACGATTTAACAGATTAGCCTTGGAGGATTTTGGCAGGAAACATTACGTCAGAAAGTGCTTAGGTAAGCAGAGAATGTTATCGAACATTCTGAATACGGGATTTTAGCGCGAATTGTTCGAGGAAGCGGGAAAAGAATTAGGCAGACCGGGGATGAATTCGATTATGAAAGGAGAAGCGTAAGGAGAAGCGTGAGATCGGTCTGTTTTTTTTGAGGTGGCCGGCGGCTATGTCTTCGATATTAAATTGGAAAGTGGCTGTCTTTAATAAATGAAAGCGTAAAGAGATTAAAGGGCTGATGGTGTGTTTATTTAAGTTTACGAATATAAATGCAGTAAGTTAGTTGTGGTCTTATCTTCAAACTGATATATCTCCCACAATAAAAATGATCTTCTTATCCTGGAAAAGAACTTTTCGATAATAACTAACTAACAAATCTGCTTTTTACAAATGCGAAAGAAGAAGAATATTATATTATATATTATCCTCGATATTTTTCATACAAGATCCTCACGATGCACAGCAGTTTCGTCTTAGAAAATAATTTATGTTTCAGTATTTTCTACACTAATATGTTCACTTCAAACCTTTTTGAGCAAAATAAAAAAAATTATATTTCTACACTTATTTGTTTCTCCGTTGAATAGACATTTTTGTTCTTAATTGTGTTACGGCGTTAGTTATGTCAGTTGTCCATAAAACTTTACTCAATTCTGTCGGGTAGATCGAAGGAATATTAATGTATCCATTAGTGACTGCAAAATACCCGTTGATGACGAACATATCTGAAATATTTTAAAAGTACTAGATGAAACTAAAACTTATGTCAAAACTTTTCTAAACGTTCAAATTTCTATGTCATGTATTTCGATTCAGCTGCCAAACCTCAAAGGAATGGAAATGCATAAAATGTTCTGCTGAATATCTGACATAAAATTTTAGGTCAAAATATACACTGTTATTTTCTCTTCAAACAGGCTCTGTGTTTCTCATTGATCCTTATATTTTTATTTTTCGTTAAAACACTGCACAAAATTGAGCATAACTTCTGGGAATACACGTTTTAGGGCTGAAAGAAAGCATCAACCAGATGATGAAATGCTGCTCTTTCGCAAGTGTATATATATATATATATATATATATATATATATATATATATATATATATATATATATATATATATATATATATATATATATATATATACAGTGGACGCTCGTTAATTTGAACTCAAAGGTTCTCAGATAAAAGTTCGAATTATCCGATGTTAAGAGGAAATATATAACATTAAAAGTGTATCACTGAAGAAGAAAAATCTCCTGGTACGTATAACCCCAGAAAATATATTATAATATGCTGTCTAAAATTGAACATATTAAAAAGCAATACAGACTTACCTTAATCATAAAATGAAGTAGAAAATATGCAGTAAGAAGTAAACTTTAATTAAAAATATGAAGAAAAAAACTGTAAAATGGATGTTTGGTTTTGATTATGAAGCCTACTTTGTTCAGCCAGCTTCTCTACGAAATTTTGATTTTTCCCATGAATCTAAAATTGACTCCTTGTTTTTCAAATAAGTTGACAAGGTATTTTTTTCATTCTATAGTCAGCTAGTAACTTCGTTTTACATTCGCCATTCTCTACTTTCTTTAAAATTTCTATCTTTGTCTCCAAAGTTAGGGTATTGTACTTTCTACGTGCAAACATCCTGAATTTTTACACGTTCACACCACACACTGAGGAAGAAAAACTTGCCAGGTAATAGCCGAATGGCTAGGGCGCTGGCATTCAGTTCAGATCCTGTGGGTTCGAGTCCCACTGTTGGCATGGATGCTTGTAGTCGTTCGGAATCGGCTTCAAACTGTAGGTCCCGGTCTAATTAGCCCTCGTGTAGCAAAAAGTTGACCGTAGCGCTCCAACCCACACCACTAAGAAAAACTACAACCCATTAACTTGTCTGCACCGCAGGCATAACTGACGCTGCTCCCTAGAATCTGTAGTAAAGACTGGTTTTTCTGAAATTCTAAGAAAATCGATACAAATAACCTAAAACCGCTTTGTCCGTTAAGCACTGATGTCCCTAACGTTTAGCAGAAATGCAATAGTCTAGGAATGCAGGCATGGGCCTCTTTACATAGAAAAGAAATACAGATGATTTTGACACACAAAATAATAAATACAGCGTGTATTTTCTCCGTTATACGAGGAAAAAGAAATTTTTTTGTCGAATTTTTAGTTCGAATTAACCGAATTGATAAAAATTTAGTTCGAATTAATGAGATATTTTTAACATTAATTCCAATACAAGTTTTTGGGGGCCTTTAGATTAGTTCGAATTAACCGAAAGTTCGATTTAACCAAGTTCGAATTAACGAGCGTCCACTGTATATATATATATATATATATATATATATATGTGTGTGTGTGTGTGTGTGTGTGTGTGTGTGGAAACGCCCTCAGGCACCCGCTTCTGGCAACCGCCGCTGACGCTAGTACATTCCAGCCAGCGCCATCTGTGAACTCTCCGTGAACCGCTCAAAAGAGAATTAACTTTCGTAGTGTTATGACGTGCTACACAGCTGACGGCTGTAGTGACTTTTGTTTTCAGATAACGAAGTAGTATAAAGGAGTAATTTCTCGGTTATGAAGATTTAACTATATGTTCTAATTGTTTTATGTGTAATGTACCGTTTCGTCAAATCTCGTTGGTCTAACGAGAATAGTAATTTTTTGAGTCGTGAAATAATTTAGAAGGTGATGACAACCCGAGACAACCAAACAATTCTTACTTACTTACACACACACACACACACACACACACACACACACACACACACACACACACACACACACACACACACACACACACATATATATATATATATATATATATATATATAAATCCGTGTTAAAAAGATACATTGAATATATAACAACGGGAGATATATTCCATCTAAATTTACTTAACAAGAAAATGTTAATTTTCATATGAAAAATGGATTCGGTTGACTGAACTTGAATAAATATGTAAGAGTCAATCCACAAATCTTATTTTTATTATTTATACTGGTTTATACGGGTTATGTTTTAAATTGAAAAAGTGCAGGCAGTTGCAAATGGTTAAAAATGAATTGAAATTGCAATAATACTTACATACATATAACATAATCCTGTAGTCATTCAGTATCACTTCTAGACAATAAGAGGCCCGTTTTCTGTCGTTTTTCGGTGGCGGAAAATCCTTCTCGACCTTGAAAAACGACTTAAAAAGTATTGAATGGTGACATATCGACTAGCGAATCTTGAATAAAATGTCACATCTTCTGACATCTTGTGTTTCATTTCTTTCACTGGTTTGAACACGAATTTGGTTATTAGACACTGTGATTTTATATTTGTTAGGTCTTTATATGATTCTTCATAACACGGCATAATTACTTTTAATTAATGTTGTAAACAGACTGTTCGTTTGACATTGAAATCATTTGTGAGAAAATGAGTTCCAAGTTTATTGGCTAGTTGAAAGCCTTCTAGACATGTACTTGTAGTTAGTGGAACCACTCCTTAACCATCACTACTATAAACTAAAGTGGAAACATCCGTATTCTCAAAAATACTCTCTTATAACATTGTACATATACACACACACATATACACTGAGTGGCCAAATTACTAAGACTACCCCCTCAATACGGTGTTGGACCCCCTTTTGTCCTTAATACTGCATGAATTCTTGGCAGGGATTCTATGAGATGTTGGTAGGTGGTATGAGGAATTTGAGACAATATCCGATGAACTGCACTTTCCAATTCCTTAAGGGGACAGTGAACTTTCAAAATTGTGAAATTTGTCCAAAAATTCGATTTTTTATTTTATTGAATCGTGAAACTACGGACGAGTAGGAATGTGTTGCAAAAAGAATTTTTAATTTCCGTGATTACTTTCCTAGTTATAGGCATTTGCATTTAATTTAGATATCATGTGGTTACTAATAGCGATAATTTTAAATGTGTTTTTCTCAAAATAAAAATTTTCATATCATACGAGTATTCAAACTGCTCCAGGCGCATTTCTAATTATCGTATTTATTTGAAATTTAAGTTTTATATACTTAACTGTATATCAAACCGTATATCTGACTGAAAAAAATTATGCCTCGTAGCTCAGAATTTCTAAATTTTGTACTTGAAAAAAGGATTTATAGGTATTTTGTGTAATAAAAAGGGTGTTTCCACTATTATTATTTTTTCTCCTTATATTTTTAATGAATGCTTAAAATAAGGAATAAGTTGCATTGTTAGTTCTATAAGGTATCCTGTAAATAAAAATTACCATATTATATACAAAAGAAATGCGCATGGAACAGTTTTAATTAGGCCAAGTTTTGATATAATTAATAATTCATAATTCATAAATTATTAATATTCCATCTTTAAATTTTAACCCCTTTTACATATCTATGGTACTAATCACATATTCAAATGTGAAGCAAATCCATTGAAAACAAAAAAAGTTAGGTTTGAAGGTGCACTGTTCCCTTAAGATTTGATGGTACCGGATCCAGTTGCATGATGCCCGGTTCGATCTCATCCCACAAATTCTCAGTTGGATGGAGATCTGCTGATTCTGGCCAACAAAGCAAGGTAAATTATCCATCATGCTCATCGAACCATCTGAGGACAATGACAGCTTTATGACAAGGAGCATTGTCCTGCTGGAAGTATCCATCCACGGCAGGGTACATTATTAACATAACAGGATGTTCTTGATCTGCGATAACACTTAAATACTCTTGGCCATTCAGACGCTGTTTCACATGAATCGAAGGACCCATACAATTCCAAGAAAACATCCCCAAATAATAGTATTGCCTCCACCATCTTGAAGTGTTGTGGCTGTGTATTTGGGGTCCATGCTTTCGTGCTGTTTTCTCCATATTCGCACCTTGCCATCTGCATGGTGTAATTGAAAACGCGATTCGTCGGACCACATGACCCTATTCCAATCACCTACTGTCCAATCCTTGTTCTCCTTTGCGAACTGGAGACGCCTGCTCTTGTTCAAGGCAGACAGTAGAGGCTTCCGAACAGGTCTTCGGGTTTCCAAAGCCTATACGGTGTAATGTGCGGCGTCAAAGTCACAGTGTCACATTGTCAAAGGAACCGCAATAATGGTTGCCGTGATGACAGTCAGTGCTGCTCCAGACGTCGTCGTACTGTCCTTTCGGATACTTGTCGTGCTGCAAATAAGCCCATTTCCTGACTCAAGGTCCGTGATGTGGCTTTACGATCCTTTAAGGCCGACCTGACAACATTTCTGTATTTCTGTCCTCTCGAGCGTTAGTGCCGGGAGGCCGTTGAGATCTCGCATGGTGTTCATTATGACCCTCCTGAACACATAGATTTCATATTCCTATGACAGTTGTTGGATTCCGAACAATGCGAGTAGCAATATCGCGGATCGATAGGCCACACTCTCGATAGGCCACGATCCTGGCGATCTCGAATTCCGACACGTGCTGGTAGCCGTTTCTCCTTTTTAAACGAGGTATAACAGGATTTTCTCACAAACAATCATCATTCAAATATGATTTCCGAATAAAAAAACCCGCTGCTGAACTTTCCTTTTATACAATGTTTGAGATGCCGTTACAACCTCCTCTGTAGTTGTATTGCACTTAAATGATAATCATTTGCATATCCCAGCATCTTCTTTCTGTCATGCGAATTTGATGTTTGTATCATGATGTTGCAGTTTTAATGGCCAGCAGTGTATATATACAGGTGGTTATCACAGTAATGGAAACACCTATCAATATTAGTGGTGTTTATGAATGTGCTTCGTATTCCTTAAAAAACAAGACTGGCCACCGGTATTTTTATATAATATAGTGAATACATTCTTCTACTGTCAGGTAGCAGTAATGAAGCTAAGGGCATCGTCTTTTTTGAGGGAACAGCGCAAAATGTCAAATCTTGCAGACCTTGTGCAAAGGGCAAATTGGTGGAGCGTATCTATAACTGCAACCCCCCCCCCCCAGGCTAATGGGTGTTTTTCGAGCTATGGTATTGAATCCCATGATAGAATACAGACTGCAGGGAAAAAAATACTTTTCCATCAAACAGTATAGTGGACGAAAGGGGGAGCTGAGTAACAGAGACCGACGAGGTATTGAAGCGGATTGTAACACGAAGAAAGAAAACAGCTGCAACCTAAATGACCGAAGAGCTCAATCGGCATCTGCATGTTCTGGTATTAACCATTCGAGATAGAAGGGAACTTCACAAACAAAGCATTTACGGAAGAGTAGTTATTCCTAAGCTACTTGTGATGAGATGTCAATAGTAACTAGATGCCAATACAAAATATTGTCCTCAATGGTGTCACGAGAGCAAATCCTGGTCTAGTAATATGTCTAAAAATGGCATTTGGTCCGAAGAATCATTTTTCACATTGTTCCTCGATACAGGACGTGCGTATGTCTAGAGAACACCTACAGAAGCGTAAGATTCTGGCTGTCTCATCTCAACTATCAGTCATGGATGTAGATCTATCAGGGTTCGGGATGGCATCTCATGGTTTTCTTCAGGCCCTATTGTAACCCTAAAAGGAGATTGAATGGGAAGAACTATGTCGAAATTTTAGCTCACTAGTTCATCCTATGGCGCAAACATTGTTTCTTGCAGGAGATGGAGTTCTCCGGTATTATAATCCCTCTATACATACAGCTAAATCTACCAAGTATTGGTTTGAAGAGCATGAAAAAGAAGGAAAAAATCTTATCTTGCCCTGTACAATCCCCCCTACTATAAATCATCCAACCACTGTGATCTATACAAGTGCATAGATCCAGGTATCGATATCCATCACAGCATCTCTACAGGAACTTTCATGAGTTTTCCCTGAAGAACGATATAATATATTCTGAACCACTGTATATAACTAGTATAATCCAATTACGAGAGAAATCAGGGGGTATTACATGACATAGGTGATCCTGCCCCGTATTAATAAAGGTTTTCGTGATGTTTCTTTGTGTTTCCATTATTTTGATAAACACCTGTAGACTGAAGAGCCAAAGCATTATGACTAACTATCTAATAACGCGTTGGCCTACCTTTGTCCCGCAAAACAGCTGCAACCCGCCTTGTCATGGATGCCTCACGTCCTTGGTAAATGGCCGAAGACAGATTGTACCAGATGTTCAAGCGGCGGTCACGAAAATCCGAGATATTCGAAAATAGTGGTTTTTGAGCTCTGAGTTGCAGTTCCATGACATTCCAAATGTGTTCTATCGGATTAACGTCCGGTGAGTTAGGTGGCCAGAACATTAACTGGAATTCAGCATTATGTTCCTAGAACTACTCCACAATTCGAGGCTCGTGACATAGAGCGTTGTCGTGTTGGAAAACTTCATTTCCAGTTGGGAAGACAGACGCCCTGTGAGGATGCAACTGGTCCTCAATGATGTTCAGATAGTCTGCAGCGTCCATGGTCTGTTCTACCTCAACCAAGGGTCCCAAAGATACCCATGGAAACGCCTCACATGAGCCCAAAGCTTAATACCGCCACCACCGGCCTGTGTATCACCTGCTGTACATTGGGGGACAAACTGTTCGCCTGGAAAACGGCGTATCCTGACATGGCCATCCACGTCATGAATGACGAATCGTGATTCATTCTATCAAGCAACTCTTTCCCACTGATCCATGGTCCAGTCACGATGTTTCCGGGTCCAGTGTATGCGTAGTTGGCGATGACACTTGGTCAACAGAGGCGCATGAGTGAGACGTCTGCTGCGTAGTCCCATACCCAACAATGTCCGATGAACAGAGATATACAAAACAATTCTACTTGGACCTGCTTTGTATTGAAAGAATGATTCCTCAGATTCCTCAGCGGCTGTTAAATACCATTCAAACCTACCTGATCACGGGCCCTCCACGTCATCCCCACGAGTTCATTGTAAAGTGTCGGCGGGATGGTCATAATGTTTTGTGCCTTCAGTACATATATATATATATACACTCATGGACAAAAAAATTAGCGCACGTAGAAGGAGTCGTCAAAATGAAACGAAATTTTACATACGTAATGACTACTTTGATATAAGTAAATGATAAGAAAATCAAAGAAAGAGGATATTTTATTTCACAGAAAAAGGCAAAAGAACGGAGGAGTTAATACTCCGTTGGACCCCCTCTAGCGCGAATGCACGATGCGATACGATCGGGCATTGAGTCATACAAGTTCTGTAGGATGTCTTGATACATTTCGTTCCATATTTGCTGTAACCTTGCCTCTAGTTCGTTCAAATTCGTGGGATGCCCAACTCGTCGTCCCAAATGATCCCAGATATGCTAGATTGGAGACAAATCTGGGGATCGGGCAGGCCAAGGAAGGGCTTGTGACACCCTTGCCGTATGAGGCCGAGCATTGTCTTGTTGAAAAATGGCTCCTGGGATCCGTTGCATGAGTGGCAACACATGTGGTTGCAGGATTTCATGAACATACCGCTGGGCTGTCATGGTGCCACGGAACAATACTAGGGGCGACCGTGTATTGTAGGCAATGGCACCCCATACCATCACGCCAGCTGTGGGAGCGATGTGTCGCTGTACAGCAAAGGCAGGATTGAGGCGTTCACCACGGGCTCTCCACACACGAACACGATTGTCATCACTGCCGAGATTGAATCTGGATTCGTCGCTAAAGACGACCTGGTTCCATTCCGCTGCAGTCCAGTTTCCTCGTGCGCGGCAAAATTCCAAACGGAGGCGTCGATGGGTGGGCGTCAAGGACAGCACACGTAATGGGCGCCGCGATACCAACTGTCCTTCAGCCAGGTCCCTTCGTATGGTTCGAGAAGACACAGAGGCCCCTAGTGAAGGTGCTACCTGTGCCTGGATGGCGGCCGATGAAGCAGTTGGCTGTACGCGTGCATTTCTTACGATGTGGCTGCCTTCTCGACGACTGGTCTGTCTAGGGCGTCCTGAGCCTGGTTTTCGTGTACATGACATCTCTCAGGTCCACTGGTCCCAACACCTCCTCACAACACAATCAGAGCTGCCTAATTGACAAGCTACTCGCCTAGCTGACCACCCAGCTTCCATCATCCCGACGATTCTCCCCCTCTCAAACTGCGACAACTGCTTATATTGTCATCGAACACGGCGTAATGGCATGTCTATCTCAGTTCTTCCTTTGTAAATGATTCAGCACACTCAAACAAGCTTTGGTTACCTGTTTTATACTCCACAGAGTACGATGTTCAACGCCCTCTACCGACTATACGTAATGCGCATTCACGCTGCATTTCTAATCATTTGCATATCTCCCCGACATGTACCTTCATTGTAAGTTTCGTTACGATCCCTCAATTATTTCTTGGTGCGTTAATTTTTTGTCCATGAGTGTATATATATATATATATATATATATATATATATATATATACTTTTTATTACTTTAAATAAACAAATATGTTCAAGAAATACATTTCCAAATTATGTATGAATTCAAGTATATGCAATGTTGAAAATATATTTTCAACTCAAAATCACAAATGCATTTGTACATTTCCGTAATTGTCACACATTTCAAACAAAAATAGGTCGCAAAAGAAAATAAATTACCTAAAACTTAACTTTCGTTTTTAATTTACACATTTCCCTATGTCACTTGTAAACGTCAAATGAAATGTAATTTAAATCCTTTACATTAAAAATTCTAAAGAATAAGAATTTTGCATAAGGATTTTGCGATCAGACTATCACTGAACTGTAGCCTTGACATCCTTAATATCAATAGAATCCCGTAAACCATAGTTTAGCCGAATATTGACCTATTTTTTGGTATTGCGACTGAAAATCAGTACAAAATATGTAGCCTATTTATCATTTCTTGAACATTTTCTTTAATGTAAAATTATAACATCAATGTATTGAAACGTATAAGAAATAAAATAATCCTTATTGCAGCATACGAATAAATTGAAATGAATGTAGCTGGGAGTACTGAAGAATTGGGTCATATTTAATACGATGCAAATATTGCAAAATAATATTTAATTAAAATGAATAGCGGTTTGAAGATTAAGTCCTCAGCAGGAATAAAATTATTCACCTTGGACTCTATTGGCAAGAAACCAATATAAATTCTCCTTCATCTGTCGAGATTAAAATCTGAAACATCTGGGTTATTACAAATATAAATTAGGAAACATATATTTTTTATCCAATATTTGTTTGAAGAATTTCTCGAGGAGTATTTTATTTTCTCAATATCCTTGATGTTTAACTTTGAAATAAATAATTTCTCCATAGAAACTTTTCAACACATTTCACAATAAACTTTAAACTTTTAATAAATCTATTTTCATTTTCATTAACAGTCGGCAAGGTCTTTTACAAAAGTATTTTTATCCTAAACTCAATAATATTGCTGGCATGTTTTGATGTATATTCCCATGTAGATAAGCATATATAGAATAAAGATATTAACTATATACAGGGTGTCCCAAAACGACCGCATAGACTCTGCACAGCTAGATTCCTCGTTGGGAGTACATAAAAACTGCCCAAAGAAGCGTTCCTGTACGATCCATAGTTTACGAGAAAATACGAAAAACAAAGTATGACGTCACTACCAGTGCAAGAAAAAACACTTTATTGAACATATAAACAGCATGCACAATTTAAAGCACATGTTCAAAGTGTCCGCCGTACATGTCGAGGCAGTAATGAGCACGCCGTGGAATGGCTGTCATCACACGTTGCAGCATCGCGGGGTCCACCGAAGTACAAGCAGCATGCAGACGAGCAACTAAGTCCATTTGTGTTGTCACTACGTCTCGATACACCAGTTCCTTGAGATGGCCGCATAGGAAAAAAGATCCAACGGTGTAAGATCTGGCGAACGTGGCGGCCATAGAACCGGACCTCCACGTCCGATACAGCGGCCGGGGTATTCCATATTCAGCCAACCACGTACAGGAGCACAGGAATGCGATGGAGCCCCATTATGCTGGAACCAAAGTCCCTGTATTGCCGCTAATGGTATGTCATCGAGGAACTCGGTTAAGACCTCATTGAGAAACACCAAGTACGACTGTCCCGAGAGCCGTTCAGGCAACAGATATGGTCCAAGCAGGCGATCCCCGAGTATGCCGGCCCACACGTTAAGAGACCAACGTTCCTGATGTTTCTGCGGCCGGATTGCATGCGGACTGACCTGGGACCACATATGGCTGTTGTGATGGTTGAATGCCCCATCACGAGTGAAACATGAATCATCAGTCCACATGATATGTGCAATGAAACCATTATCTGTGTTCTGTTGCTGCAACAGCCATTCACAGAAGGCCACGCGTTTCTGAAAGTCATCTGGTTTCAGACCTTGCACGGTTGTGTACCGAAATATATATAACTGGCTACATCCGAAATGGGTGTAGCCTCTCAGACCGGAAAAGCCTGTGCACAGTACTTTTACTCGAAGTCATCTCACGGGCTAATGCGCGTGTGCTTACCTCGGGCGTCTCTTCTACCCGCTGCAGTATTGCATCCGCCTGTGCTACCGTCCAGTATCGTGAAGATTGGCTGTTGGCAAGACGCTTCCCGTATTTCGCAGTCTGTCGTCCAGCCTACGGATGACGTTGACATCGGGAGGACGGCGGGACGGATATCGACGGGCATACTCCCTAGCAGTTCGTAAGGCATTTCCATTACATCGGCCGTACATCAAGTACATGTCGCAGTAGTCACGAACGGAGTACATGGCCACCATCCGAAGACTACCGGTAGCTGCAAGATGCAGCCTTTCAAATACCAGTTCAATGGCGGCTTAACGTCATTCCATGGCGCGCGCGTATGCATGACGCGATATGCGCGGCGAACGTTTTAAACATTATCGTCTGGAAAGATATGCAAATGTTGTTGTTGATATGTCCAATAAAGTGTTTTTTTCTTGCACCGGCAGTGACGTCATACTTTGTTTTTCGTATTTTTCTCGTAAACTATGGATCGTAAAGGAACGCTTCTTTGGGCAGTATTTATGTACTGTATAAAAATGTATTTATGTTTTGTATAAAAATTGATACATATTTTTTGCCAATGCATTACTTTTTGTGAGATGATTTTTTTATAATTTTAAACCTTAATATGTTTAAATGAAAAGTTAATAGCAGTGGTAAAATTTATATAGAAAATCATATAGCTTTGCATGTAAATATTGTAGCAATATCCAAAAGCACTACTGAAAGCTGGATCAGAAATAGGAGTAATACAATAAGACCATTATATCCCCTTACGACTTGATATCAGTTGCTGACTTGATAGTGCGGAGGGTCTCAGAAATTATCTATACTATCAACTGTTCTACTTCAGTCGACGGTGTAGAAGTATCCGGTTTACTGTAAAGGTATAATTGCTGCTGTAAGTCATGGTTGGAATTGGTTATGCTATAGTACGGACTTTTTTGGGGGTTAGTACTCAACTCTTGTTTATAAATACTCCAGGATAAAAATTTCTGATCAGTATCTACATGTACGAGAAACTACCACACTTACAAAATTGTCATTGTTTTATGTTTTATATCGACCACTGCGTGTTTCCACGGTAAAAATCCCGTGAGTCAAACATCAAAGAGTGCGCAAGATTGGTTATGGATATAGATATCGAGTACTAGGCCGGCCTCCTTAGAGCTTGGATCAGAACTTGAAAGCACTAACACCTTTCTGTGATAAAGTAATTGGCAGATATTACTCTAGCCTCTTGTTCTTTCATTTTTTTTACAGACAAGAAGATTTGAAAGCCAACCACATCAAACCTTAAAGTAATGTAGAGTGCATGCATAACCTGAAAACCGTTGTTACTGAAGTCAGAGTTGATCTTAGTTATTACTAATATAAGAAAAAATGGCCAATCCGCAATGAAAATGCTTTTGAGTCTGAAAATACTTTGTGAATATAACCAGGTTTGTGTAATAATGACGTGATGATATTATATTTAGTTATATGTGAAACAAGCAAAATTTAAATAATATTGCTTTATGGTGCGATAACGAATATATTCAAATAACATATTCCCTTGTCTTGAAATCTTAAAATCAAACACAAGGTCTAAGACGATTTCTGAGAAAAAAAATAGAAAAGAATAAACAAATTATTTATAAATGTTTTATTCTCATGTTTCTGCTATGAAAATAATGAATTGTTACCTTCACTAAGTGTATCTTTTAGAATAGAAATAACAGATTCACTATGTCTATCTATCCTTATCTGATAATTAGTTATCTATCTAAAGTTTTTTACAAAGCTTTTCAGTGGGAGGAAAAAAATGAGAACTTTTTAGCCATTCAATCACAAAATGTCGATATTGTCATGCCTGTCGATTTAGAAGCAGCTGACAGACATCTAGTGCCCTAGTACAAGACGTTTATTCATTGATCCACCCGAGTTGTTTATACAAAAGTTGAAAACAGTTTCACTTCACGGAGAATATTTTAAGAGCGTCCACGTTTTAATAAACTTTTCGCTTTTAGCAGAGAAATTCTCACTTCCCAATACACTTTCACGAGCACGAGAACACACACACACACACACACATATATATATATATATATATATATATATATATATATATATACTAGAAGGTAACCCGTCATTTTGACGTCATAATGGAAAAAAGTATATGAAAGTTAAAAAATATCCAGAATTATCTAACAATATTGCATTTAAGCCACACCTTGTAAAAGCAAACCCTTTCATTATTTTTTGTTTATTTAGTTTTTCATGCGATTGGAGTAGTAGACTGTCATCCAGTTTTTTACAGCTCACTACGCGATATGAATACTTGAGCTACTTCATTCATTCACATTCAAGTTTGTTTACTTTCAGAATTCATCGCAAAAGTAAACAGATTTTTAAAAACTGTTAAACATACAGCTAAAAACATCCTTTTTTCTTAGTTCTGAATGTTTTATAGAAAAATAGGCTGAACAAACGTGATTTGATGGAGAAAATATTAGTTTTTAGGTAGAAAAAAATTCTGATCCACATTTGAAATTGAAATTAAGCCTTACCGGCATTTTGTTTACTGAGGGCTTCAATTGAAAGATGAGTACAGCCAGGAAGTGTTATACAGAGACAAGGGCTATTATATATATAATATATATATATACATTCACACACACACACACACACACACATATATATATATATATATATATATATATATATATATATATATATATAGATAGATAGATAGATAGAGAGAGAGAGAGAGAGAGAGAGAGAGAGAGAGAGAGAGAGTTAGTTAGTTAGAGTTAGTTAGAGAGAGTTATATACTGGAAAGAAAAAAGAAGTGGAAAATAATGGAAACATCTACAGAAAAAGAGGGATTGTACTTTAATATGAGTACTTGCAAACTAAGGTGTGAATCGTGTCTTATTATACAGGGTTATTCCCTTGATAGAGGCCTCAAATATTCTCTAATAACTCTGGCGAGGATGAAGCTATCTGAACCAAAAATTATACGCTACATACCTCGACATATGTGTAATCGATTGCATTGCATGCGATGCTGGGAGTGATCTCTCTTTTCTGCCAGATAGATTTCCACGTGACACTGCATGTGCCTGCAGGAATTGGCAAATATATCGAGGGTATAGCAGAAGTTTCACGTTGAATTAATTCCTTCAAATCTTTCACAGTGAGAGGCTTTTTTCCATATGCTTTTCCTTTGAATAACCCCAAAGGAAGAATCCTGGTGGTGTCAGATCTGGCGGACGCGGTGGCCAAATATCCTTTAAAATTAATCAGTTGCATCGTATCGTGTTTGAAGCGCCATCTACTGAGTATCATGTTATACGTTATTTCGTTTTGATTTCTTCGTCCTAGTGAGAGTTATAACAGTATATTCAAAGCCTCTTTCTACTGAATCACCCTTTACAAGTATCGATAAATAAATGCTTGTAAGCATTCCTACCTGAGAAGAAATATATAAACAAGTTGAAACAGAAATCCAAGCTCCGCAGTTTAGTTACAAACTTACATCAGTGCAGCCTCGCAATTTCGTAACGCGTATAACGGGACGTTCATGACGTAATACAACGTCAAAGAGGGGGGTTTACCACTATGTCGTTTAAATGAGTGCTCTGTCGAAATATGTAGTTATGAAAATTAATATTTTTGACAAAAAAACATTAAAATAGGTTTGTTAATGGACGCTCAATTGTGAATTAATCTTCATTATTTTAATGTTTAATTAATTTTACCCTTCATCTCTTGAAGGTTTTAAACTATTTATTTTTAACAATTTAAGTAACTTGTAACTTAAGACTTTAACTACCTTAATGATTTTAATTACTGAACACATTTACATGGAATACATACTATCTTGCGACAGGAGATAAAACCAACAGGTCAAGAAACTCCGCTTCTAAAAACTCAACTCTGCCCAGCTCAATTGTGAAAAAGGGAAAAAAATAATAATAAATAATTTTTCATTTAAATTGGAGAAGAATTTTCAGTCATTTTGTAAACAAACAGTTGCGCGTAAAAACAAAAAATAAAATAAAAAAACAAAAATATGTATCTATACATATTTATTTGTGTAATATATGCGCATTCTTCTCGGATTTCAATAAGAACAGGAAATGAAAAAGGAATCAAATAACGAAAATGTATCACCACAATACTGTCTTTTCGAATAAATTCACTACTTATAAAACAACAAAAAGTACTCTGAAATCGTCAGATACAAAAATTAAACATAAATCTCAGAAATTCCCTTTTGTTCAAATTCAGCTTGCATAGATAATTCTTTTTGTGGGGCAACAGCTGTAACGAACACAATATTAAAACTGTTTCGTAAATAAATGGAATATTTCTTGAAAAGCGATATGAAAATTCTAGAAAACTATATCTTTCTTAGAATAAAAAACGCATTAAACAAAACAAACTATTTTAGTTTATATTGTTGAGGAATTGTCATAACGAAACTAAAATGTTTTAAATATTCAAAACGTCACTTATTAGGAAAAATATTTGTGTTTTTTTAATTATCTGAGGTAATTTTTAAATAGTCGACAACTAATTTTTTTGTACATTTTTGAGATGAACAATTGTTTATATCAGTGTATTTGGCTTTCAGTTACACTGTGTGAATATGAAAAGATATTAGCAAAAACGTGCTTACGTTCTAACACTTTAAAAGAACATTCTAATAGACTGGGATCATATATTGGTTTAATTTTTGAATAGGTGAAATGAAAATAAGTGTTACAATGTTTTACGGCAGTAAAGTGGTTTATTGATCATATAGATATACACTCATAACACAAATACACATTTACATTCTTGATATTTACTGCGGACACATAAATCAAGTAGCTATTCCTACTTAATTAACAATATTAATTATGCCCTTAGAGTTATAATTAACACTAACATAAAATTCCCTAATTAATAGTAAACACAAACACGGTAAATACACTCAAAATTCATATCAATTTGCTCATTCTAGCACACTAAATTCAGTACGCAATCTTATTCCCATTCAGTCATTATTCACTTATTAAAGTAATTCCTATTTCTGAAGCATTGGCAGATACAAGGTGGTAAATAAAAAAACAGTACCTCCTACTGGCGGCTTCTCTGGCTACTATTGACGATCGATCATCCCACGGCAGCGACTTCTTGAAAACTTGCTTCGAGGGGGCTCTCATCAGTGGCAGGCGCTATCGTACATTATTCATCAAGTGGGGCAGTTATACTCAGTAGCATCTCTTCATCTAGGGATTCTTCTGTAGTATGAGATCATCAGGCAGGGCTATTGTACTTAGTAGAGTCTCTTCATCTAGGGCTACGTCGATCGCATTCGGCTAATTATGGTTGGATATGTTGCTGTCTAGTGGCACCTTTCATCTCTATGTCGACGGCGTTCGTACTCGTATTCTACTAATATCGGGCCGTAGTGATACTTCTAACTTTCTCTCATCAGCATCGTACTTCATTAACCCGATGTCAGTGCGTTGCGTATGACGTTCATCGTCATAATCGGGTTTGAGATTCTCCGCCTCTATATCATATCTTATCTATGTCTTCCTTGCGTCTACCGCTGGTCGCTTTATTCGCTTCTATCATGCGATTCAAGTGGAATTAAACCTCTTAATATGTCTATCCATCCATCTACTTTGTTTATCTTTCATATATACAGGGTGATAAGAAAGTCAGTATACATTTGAAATAGTAATAATTCATGGAATAATGTAGGTTGAGAGGTAAAAATTCACACACATGCTTGGAATGACATGGGGCATTGTTGTAACCACAAAAAAGTTCAAAAAAATAGCCAATAGATGGCGCTGGACAGCAAAACGTCAGTGACACTGTATGAGAATGGTGTATAAAAGGAGCTGTAATGAGAGAGGAATCAGATGCTATTAAACTTAATAACCTCCCATCCTATACTATTGTTTCTACTTATATGTTCAAAATCCTAACGACGTCCTTGACGATTTAAAAATTCTTGATAATCTTAATATTAGCACTATCCTTTTTGGCGACCTTAATGCTCACCACACCTTGTGGAATTGTAAAACTAATAATTCATACGGAAACACCATTTATAATTTTACCGCTAATTCTGAATTTGACATAACTGCCCCTTCCTCTCCCACTCATTTTTCTAGGTATAGTAGTAGCACTATTGACTTTGCTCTTGTTAAAGGCTTCCCCCATAACATCACTATTGAAACCCTATGCAATCTCTCCTCGGACCACAACCCAGTTGCACTCACCATTCCTTTAGACACTAATCCATTAATCATCAATCATTCTAAATTCACCAACTGGGATAACTTTAAAAAAGACCTACATAATTTACCCTACACTCATCCTGAAATTAACACCCAAAACGACATCGAAAATCTTGTTCATAGCATAACAATTGACATTAACTCTGCTCTTATTAATAATACCAAAATTATTCCTCCTTCTAATAAAATCCGTACCGACACCCAACTTAAAATTCTCACTAACGAAAGAAATAGAGCGCGAAAATATTGGCAAAGGAACAAAACCACACATAATAAAACTATTATGAACAACGCCCAACAAAATTTAAGGTACTATATTCATGACAAAGCCAACAAAAGTTGGGAAACTTACATAACCTCACTTGACATAACTGACAATTCCATTTGGAGAGCCGCTAAATGCCTTAAAAATAAACCGAATGCTATCCCCCCCTCATTGATCCTAGTAACAATAACTTCATTTATTCTGACGAAGATAAATCTAATCTTATCGCTCAAACCCTTGCTAATAACTTCATCCTTAATCCCAGCCCCAATACTAGCATAGACAATACTGTCCAAACTAATATTAACCTATTTAATTCAATTAATCACCCCATTGCTGAAATTTATATCCCCCCTCCAGAGTTAAGGAAATTATTAAAAAACTCCCTAATCGAAAGTCGCCTGGCGAAGACCAAATTACTAATACTATGATTAAAAACATCCCCCTTAAATTCATTTTCAAACTCACTGCCCTTATTAATGCTATCTTTAAATTGAATTTCTTTCCTCAAAGTTGGAAAAATTCCATTATTGTGCCCATAGCTAAACCTGGAAAAAATAAGAACTCTCCCGATAGCTATCGGCCAATTAGTCTCTTAAATACCATCAGTAAACTTACTGCAAAATTCATTGCTAATGAAATCAACAATCATCTTCTCTCTGCAAATATTCTTATCCCTTATCAATTTGGTTTTCGTCAATCTCTTTCAGCCCCTCACCAAATTTATCGTATTGTTGAGCATCTTGCTGACTCAAAATTAAATAAAAAATCTACCGCCGCCCTTTTCCTTGACGTTGCTAAAGCGTTCGACAAAATCTGGATTGATGGCCTCATACATAAACTAATCAATTACAATTTCCCCCCCCCATGTTATTAAACTTCTCACCTCCTACTTAAAAGATTGCACTTTCCAAATTAAAATTGAAGATAAACTATCTTCCAAATTAAAATTCTATAGCGGTCTTCCCCAAGGTTCTATTATTGCTCCAATTTTATTTAACATTTATGTAAATGATATTTATCAATACAACAAAACTAATATTGCCATCTTCGCCGATGACACCGCAATTTATGCAACTGATCATAACCCCAAGTACGCCGTCAAATACCTTAACGATCATATGAAAACTATCCAACAGTGGCTCGATAAATGGAAAATCAAAATTAACACGGAAAAATGCGTTGCTATTATGTTTACACAAAAAAAATAAACGTACCATTGACAAATATAAAATTATTATTGGTAACACGATTATCCCCTGGTCTGACACCGTTAAGTATTTAGGAGTCACCCTTGACAAAAATCTCACTTGGAGACATCACATTACACAAATTAGGGGCAAGTTTCGAGTTGCTAAACGTTCACTCTTCCCCTTAATTGCTCGGAACAGTAAATTATCTACAAATAATAAAATGCTCATCTACAAATCGTTTCTTAGACCTCTAATCACTTAAGCATCACCGGCATGGACATACGCAGCAGATTCTCATATTAAAAAGCTCACTGTAGCACAAAATATTACTATTCGACAAATTGTTAACGCACCGTGGTATTTCAGGAATGCTGAAATCCACGAGGAGCTTGGCCTCCTAACTATTTCAAATTTCCTCAAAAATTTAACTACTAACTTCCATAATTCCATTGATAATGAACTCCTTTTAAATCTTGCAAACTATGACTTTGCCGATCCTGCTAACAGAAAACGGCCCAGAGCCGTTCTCTGTTCTTAATTATTTTTAAACTTCTTATTTCATAACTTTTAGTAATCGTACTGCTTACTTCGGTAAACAGTGAGCTCTTAATTAAAAATTTTTCTTAAATTATTATGTATTTTCTATCTATTTTACGCATTGCTCTGTTTGAGCATTGCTTTCTCTATCAAATTAAACTTCCTATTCTCAAGCCACTCCCCGGATCCAAAATCCACCTATCTCTTTTTGCCTTTCTATGGTCATTACTATGCACGCCTACGTTGGAAGGCGTGGCCTATAGAACGTAGTTATCTCATTTGTCCTGATGATCCTGATGAGGAATCAGATGCACCAGCATTCGCATCATGTTGACGTTACCAGAAAAGGCACTGTTAGTGAAGCTGTACTATCAGAATGGGGAATCTGCTACTGCAGCTTTACGATTCTATCGCCATAGGAAGGGCATTCGGACTGGTAAAGGTCCTATGACAATTGCAGCTGTGAAGAGAATGATTTTGAAGTTCGAAGCCACGGATTGTTTAGACGATGAGCCCCGTAGTGACCGACCGAGCACAAGTGCTAATGTTGCTGAGATTGTTCAGGAAGAAATGAAGATTATAGCGGGTTTTTCTACGCATGGGGAAGTCAACGCTCACGAAGTCGCAAGTCTACCGCGATCGACCGACATCAATAGGGATGCTAAAAGACAACATCCAACACCAATGTCTCACCATAAATACAGATATGCTGTACAGTGCTGTTCACAACATTGTTCCTCGACTACAGCTATTCTTGAGGAATGACGGTCGACATGTTGAGCATTTGTTCTGAAGAACACCGACTGTACTTTGTCATAATTTGTTATGCTAATTATCGCTTTTCTTATCACATGAAGCGCCATCTGTCGACCATTTTTTGAACTGTTTTGTGGTTACAATAAAACCCCATGTTATTCCAAGCATGTGTGTCAATTTTTACCTCTCTACCTACATTATTCCGTGAATTATAACTTTTTCAAATGTATACTGACTTTCCGATCACCCTGTATATCCATTTATTTTAATTTATGTGTTCCTCCTACATTGTTTCCTATTAGCTTGTTATAATTCAGCCCTTTCCTCTCCTTCGCTTGTTTCCATCTTCTATTTTTCAGCCATTCCGAGTCATAGGCGTATCTCATTACTATGTACTCTTCTTTTGCATTTTTCCCCAGACTGTACTATCTCCCCTTGAATCTCCCGCTCAGTTTTATGACCGAAATCCTGGGGCACTTGTTTCCTGTCCGTTTACATTCTTTGTTGCCCTCAATAAATTCCACACCAATCTTCCTATTCTTCCATATATTTTCTTATTATTATGTTATCTTATCTATATCTTGCACTTATTTTCTTTTGCCATGCCTGTTCTCCAACTTATCTTATATATATTGAATTTAGCCGTGTAGTATCACTGACACTGTGACAAACGTTACTTTAAAAAAATTAACATGAATATTAAAGATAACCGCAGTTAGCGTTTTAAAGGTATCATCATGACGAATTTCTAGCATTAAAATTTTTAACTCTTGCGATGAATTTTAATGTTTACTGTATGATCCATGTATATTTATGCACAGTGTATTTTCAAAGATAACCGAGAACTGTAAAACATTTTTTTACGTTTCAGTAATGTAAATGTTTACCACCTTATCAAATATTGGATTTCTATCCATACTACAGAGGAATTTATCGACTTGCAGAAAAATTAGAAAAACGTTGTAGACATAGTTATAAGATACTGCTCCAGTCTATGACAGATGTCTTCCGTCACATTCAGATACGAAATATGGAAAAGAAAATTAGATGACAACTGAACATATTAACCCATATTGCGGGCGGCTTTATCAATCCAAAACTAGACCACGAGGAACTTTTTAATGGTGCAACAATAAGAAAAGCGATAGTCGCCGAAAAGATAATGATTAGAACTCATTGTTTCTAACACAACAACCTAGCTGACGGTTTCAAAGTAAGTTCAATTCGTATATTATGGCAGATCTATATTTCTCCAACTGCAAAGAGTTTCAAAGCCGAAAAACACACATTCCAAAAAGTTTACACAAACCAATAAGGTATAGTCTGTACTCCCAAGCACTGATTAACTTATTTTTTCAGTTCTAACGTAAAAAAAACGTTGAACCGGACTCCAACCCAAACATTGCTGTCATTCGATTGCAGTAATGCATGACACCAGTGCAGATATTCCTCTTTATAATAAGAATTTATAGTTCCCGCAAAAAATGCTCTTGATAATTATTATGGACTTGGTTGTGATGGGACCTAGGAGTAAGGTCATAGGACCAAATATAATAGCTTATGGATTATTCGTAATCGTATATCATGCTGCTCACAGTAGTTAATTTGGAGTGTATTGCCAAACTATTAATTAACTCATTACTATCTGTTTAACCAACCAGTATCATGCGTTGACAGTATCATGCGTTGTGTTTGTAGAAATCACAGATTATCTGATTGATTAATAACAGATGAATTTATTGAAAGTTCACACATACATATATAATTCATAATTGCAACTTATAGTATTTACTTAATAATTACTGTTACTTATACACACCAATCATGCATATATTATATTCATATCGATTATTTATTTAAGATGTGAGGTACCCTAGAGTCATTTTAAATGTACCCATTTAATTCAACATCCTATATTTTACTCATAGAAAAACTGACCTTAGGATGAGAGGCACGCTACATACACGTTCATTAGGGATCAATAAAAGACTGCACAATACCTTCGCTGATGGATCTTTTAACAGCACACTCTGCTAACGTCGCTGGGTATGAGGCGATTCCTTCCAAATCTGCATACTAGATCAAAATACGGTCTGTCATCGGTGGGTGGTCCTCCAACTATGATGGGGTTAGTCAATCGGTCCCTGGGGAGTGGTGCTGTCCTTTCATTCAGTTGCCCGTTCGGCCTCATTCACTAGACTTCTGCTGGCTGGGAGTTGATTATCTGGGCTGTCTGCTCTTTCGGGATTGCGAAAATGGAAAAGGCTATTTCCTTCTTTAATCAGACGCAGGAATTATGACTATGCTCATCCTTTCTTATCTAGCTGTGGGGTCTCATCGTCATCTCCTTCTATTCTATCTGCCACTACTTATTTGGCTATCACTCTAAGTCCTGCAGCTATCTCTCTTTTCATTGTGTGTCGCTCGTACTCTAAAAATACCTCTGCTTCTCCGTCAGTCTACACATCTCTATGTCGGAGCGCAAATTGTCTATATCCCTTTTCTTTTTGGGTCTAAATTTTCGCCCTTGCTTCCAAAATATCGCTTTCTTCTTCAATTGGTAATCTTCTTCAACAACTATTTTTACTTCTCTTCGATTGGATTAATCGTTTCTGCTATATGTCTTACTCTCCACCCTGTCGTAGGTGTGGCATTTTATGTCATTAACACACCGTTCCCACGGCCATCTTCCCATATTCTACGACTTCCCTCTGTTTCACATTTCCTCTTTTCTTCGGCCAAATCGCCCCCAACCCAGAGTTCATCTTCGTTAACCTGCCTTTTTACTTCACTTATTATCTGTTCACATCTGCCATTCCTCTTTGCGGTGTGCATTTTTAATCCGTAATTGCCTAAGTATCCTTCTCCTTAGAACTCGGCTAAATCTATCGTTTATTCATTTCCTGCCTTCATCAATTCTTGACGCGGTCTTCTGCCGTACTCATTTTTCAATTCCGCTTTGCTATTATCCCGCTTTCTTCTTTATTCCATTTCTTAATCTGTTTTCAAATAATAACATTGAAACAATAAGCATTTGCTTCTTCAGTTTTCAAGCTGATCACAGAGGATGCCTGATATATTTGAATTATTATTACTTTTCAAACAACGTATAGCCTAGGAAATTCTCTTTTTTTGTCTCTTAAATTCCTTCACCTTGTCATTACAAAAATTCAGTCACACTTTTTTTCAAGTTATTTAGGTCTCTAGATTCAATACTGATACCAATAACTTTGAATTGCATATAAAATGAAATAAAACAGTTCACAAAATATTTTGTGTAAAATTTTTGACTCTATGTACATATATTCTCTTTGAACATATATTCTGTGTAAAGAAATACCACTACGATGAGCCCAGTAAAGCTGGTATGACCAAATAACGCATAGCTGCAAAAAATTAAAAATCTGTGGCATTATGGCAGATATTGATATGTCATTTTTTTCATGTTTTCGGCAATTTAAAAAAGTAGCTTTTGTTGGGAAATATAAATTTCGTCAATTTAGTATTTCAATCCAAATATTCTTTAGTTAATACTCATATTCAACCTCAAGCATATGGCTGGTCTTCAAGAAAATTTTCAATTAGGGATTAAAATATTGAATTAAGGACTAAGCATTACCTCTTTTATAGCTAACTGCATTTGCAAATATGAATAATTTATAATTATTTCATAATTCTGCATATCATCTTTTGCCACATTAAAGAATCAATTTTAAGTGTGTCATATCAACTTATAACATAAAATTGAATTTTTCGGACATATCAACATCTGCCAAAACGCCACAGAAATATGTTATTAATTCTTTTGACTCAAACATAGGATTTTCGACATATGTACACACGATAGAGATTGAATAAAAGGAAGTATAGAATTAAGAGAAGGATTTCACTGTCTTTTTCACTGCTCCATAGAAAATCTATGACTGAAAAATTCACGTGAATTCATGACGGTCAAAGAAAAGATTTCTGTCTCTAAGTAACTACCTTCCTGGATAGCTTCTTTAGTAAGATTCTCTCTATAATGCGTTCCTAAAACTGAAATGGACCAAAAAATACTCTCGCAGTATAAAATTGTATTTGATGGAATAGATAAATACCGATATCCACTGTTATAATATAAAATAAAATAACTTTTTTTAGATTCACGAAGATCTAAAAATAATTTGTTCTATTCGTGACAGAAAACATTTCATATAGAACAAGTACTGAACATAAATCAATAGACTATCTAAATTTTTACGCTTCTGTATGCAAAGTTATGTAATTCATCACATAAGTATTGTATTGATATTTAATATGCCTATTTTTTGTTGTTGTTTTGTTTTCTCAAACATGTGCAGTTAAATGTTTGTGCTACTTAAAAGTAATTATCTTTAAATTTAGTTACATATACGAACTCTCTATAGAATTTTACGTGAAGCTCTGACATATACAATTTTCAGTAATATTACAAAGCCTGTTTTGAATTCTAAACTTACAAATAAATGCCACAAATATTGTACAATGGCAGAAAAAATATATGAAAGTGATATATCAAAGACGTACATGAAAGAGATATATGAAAGAGAAATGCTTTTGGTTTGAAGATGAAAATCATTCGTTTTGCAATATTTTTTGTATCCTTAGTTATTTCAGATATCTCAGATCATATTGAAGTGATTAAAATACAAACAATGTTGATTTTAGATTTCTTTATATTCACAATTGTAAATAAATTTTCCTTAAGTTCAAAATATGTATTTAATAAAGGGCTATGAGTAAAATAAAAATCGCATGGTTAACTATTGTGCATAAATATGATTCCTTTTCAAGCTGCAAATATTATTTTTGTGATACCCTAATTATGCTTAATGTCCTGATTGCATAGAACAATGGAAATGTTATTATACACTTTTAATGAGCACAATAGAATATATTGATAGTATTACTATTTACTGTCTGTTTTTTTTAGTATATTAAAAGAATGACCGAACGCATCTCTAAATAAATCAAGTTCAATATATTGTAGAATTTACAGGAGTTGATGCAATTGAAATTGAAATTAAAAATCCGGCTTGTTTTAGGATTACATATAAGTGCCGTTTACATGTGCCAAAAACCCGGGTAAAAGCAGGGTCGTTTCTTACTTTTTCCCTACGATAGGGAAAAATGCAGGGTGGATTTTCGACCCTGCTTCGACCCAGGATAAAACCCGCTAATTACCCATGATGCATTTCGAAGCTGGGAGTAAATAACATGGCGGATTTGAACTTGTGTGAATCCATGAAAATGCTGCTAAATGATCGATGGAAGGATCTGGAACCCCTTAACGATCGCATAATTTTCAAGAAAACAGTAGAAAAGTGCCTAATTTTTTGCGGAGGATTTCATTTATTTCTTGATCTGAACCATCCCCAATTACATTATAAATAGAATGGTACTGCCATCTGGTATGTAAAATAAGAAATAAAATTTCATTTCAATAAAATTTCAGTAACATTTTCATTTAAAGTGTTATGGTAAAATTAATAAATTTAATAAGTATAATCAATAATTAAACGTAACATTAAAATTTATTTATAAATTAATTATTTTAGAATTCACAGATAAAAATTTATTTATATCTATTTATGATTTTTTTATTTATACATGACTAAAATTACTGAAACAAAATTGAAATCAAAATTACATTTTGATTTTATAAAAGGATTTATTAAAACAATAAGTATCTTACAATTAATCTTATAATTTAAAAAAAAATGCACCTATCGATTGGAAAATTTTCTTTCCAGTCTTTATTACTTCAGGAATTTAAAATAATTTCTTCCCACCAAACAGAGCTTCGTAATTTTGCCCACATTCTTTGTTGTGGAAAAACTCAATTTAGCGATGAAGCCATAGATCGTACGATTATATCTAATATCCGCATCAATCTTCTAGTTCTTATATTCCTTTTTTCCTATCTATTTTCTAAATTTATTTTTAAAAACAACAGTAAACAATCGTAAACGTTCTATAATTATCAACAGCGACTGACATATGCTGCATTTAAATAACAAATAGACGCAGACGTAATTGTGTTTTAGAAGAGGAGTGCATTGGTCGTGTCGACTTTATCTCCTGTAAGCAAGATATATGTAATCAAGGTGGGAGTGCTCAGTAGTTAAAATTTTAAGTAATGAATTAAAATATTAAGGTAAGAATAACGCGGGTAAAAGAAAAAAAATTAATAGTAAAGTTAAATTAAAACAAAAAAGTTAATTTTAACAGAAAAAATATAGACTTACAAGTTAAGAAAATTTAGAAGAAAAATTAGATAAGACTAATAATCCACTGAAAACAAAAAAGTAATAATATTAAGAGGCCCAGAAAAGCAGATATCATAAGAATAAAAAAAATATTTTTGTAAGTTTTTCAATCTTTTTGGATTTTTAAAGTTTTATGATTTTTTTGTTGTTGTTATTTTTAAAATTTAAGAATACGAGGTCAAAAGAACGGCAATTGGGAAAAAAAAGGCCTTCCCCAGGACCATACACTTCGTAACGAGATAAATGCGGAGTTCGAAGATGGAAAGCTAAAAATAGCAATACAGTGAATTTGGAAAAGTATGACACCGGCTGGGATCGAACCCATAACGTGATTTACAAGGAATGATGGTGTATAAGGATCACTTCCGCCGAATCATGTGACGGCCTTTACTTCCGGTAAGACGGGTAAAAGCAGGGTGAAAATGTGGTCCCATGTAAACGGGCTTCGAAGGTTTTCCCTATTAGCGGGTAAATCCCGGGTATTATTGTTGTCCATGTAAACGCAGCTATAAATGCTTGAATTTCCACAGGGTAATGGGAAGGGAATTTTAAAAACATGAAACAGTAAATGACACTTTAAACCTCGAATAATAACCTACATGTTTAAATACGGAGGGTTTTTCCATAAAAGAAACTTCAACATTAATTTTTCAGGTTTTCAAATCTAGTTATCTATCAACAGATATGAATGTTAACCTTGTAACTGGTCCCATTTTTCTATAATTAAAATTAAAACTATAATTAAAATTATTTCTAAAATTAAAATCATTTACTTCTATAATTAAAATTAAAAGAATTCCCTTTGAAGAGTACTCTTTTAATAACTTAAGTACGTTTTACATATTTATAAATCTCCATAGGCTTGCTTGTAAGTAGTGTTTGAATGTGAACCTGGGGCTGTTTGTGATCATACTTGTACATATGAATTTATTATGAAGGTGATGTTACTTTGTTTAGAGGCCCTGGAGACACATAGTTTTTTTCAAGACAGGCTGAAATTAAAAAAAAAAAGAATTCTAAACTTTGAATCTGAACTTCCGTTTTTAAACGAACACTTAAAGCCAGACGATAAAAGTTCTTTTCAGTATCATCCGCAGAAAAGGCACTCTCATAAAAACAATTCTCACTTTAGAGATTATTTAGATCTATCTCTCTCCATTTGGGTAAAAAAAAAACTTGTTTAGTAGTTTCTTTGAAACGGCACCATTGAAATTAGTTAAGAAACATGCACACATATCTATGTGTAGATGGTTATTAATTCATTTATTCTGTAAGTTTATACAAGGTTTCAACACTTTACATGCTATAAATTTCATTAGGTTTTCTCCGTAGTTTTGTTTTCAAATGTAGAATTTGATCCATTCTATAAATATTTATAGCTCAAAGATATCTCAAGCAGCTTTGTAGCTGCGAAAAATGGGTGACACATTAGACCGAAAAAAATAAGTTCATTGGGTTAGCTCCAGTTGAGCCTAGTTCTTTTCAAATGAAAGAATGAAATGTATGTAGGAGAGAAAAATACGCATGGTGATGTTTCAAGCTTTCATTTCTTGTATATAACTGTACGCTCTAAACTAGAAACCTAGACCATGAAACAGTTAAAACTAAGGGGGTCCAGGACACAAAATTGTTCGAATTTTCAAAAAAAATTTTATTGCATTAAAAATTTGTGTGTTCGTTTGCGCTTAAAATGACGTTTAAACCATGTTTCTATCTTAATTATAACAGGAGAAATTATTATTTTTTTTTTGCAACATTCTAATAGTAGCCAATGGTTGTTTAAACCTGTAAGTGCGTTTTTCTGCATGATTGGCTTTTTCCCCATTTCTCGTTTTTAAATTGTTTTAAGTCAAGAACTGTTAAAAATAAATGGTTGAAACTTGTAACATGTCTTTTTCAACTATTTTACTTTAATTTTGATTCAGCAAATTTGAAAAAAATATTTACTTTTCAAAATATGATTTTTTAAAAATAAGTTACATAATTTATTTCGTAATTTTAAATCTAAATATTTTTAATTTTTTTTAAAAATTAATATTTTAAAAATGGCGAATCGTAATTAAAACTTAAATGTTTCCGTTTAATTAAATGAAAAAAAAATTAAATTCGAGCAATAATATTTTGAGTTATAATGATATTAAATTACCCCACTTTTATTAAAATTTTAAATTTAAAAATTTTTTAAAAACTTTTTGAGAAGTTTTATGATGTGGTTTTGTTTACAAATTATATGGTTAAGCATCACAAAAAAATTCAAAATTTTAACTCAATAAATAAAAAAAATTTCAAAATGTGTCCTGGACCTCCTTAATCGGGAAGATAAACAATTATCCTGAGTGTCAACGGTAATTTCTTGTCTAATATTTGATTGACTGAGAGTAGGAATAAAAAATTTATTGTCTTCAGTACGTCTTATTTGACGATGCTCCTTAGTCTGGAATATAAGTGAACTTTCGACAGTCATACTGACTTTGGGCTTTCCGTAAGGAAAGCAAAAGAAAGCGTTTCATTTCTCCGCTAATTCTGCAATTGAGAAACTCAATGCCTATTTCAGCACAGAAGCTCTGTCATAGCTGTTTCTTTCTTTTAACAGAAAATAATATCTCCGATATCTGACTCATTTATTCGGCATGACAGGAAATTAAAAGTCCTCAAGAGCTAAAATTTATTAAATCAAAGTGTTTCAGTCAAAAATTAATGAAAAATCGCAACTGGTGTCTTCATGTAATTATTGTTGTTGCGATATGCTAGGTTGGAACCAAAATTTACATTTCAAGTTACAGCTTGATAGAAATTATTGATTAAATCAGTAAGTTTAGGTGACTGCCTACGTTGATAATGTCATTTTTTTACTATTTTTTTGAAA
Source organism: Dolomedes plantarius (assembly GCA_907164885.2). Taxonomy (NCBI): domain Eukaryota; kingdom Metazoa; phylum Arthropoda; class Arachnida; order Araneae; family Dolomedidae; genus Dolomedes; species Dolomedes plantarius. Next base: position 184,989,287 of record OU015495.1, on the reverse strand, counting down.
GAATCGTGTAATTCAATCTTTTCTCTTTTCCAAACTCTTTTGATTTTCATGCTACATCAATTAGAATCAGAGTTATAGCTATTTAAATAAAACATCGTCTGCTACAAAATTGATGTGACAAAAAACTTTAAATGCGTTTTTCGATGAATTATGTTTTTTAGCAGAAATCTCTATGGTTATCATGATATCTCACATAATCTATATGTATAATATAACAGTTCCGTAACTAACTGACTGACTGACTGACTGACATATAACGTACAGACGAAACCGCTGGACCTAAAGGGATGAAATTTTGCATGGCGATTCTTCTTATAGTGTAGGGGTGCACTAAGAAAGATTTTTGAATAGTTCTTCTTAGATTTTTTAAAATTAAGTTTTTAATCTGGTTTTGTAACTATTTTCAAGTTTACATTTAAAATAATAATTTGAGGATTATAAAATTTATATCGCAAGAAAGATCATGAAAGTTCCTTTGAAATGAAATCTTTTTCGAATCTTTACCTTCATTTTCTGATTTTTGGTGAATTTTTAAAGATTATTTTTATAGAATTTAATTTATTAAATGCTGATCACGTGTTTTCTTTTTGTGTCTAGTACATAACAACGAAATAGACAAAAGTATATTTATTTTTCTTGCTAATGCGGCAGACGATTGGACATTATCCAAATCTATTAAAATACAGTAAAAGAAATGGTCCTCAAACTGTACTATATTAACTGTACTATATTCTTTTGTATGTTCCATCAGATTTAATTTGAATATTTTCTTCTACATTACATTGTCTATAAAAATATCCCATACGATTATATATATATATATATATATATATATATTGGCATTAATTGCATACATTGAACGTTGTATTTAATTTGAATGTACTCCGTAGCGAAGTACGGGTTGTATTAGCACCAACTGTAATAACCCCGTGGGGTCATTATACTGTGATTGTATAAAAGTACATTTTGCGTCGCGTTGCGACCAATTCTGTTTCAACAACTTAACTAAGAAAAAGGGTACAACTCTCAAAAAGACACTCTTATTACATATATATATATATATATATATATATATATATATATATATAATTTGTTTACACATATCTATTTACATACACAACACCTAGCATAATGCTGAATTCTAAATATTATCAATTATATAAATCATCCACTATTACAAGTCCTCATATACATCATATCTTTAGCAATGTCGACCCTTGCGGGCAAGTGGCGAGTATGTAATAAGCAAGGATGTGAAATAAATAATGCTAGCAAATATGCTCACCCATAGGGCTGCTGTCACTGTCGAATGAGCTCGTCTCCACCACTTGTACACAAAAGTTCGAGTAGTATTTGTCAGTCACTGTGCACTATAGTTCATTAAAAGAGTTCTATCTCATCACTAAAAGTTCAATGGTCGATGATGATCCGGAGTACACCTTGGACGTTGATCTGCGTTGATCCCCTCTATGTTGTTCTGCAGGTTGGTCAGCACTGGTCGTTGGTCTTATGCGCATTCTCCTCGACACCTCGTAGCAATCTTCGTGCCGGTAATCTCTGATCACTGGTCTCCCATCTCCGTAGATTCCTTCGTCGTCTCACTGCTATAAGAGGGTGCGTACATGTTCATTCAGGTATTGGCCAGATAGCATTAGTTTATTCATCTCTTCTCCATACTTGTTGTATAGTTGAACTTTTTATCACTTTGCGAACCTTCGTTGGTCAGTCTATTTTACGTAGTCTAAGGATTCTTCTCGACCTTAGCAGCTTAGTTAGTTATTCTTTTTCTTTTCGTAGGGGCTCGCGCTGGGCATTAAATTTTTGTATTATTCGGAATCTCATCGGCCCTGTAGCAGCTTAGTTAATTCTCAATTTGTTTAATAAAGGGCTCTCTCGAAAACGCTTCAACACTCGTATATATATTTTCTTTTCTTTTCTTTATTCTGACTTTCTTGTCTTCTGTTGTGTGGTCTTCTTATGTGTCTTCTGTTGTGGGTCTTCTCTTGTGTGGCCTTCTTGTCTTCTCATTCGTTCTCACCACCCCTTTATTAGGATGGGGGACGGGCCACCTTGTTCGTAGGTCGATTCTAGGTCTCCTTCGACGCATTGGCCACTTCTGAAATGTTCCAGTGCATTTTAATTAGCTCTGACGCCTGTCCGTGTCTGGGATATTTTCTCATCGGATCGTCCCCCGCTTCTTGACCTTTGACATCAGATTTATTGCTGCTGACTTCTTAATTTGCGATGTTTTATGACACCGTGTTGTTGCACTGTACAATGCCTCTATCTGGCACCCCGAAGCGTTGGAACTGTAAATTTGTGCTTGACAGTTTCGTTTGGGTGGTCCCTACCAATTTAGATAGCCGTCTGGAGATATCGCATATTCACATCCCGCTTATTACAAGGGTATTCAGCTAGTAATGTATATAATTTGATAAAATTTCAGGAAATGCTTTAGATGCTATTTTTAATGAAATGACGAACAATAATTGGTGTATAATAAATAGTTTTTTTTTATTTTTGGCTGTTTTTTTTTATAATGAAAGGAATGACGAATGGGGGAAAATTTTCATATTGGAACATAAAATTGCGTGTATTATTTTTGCATTTTTAAATTTCTCTTAGATTGTAAGTCATTGTGAAGATAACTGTCATATGTATCATGGGTGAGAAGGAAATTAAAATAGTAGCATTAGGATTTTGTGCAGAGTGATAGGCTTTTGAGCTAAATTTCATTAAAAATTACTTCAAATTGACCAATTTATAAAAAAAGTATGCTATTTACAGATAAGGTTTTGTTTCTTTTTTTTAAGGGGGCTCACAACCTTTGAAACTTCAAAAAAATCGATCTTTGGTTTTTGCTATATTCTGATTTTGGGGACATTTCTGAACAATATGCAAAAAACCGCATAAAAAAATTTGCATTATTTCTCGAGTTATGAGAGTTTATGTAAAGCTCACGCTGTTGCCTGATTTTTGGGACATTTCTGAACAATATGCAAAAAACCGCATAAAAAAATTTGCATTATTTCTCGAGTTATGAGAGTTTATGTAAAGCTCACGCTGTTGCCATAGCCATGTT
>OU015495.1:184953705-184981205 GCA_907164885.2 Dolomedes plantarius | reverse complement strand
TTACTTTTAAAACCAGAGTTTGAAAGAATCTTTTCTGTACCATCTCGAAAGAATATATATCAAAAGGTTGTTAATGTGCAAAGTTCTTCGTTTTTCAAAAGCTCATCTTTCGTAGTATTTATCAGGAACCTCACGCAGAGGATTAATAAATCGATCTTCCCTTTTAAAAACCAAGTAGAAGTAACTCATGTACGTCAAATTATGTAATTGCACTCTTCTTGTCAAGATGAAGCGATCTCTTTAATCGAAATCTATCATCATGTAATTAACAAGTGTTTCTGGTATGCTCTCAAGATACTTCATAGTTATTTCTAAATTCTGCGGGTTACACATTATTTTAGATTAGCAGATTCCCGCATTAACGGGAAAGGAAAATTATATGCATGATTTCCTTTCCATAAAAGAAAATCGTGCCAATAATCTAAATTCTAAAAGATAAATTTCTTCGCATTTCTATATTTTTAACTTTTTTTTAAAAATTTATTTCTTTAAACAAATATTATATCAAAAAAAAATATGTTGAAGAGGTATTTATCAGATAAGATGCTATTAGAAGTTTTTTCAAAGGAAAAATATAGATGTATATGTAGTAGTATGAAGTTTATGGATAGGTTTTTTCTACAACTTTTCCTTTGAAATATAAAGAATAATTCGTGGTAAATATAGATAAAATTTTAAAAAAAAATAAAGGTATCCGACTACATTCCTAGCATTTTTTCTTAGTAAAGTAAGCCATTAAATCCAGTATTTGAATGCAATATAAATTTATTTAAAACTAGCTGAAAACCCGCACTTCGCCACGGAGTACATTCAAATTAAATACAACGGTCAATGTATGCAATTAATTCCAAACAAAACAATTATATATATATATATATATATATATATATATATATATATATATATATATATATATATATATATATATATATATAATAAATACGGTGATTAATGTATGCAATTGATCTAACGAAAATATATGTATATTTATAAATAAATCTAAGGGATATTTTTATAGACAAAATAATGTAGAAGAAAATATTGAAATTAAATCTAATAGGACATACTAAAGAATATAGTACAATTTGAGGAACATGTTTTTTACTGTATTTTAATATTTTTTGGATAATGTCCAATCATCTGCCGCATTAGAAAAAAAAATTTGTCTATTTCCCACGTGACGATAAATTTATTGAAAGTGCCAGAAAAAGAAATCACGTGATCAGCACTTAATAAATTAAATTCTAAAAATTAATCTTTAAAAATTCACCAAAAAATCAGAAAATGGAGGTAAAGATTCGAAAAAGATTTCATTTTAAAGGAACTTTTAGGATCTTTCTCGTGATATAAATTTTATAACCCTCAAATAATTATTTTAAATGCAAACTTTAAAGAAAAGTTACTAAAACAGCTTAAAACTTTAATTTTAAAAAATCTAAGAAGAATTTTCCGAAAATATTTCTTAGTGCCCCACTACACTATAAGGAGAATCGTCATGCAAAATTGCAGCCCTTTAGGTCCAGCGGTTTGGTCTGTGCGTTGTATGTCAGTGAGTCAGTGAGTCAGTCAGTTAGGGAACTGTTTTATATATATAGATACAGGATATATATATATATATATATATATATATATATATATATATATATATATATATATATGTATGTGTGTGTGTGTGTGTGTGTGTGTGTGTGTGTGTGTGTGTGTGTGTGTGTGTGTGTGTGTGTGTGTGTGTGTGTGTGCATATTTGTTTGTTTAGTTAAACTCGCATTTTTAAGTGTATGCATTTTTAAACTTATTCCATCGCGAAATTTTGTTTTATCTGTGTTACGAAATATTACCCATCAAACTTCCAAGGAGTACATATATAACCCTAATCTCATTCTGAGCTTCCTTACGGAGACGTCCCTCAATCTCCAAGTTATGATAAATTCGCAGTGCCGCATCGCTTGAATTATGGGGTTGCTTGCCAGCAGACTTATTCTATTTATAAACAATGTCATTGACTTTCCCAAGTTGACGAACAATCAACTAAATGGCCACCATTGACGGCTTGCTAAGTATGCTGTATAATAAAGAATAATGACTCATACTGTCCTTTCATAATTCGCTACCAGAAACTCACGCACATTTTCCTAGCTATAAATAAATAAGAATTATTATATTGCAAAAATATTAAAGTACTATTATCGATTATGTTTGTTTATAATATTATGTATGTAAGGTTATTAATCGAAATAAATACGCTACTTGAACAGCATCACAGTTACCACACTATTAAATTATAGCATATTATTAAGATTTGTTTGTCCTAGTAAATTAAGTATAAATATTTTACATTATCATCACTAAATTCCCCTTCAGTGTTTAATGTAGAGTGAAAAACAATTTTGTAGCATTAAGGTTTGATATTTGCATCTTTTAAAACATGAGCATTCTTTTTCAAATTTTCTCCCTTTCTAAAATGATTTTATTTTAATAAATATTGCCTTTAGGTTACACAAAAAGTGATCGGTGATGTTAGCAGAAAGAATTACTGTATTTAATGTTATTTAAAACTTGCATACCTTCCTAATTTCTCTTGTTTTAATGCCTCGTATTTTTTTTCACTTTTGTGCTTTGTATGTCCCCATTTTATAAATTATATTTTCTTAGCTCAATACATTTTCCAGTTTGTTTTAATATTGTCGTTGCTAGGCATGGATTTATCAAAATAAATATCATAATTCGATAAAAAAAAGCCTGAAATATTTCAAATTTATGGTACTATGAAAAGTTTAAATTAAATGATATTTAAGGTGATTGTAAATAGGAATTAAAAATACTTTCTTTCGTGTTATGGAATCATTCATTTCATGTAAATAATAATTTAAACGGATTAATGAGAGCAACTGAGTAAAGGACAGGTACTATAATTCTTAGAATGCACAGTTATTATTACTAATAATACATATTTAATATTAGTACATACCATATGTTAGAAAACAAAATAATAAAAGCACACATTATTTCCTCTTACTATTTAATAACAGGAATTAATAGAAATATACGATTTTTAAATAAATTAAATGCATTAATAACATATTTTCGCATGTGTCAGTAAAATGGTTTCAATTATGTTATCTTCTTAGTGGGCTAAGCGGATTAATCTTTAAACTGGTGTAACCAAACGGAAGGTATATGCAGTGAGCAGGAAAAGAGGATGCCAAGAGAAGCTGCATGTTCCCTACCCAAAACTTTTAATGAAGTTGCCGAGGATACTATATTGTCATTGCATTATCGTTATATAGGTTAAAAGCTACTCTGTAGTTCGCAAACATTGTTGATGGGTGGCAACAAGATTTAGGTGAAGAGCATTTTGTAGCATTAAATGCGGTTGTGTCTTAAGGCAAATCATAAATATGGTAAATATATTTCCCGTTGACACTATATTCAATATTAGAAAGGTCTAGAACTGCATTTCTCAAACTTTTTCGAGTCGCGACACCCTTCAACGGTTTCCATTCGTCATGCGAACCCCCCCCCCCCCCTTCCGCGCATATATCCTTTAAAAGTAATTTAAGACGTAAAGAAAAAGACTTAAACGCATTTCCAATAATTTAAATTCGTACTAAATATTCAATTTAAACAAAAATAAAATTTGTAAGAAATGAAGAACATGTAGAAATATTTATCCCTCAGTCAAAGGAGTGTAAAAGCAAGAACAGAGCAGAACCTCAAAGAAGGCCCCTTCGCCTTCATTCACAATTCTTTAGCTATAACAATAGAAAACTCTTATCTAAATAAAATTGCTTTATTTTGTTGGGGAAAATACAATAGTAATGCCAAAAGTCACAGAACAGACTGAAGAAAGACAAACTCACGTTTAGAATTTGAGTTCTGTATGCAGTAAATAGCCGAATTTTCTCTTACCATACAATAAAGGCGGTATATTTCGAGCGAACTAGGTTTTCGCTTTTAATGAGACTTTCTCCTTTAGAAAACATCACTGCCTTACAGTTTCATAATAAATAAATGCTGCCAAAATTTTCGGAGAAATTCGTCAACAAATTATTTTAATTGACTAAAACAGTGGCGACCCCTCAAAAACCACGTCGCGACCTTCAGGTTGGGAACCACTAGCCTAGAAGCTTGCCCCATATTTCCGGCACAAGAGATGTGTGTTAAACAGAGACATTATACAATGACAACTGCTCCCATATCTAACTTATTGCGGATTTATGAAGTTTTTTAACCCCAAAATAATCGTTCTAATAAGCACCTTTCGAGTGCCAATTCGAATAAATAGTTAGAATGCGGAAAAAAGAAAAAAATGAAATGCACTTAAAAAGCGTCATTAAATTATGATAGTAAAATAGGTAAATGTAAATTGCTATATTGAAGCAAAACATTTCGCTTATTACGTAAATATTTATTCCCTTTTGTGTGACAAAGTCGGGCCTACTCGTCTCTTCCCATTCTTTTAAAACATCTATTCCTTAGAGTTGAGTCATTAAAGTTTCTTGCACATAATTCCTCTTTTCATCATTGAATTGTTATTGTATTTACAATACACGATATCAAATTACTCTTAACTTTCAAAAGAAAATACTCACACGTTTAATCATTTCAAGTTATTAATATTTATAATAATGTTATATACATTTATAGAATTTATATATATATATATCTATATATATATATATATATATATATATATATATATATATATATATATATATATATATATATATATATATATATATATATATATATATATATATATATATATATATACATATATATATATATATATAATAGAAAGTTGAAAGAGAAAAACCTGTATGAGCACTAAAGCTAGTACAGCCAGGAACCCAAAACAGTAAAAGATAGGATTGAAATAGGTATATATACACTGCTGGCCACCCAAATTGCAACACCATGAAAGACAAGAGATATCACAACAAAATTTATTTTGCAGATAACATGTTGACCAAGTATCAAATGATTAAATTTATAGACTTCTGTAAAGTGTGGTTCCTGCCAAAATCAGTAGCCAGAGTAGCCGCCATTGTTGGAGATCACTGCTGCCACACGCCTCGGCATTGATTCAAAGAGACTTTGGATGAGTTCTTGGGGTACAGCAGACCAAGCAGCTTTCACACGTTGCCAAAGTTGATCTGCTGTGGCAGCTGGGGATGGAATCTGGGCCAATCGTAGAGCAACCATGGACCACATGTTTTCTATCGGCGAAAGATCCGGAGAGCGAGGCGGCCAGGGAAGCAATTCAATCTGGCGATTGACGAAGAACCGTTGGACAATGTGTGCAACGTGTGGTCGCTCATTATTCTGTTGAAATATGGCTATGGGCAAGCCCTGAAGGTAAGGAAGGACAACTGGCTCCAACACCTCGTAGATGTAGCGCTGGCTGTTTAAAGTACCGGCAATGCGTACTAGAGGTGTGCGAGAGTGATATCCAATACAGTCCCATACCATAACACCCGGTGCAGGACCAGTGTGGCGGTGCATAACGCAGCTGTTCAGCATCCTCTCTTCACGGTGTCTCCAGACTCGAATGCGACCATCGTGATGTTGCAGACAGAAGCGTGACTCGTCAGTAAAAACAATTTCATTCCATTCTGCCGTCCACATCCTTCTGTCATCGCACCATTGGCGGCGGAGACGTCTGTGGTTCTGCGTCAAGGGTAGACAAAGCAATGGACGTCTTGCGGACAGACCACTCTGCTGTAAACGGCGTCGAATGGTACGCACAGACACTGGATGATGCGTTACAGACTGCATGTGCTGTGCTATGGTTCGTGATGTGACTGAGCCATGCGTCACTGTCATGCGCACATTTTGCCTGTCATAACGTTAAGTAGTGCGCTGAGGTGGATGCGATCGAACACGCCGGTCCGTCGTACCCTCCTGCATCCAACGATCACATATTCGCATTACAGTTGTTTGGTTTCGTCCAACACGACTACCGATTTCCCTGAAAGATAATCCACAATCTCGGTAGGCCACTATCCTTCCTCTGTCGAACTCGGATACTTGATCAAAAGATGATCGCTGTTTTCGACGAGGCATAATTGACCTTTTTTTTGAAAAATCCACAAGAAAAACACAATTGCCGAACTTGAAATCGTCGAAATCTCCAAGCCTTAAATAGCGCTTTGAAGTGGCGCCACAGGCGCGCGTGATGTACGTCTGCGCTGAAATTCTAATCATTTGTATATCTCACCTCTGCTAATGCATGTTGTAAATTTCATGTTATTTGCATGTTTCCTTCAGGGTGTTGCATTTACAGTGGCCAGCAGTGTATATATATATATATATATATATATATATATATATATATATAAGCGTAAAATCGGGGTTAACCTTTAGCTTACGGGGCCCATATTTCCGATTTTCTCTTTAGAACGGGAAATTTCATACCCCCTTTGTAAGAACGGCCATCAAGGAGGAACCACTAATTGCCTCTTTCGGACCGTGGGAGAGTGTTTGCTACCCCGGGGGGGGAGTGTTTACGGGAAGGAGTGTTTCAATTTCCCTAATTCCCCTTCACATGGACAGACCGGCTATTTGTAAACAAATTGTGACAACAAGGGGCTTTGTACTTCTCGTTTATTTATTGTAACATGCGTTACCATTATTTATCGATTATAGTATTTTAATGGTGGGAAAGTTTTCAGAACAATTTCCGAGTAAAAAAAAGATGAATTTCAAGAAAATAAAGGAATATGTACAATCGAAAATTATACTAAAATTATTTATCTGCTCACATGTATATATATATATATATATATATATATATATATATATATATATATATATATATATATATATATATATATATATATATATATATATATATATATATATATATATATATACATATATATATATATATATATTTATATATATATATATATATATATATATAAAACAGTTCCGTAACTGACTCATTCATTCACTGACTGACTGACTGACTGACATACAACGCACAGGCCAAACCGATGGACCTAAAGGGCTGAAATTTTGCATGGCGATTCTTCTAATAATGTAGGGGTGCACTAAGAAAGATTTTTCAAAAATTCTTCTTAGATTTTTTTAAATTAAATTTTTAGCTGTTTTTTAAACTTTTTTTACGTTTCCATTTAAAATAATACATTGAGGGTTATAAAATTTATATCTCGAGAAAGATCATAAAAATTCCTTCAAAATGAAATTTTTTTTCAAATTTTTACCTCCATTTCCTGATTTTTCGTGAATTTTTAAAGATTAATTTTTAGAATTTAATTTATTAAATGCTGATCACGTGATTTCTTTTTCTGGTACTTTCAATAAATTTACCGTCACGTGCGTAACAACTAAATAGACAAAAAAAATATTTTTTTCTCTTTCTAATGCAGCAGACGATTGGATATTATCCAAAAAAAAAATGCATATCCTTTCGATTTTTTTAAAATATATATATATATAGATATATATTTTACATCAATTATATACATTGATCATCGTATTTATTATAAATATATATATTTATTTTTTGGCATAAATTGCATACGTTGACCGTTGTATTTAATTTGAATGTACTCCGTAGCGAAGCGCGGGTTTTCAGTAGTATATATATATATATATATATATATATATATATATATATATATATATATATATATATATACATATATATATTTATACATATGTAAAATCAATGCCTAGGAGCTGAAAATTTCCCTAATTAGCAGCAGATCTTTCTTTTTCCCCATTTGTCGCTCTAAATGGTCTTAAATTTCCCTCGGAAAAATTTTCAACTCTCCGCCAAATTAGACTCCCGCTGATCCAATTTCCTCCATCCGCTGCGGTCTTTAAGTAAACAGGGGGAAAAAAACTTTGGGACGACAGCTATCCCAAACCCGTCTTTTTGGAGAGTAGGGTCTTGGGATACATGCTATCCCAGCCCGTAAGGAAAAGGTTAAAACATAATCTGAGCTTAGTATAGGCAATTTTCAAGGACCAGCAGAAAATGACGTATGAAGCGGGATAACGTACGAAACGGACAACGTAAAATCGGGGTTCTAGTATATATATATATATATATATATATATATATATATATATATATATATATATATATATATATATATATATATATATATATATATATATATATATGTATGTATGTATATATATACATATATATATATATATATGTATGTATATATATATATATATATATATATATATAATTATATATATATATATATACATACATATATATATATATATACATATATATATATGTATGTATATATATATATATATATATATATATATATATATATATATATATATATATATATATATATATATATATGTATGTATATATATATATATATATATATATATATATATACATACATATATATATATATATATATATATATATATATATATATATATATATATATATATGATTTATATATTTTTAATAATTTTTGCGATAATTCTCTAATATAAAATGAGCGTTAGTTGACATTCCGAAGAAAACATTTGTAAATTGAGCACGGCAAGATACTTGGACCAGTGACGCAGGGAGGAGGTGGATCCTGTGATTTAAAACCCCCATCAAATCCTTCAAAATTTATGTTATCTACCTACTGTACAAAATTTTAAAAATCTCGCTTTTGCCTCACTATAACTCCCAAACCCACACAAGATCAAAATCCTTGCTGCCCGGCTACCTTGATCTGTTGTATTAATCAGCTCGGAGATCATTTCATGTGGTTACATTTAGAACTGCCTCATAAAGTGCAAGGTTCTAAATATAAAAATTATTCATTCCACTGTATTGTGTCATATGAGAATGCGTAATTGGTAAACGTTTATACTATTATTTCATGAATAATAATCTTCCATTCACAGAATAAAAAATTTATAAATTATCTAAGAAATTCCAAACTCCTTGTACAAATGGGGCATTGAGTTCCTAAGTTAATAACACCGCCAAATACTTCAAATGATTCATATGAAAAATTATGTAAAGAATTTTTGTTATTTGAAGCACTTTTGTTACACTTGATGTTGAAAATTCATCCCAAACGTAAACTCTGGTTGTGCCACTGCCTTGAACTAATCTGTCTATTGCTCAATTGGGAGAGTATTTTTTTTCTCATTGTTCTTTTGTATGTCTCATAATTCTTAAAAATGATGTAGAAATATTTTGATTGCTCCAAAACTATTCTCACATATAACTGTGTGATCATAAATATTTATGATCTTTTTATTCCTTAAGGGGACAGTGGACCTTCAAACCTAACTTTTTTTGTTTTCAATGTGGATTTGCTTGAAATTTGAATATGTGATTAGTACCATAGATATGTAAAAGTGGTTAAAATTTAAAGATGAAATATCAATAACTTATGAATTATGAGTTATTAATTATATCAAAAATTGGCCTAATTAAAAATGTTCCATGAGCATTTCTTTTGCATATAATATGGTAATTTTTATTTGCAGGATACCTTATAGAACTAACAATGAAACTTATCGCTTATTTTAAACATTGATTAAAAATATAAAGAGAAAAAAATAATAACAGTGAAAACACCCTATTTATTTCGCAAAATACCTCTAAATCATCTTTTCAAGAACAAAACTTAGAAATTCTGAGCTACGATCTTATTTTCAATAAGATTTATTTGATATACAGTTAAGTATATAAAACTAAAATTTCAAAGCAATACGATAATTAGAAATGCGCCTAGAACAGTTTGAATATTCGTATGACATGAAAATTTTTATTTTGAGAAAAACACATTTAAAGTTATCGCTATTAGTAACCACATAATATCTAAATTAAATACAAATGCCTATAACTAGGAAAGTAATAACAGAAATTAAAAATTATTTTTGCAACACATTCCTACTCGTCCGTAGTTTCACAATTCATTAAAATAAAAAAATTGAATTTTTGGACAAATTTCACAATTTTGAAAGTCCACTATCCCCTTAACACATATAATTATTTAAGAAATCTTTTGAGCTTATCTATTCTAAAATCTAAATATTTTCAGTACTATTTTCATCTGATTCTTATATTTGATTAATTAGCATCGAGCCTTTTAGCCCAGAGATAAATATTAGATTCGCGTTTAAATAAAAGATGGCAGCACCAGACACGAGAAAGTAAATCAATATTAAATGGGTAAAAACAGGAGTATTTTAAAACTGTTTTCTCGGAATCCTCATAATATGTGAAGTGTATAACAGAATTTTAGTATTCAATTCATTCGTAGACACGAGACTTCTGGAGAGAGATCGAATTCAGATTTAGTTCCTCTACAGCAGTGTTTATCAACTTGCGAACTGCATTGAATGGTTCCTACACGTCCTGCGGCCACCCTCTCATCCCACGATGCATATTTTCAATAAAAATGCATTTTAAGACAAAGAAAAACATTAAAATGCAATTTCTATAATTTCATTTCAAATAAAATATAAATAGTGTAGCCTGGAATCAGGAATTTCGGCAAATTTTCCAATTTTCCATTGACTTCTATGATTCAAAACACATCCACGGGATATTTATTAATTCAATTCATTAAGGTATGTCTTTTTAAGTCAAAATTTCTGCATTCCACTGCAACCAACTGCTCTGCCTAAAGTGGGCGTTCTCAGTAAAGACGTTATTGGGAGGCCTGTGATCTCATGATAATTTTATCTTAGTTGATGTTCTAGTTTGTGTATTTTCCATATTATTCACCTCCAAAGTTTGAATTTTTCCCTATTTTTCTGTGTACCAAATGACTTTGCCCACAGGTATCTACATTAGAAACAAAACAAAAAAAATTCTAACTAAATGTTCAATTTAACAAATATATAATTTGCAAGATATGGAGAACGTTAAAAAACATTTTTCCCTCAGTCAAAGGTGTATAAAAGCAAGAACAGAACACAACAGAACTTCAAGTAAAATAATGCACCTCCTGATTAATTCAGAATTACATAACAATAAAAACAGAAAAACTCTTACCTAACTAGAACTGCTTTTTTCCGTTGCGGACATTGCAACAGTAATGGCAAAAGTGGCATCACGGGCTGATGAAAGATAAACTGAAGTTTAGAATTTCTGTACTGTACTTACTGTGTAGCGGGCATTTTCATTTATCACCAATTAACGGGACAGGGTATCTACCAACTGGAATTTTTTTATTTTCAAATTTTAGCTCTATATACAGAAAGAGAATAATAAATAAACTTTTTAACTACATTAAAGACTATTAGAATTCCAAATAAGGATTTTTTTAGCAGAATAAGGCCTGCTTTTCAAAAGAAATTTGAAAAATCCTAGCATTTTTCAAAATGATCCATGAGAATTCCTTATCAATTAAAAACCTTAAATTTTTAATATTAGTTTACCATACATGTAGATAAATAAAAGTGCGAATTGCGAATTTTTTTATATGAATTTAAAGCAATAAATTTTGTTGTCTTTTAATCTGTCTGTATATTTTTATGTTTTTGCCTGTTTTTACTTTATTTCATGTTCTATAAATTTGAAAAATATTCGCGGTTTCAAAGAATGATGCACAGCTTTGTGACAAACACTTGCATTAAGAACTCTGAGAAACTTGGAAGAAATCAGAAAAAAATGAAAGCGGATGGAGCATTTTGAAAAATTCTAGCATTTTTGAAGAATTTTTTGAAAAAATGCCTTATTCTTACAAAAAATAATTATTTATGAACTCTAAGTGTCTTCAATGCAGTAAAAAATAATAGTAATTATTCGCATTTTGTATATAGAGTAAAATATTAAAAATATTATAAACACCTAGGTTGAAAGTCCTCTGCCCCCTTAAATGCGGTAGACTTCTGATGAAATTAGTTTGCGCTTTGAATGAGTTTCTTTTTAATATAAAAAAAAAATACTGCTCTGCAGATTTAGGAAAATAAATATTAACAAATTTTTTCAGTGAAATCCGCTGAAAAGTTAATTTAATTGAATAAAACTGTAGCAACGCCCTTGGAGTTCGCGACGCACAGGTTGGGAATCCCCTCTCTACAGAGAGAGAGAGAAAGTTAAAGTGAGAAACCAGCAGAACTTAGTCAATTTCGTAAGTAATGTAACGCTGTAGTTGCTTTTCGGCCTTTCTTACTACTGGAGACACATCCCATACTTTACAACTTTATGACAAACTAGCTGACAACCCGCGCTTCGCTACGGAGTACATTAAAATTAAATACAACAGTCAATGTATGCAATTAATTCCAAAAAAAAATAAATATATAAATTTATAATAAATGCGAAGATCAATGTATACAATTGATTTTAATTATTTATATATATATATATATATATATATATTTATATTTATATTTATAAAAATATCGTAAGGAATATTTATTTATTTTTTATAATATCCAATCGTCTGCTGCATTAGAAAGAAAAAGAATATTTTTTGTCTATTTAGTTGTTATGCACGTGACGATAAATTTATTTAAAGTACCAGAAAAAGAAATCACGTGATCAGCATTTAATAAGTTAAATTCTAAAAATTAATATTTAAAAATTCACCAAAAATCAGAAAAATGAGGTAAAGGTTCGAAAAAGATTTCATTTTAAAGGAATTTTTATGATCTTTCTCGCGATATAAATTTTATAACCCTCAAATTATTATTTTAAATGCAAAGTTAAAAAAAGTTTCAAAAACAGCTTAAAAATTTAATTTAAAAAAATCTAAGAAGAATTTTTCAAAAATCCTTCTTAGTGTGCCCCTACACTATAAAAAGAATCGCCATGCAAAATTTCAGCCCTTTAGGTCCAGCGGTTTGGTCTGTGCGTTGTATGTCAGTGAGTCAGTTACGGAACTGTTTTATATATATAGATGAGTACAACTTTATGACAAATGGCGTATGGAGGAAAACCTGACTTTAGATGCCAGAAAATGCCTGCGATTCTCTTTTATTTCTTTGACACGCAGAACTCTTTGTTACTATAATATATAACTCTTTGTTACTAATTGCAGAACTCTTTGTTACTATATAACACCTCGGAAGAAACCAAATCCCTTTTAAATGCGCGAGAGCACCTCGAGTTCCAAGAGGCATGTCCTTTTAAACCCAAAATCCCCTTCATCTCTCAATGACAACGGCTATTTGTCGGACACTTTCTATGTAGGATGTATGAAATGTTCTTTATATACAGGTAACCCTCCTATAACACTGTAGATACATTCCTAGAAAATGCCGTGTTGTGTGAAACCGTGTTATATGAGATCCAGAGCCGGTACGAAAAGGGGGGTTACGTTCCGAAAACTTATAAAAAACAAACATTTTTTTAAATTCCATATAAGCAACTTAATTTTTATTAAAAATATCAATGTATGTATAACACAAAACGAAAAGAAACAAAAAAAATATTTTCATTTAATGCGACATTAATTTAATTAATTTCTTCGTTCTCACTGCTCAGTACAATCAAACGAGAACGTTTTTTTTCGATTCAACGATATCACCTTCACTTTCAGAACCTTTTTCTGCATTTAGATTTTTTTGTACCTTCTATCCTCTTCAAAAAATCTGAAATTTTGGTTTGTTTGCTTGTTCTTACAAGGTCATTGTAGATTCACGTTAGCTACCTTTTGAATCTTCGGCTTCTTTCAGTGGAAGGGTCTGCATTCAGGAAAAAAATGATTCAAGATTTTTGGCTAAGCTTAGGCCTTCTTGTAATTTTATAGAGTTATAAATAAATATATCATAATTTGTTTATACATTTTCATGTAAAGCCACTATAGTTCATTATTCCTTCCCGTCATTATTTTAAGGTAATTCAGTTTTTAAATGTGTTAAACAAAAATCATGTTATCTAGTGCTTTAGAATTAGTATTGTACAAAGGTTTTCGCAATTTTTTTATCGTGTTAGAGCGAAACCGTGTTACAGGTTGCAGTGTTATACGAGGGTTCCCGCAATTTATCTTATCGTGTTAGAGCGAAACCGTGTTGTAAGATGTCGTGATGTAGGAGGGCTACCTGTACAAGTCTATTTAAATTTAAGCTATGCATACATTTGTTGTTGTACCACCTTTGAGCCAAAAAAAAAAATAAGAAATTTAACATGGAAACTAGGTAGCCTTACGAGGCAGGAGGGTAAATGGTTCCGAAGGCCTTTGTGCTAGGCATAAGACCTAGGCTGAGATAAAATTTTACCCTGAACTTTCGACGTTCCTGAACGCGAAACCCGAGTAGTTTTGACAACAGAATATACATACAATAAGTCTTTGATACGAATATGAAAATAATTTTCTGTAATTTCAGCAGTTTCAACACTTCTAGTTACAAACATGCAAATTTTAAATAAATGTTAAAATTACCATGAGTTGTGGTTTCAATGATTAAAACAAAATGCTTTACCAGTACCACATTAATTGAACAAAATGATGTACTAAAAGGAATTTTAAAAATTCTCCACAGACGGGACTACGATGATATTGTTTGAATAAGTTACCATGGCTTACAATATTTTTCCAATAGTGACTAACCCTCAAGATTAAATGTCCCAAGTATGTTTAAATTGGTCCATATGCATATGTTATTTTAATGTAAGTATTATTTACAATTATTAGGAAAAATAAGTCGATTTTTCACTATAATAAATTCTTTTAGGAGAGGTTAACTTTAGGATTTTTTAAGGTTTATAAAATTGAGCAAAACATACATTACACAGATGGAGTTATAATGGCGATGTGAGGGCGAATATGTTTGCTCGTTTATTTATTTATTTAATTTTTTTGGTTTACAGATGCAATGATTATATTTTATTTAATTTTTATTTTTAGTTTGCTTTTAAAAATCATGACATCTGTATAAAAGGTAGTTAATTTTTTTAATGTTTTTATTTCTGCTACAACATGCCAATTGTCATTTAAAACTGTCAGCATGTTTCATGACACATCCGGAGAGAAGCATTTGTTCGCACATTTTGTCTTTTCGTTCTATTGATAAATTGTCATAACAGTGCTTGGAAAGTGCTGCTCTCTATCGATAATTTTTAGATCTATGTTTATCAGAATTAACGAGGTCAATGTTCTTTTACTCACAGAATCAGCGTAAAGAATGTTTTTGTTAATTGAACACAAATTATATCATTCTACATCCTTATTTAAGCGTTACTGAATATAAGCATGTTTTAAGCAAGAAAGCTTTATAAGACTCTACCTTATTGATTTTATGATCGTAATTCCAAGAGGACATGACTTTTAAAAATTTCTTTAATTTTATCGAAGGCTTATTTCGCACAAATGTCTTTATAAGCTATTGAACTCTCGAAATTTCGTAAAAACGTATTCATTTTCGACCAAACTGAAACTTTTTCACTCTAGCGTACACTGACTGCAGATTTTGAGTGAGACACGAGACTTCAATTTCTTTAAAATAAATTATTTAAAACATTGTACATTTTGCTAAATTCAAAATTTCATTTCCTTTTGATAGTGAAGAAATCATATATCAGAGAATTTTAAAAGTATATATCATGGGCAGAAAATCATTTCTGAACAATACTCTTTTAATTTCATTTTCATTTTCATCATACTGGATACAAAAATTAAATCCCTTTATAATAGTCTACGACACCCATTTATTTGTATGTACAGTGCTTTATAATGTTCATGAAGGACAAAAAACTTTCATTTTAACATCTCGCATCGAGATATACAAATAGAACTGACAAAGTAATCTTCTAAAGTATGTGACATGTCCACTTTTATAAAAGAAACGTAAAATTCTTTTATGTTTCTAAATTTATATACGCTACGTGATATGTTGTGTGACCTCATCTATTGAAACGAAACTTTTTAATATATATATACGTAAAAATGAGTTATTTTGCACTATAGGAAGGGAAAAGCGAGCAAATGAGTATATAGAAGAATGAAAACCATCTAGTATTCATGTGAATAAGTTGACATCCGTGCAAATATAGAAACCTTTTAATGTCTGATAATTGCATGTCATCGGCTAGGATATCCTATTCTCTGTTCGTAACTAAGACGATACCATATTTATAATTTTCCTTAAAGAATTTATGCTTACAGTCTCATTTATTAAGAAATTTTGTATTTGTCATAGAATAGGAAAAACTGCTCAATAAGTAAGAAGTAAATTTATAAACTCTTCTTATTCATAGTTAAGTTTTCATGAAAGACTTTTTTAACAATCGAATCACCGAATAAAAATTATTAAATGAGCATGAGTTTTATGATGAAAATAATTTTTTTCTAATAAAAAAATTGATAGCCAATTTTTGAT
Organism: Dolomedes plantarius; assembly: GCA_907164885.2. NCBI lineage: Eukaryota > Metazoa > Arthropoda > Arachnida > Araneae > Dolomedidae > Dolomedes > Dolomedes plantarius. The sequence continues at coordinate 184,964,915 of OU015495.1, read as the reverse complement.
TAATTGAATCCAAAATTAACAGATGAAAATGTGGGTTCTTCTGTACAAACGTGCTATTCTATAAATGAATGGCGATCTTTTCATCTTCTAGGACCTCTGCTCTAGTGATGGCAGCCAGTATTTTTTAATAATACCATAGAGCTTAAAATCTTGTTAGATCAATGTTAATCTAATAGTTCCACTTCAGTTCGACTCCGAAGGGATGCACCTGTCTCATTGATTCGATTCCCTGTCATTGAAAATGTTTTCAGATGATCAACTGAGTGGGAAGCAGAAAAGCAATAAACTCTAATTCTCTTTTTTTTTTGCTATGTGTTGTCGGAAAATTTTCTTTTTTGTGTTTCTCGTTTTTCTAGGTACTCAATACTTTAACTTCTCTAACGATCTAACGATCTCATGGCTCATTTATTTCCCGTGATCATACTTAATTAGCTCGGAAAAAAACAATCACAAGAGTTTCCTAATTAGGTATTAATAAATTTAGACAGTTAATGAAGCAGTTGTTCTTTTTCTTTTCATTGTTTTTATGTACTGTATTGTACATAAAAAACATACAGTACAGATTAGTAAATCTGCACTATATTGTACATAATAATGCAAATAATCTTAGCATATCCGTCTAAACTGCTTTTACGTGCGAATTCTTAATGTCTTTTACATGTCTTCAATACTGCACTATTTGTTGTAAGCTCTGTTTGGAATATTTTGGTGTTATATTACGGTAATTGTTTTTCTCTTTTTTTGTTTTAAGGGGACTCACGACCCTTAAGTCGAGGAAATAAGGCATATTTTCATACTTTTTGACTCTTTGTAACTATTTCAATTTACTCGCAATTTTTCCAAATTTTATGTATATGATAAATTGATATATTTATTTTAATAAACTAATTTTCAACTCTCAAAATAATTTTAAATAATTTTTTTAAAAAAATGCTTTAGATATACCTTGTTTTTTTAAGTATTTTATTGTATACTGGCTTGCGCGCAGAACTATGAAATTAATTTTACACTTAAATGTATAATTCCTGTTTTATATTTTAAATAAATAATTCAGAATACAATTGAACATAAAACATTCTACAATAAAATATTTTTCAATTTTTTTAAAACTGCTCAAAATATACTTAAAATTCCCTTAAATTTTGCATTAATTTACCCCTGAAAAATTAAGAAAATGTGCAGTGATTGCAATAATTCTAGTTCAGACGTAATAAATAACATGATTATGCAGTGATAAATATTTCATGGAATTATGTTTAATTTTATTTAGATATCAGTTGCGGAATGATGCAAAATTACATTTTGAGAAAAATGAGTTTTAAAATTTTTCTTACCATAAACTTGATCAGTAATTAAATATTTAGAATATCAATATCTCCGGAACTAAGCGGAATATTTTCATGCGGTTTGCTTTATTTTGTTCAGAAATGATCAGGCTATAACATATATTTTTTTCGAAAAATCGAATGTTTTAACGATTTTAGAGTAGTGAGTCCCCTTAAGAAACTACTCCAAATTTACAATTATTACGATAATATCTCTATTCGTTTGGTTATATCGTTTTATAATTTCATTTCGAAAGGGGAAAATGTGCCTCTCCAAAATTTGTGCCTCTCATATATATTTAAAATTGGATCTGTTCTAGCAATACTGCAAGATCTACCAAAAAAAGATTGTAGGAAAAATTCTCTGTGATTCGTCTGATAGCAAATATTTGCGTGCAAGTAGTTAGCGCAATTTCCTGCCTGTAATCCGCAGAGATTTGAGAGCATGTTCATCTGCTTCCTTTCACTGCTCTCCGAACCACGAAATTAAAGCGCCATTTCATAATTAACTTGCAGCGGATAACGACCAAATAAGTCATGACTCGATGTATTAGAATTTTCAATTGTAGCACTGGGAATTACGATCTAATCAACGGATTAGCGATAAGCCAAAAGGTTAATAAAGTCCAAAGTCTCAACTGAAACCACCATGTAATTGGACACCGTGAAAACGATATATGGGAGTTCAAAAGTGCTATTTCGTAATCCTACGCTAAATTTTTACGTAATGTTTTGTAAAGTGAATAGGTGAATTATTGGGAAGGTATATGAATTTGCTGGTAATCTTTAACGGTTAAAAAGTAGATAGTCCTGTAAACCGAATTTTGACAGCGATATTAAAAACGTACGTAAAAAGAAATATTTTTGTGCTTTTACAGTGACAACTAAATTGCTTCTAAAGAATTATGAAACTTTTAATGAGGGGTAAATGAATCCTGAAACAAAATTTTAATTATAAGCTGAATAATATCCTCATAGTTATTCTGTTAATGTAACCAGGAACTCTGCGGATTCTTTGTTGCCTACATACTTTGCTTTAGCAATGACTTAAAGCACTTGGCATATAACTTATGTGATATCGCTGGTAGACTATGGTCCAAAATATCAGAGATATCTCTGGAAAACTTCTATTCAATTTCACCAGGTCGGCAGAAAGTTAGATCTTGACCCCTATCATGTACTAGCTTTTACTATGTACTCAATGACCTTATTATAAGCAACAGGTCTAATTTCACATGCTATGTGCACACCGGCCAAATAAACTCATCAGTGACAGAAACAGTATGTTACTTGATTACACAGTCCATCTTTCTGTAATAAAATACACATTTTCTTACTTTTGTGGCGCCATCTGTTAATTAATACAGAAATGAAAGGTTAGCAGCTTATTTTCAGAATTATAACCTTTATCTAACGGTCTCGGAAAAAAGGTGTAAATAATACGCACGGGTCTATAATCCACATCGAGAAAATTTTTTAAGGCATAATACACGGATTATACACCAAAAATAACGGTACCTTCTGAGCACAGTTTTTGTTTTTTAAAGGAGATCATTAAGAAAATTTATTAATAAATGAATAAGACTGCTGTGTAATAACCCTATTGGATTCGCTCACCTAAATGTTAATCTATGGAGAAAATTTACCTAATATTTACAACTACATAAATGCTGATAATCAAATAAAAAGGGTATTTTGAGACAGCCTGAAATTTTCTGTCCATTGTAATAGGAATCATTTTATAAATTTCTTCCACCAAAGAAATTTATGACTATTATTTGTATTTTTTTAAACGGAAAATGCTCAAGGTGTAAAATTTCTTTCTCGATTACAGGAAAAATATTTTTAAATCCAAGTCGGCAATCCTTGGACACATTTACTCCTTATGTCAACATTGAAGTGAGAGAATCCAATAGGGTTAGCATACAGCAACCTTAAGGAAGAATTGACCAGAATAATGATTCTGAAAATTTAAGAAAGTTTTGTAATCATAAGTGAATACAAAGTACAGTAAAATGAAGAATTGTATTTTTAATCATTCTGTGAGAATTCAAACCAGTATATATGAAGAAAAGACATTTTCCTATTGAAGCTTACTGCAAGAATATTTGTCTCATATAAACATTTTGCGCACACATACCCACATAATCCTATTTTTTGAGTACGTTTAACTTCATTTTCTAGGGCTAGACAAACGCTTCTAAATTCAGGTTTCTAAATTGCTCAATTTTTCAAAAAATTGAAAATAAGACAACAATGAATGCTAAATTTTATTTAAGTTGCTAAATTTTACATAAGTTTCGGTGATTCATTTCAGCAATTTAAAGTATTTAAAATAAATTATTCGTTATCGAAACCAATGAGATGCTTAATCATTTTCTTCCGTCAAGTCCTTTAATTTTACATACGTATTTGGCGTAAACACCGTGAAATCATGATCTAGTTGTAATTTTTATGTTTTAACCTCCATTCGGGGATGAGTATTTGAGTTCTCAATAATATTCTGGTGAAAATGATATCAAACTCCCTAAACATTTACCTAATTTAAACATTTTTTTAAATTCTCACCATGTCCTTTCATAATTACCCAAAAATTCGTCAATCCTATTTTCGCAAGAAATTCTAGCTATAGCAGGAAAGCGCTAGTGGAGATTTAGTTGTGTAAAAGAATTTAAAGTAAGTTTTCTTTAAATTTTGCTAGACTTTTCAGAGAAGAGAAAGCACTAAATTTGTCACTTACAAAGCAAATTGAAATTCCGAAGCGAAGAAATTTCTGCCAGTCTTCCTTTATTAAACATAAAATTGACTTTTCGGGAGCAAGCTTAGTTCGCATTTTTTATATAGAAATTTCAGTTCAATCAGTAGTGTTTTCCTTTCTCAGAATTGTTTTATTTTACACAAAAGTGATATCCTATGTTTGAATTTCGTCTCCTCATAGAGATTGTAATTACCTTTTTATTTCCTTTTTGGTTTTAATAATTTTCTGAAAGAAAACACTTTTTCTGCACATACATTTAAAAAGGTGATACAATAATTACACTGATTGTTGTTTTGGAGAAATGTACAAAACAATACAATAATATTTCTCATCCAGCCGATTTCTTTGCGATAAACGGAGTACTGTTATATACATGCGTAACTAGAATAAAGCATTTCTCGAAAAAAATTAGCAACTGAGAAACAAATGACTTTACAATGTAATGCTCTTTATTTTACAATAAAGTTCTGGTGAAAAAAATATTAACAATATCTCTTTCTAAAAAGAATATTTTATTCCCTGAAGATTTCAAAAAGTTTTGCCTGTTTGACATATAATTATAATGTTGATACTGAATTTCTCTCGTAGGATTCTGTAATAATATATACATACAGTGAAACTTTTCTAGTCTGCCACACCTATTCGAGTGCCACCTCTCTAAACGGCCATATTTTGTTCAGAACCGTTTGAAGACACCGCAGAGCCAACGTTATGGAATAAACCTCTTTTTGACGGCCACTCCTCAGAACGGTCACTATTTTTCGGAATTATTACTGACCACCATAAAGAATTTACCCTGTTTATATAATTTTCTTATGGCACATGACCGCATTTTAAGATTCTATCACAGTGGTCACCAATTATTTTTCCTGTAGGTCCGTTTCAAAACATTGTCAAACTTTCGCGGTCCAGAAAACTTAAGTCCCTACAATTCCTTCACCGCACTCTGCATCAAAGTTACCAACTACTCTACTAACATAGGCTACTTGCTTTGCTTAGTAAAACTTTTCTTTGGAATCAGTTGTTATCTTAGGTGCAAAACAAATGGATACCATTGAAATGAAGTCCATAAATATCAATTTTTTTTATTATGATATTTTGAATAGAATACAAGAAGATCAATTTAAAGTACAGATAAATTAAAAAAAGGCTTCTCACAAAGTTCATCGTGGTGAATGTTCAATGGGAAATGTGGCACATTTTATTTTCAACAACCTGCTTGAAATTTGTGATCATGTTCGTGCAGCTGATTCTCATCAAGCTGGTGGCCATCTGCGAGTTGAGATCTGTACCGGTTCTTAATGAAGTTAATTTTTGAGAATGCTGCTTCATATGCAAGCATCGTTGAGCCAAGCATCGTACACAATTTTATAGTTAAAGCTTTGAGTTCTGGATACTTTTTATCACATACATTTTAAATCAATAATTGGTCACTCTCTAGAGTTTTTGAAACTTAAGCATAAATGTCCTTTAAAACATCTCCTTGGAACTCGATTATTTCTCAACTGTAGGGCAGCTTTGTTGTTCTTGAAAACATCTGCCGCTTCACTGCTCCTTACACCATTGGTCATAAGTGAAAAACTGATGTTAACCAGCTGTACAACGTTCTCAATTTTTTTCAATGTCAGAAAATCTTTCTTGAAATTCGGATTTAAATGTTTCCAAAAAATCTTCGAATTGGCTGATGTCAATACCCTCATTACTGTCACAAACTGACTAAATGCGTGGAAAGTATAAACGTTCTCCGCTAATATCTTCGGAGAAGAGGTCAATCTCTTTTGAAAAACTCTTTACTTCTGGGAAAAGTTTGCACATGAGTTTACTTTTGCTTGTAGTTTGAGGTTTAAAAGATTCAGGTGCCTAAGAAGGTCAGTTAAAAATGCGATGATTGCCACGTATTCTTCAACGTCAAAGAGGAAGCCTAAATGCTCACTTGCTACTCCTTGATCACTAGTAGAAAATCTATTTAATGTTCTCCAATACTTCAAAAATTCTTTCGACCACCAAGCCTTTACTTAGCCATCTCACATTGTTGTGAAGAAGCAAGTCGTCAAATTGAGCATCAGTCTCTTCAAGAAATGATTTAAATTGACGATGCTTAAGAGATGATTTTGCCCGTATAAAGTAAATTATTTGTATCACCATTTGCATTTTATTCTGAAGACTGGGAATCAGACTGCAGCACAACTTTGATGAATAATACAGTAGTAGGATATGAAATTTTCATTCTATTTTGAATCATTGCTGAGTCGCTATTTTCTGAAAATTCACAATTTCGTCACGGTCCGTACAAAACTTGCCTGCGATCCAGATACGGACCGCGGTCTGCCATTTGGTGACCACTGTTCTATCAGTTTTTCGAACCCCTCCAGTATTCTTCATACCATTTCTATTTGGAGTATAGTGGTAGAAACAATAGAGGAACTTCTGAAAAAATTCTACATAAATCAAACAATTCAAATGCCTTATATAGTTAGGAAAACTTAAATCTAAATACAAATGTATGAATACTTTGATTTGGATATTCACACTAAATGGTATATTTTTCTTTATACATCGGGAGAGAAATACGCAAATATTGTGGCCCACCTCGCGACGCCGGATTCGATCCGAGCACCCCAGCACCAAAAACCAACGCGCTGTACCACAAGGCCGCCACAAGCCCATTTGCTTTAATATTACGGAGTCAAATTTACAAAATATATCTTTAAAGCCAAGTTCACACTATTTGGACAAATTTTCTCCGTAAGTTAACAGTGAGGTAAGCGAATCCAATAGGGTTAGTACACAGCACCCTTAGTGCAGCTGGCGTAGTGCAACATTCAGATAATTTAAATCTTGCGGATTTCCGAGGTTTTTGAAGAAAAATTGTATTGCAAATTTAATTATTCACACTAATATTTTAGCTTTTTCGTTAAGTAAATACGTGTAATTTCTCTAGTATAACAAATGTTCACCTTAATTCCGTTTGAGTTTCATTTTGTTATAGTAAAATCTCTTTTTGTTTCTCGCCATAGTTCACAAAGGAATTTAGACTATTTCTTCTTAATGAAGGGAATACGCATTTATCGGTACATATGTCAGAAGGAGCATATGCCGACAAAATTTAGTATGTTCCAATATTGTGTTCTTTCTTTAGCGGTATGTTTGCGCTGAAAAAAACTGTAGATTTTTCTTGAAACATTTCGTCCAAAAAATATTGTATTCTCCGGAGACTCAGAAAATTTTGTTCATATAAGATATGTATAATATTTTGCGATTGTATTTCTCTCGGAAGATACTCTAATATAAATAACTTTTTATGAAACTGGACTTCATTTTAAGGTTCTATCCGTGTTCGCAAATCACCCGATATTTTTCCTACCTGTGTCCTCCTAGTGTCCGAAATAAACGAACATCTCTGGAATATAACTAATTTTAAAATGCTTTCAGATGTCTGGTGTATATATATATATATATATATATATATATAACTGAATAATTCAATCTTACTCGCTGATTTGCGCCCTTTTCGCCCCGCTTTCCTCACTTTCATCTCAGGGGTTTTAGATAAAAACTTGGCCAATGAGACTGTTTCATACTCCCTTTCTTAAAGTTTTTGAAATGAGAGGTTGGACGATGTTCGGTTCGGAGGGTGACTCAAGTGTTGGCAGAGCAAGCTGTTCTGTATGATAATTGTTGAGAGTTAACCTGTTGGTTTAAGACTGGAAAGCAGTCTTAGAATAATAAGTATATAATTGTATAATAATCGTACATAGCGATTATCAATATTATGTTTCTCCTGTGCTTGTTTAACGAGAACGTTACATGGCGTTCGCTGCGAAAAATTCCTGATTTTGGCACGTAACCCGAATTTTAGCTCGAAATTTCAAAGCAAAAAATTGGCCGAGAGATGGCGGAAAAAACTCGTAAGTTGGGACGTTCGTAAGTCAAGGTACCAATGTATAATTATTTTTAAACAAGTGTTTCTTGGCGTTATATCTGAAACAAAGGATTTAAAATATGATGCCGTTTCCTCAATAATAGTAGGATTACTGTGAAAAAAAAAATATTTGAGCGAAATTTTCGGCCCCAAAAATAATCTTTTAGGAACCGAATATTTTGAAAATCAATTCTATGTAATATATTAGCCATTCACATGCCAAATCAATTAAGTCAATAATTTAATGAAATTTTTGAAAGTTCCCTGTCAAAGCACTTGATTGACTCATAACTTATTATATCCATAATAAATTTCCCTAATAATAAGGATAAACATCACTAAATGACCAAGATGTTTTGGGCCCTCGAATAATTCGTTATTTCAGAGGACAATCATGGTGACGCCATACTCTAACGTAAATCGTTGCAATAATGTTAATCAAACGCAGAAGGAAGTACTTGATCATAAACGGTAAATTGTTTAGTGTTGTTTCCTCACAAGAAAGTAAATGTTTAATCAGTTGAGAGAAAAAAATTAAAAAGGTCAAAACCCCACGTCATTACATTCAAATACTTTCACGAAGATTCAGAATTTAATGCCATTAATATAAGAAAATCAATAGCAGTAGACCATAGGTCTGAAAAATGACTTACAGCATTTGATATATCCCACAGGTAGAAATATGACAAGAGTAAAGGGGAAAGATATGAATGGACTTGTTGAAATTCATTCCTGCTATCTAAAAAGGGTCGTTATAAAAAACTTAAGAATAAATCGACATGACGGCATCTCAGCTGGCGAAGAAAACGTCAGCTATGTTACTGATATATCTATTTAAATCCAGTGGTCGGCAAACTCATTTGTCAACAGAGCCAAATGTCAACAGTACAACGACTGAAATTTCTTTTGAGAGCCAAATTTTTTAAACTTAAACTACTTAAAACTATATAGGTAGGTGCATTGTTATTAATTTAATTAGGATACTCCAAAGATGGCCTTTGCTAAAAACGTCCTCAATCTGAATAAGGTACGTTCGCTGAAGTTGACCCTTACAACCTCTTCCATCCACAATGGTCTTGTATAATTATTTCGTCTATCTCCTTTCGTTCATCCTGTCTGTATGTCCAAACAATCTCAACATACCTTTCTCAATCCTCGACACTACATTTTCTATCACTCCACAGCACTCCCTAACATTAACTTAATAAACTGTACTTAAAGTTTTAAGTCTTAGTTAAACTATAGGTACGTTGAATAAAACTTGATATCATACTTAATATCGATATTATTTATTGATAAAATTAAATTGTAAAGTGTCCATAAAATTAAATCATGACAATGGAAAACAAACACTAATATGAATAATGGCTTTGCATCTCTTTGAAAAGTTTGGGTAAGTCAAGTTTGTATGTTGTTTTTTATTTTAGGCACGATTCGAGGTTCTTATCAATAAGATGACTTCTCAATTTACTCTTGATAAGGTTCATTCTTGAAAATGATTGTTCGTATGAATATTGTAGTGTAATGTTTGACTAAGAGCGGTGGTTAAGCTAAAATGTTGTGACCCGTGATTCCCACCCCCTACCAATCAGAGGATTGGATGCGTGGGTTGAGGGGATCGTCGAGCAGTCAGAAAGGAAGAGTACAGAAGGGTCCCGTCTCCTTGAAGGAATCAGAGGTCTGACAAGATACATGCAGGTTCGTCTCGCTTCTGGTTAGCAATTATTTTGTGAGTAGAATATGGACAGAGAGAGCGTCTCTGGGAGTCTTAGGAGGTCTGGCGAGATAAAGCAGGCTCGTCTCGAATCCAGTGAATTAATTAAGCTGTAAGCAGATTAGATTGTAGTAGTAAGAGCCGCGATCTGGTAAGATGCTGCAGGCTTGCCCACCTCGTGCTCAGAGTTGTTTGTAATTGTTATATTAATGTTCAACTGTAATAAATTTATGTTCGTGTCTTTAACAGAGACACGTTTTTTACACTACCTCATTTGTTCCCATGCCATATAGTAAAAGAACCTAAGTGAACCGGTGAAAGAAAGATGGTTCACGACAAATATGTAGACCCGAATAAGAAAGAATAGAAAACACTAGTTTTTCCAGCTGATTATATAAGTCAGCAATACTATTCTAGGTGTTAAAAATCATATCCTCCTTCTCCAGATCTTTCAAAGCAGACAACTTGTGCTGTGAACTAAGTTCACATTTGTTTATCTCCACAAACGTCCGTGCCAAGAGTGGGATTCGAACCCACAGACTCTGGTACCGAGGGCCAGCGCCCTAGCCATTCGGCCATCATCCGGCTTAATGTTAAAGGGAGAAAAATTTAATTCTGTTACAGTAGCATTAAGAGATTTTTTAACAGAAGCTAACGTCGCTTTGCTGTTTCTGACTTCCTGAAACCTGTCAAGAAAAGCTTCCCTAATATTTAAAAGTGTTGTTTTTAAATAGCATATGTCAATACCAGAATTATTTTCTTGGCGATGTTTCAACGGGCTTGGAAAGTTAATCTAAGTTTCTCTATCAAAATCTTAAGTAAAAAGAGATAATTTGTTTTTGAATGAAATAACTTCTAACATCGAAAAAATTGTGTTTTGAATGAAAATAACTTCTAACATCGAAAAAAATACCCTATGGTTACGATTGAGCTGATTTAGATGAGACGTAACGTCCCCCATGAAAATAAAATCTCTGGATCCACTAATCGTTCGTTAGTCCTGGATAGTAAACACCCTTCTCAAGGAGAAATGCTTTAATTTCTCTGCTTTTTAAGAAAGCGAAACGTTTCAAATCGTTTCCTCTTGAAAACCAACGTACCTTGTTATGCACTGTGAAGATCTGATTACTCCCTCTCATTTAAACTCAAAATTCTTAAATTTGCGATGATTAAGAGCTTCAGCTATAATGTGGTTGATAATCATTAATCACCAATTTCATAACTTTGCAAATTTCTTCTGAAAATTTCTGGCGCACAATGAACATGTAGATGAATGATGCAATGGTAATGGACTCATCGTAAGTACCTCGTAATTTTTCTCTCAAATAGCAACAAACCCGTTCTTACGCCGGTCATACTTTTCACCAAATCTGTTGAAATTGAGGCAATTTTATCGAGTAGAATATGAAGTTTTTCAATGCACTCAATTACAGCATTTGCTATATCTTCTCCACGTGTTTTGACCTTTGAGTGACAATAATTCTAAATGTT
>OU015495.1:184903705-184948705 GCA_907164885.2 Dolomedes plantarius | reverse complement strand
TCGGTACCACAAAAAATTCGATTTTTTGACCATTTAAAGTTTTTCTGTCCACTTAAGCAGCATCGGGAGTGTTGCTCCTGATGCTGTTTAGTGGACAGAACAGCTTGCGATTTGCCAGGGTATTTATTTATCCCAATTTCTTTATTATACAGGAAAAGGAATAGAATCTACCTGTAGTGTAAAATCTAAGTAATTTAATTTACACGTATTTAAAAGTAAGTACAATATAAAATGATAAAGTAAAATTACAAATTTACTATTATTAATTTAACTCAAAACTTGATTATAAACAACATTTTAGTTTCCTATATTCCTCTCAGTGACTCCGAAACTATGGATTCCACATTACTCTCAGTCATTTTGGACATTTTATTTTTACCCCTTCTTCTCCTCCCCTATTCTGATGGGGGCAAAACTTGCATTAAACGGTATCGGGAGTATATCTATTCGCCGAAGCGTTCAACCCGAAAACCATGAATTGAACACTTCACACTCATTTTAGACATTTTAAATTCACACTTTCTTACCCCTACCGCACCCAACAGTGCCAATAGGTGGCTGCACTCTCACTTAAATGGCATCGGTACTGTCCCTATTCATCTCAGTGACATCGAAAATTATGGATTCAACACTACTCTCGGTCATTATGGACATTTTATATTCCCCCTTCTTCCCCCATTTCCCCTCCCCATGCTGATGGGGATGAACTTGCAGTTAAACAGCATCGGGAGTATCACTATTCATCTCTGTGACCTCGGAAACTATTGATTCGACACTACTGTCTGTCATGTGGACATTTTATTTTTCCCCCTTCTCCCCCCCCTCCCTAATGGTAGTAGGAGGCTGAACTTGGATTTAAACATCCTCGGGAGTGTCCCTATTCGTCGGAGAGAACCTAAAAACTACGGATTCGACACTATTCTCGGTCATTTTGGATATTTATATTCACCCCTTCGTCCCTCCCCCTCCTTCTATGCTAATTGGGGGGATGAACTTACACTTAACCGGCATCATAAATGTCACTATTAGTCTCAGTGACCCAAAAAACTATTGTTTTGAAACTACTCTCGGTATTTGAGACATTTTATATTCACCCCTTCTTCCCTCTCCCCCCCCCCAATGCTGTTAGGGGGGAGCTGAACTTGCGCTCAACCGGCATCAGAAATGTCACTATTCGACTCTGTGACCTCGAAAATTATGATTTCTACACTCCCTCGGTATGTTGGACATTTTATATTCACTACTTCTTCCCCCTCCTCCCTCCTCCATAATGCTGATGGGGGTCTGAACTTGGACATAGACGGCATCGGAAGTGTCACCATTAATCTCTGCCACCCATGAAAACTATGGATTCGACACTAATATCAGTCATTTTCGATTATTTTACATGTGCCCCCTGCTCCCTCCCATGGGTGCTAGGTGTGTTTATCGGTATATATATATATATATATATATATATACAGTGGAATCTCGATACATCGTTTTTCCGTATGTGTCGTTCATTTTATCCAGTCCCAACGATCATATTGCTTTGTTATTTTTCCGCATCTATCGTTTTCCCGCATTTATCGTTCATTTCAATCGGTCCCTTGAAAAACGATAGATCAAGATTCTACTGTATATATATATATATATATATATATATATATATATATAACGTCACGAAGGGTGAGCAGAAATATTTTAATTCCTTGGCAAACAATTGAAAGAAAAATGCTTTTTGTAATTATTAATTGCCCCAAAGAAATTATGGTAAATGCTTTTTAACAGAGAAGCTTATAATTTCAGAATGAAGAGGGCTAAAAATATTGACATCTTTAATTAATCCCGTAATGAAAATATTTTCAAAATCTATGGAATCCGCTTTGAAATAGCTATGTACTTTGCCAAACGCTTTAACAAATAAACAATACGTATAGCTGGTCGGTGAAAAGAATAAGCTTTAATACATCTTAAGTGAATAACATTTTGTTGTAATATGTTATTTGATTTAAAAATGGTTAAAGAACGTAAACTAAGTGTTGTTGTTGTGTTATTGTTTCTAATGACCCCTGGCTGGAAGTATTCCACATCAGGTCTATGCAGGCTAGCTAGCTGAGGGGTGCGGTTCCGGTATATAATTGAACCAAAAGGGTCGGAGTCCGATTTTGTCAGGTGCCACCTCAATTTTTATAGAGCACTCCCAGGGGCGACAACAGAGGGATCGAACCCTCTTCCGTGCCGATATCTGTCCTAGAAACGGAAATATTAATGGAGCTTGTCGGGATTTGACCCTAGTACCTCAGCACCGAAAGTCGAAGCGCCACCACAAGGCTATCTCCGGCCCTCATAAGTCTTTAAAAAGCTTAAAAATAATTTTAACTCATTTAAAAAATACTTAAAGTATATTTCAAAGTATGAATATATGTAGTTCATACACTGAAGTGCCACTGAATTAGGAATACCTACCTAGTAACGAGTTGGGCCTCCTCTGGCCTTGATAACGGCTGCCACACGACGAGGCATAGATTCAACAAGTTTCTGGAAACGTTCCACGGGAATGGCTTGCCAAATATTGGCTAAAGCTGTCCATAATTCAGTAAGGTTCTTTTGTGCTGTGTGATGGCCTTTCACGCCTTGTTCCAAAACATCCCAAAGATGCTCAATAGGATTTAAGTCTGGGCTTCTAGGTGGCCAATTAATGACAGAGAAGTCAGAGGATTGCTCATCCAACCAGCCAGTAGCCAACTGGGACTTGTGAGAGGTACAGTTGTCTTGCTGGAAAACTCCATTACCGTGCGGATAACAGAACAGCATAAACGGATGGAGGTGATCACCCAGCAACTCAATAAAGACGTGCAACCAATAAAGACATGCAGCCGATGGCGAGTATAGAGCAATGATACTCTCGTAGGTCGACGGCTCCCGAAACCCATACGGTGAAGCGAGTGTTGCACAGTCCGTTTACTGACTGTACGACTGGCACCGTCATTAATCTGGGTGGTAATTTGAGCTAATGTTTGGCTTCGCTGGCTACGTACAATACGCCTGAGCCGTCTCTCACCACGCACTGTCAAGGCGAATTGTCCTTTGCAGTTTGCCCGATCACTAGTTTTTTTCCACCATCCATGTATTCTTGGTATACTCTTGACACTGTCGACCTTGAAAATTCTAGCTGTCTGACGATTTCGGAAATTGAATGGCCCATATATCGCGCACCTACGATTTGTCCGCGATCGAAGGCGTCTAAATAAGACAGTTTACCCATACTGGCAATTCCAACAACTAATTAAGAACAACCACAGTACGCGCTATATATGCAGTTACCACAGCGCCCTCACTTGCGCATACATGATGCACAGCGCTACACAATTTGCATAGGCTTTGCTATCCCTAATTCAGTGGCACTTCAGTGTCTTTAAAATGTATGATAAAAAAGATTAAATACTCTGAATACTTTTATTTCTTAAAAAAACATTAAACCATTTGTAGTATCACTAAAAAAATTAAGCGTTATTTTCTTTATCATTAGGAACTATCAATCCTACATTGCCTTAAGCAAATGTATAAGTATAACAGAACATCTAACTACTCTTTAAATCAATAAATATTTTTAAAAAAATGTTTTAAGGAATATTCAACCTTTTAATTATACATATTGTTGAAAAATATAACTTATGAATTAGTAACAATATTTTAAGCTTATAATGAAAATATAATATATATTACATTTTATTACTAGTTTGCATGATCTAAGCTTTGCCTCTTAAACTGAGAAGTTATATTTTTTTCTTAATATAATGGTAAAAAAAATTTTGTATATCATTTTCTCTTTCTACTTCAAAAAAAATATCAACAAAATTGCGAGACTATCCAATTTTGTTATATTTTTCCCTTTTCTATTCAAATAAATATTCATATTTTATAAATATACAAAATACAAAATAATCGAGATTAAAAATAACCAAATTATTTACTAACAATCAAAAATTTCTTCCGTGAAGAAATATCTGGAAACAATATGAAATATGAAGAGGAAATGCAAAGCAAGGTATACATAATTTATCTTATTACATTTTATATTTTTTAATATCAATCAACATTCTAAATAATGTAACATCTGTATAACTTTTCTTATAGAACAGAAAATCAATGCTCAACAATAAACAGCTACATAGTAAGGAAATTAACTACTTTTCTAATACAAAATGTTTTCAAACAGGAAATTTAGTATGCATAATGCTAAATATGTGAACAAATTGTGTGATTTTTCTGTGCCCTTTTCCTCTGATCTTTAAAAGGAATCAAAATAATTTTCGTGATGAAGAACCTCTAAAGCGTCTAGTAATACGCATTAAATTTAGTAATATGCGGCTATCAAAGGACCCTTAATTTACCATATTAAATTTCGTGCAAATCAATTAAAGTACCTCTTTGACAGCGTCTGGTAATGTGAAATTAATTCCTCTCTGTGAATTAACGAGCTTCTAATACACCATATTAAATTCCGTTCAAATCTCTTCCTTTTTTTGTCCTCTATATTTCTTTGCTTTGTCATATTATTTGTGGAGTTAAACTTTAATTTACTGTGCCTTTAAGTATGAGCATAATTTAAATATAAGTTATATAATATCCGACCTTAATAGCATTGTATAACACTGCATTAGTATGCATCAAGTAGATTATTTAATTATAGGATACAGGTTGTCATAGATATGAAAAAAAATTAATGTTTAAAAAATATGTTTTACTAAATTATATGTTGAAAAAGTATTTTTTATTACATAGCATTTTAGGATTTATTCATATACTATTCTAGGAATATATGTATTCGAGCCACTGTTATGCTTTCTTAAACACAATTGGTTTTTCAAAATATTTCTTTTCTGGCACCCAGAAAAGGTTTAATGAATACCCTAATAAAAAAGATTATAAATCTGCATGAAGTCATTCATTTTAATTCCTATAAGGATTTTATTTTGTACCATTAAAATTTTAATTCAAACTTTTTCTGGATTTTTACTAATTGATACCTAAAGCTATAGATTCTCTTAAATAAGTTTAGACAAACTTCAGTTGTGAAAGAAGAGTTTAAAAAGCCTGATGTAGTTATAATAGATTGTTAACTTCCCGTAGTTTTTCTTCGAGGCTCGAAAATATTTGCAAGCATTTTTGTTTAGAGTTCACATGCTCTTCACCTTCACTAAATGTTAGTTTATATGTCAATACCCTGTCTACCGTCTCTAGTATGAACGCAGAGGGTCGGGATTCGATTACAAGTGTTACATCTTTGTCGTAACGTTTAACAATTTTTTGATGGATATATTCTACCCTTTTTAACATATTCACCATCTGAGAATTGTTCCCTCAAGAACGCCTCCCATCTTGTAGATATGGATACGGCCCCTTTTCAATGCAAGCTTTTCTGCAAGCTTTTCGATTCAACGAAAATCCTTATTTTGCGCGATTTTTACGCGCTGTGTTCATGTCTACACATTCCAGGATGCACGCGCAAAAGGGTTATTCTCAATGTCCAGTCCACTTTGGCGCATTCCTCGCCTTTGTTAGCAATGTCAGCTAAGAATTACTTTAAAGGTCCATTAATTACTTTCCTTTCCGAAGTTTGACGTCATATTTTGCATTTCCATTTTAAGCCTGTTCAAGTTAAAGCGATTCAATTCATAACTAAGTCGAATCACTGACGCAAGTTTCTTGTGATTACGCCATGTTGGCAAACTGCCGTACGTCATATAATTAAACAAAAAGTCTCTAGTAGATGGCGTATTTCGTAAAGTTACAACCCGATATTTGAATATCAACTTCTGACACGTGTATATAAGCCGTGGATACTTTCAGGAATGATATTAGAGGAGTGTATAGATGAGCTGAGTAGTGGTGTATAGAGTTGATTATATAGAAGATATGAGATGAGTATCGGTATTATTAGGGAGTGTCAAGCTGCTCTGTTCATCAATGCGTTTATTAAGAAGTCGGTGTCTGTTTTGATAAGATAACAATATATTGTATTAAGCCTGCTAAAAGTAAGGTTTTTATATTACTTCAACATTTAAATCCCTTTTGATAGTTCATCACAGTATAGGAAATAGACTGTTTGTTTAAGAAATTGATTCAATGTAAAATCCCGGAGTGCATTACGAATGTTACCAGTGAAGAATGAAGATATTGACATTGTTGTTTTTAACTAATTGACTAGTTTTTCAAATGAATAAATACTTTTTGTTATTATTGAAAGGCTTGTCGTCTATAAATTATTTAGGCATCTTCAATGGTTTTAACGTATACCTTTTTAACAAACATAGCTATTACTGCACAGCTTTTACTCTGCTATTCAAATATATACAATAGAAGAATTATTAGAATTGTTGACGTACATGTTTTACATGTACGCTGACAGCCTTCCCTCCTTAGACACACAAAAACCTCTAATCTTTGTTGTCTTAGCTCCGCTCCACTGCTTGGCGGGCGCGGCTCCACTGCTTGGCGTGCGCGGCCCCACTGCTTGGCGACGCCAATTCCACATCTGGTCAGCTTATCAAGACCACGTCATCACACCAGACTGTAGCGGGAATTTTTAACGACAAACACAGAGTGCCTATTTCCACCAGCTGGGTCGGATGCAAGCATGAGAAGGAGGATGAATCAGTTTAGCAGAAATCCCGTTCCAGCTACCAGACCCTACATGCAGAGACATCACCGTCCTCCGGAGAATTAGATGCCTTTCATCATTTTGTTATGGCATTAAGTCATGGGCCCTAAGCCATCTCTTTTCTAAAATCTAATAATTTAATAAACCAAGGTGATCACCCAACAGTTTAGTCATTCTTTGCTATCACATCTTTTTGTTTCCCTTTTCAGAATGTCCTTGCCACAACTTGTTAATGACTACAATCTGATTAATAATGTAACTACTCCTAAATGCAACTATTAATGTTACAATCTTCCTCAAACGAAAGTTTTTATATGTCAATTCTCTGTTTCTACTGCCATTTATATAAGCCCTGAAGTATGAACACAGATATATAATCACAATGTTCCCCATTCTTCAAAACTTTTGTTGTTAAGTCAAACTTTATTTACCATGACTCTCGTGAGTACAAATACAAAATTACATCCCAACTTCTAGCTAACTAACCGCTTTCTTCTATCTCCGCTTTCTTGACCGTGGGCTTGGGGTGCCATACAGTATATGTCTCGGCCAGGTAGTCAACCCCAGAGTTACTTTCCAAGCATGTTTGGTCCTCATTTTATATACCCACTAACTGAGTCGATCTTTCCAGTCGCAGGGTTGAACCCTGGACCTGTGGTGTGGCAGCTTGAAGTTTTTAACCACTACACCACCGGGCGTCCATTTTAAATTTCTTAAACGCCAAATTTCGTGCAATGTATAACCACATTTACTATCTCTAGTATGAACACAGGAATATTTTCTAAGTAATTGTTTATCAAAACCTTTAGCGACTGTCTGCTCTTGACAAAATATCTTTTTGACTAAATGACACTAATCCCTTTCTTTTCCATTGCAACTCCGTCTAATGAACGGCAGTGAGAATGCTTATCTTTCAATTTTAATTACTTTTTAAGTCAATATATTGCAAGTTTTTTAAGACTGAGATATCGCTTGTGAGAGGCTTCTTCGGAAATACTCATATTTTATGCAACGGCTTTTAACAACAATACAAGAATAAATGTAATTCAATTGGAATATATGGGATAGAATAAAAGTATGATACAAAAAAAACTTTAAATTTAAGATTTTATGTATATTAATGTGAATTCCTCAAAACAGATAACTGAGAAAGTTGATAAGACTTTGTAAGGTATACATAAGATTCGATTCACAAGAATCGAACTTTTGAGTGAATAAATTAAAGAAGCTGCTTGAGATATGCTAATTCGGCATACGCGTTGGTATAAATACCATGCAGCTTGATTAATAGAAAGGTTGTTAAGGTTGATAGATAAGCGAGTTAAGGGAACTACGAGGTAAGCAGCTCCAGGTGTTAACCGGCGCTTGTGCTTAGGGGGCCCAAGGTTTACGTAGCAGAACTGCTGGTTTGACTCTCTAGGTTGTGAGTATTGCAAAGTGATTTTATTGAATGCTAATATATATTCCGTACAAGTAGTACGTATGCTTATTGCCGTAAAAGCAAATTCTATGTGTGCAGCGAATTCAATAAACATGTGTTTCATGTATAAACTGTGTTTGTATCAAATTCAAATAGTGTACCACTTCAAATTATATATACCCAAGTCTGGGTAGAAGTGAGCTATTCTCTACAACTTAAGTAGTTTCGCTCAGTTAATTTTTGAATATAGGCATCGAAGTCACCACCCTTTATCTAGCGCATACTGGATGGATAGGAAAAATGTAGATTGCATCTCTCATATACTCAAAAAGCTGCAATGAGACTATGTTGCTAGATGCTTTTATTTAATTACATACCCACAGTGGGGGGGGGGGTACAACCCGGAAGGCCTTAACTGTTATATAGGGTCCAATTCGGTGCAATGAAAGCTTTAACAACCTGGCTTTGCACAGGCTTCATTAGACATATTTTTAGACCATCGTTTTCGGGGAAACATAAAAATCAAACAAGAACATAAGGAACACATTGAAAAATCGTAGTAGTGGTATAAATATACCTATTCATACAGTGTATCACTTTGTGGAGCTGTACTGAGTGCATGCATGTTTTATTGGTATTTGAATAATTTATTATTCTGCTCTATGTTTCTCAATATTTTTCCATTTTCCTGCAGCGACGAAATTATGTAAAGTTTTTTTCAACGAGACACTTCTAGTGTTTGTGAAGAAATCAAGCCACCTGAGACCCAGTGTAAAATGTGCGTACTTACGGTTTTCTGGATAAAATTTTTAGAAAGCAAATATCTGGTAAGATAAGGAATTAATATGGCGAACACGAATTGCTAAGGGTAACATACAAAGGGAACTCTTAAACATGATGCAATGTTTAACGAAGCTTAGAGAGGACCGTTTAAATTTGATACCAATGAGTTAAATAGTGTAGGAGGGAGAACAAATACATTGACAGACATGATTTCAATTTAATGTATCAAAATAGTAGTCAATGCTTGTTTTATAAATTGTTCTCATATTTGTCATCGATGCAAAATTTGTTTCCCATTTAGGGGTTTAAAAAGATTTGAATACAGTTAATTTACAAATTATAAAGTCGATTTTGCATGCAGTTTGTGTAGTAAATTTATTTTTTTAATTTGTAAAATAATAATATCCCAATGTGCATCTTTTGTTATGAGTATAAAATAGTTCTACTACAGTAGTCAAAACAGTGTTATAAGTTAAATTATATTCTATTTCGATCTAGGATTTTGAACTGTCGAGCGGAAAACAGTTTCTGAGTTTCGTGCTAACGTCACACTGAAATTCATTCTTTTGTTGTAAAACTAATAACAAATTTGATAAAGAATGAAAATTTAGATGCCATTTTCCCTCTATAAGTGTATTTGAAAATTCCTGAAATATATTATTTTCTCTTTGAAATATGTGAAAGGCATGACTACTTGCATATTTTAGCCAGTTTATTTAATTTCATGAGCATTTATACTTGCTTACTCAATAAAAACTTTTATTCGCTTTTATTCACATTGATTGACTAACATATAGGTTCAATAACTCATGAACCGTTATAAATAAGGCGGGTGGATGCAGCGGAATATTTGAAAGCGCATTCTCGGTCCAAAATATCCGATATATGTAAAAGGAAAGAAAAATATTTTCTTTTCTCCATTTCTACCTGTAAAACGATCAATTTTTATTGTCATATAGATAAAAGAAAAACTAAATATATATCTAAGTTTTTTGTTTAAAAAAAATTACAGAATAAATTCTTATGTTTGAATGGCATTGAGTAATGCAGTTGTTTAGGCGTGCGTGCCGGAAGAAATAGATTAAACTGGTAGAGAACCATTTTGCATTCTGTTAAGACAAGTAAAACGCACAATAATTCATATTCCATAAATTCATAAATGATGAACGAGATAATACACCCAATTATATTCGCATTTGCATTGGAAATGCAAATTTTAATGAATCTTATTTTTTCAAGTTTATTGCTTATATTTTATAGATTATTTGAAAGATTGGACTTTTGATTGGATTAGACTTTTTATGGAAGTTATTTTCTTATTTATAACTGCTGCAACTCTTTAGTAGAGTAAAACTTTCAGACATTAAGGAATTGGATTTGGATCACTCGCACTAATATATTTTGAAGCTGTTCTTACCACTTGACCGTCCCGATGACGTGAGGTAATCCTAGATTGAAAAGTTCCATTCTTCATATACGACAGATGGTTTCAAGGCTGATTGACCAAACTGGCACATCCAATTTGTTCATTGTATACTAGTTTCTATGCTAGTTTCTATAACACCATTGTCTGGTGATTTCTTTTTATGCTATTTATACCTACCTATGTGTTGCATAATGTGTATAAGTTCATTAAATTCTACGGTTAACTTTTTCAGTAATCACTATTTTGTGATTTTTCGTTAATCTTTGATAACTAGTGTATAAATAAATAAATAAAAAATAAATAAATATATATATATTATATATATATATATATATATATATATATATATATATATATAATATATATATATACATTCACTTCCAAAAGTTAAGCACGGAGAGGAAAATGTTAATTTCCGTAAGACAATCTGAATTAAAGAAGATGAAATTTGCTGCAAAGGTGCATGGTCAGGTAACTGATGAAGAACATATTTCAGATAATGATTTAGGTGCCGGTAGATGTTTCAGTGGATGTTTCCAGTGAATTTTTCCAGTGGATATTCTGGACAAGTTGAACTAAAATTCAAACAACTGGATGGTAGAAATCTCGAGAAGAAGGAAATAAAACACAGAAGAGAAAAATACTCATTACAAATGATACTTCAAATGACAATACAAGTATGGAAAGAGACAAATTGAAGGAAAATAAAGCCAAAAGAAGTTATTCAATTGGGAAAAAAGCAAATCAAATGTTTGCCTTTGAATCCAAAGAAATGTCAACACTTGAGGAGACCCTGGCTGAGCTGGCAATGAAATATCCGTATGACAATTTCCAAATATACTTTGAATCGGTGATCATGAAATATCTTACAGAAGAAACTTTAAAATCTTCTCTGCAAAAGATTAACAAAGGTCGAACAAATTGACATGCAGAAATTCAAATCGTCCTATTAGTGATTCGAATATGAAAATCATCCAATTTAGCCGATATCACGTTCTGCCTCAAGAAATTTTTATACATGATTAGAAATTACAATGATATTTAAAAAATGTATATTTATATCCATAAATTAGCTGAAAAACCGCACTTCGCTACGGAATACATTCCAATTAAATCCAAATTAAATACAATAAATATATATATTTATAATAAATACGACGATCAATGTATACAACTGATGTAATATATATATATATATATATATATATATATATATATATATATATATATAATATATATATATAGTAAGGGATATTTATTTTTTTGGTTAATATCCAATCGTCTGCTGCATTAAAAAAAAATTTTTTTTGTCTATTTAGTTGTTATGCATGTGACGATAAATTAATTTAAAATATCACAAAAAAAAAAAACGTGATCAGCATTTAATAAATTAAATTCTAAAAATTAATCTTTAAAAATTCACCAAAAATCAGAAAATCGAGGAAAAGATTCGAAAAAGATTTCATTTTAAAGGAATTTTATGTTCTTTCTCGTGATATAAATTTTATAACCCTCAAATTATTATTTTAAGTGCAAACTTAAAAAAAGTTACAAAAAAAGCTTAAAAATTTAATTTAAAAAAATCTAAGAAGAGTGTTTCAAAAATCTTTATTAGTGCACCCCTACACCATAATAAGAATCGCCATGCAAAATTTCAGCCCTTTAGGTCCAGCGGTTTGGTCTGTGCGTTGTATGTCAGTGAGTCTGTCAGTCAGTCAGTTACGGAATATTTTATAACTATATAGATAATATAGAATACTCGTTTCAGGAGCTTTTACATAATTTCGTGTTTGAATTTAGAGTAACATACTGGGTGGATGTTCATATGCGGAAGAAACAAGCGTTACTCCCTTAGGCGCCAAGTCTCCAATTTTGGGACCCTATCGTAAATTCTACGTAAAATAGATTTGAAAAAAAAATTTACTATCGTAAATTATCGTAAAATAGATTTGAAAAAAAATTAAACTGCACATCAATAGAGACAAGTAATGTACTTAAAAAATATGTCAGATTCTATTTAGATGATACGGTTCATATAGCGGCGCTTAATGGATTAAGAGAAATATTATATTCTGCTTACCACTCTTCATTCGCTTATTAGTAGAATAAATGGTAAAATATATAATTGGGAAGTTATCTATACTCTATACTTATATATAAAGAGAGAGCGATTTTGTACGTGGAGGGTAATCTTCAGAGCCACTGTACCTATTTGAAAAATTCTTTCACTGTTTGAAAGGTACAGTATTCCAGATGAACATAGGCTATATATTATGTATATCTAATCAGCAGAAATAAAGTTAGGGGATTAATCCTAACAATCTCCATTGTTACCGCTACTGTCCTCTACCGCTTTTTTGTGCCGAAGTCTTCAACGATCCTTAGCGTGGTGCTATCTATACTTATATAAAGAGAGAGCGATTTTGTACATGGAGGGCAATCTTCAGAACCACTGTACCTATTTGAAAAATACTTTCACTGTTTGAAAGGTACAGTATTCCAGATGGACATAGGCTATATATTATGTATATCTGATTAGAGAATAACGTTAGGGGCTTAATCCTAACAATCTCCATTGTTTCCGCTATTGTCTTCTACCGCTTTTTGTTCCGAAGATTTCAACGATCCTTATCGTTGTGCTATCGCGGTGGGCTTCTGTTCTGATGCTAGCGGTTCGAACCCAGCCGTTCTCCATCACGCATCTTTCTTTTAAAAAATTTATTTTAATTATTAACTAACATAAAATTAATTTAAGGTATTATTTAGGTTATTATTAAGGTAAAAAAAGATTCACAATTTATTGGCTATGAACTGGAAATTTATTGGTATAATATTTTGTTCAACCTGGACAAAGTCGGGACGGGCCGCTAGTAAGGCATAAATGTAGTAGCAGTAAACGCTGTAAAAGTGGACCCATGAGGAACCGTCTCGTGAGTTGGCTTCATGCTGTAATTTGTGAGCACGCGTTTTTCTTGTATTATTTATTATTATAACTTAGTTTTTTCCACGCGAAAATAAAACTTAAAATGCCTCACACCTAACTCAGCTAAGAAAGTAAGCTATCCCCACGAACTTAAAAAAAACTGTACGATTTTAAAACAAAGGTTCGGGTAAAATTTTTCGAATCGATGACTTTATTTTTAAAATCCTACTACCTAGAAAAAACTTTTTAAAGGTATTTCAATACTTGTAAAACACTGTAAATTCTTTAAGAATGCTTCACACTGCTGGCAACGGTATTTAGTATTTTTACTAGAAGATTACCTTAATTTCGACGTTTGTAACATTTTTTTTTCTGGCTTAAAATTTGTTTGTTTTTCTTTAAAAAAATTGGAATTGGATGGGTAGGTTAATTTTTTTTTAGTTTGTTAATGAGGTATAATTTTGTAGTGAACTTGAGAAACTTCTTTTTCTGAGTTCTGTAAAGCTTTTGCTGATTGTAATGAACAAAATTTGAAATAAAACTGTTGCATTCCAAGTTGCAATTCCTCTGTGTAGATTACAGGGTATGCTGTTTCCGTATGCATCGCGAACAATAATTTTTCAAAGATTAAAATTCTAAACTGACACATTCTCTTCCTAAAATTCTTTAAAAAAATTAATATGAAAGTATGTACATCGGCATGAGAACATAAATCTTTCTCACAAATCGTTATTGGAAGTTTGTCATTTTTTGAAATTAATATTAGCTATCCGAAGATTAACAGACACATCTGCGTCAAGGGGGGGGCTTCAATCTTCTAAATTTCCTCAACAGGAGCGCTACTCCGTACCTGGTCTCCTGCAACCGAACGATGGTGAGATATTTATAAATTATTCCCTATACACATACAGAAGTCTGATGTATTTCCCACTACCTTTTCCCTGATTTTGGTATGGGAAATTACTGATATGTTTTCTAATTTATATATCTTTATATTATCCTATCATCTCGCATTATGTATGTATTAACTCAATTTTATGTTTTATGTTGGAATTTTTAAAGGGAGGGCTGAGACAAAGAATTTTTCTATATTACACTAGCTGAAAACCCGCACTTCGCTACGGAGTACATTCAAAGTAAAAACAACGGTCAATGTATGCAATTAATGCCTATATATATATATATATATATATATATATATAATAAATACGACGATAAATGTATAATGATGTAATATATATATATATATATATATATATATATATATATATATATATATATATTTATAAAAAAATCGTAAGGGATATTTTATAGGCAAAATAATGTAAGAAGATATTCAAATCAAATCTAATATAAAGAATACTAAAGAATATAGTACAGTTAATATAGTACAGTTTGTGGAACATTTCTTTACTGTATTTTAATATTTTTTGGATAATATCCAATCGTCTGCCGCATTATCAAGAAAAAAAGAATTTTTTGTCTATTAGTTGTTATGTACGTGACGATAAATTTATTTAAAGTACCAGAAAAAGAAGTCACGTGATCAGCATTTAATAAAATAAATTCTAAAAATTAATCTTTAAAAATTCCCCAAAAATCAGGAAATGGAGGTAAATTCTAAAAGGTTTCGTTTTAAAGGAATTTTTATGATCTTTCTCGTGATATAAATTTTATAACCCTCAAATTATTGTTTTTAAATGCAAACTTAAAAAAAGTAAAAAAAAGCTTAAAAATTTAATTTTAAAAAATCTAAGAAGAATTTTTCAAAAATCTTTCTTATTGTTCCCCTACACTATAAGAAGTATCGCCATGCAAAATTTCAGCCCTTTAGGTCCAGCGGTTTTGCCTGTGTGTTGTATGTCAGTCAGTCAGTTACGGAACTGTTTTATATATATAGATAATGGTAACCAATGGTTATCGTTACGCTAAAATAGAAGTACGCTTGAACGATATTAATGGACAAGCTAAAGAAAGTTTACAACATCAAATAATGGTCATCCCTTATTATTTTCTTAATCAGCTTTCTAGCATGTTCTTTTTTTCGAATCACACAGAATGCCTACGCCAGAAACTGTTGGATAAACAATTCATTGTCATTTTCTCCTTGGTTTTCAATCTTATTTTTTGTTTGTTTATATCCTATCTCCTCACTGGCTATCCTCCTAAATGCATTTAACAGGATAAATGTCTCCAGCTGATAGCATTAAATGGTGGAAGACTGGAGTTGACACCAGACATGTTACATATTGTAACACAACGTGAGTTTGAATCCTGTCTAGGGGATTATCTTCGCGACATATAAATATTCAACGGGCTGGTATAGTTGTCAATACTATAAGTGTTTTAGGTCCAATTGAACATTTACATTAACTTAACGCTTATGATATTATCATTCATATCATTGAATCGTAATATGATATTATTGAATAAGTGAACTGAACCTTCCTTCCGCATACATACATTTCTATACATCAACATACCTATTTTCTATCGCTATCTAATTTGAAGGGGGGGGGGTCGATAAAACTTAATTTACATTAGTTGAAGAGTCTCAACTAATGTAAATTAAGTTGATGAAAACGCATGTTAACGCATAAACGGCGTTAATTTACACGCCGTTTATATGTGTTTCTAACAATCCTCCACGGACGAAAGTGTTTCTTTATACACTTCTTCGAACATTGATATACGAGCTTCCCTTGCGATCCAGAGGCTTTGAAAACTATCTCAGGACGTCGGAGCTACTACCATTAATTTATAGGTAAAATATTTTAGTATAACAACTCCATTCCTTCCTCCATTAAGAAAAAAATTGAAATCATTCGAATGTAACGTTAATTGAACATATAGTAACACTACATATAGCAAAGGGAGTAGTGGTTTGATAAATATGCAGCCTGTTTATAGTAGAGCTACTGTAAGGCCGTCTGCACACGGAGCAACTCAAAAGAATCTCATAACTGACTCCAATCACAAACCAGTCCGTGATGAGTCGTAACTATGTAATTGAATGGAGCCACGCACATGGCGCAATTCGTTACAAACCCGTCAGCAACGCGTTGTAATCAGTCGCAGGCAACTCAACGTGTCGAGTCGCTAGCAACTTCAGTCGCCAGTTTCTCTTGCGTTGTGCGTGTTATTACACAATCTATGTTACAGCCGATCTTTTGGAAAGCTGCCAAATGACGAACACGAGAGTCACGTGACTTCTGCTAGCGATGAAATGAAATTCTAACGTTTTTGTTGTATGGGATATGTGCGCCCATATGTACAGTCAATTTTTAAACGATTGATCAAAGACAATCTATTTTGACAATTTTTTAAAATAAATTAATTTCTGATAATAATTTAACTAAAAAATGCCGGAATAATGATGTTCTTCCTTCCATGACAGGTCGCAAACTATTGATTTGAATCACTTTTGAGTCGGCCCGTGTGCAGAGCCGCAGCATCACTAACGAGTTGCAACCGATAAGCAATTTCAATCGCTAACCAGTTCAGTTTCCTTTGAGCCGCTCCGTGTGCAGATGGCCTAAGAGTAGCGTGATTTCAGTTGTAAGCATCCGGTTCGTAGAAAGTTAGCAAGCTAGTTAGGAGGTTGTGCTGATCGGAAGAAGGTGCAAGTGACTGCTTTGTAAAAAGAGAGGATATGGAGCCAATCATTAATGTTACATCGTTGTCTGATTTCATCACAATCTGCATTCAATATATGTATTTAATATCTGTCAACCAATATCTGCTACATTTACACTGTAAACATCAGCTTCAAAACAAATACATAATGCTCTTTTGGCCTTTTACCAAGAAATGAAGAGAATGTTCGGATTTTTCGCGGTTGTCAAAGAATAGACTAATATAAGTCATTCATGAAAGCATAGCACCGGGACTCAGTCACAGCCGGAAACATTCACTATTTTGGATCCATATACGTTTGGCACTTTTTGGAGGTTAACAAAGACTAGTACTAAACAAAGTGTTGTAAAGTAAACTTTTTTGATAAATCAAATATCAGTATTTATTCGCGCAGCATTCGGACTCGATTGATACACTTAAGTAGACAATAAAAACTTTGTTAAAACTATGATGATACTTACATTAATTAGTATTTTAAATTTAATTTTCCCTATATATCCCAATTTAGGATAACATGTGACATCTCATCATTCCTTAGCCATTACATCCTTCTTAATAGTAGTTTCATTACGTGTTCCTAACTTATTTCTAATGCAGTGAGTATGACGATAACTATCTAATAACTCATAAACTCCATCTCTATACTCACGCGTTTTTTATTTATATATTACGAAGCTTAATGTGTATGTGAATTTTACAATTTTTCTAGTAATATTAATTTTATATAGTGGCTATTTATTTTGTGTTCGTTCTCCGCTCAAACTTACTGAAAGACAACTTTAAGAAATTAGAGGATGAAAAAGGTCTTCGCACTTGCATTTTAATGGTGACTTTTCCAGTACACGTGAAAATTAAATTAGTAGACTAATGAAACTTTTAAAGAAGACGGTAATTTAACACCCTTTTTTAAGAAAATTGTATTACCTGGAACTGATAATTAGAGGTAAAAGTAGCAAAATGTATCTTGCTGAATTGCAGTATTGATTACAAAAAATTGCGATTAAATTTTAAATAAGTTGAAATAAGATATGAGTTTATTTTTTTAATTCTCAGATACTTCTAATTTCCCAAAATTAGGAATTAAATTTAATTCTAATTTTAGATTAACCGTAATATGGTAAATTATTGGGCAACCGTTTAGCCCAGTTTCCTAATTAGTATATATTCTCTATAGTTTGATAAGCAGTTTTTCTTTTATAGCAAAAAACAAAGAGAAAGAATGCAAGTACTTTCAAATAATGATGAAAGAATACCTTTTAATCAATATACAATTTGTAAATCACATGAATTATAAATACCTTAGTCACATTTTATAGTACCCGCGGATCTAACATAAAAAAACAGCATATCACTTTTTTTGTTAAAAGAATTCTGTAATCAATATGTACAGTGCATTCAAATTATTTTCTCTTTCTCTTAAAACCGTTCTTTGTTTATATGAACAACACCTACTCACACTATATACACGATGAGCTAAAATAAAAATATTGTTGTTCTCTTTACGGGGGATGATTTTTTTAGCTCGCCCTGCTCAACAAAAATCAGGAAAGAGAAAATACTGTTGCTCAGATGGAATAAATTTTTGAAAAGACGATCGACTTGTTTTTCATGCGATGATTTCCTTTTACGTAATGCCATAAAGTGAGGGAAATCGATAAAACTTTAGCTTCAGAAAAAAAAGTATTGTAGATAAACTTCATGTGCCAATTAAATTTCTATTTATATTTTGAGATCTGTTCACTGTAATTGGCAAAAATATGTAAGATTGTAACAATGTATATAATCCATGGTTCTGATTATATGGATTCCATGGTGTTGATTATATTTGATTCGATCCAAACTTTTGGAATCCATAGTTAGGATGATTTTCTTTTTAATCTCTAATTTTAACCATTTTATTTATAGGAAACTAGAGTGATACATCATTATCTTTTCAGTATACGGGCACTTTTCTTTAATTATTTTTTTCGCACTAGTTGGCTATTACACTCTCTGTGTATGTTCGTGTTCTATATTGACACACCAAGTAACTTACAGGTGAAGAAAATTGAACTTCTTTCAATCCGACTGTATGTTCATCAGCTGACGACTCAAGTACCCTAACCACCTACTCATAAATAGGTGTATATAATTCGAAGTCAAATGTTCAAAACTTTCTTCCATCTTCTCAATTGCTTTCATTTTCCCAGCAAATACGTGTTGGAATAAAGTATCCGAGGTGAAAGAAACATCTTTTGTTCACCACATTCTTGTAAAGCGTAAGTCTTCCGGACGGTCAGTCCACCCGACAAGTGTCAAACTGAAGACCGGGGCTGCGTAGCAAGAGCTTGCAAACTCAGCCGAAGGTTGATTTCCCCCGATCGGTGTTGTTTCATATGGGACTAGGCACCAGACGGACAGTACGGATCTGTACAGACGGACAGTACAGACGGGGCCCTCCACAATCTTGTAACCTCAGTATGTTTATATTAGGCTTTATTTATTCCATATTTTTCTTAAGGCTGCTATTTACTAACTCTACTGGATTCGCTACCCGCAATGTTAACCTATGAAGAAATTGTCTTTGCTATTTACAGATACATAAATGCTGATAATCCTATTAAAATAGTGTTTTCAGGTTGCGGGAACTTTTTGCACCTTGCAACAGGATTCATTTTATAAATTCCGTCCAACAAAGGAATTTATGAACACTTCAAACAGACTATGCCAGATTTTTCCCCGAATAATTTTTTAAAAATATTATTTCATTTTTTTAAACGAAAGATACCCGAGGTGTAAAACTTCTTTCTCTATTACGGAGTACAATAAAAGAAGTATCTTTCAATCCAATTCGGTAATCCTTAACAAATTTTCTCCATAGATTGGATTAAGGTGAGCGAATCCAATAGGGTTACTTCACAGCTGCCTTGACAATTCACACAATGTTAATTCTCTGCTAGAACTCTAGTCATCGCATTTGTCGTCAAATGATGTCCTTGGAGCGAGAAGAGGACAGCTAGCTTGAACGACTTGGACATCGATCAGCCAGCAAGGTCTAGGCCGTGTATCCGTCATAGCTATACTATGCGTATTTCAAAACACATTGTTGAGTTAACATCAGAACTAAAAGTTTAATATTCGTTTGTAAAGTGTAAGTTTTTTGCACTCAAATTGAGAAGTTTAAGCTCCTTGCACTTATAAATTTGTTTCAAGTATTACACATCGTAAAGGATATGAATATTTTAAACTTGTGCACTAGAGTGTATGATTACGGCTCCGCATAATGACTTAGATTTTTGGTTTGTCGAATTTTAATAATTTAATGACACACAACTTGAAGTGGACGATCGGCAGACATCAACAAAGGAAAATACTTAAAGCAAATTATTTTATGCTAGGGAAATTTTCGCATAAAAACATCCTTTCCAAGGTTAGGGACGAATATTTGTTTATTACCAAGAATCGGGTTCAAAGGTGTTTACGACAGATTATTCCATCTTGTAAATTTTTATTAAAAGTATACTCCAGTCATTTATTTAAAGTACACGCGTATCATCGGGTCATCAATTAATTATTTAAGCGTACCGCACCAACATTAAGAAACATTATTACCAACAATCAGCTTGAAAAGTGTTTTTGCCGGACTTTTCCATCAATTAAATTAGTATGCTATACCAGAGAGCCTTTACTTTACGGTATCATACTAGATAATAAAATTATCCTTCAAAAATTATTTTCAAGCTGAATAAAAGTTACGTAAAAAAGGATTTCAAACACTTAGAGTGTTAATATTCATTATCATACTTTGCATTTTAGTCTAGGTAATAGAACAGTAGGATCACAAATTAACAAATGAAAAATTGGATTTAATAGTTTAAATTCCATAAGAATTATGAAATATTTTCATATTAAATGCATTTAAACGTAAATTAAATAAATTTATAAATAAAAAATTGTATTATATATATATATATATATATAATATATATATATATATATATAATATTAATATATATATAATAATATATATATAATATATATTATATATATATATATATATAATATATATATATATATATATATTATAATATAATATATATATATATATCATTATACAGCATTATACAGTTATTGCATTATTAGTATCATCAGTATTTTAAAATAGGTAGCAAAATGCATTTAGGTTCTTATAGTGAGTAAGTAATATGGATCATTTTTAAAAGCCATAAATTCTCATGATTTTAATTATTTAAGAATTAAAAGATTTTAAATCCTTAAAAACTTGCCAAGTGATTCTTTATTTACCAACTTACAAGATTATTCTCCTGACTTATGAGAGAAAGTAAAGTCTCTTTCAGATCCCGTTTTTATTGCTATATATTATTGCACTGTAATAATTATATAGCAAGTTAGTTGCCTTAAAAACGTTTGAAACATACCTCCATGGTAAGAAAATAAAATAAGGTAATTTGCGATAACGATATACGACCACCGTATTTTAATACCCTAGCAGTACAACGGCTTTCAAGAAAAAAGATAGCTGAACTCAGTGTTTCGTGTTTCGTTTGATAAGTAACTATAGCTACGAATAAGAAAATAGTGTGACCAGCTTCTCTCAATAAAATGTAATTACATCCTGTTCATTAGCATTTAATGAACATAACACTTTATTGGGTGAAACAAGATTGATCTTTAAAAATATTTTTCATTTTCATTGTGATGTACACAAAAGGAATAACGATCACACCTTAAGTACATAAGGACTTTTTTTTTCTTGACTAGGAAAAAACGGCTTTGCAAAATTAATGGTATCCTTTGTCTTCTTAAACATTAACCTTTTTAAAACAGAACTATGTTGCAATCGATTTTTAAAATTTGATTTTTTTCTTGATATTCATCAGATATGATATTAATGTTCGATATATGTTGTTGTCGTCGTGTAGCTTAAACAATGCTAAAGAAATTAGTGAAAGTGAACTATTGTCCTTAAAAGCAACGTAACTTCACGTATGCAACTACATGAATAAAATTAAAAAGTAGGAAGCATAAAAAACGGCAGAAGATTCACGTTGTAAAAATGTATTATTCTGTCTCGTGCTCTCTCTACTCTCTTCAGTGGAGACATTCTACAGCAGTTAATGTTACGATTTGGTGCCATAATTTTCTATGACACAAAACCGTCTATTAAGCCGTGTGATATCCCCCAGGAGAAATCAGCATAGCATATTTAAATACCCTACAGTTATTGAGGTACTTTTTCAGTCTACCTTACGTAACCAGATCTAAAGCACTTTTTGGAAGCATTCACCGTGTTTAATTGTTGGGACATAAGTTAATATGCACTGCTATGCCATCGTCTAAATTCTCCAACCCTTACTTAACCGAATTATAGCATGAAACAACTGGAATCATCCGCTTTCAGTACTAGGCTTTGCCAAGTATTTATTTTAAAGATGCATAGTTAAAGATTACGGTAGCTTTGCGGGGAACCCCGACATGTTTGCTTTAATAGTATCGTTACATACACTCCTTTATTTACCTCATGGTTGTTATGAAAACAAGATCAAACAAATATTTCGTCTTCTTATATCCGAAAAAATTTGAAGGAATTCAAGAAATACAAACACGTAATTAACTCGGTATTTGATACCTTATGAGTTAAAGCTAATTTTATGTAATATATAAATTTTAGTTTAATATCCATCTTTTACATTAACTCTTTCAGGGGCAACAGCCTCCACTGTTTGCACGGTTCAAATTTTTCTCCCAATTTATTACCTTATGATCTTGAAAAAATTTTCAATTAAAGGTTGTAAAATGATTTTACTTCTTTAAACTGATAACAGATGGCAATACTAACCATTTTTCTGCTCATTTAACTGGAATACATTGAATGCAGGTGAAAAAGTTAGATTTAGGCGTTTGCACTGTGCAAACGGCGCCCCTCAAAGGGTGAACTCAGCGTTTCGCGCAAGGGTTTGCAGTAACTCGAAATACTATTTCCTGGGTGAGTTAGTTACCCTAAGACTCTTAAGCATTTAGAAAATTTCTAACCAAATAGATAATAATAGAATAAATAATCAAGTGCTTTTGAATTGGAACTAGAATTCCTCCACCTGGTCTTCCGTAACCTGGAAATTTCGTGAAATAAGCAATGATTAACGGACAAACTGTTCTGATAAAAAACAACCTTCAGTATGATTTTGCTACGAATGTACAATAGTTACAGTGATTTGGACATCAGTATTCCTTCATCTAGTTTGAAAGCATACTAATTTGTTGAAAACTGAAGCTAAATCTATTTAAATTGTATTATTTATTTTAAGGCAACCAAAAGATGGAGTTATATTGTGACTGCAGGGGTAACTTTGTTACACACAGTCATTTTTTCGTATTTTGGATTTCTCGCCACGGCAAAAAGTAGCGCCAACAACTTTTCTGACATATTGACTCATCTAGCGGTCAATGCCCAAATCTGTTGTGCGTCAATTGTCTTCGCTGGTCAGTGTATTGTAGAAACCTGCTGTCACGCTTTTGACTCAAACTTCGGAAACTTCGTGGGCTGAAGCCTAACACTTTTTAGAACCAACTACCACATGTAATTAATTTTATTATTAATATGTTTGTTAGATTGTGAACCAATATAACTTTTGTGTAATGATATTTCCCATACATATGAGAACATAACCTAAATATCCAAAGGTGGCGGGATTACTTTGTGACACATTGACACTGTCACAAAATAACCCCCAAAGTCGACCGACCTCCTCCAGCTATTCGATGTTGAATTTTTCCGTCCTCTAAAATACCACTGAGTGAAAGAAATATTGACAATCTGGACGACAAAAAAAACTACCTGGAGGAAAAGATGCACGAATGTGACGAAGGACGAATTTCCATATCTTCTCAAAGAACTGAAGGCTTCCCTGGAGCCGAATGCCAAAAATAAACTGAAATCGGTATATTGGAAGACATGAATTTTTCCACTGGATAAGAACTAAGTTTTACAGCGGCTTCCCTAGAATGTCTGCGATCGAGAACAGAATATGTGCGCGAAGTCTTCATAGAAGAAATAGGCAAGAGGAGGGAAGAGGTGACGAAAAAATTGGGCAAGCAAAAGACGCATAAAGTTGAATATCCAGCCGAGAAAAAGGATCTGTTTTGCCGACGTCCAAGCAGCCAGCAAGAACGAAGAGTAGACGAAATCCGTAGGAAGGAAAAAGACAGAAAAAGGCTTCAAAGTCCTAACTTAAGAAATCTAAGAGACGGACGACAGTGAGACTTTTCTCTTCGAGAATCTGACGATAGCATAGAATTGTTCGAAGAGGAATTAAATGAGTCAGACCCTGGCATTGCTCCGTTGTCTGTGATCTCAAACAATACCAGCAACGTCTTTGAAATAAATGGCACCATTAATACCAATGCTTTCAACGGTGATTTTGTGGTGGTAAACTTCTAGAGCTATTTTTCCCCGGAAAATAGACAGATGTTAAAGACGAAAGATACATGGTGAGCGTTATGTAGTGACCGAAAATATACTGGAAATGGCCGGCCCAAACAGATGAAATTTTATATTCATGGAACGATATTTTATATAGCATCGATCCCCCTAGGTCAGTGAGCACCCGAGGGCTCATTGAAGACAAAATATACATAAAGCTATCCAATATTTGTAATAGGTATATAAATTGTGTATCAAGCTTTTAATAAACTTTTTATTGCCTAAATTTGTGTGAAGTAATTTTACTCTTTAATTTCATGGTGAAAACACAGATGTCACAAAGTAGTCCCACTCGGCGGGCAACTTTCTGACAGATTTAACCTTAATTTATCAATGGTAATTAAAAATTCAGGTTAGAGCAATACATTACTACGTAGGGAAAGGATGTACCAATGTTTTGCAATTGTTAGTTTTGAGCTACTTTTAAAACTGATTATCTGGCATAGAAAAAAACCCCTAAAATCCGTCACAATAACCCCATCTTTCGGTACTATATAGGTTTTTACATTTGGACTTTGGAATAAATATTTAAGTGTAATAATGTGTTTCTAACGAAAAATCAAATATTTAAAAAAATTTGTTCAGAAAATGTTTATAATCTGTAAGATCACTACACGCACGTAATGTTAGATATAAAAGAAAATGAATCTACACAATCGAATTATAACATGATAAAAATATCTCATCTGTATCATGTTATAATCCAACCATATTCATGATTAAATATGTTCAAATAAATATCTATATATCTATATATATATCGATCTAAAAATGCAAAACAATCTATGAAGATGACAACATGCTATAATCTTACCAAGAACGACTCCTACCTATCCTAGCTGTCTTATCCAAGATTAATTAGGAAATTATATATAGAATTCTTATTTGAATATTTATATTCATCGTTTAGATGTACAATTCTCGTGCTAAATTTGGATGTTCGTTGTCTCACATATAAGGTCAAACTGTCAATTAGGTAAATTAGAGAGAGCTCCTTCTTATAACACATCAGCAATAAATAACAATTCGGAATTATTCGAGCGTATATTAACCGCCATATTCTATACCGATAGATAATTGGATTGCCGCTTCGCCTGTTTTGTTTCAAGTTGTTTCTAGTTTATTCTGATAATGCAAAAAGTTATCAAAACTGCTTAATTTAATTTAATTTTTCGATGGACAATTTATTTATCCCATATGATTCAAACTAAGACGAATTGTAGCTACATTAGGCCCACATTGGAAATTCAAAATATAATGGAAATGAATACCTGAAGCATTCCTAACATAAGATCTCAGTCTGCAATTTCCCTTTTCCATAATAAATTTTTAAAAGACTTTATATACATGAATTTCACATCTTTTTAAAAAACATAATTTAAGAGGAAAGTATATTAATGATAGGGGAAAATTGAAAATAAATTCATTAATGATGGTTGAAATGCCACCGAATCAAACTGTTATTTCAAAATCACCTTAAGGAAATTCTATTCACCGTTTTATGCGTATATTTTAAAGACATTAGATATCATATTATCTTCATGGATGTATAATAATTGAATTCTACAACGCGTAATGGTTTGTATTCATGAGATATTAATAGAGGATGCCCTTAGTATGTGGCATCAGTCACAGTGCTTGAGATGCCGATGTTTAAACCACTGCACGACTTATTCACTAATGAGTTTGGATCTCGTATATCCCCACTCAGATGTTAGTGCAGTATAATAACTCATGACAGATTGTTTTCTTCTTATGGCCATGAAAGGGATAGTGCGTCTGTATTTAAACTGTTGGGTTCAGCTTTTTTAACTTGGGGTAAGTGTGTTTCATTTTACATTTGTGTTTTATACCTGCATTCAATTCCTTAGTCAGAGAGCATGCCCCATATTTAAAATTGCTTAACTAAATACTCAAAGCAAAGCAGTAAGACAAGTTTGGCAGATTTTTTCCAAGGCAAAAAAAAATTACCGCATTTGGTTTCTTTTAGCATGATTATTTTCATTTGGGAACAAGTGATCTAATACGCAAAACAGCAGCACCAGTTGGTAATTGTAAATGCATTAAAATATGCAAGAAAGCTGTTTTTGCTTATACTAATCAGTTTCATAAGCGCTCTAAATATCAAATTAGCTAAAATTGATTGTTTATAATGTACTAGCTGAAAACCCGCGCTTCGCTACGGAGTACATTCAAATTAAATACAACGGTCAATGTATGCAATTAATGCCAAAAAAAAAATAAATATATATATTTATAATAAATGCGACGATCAATGTATATATTGATGTAAATAATATATATATATATATTTAGAAAAAATCGTAAGGGATATTTTTTTGGATAATATCCAATCTTCTGCTGCATTAGAAAGGAAAAAAAAATATATATTTTTGTCTATTTGTTATGCACGTGACGATAAATTTATTTAAAGTACCAGAAAAAGAAATCACGTGATCAGCATTTAATAAATTAAATTCTAAAAATTAATCTTTAAAAATTCACCAAAAATCAGGAAATGGAGGTAAAAATTCGAAAAAATTTCATTTTGAAGGAATTTTTATGATCTTTCTCGTGATATAAATTTTATAACCCTCAATGTATTAGTTTAAATGCAAACGTAAAAAAGTTTAAAAAACAGCTTAAAAATTTAATTTCAAAAAATCTATATATAAAAACGCGTAGGTATGCGGCACAAAAATCGACGATATTTCTACAATCCGAATGGCAACGGCTGCAACTACCGGATGTAAACATTAGCGGCTGTCCGCGTGTGGCTCGACGATAGCACGTAATTTGGTACAATTTAATTGCTGTATTTTACTCATGAATAATTTTAATTTATACACGAAATAATTTTAATTTATTCATTTAATATGATTAAGTGGAGATATGAATTGCGAACAATAATACATACAGAGAGAAATGTAATCTATACTATATTTTAGTATTTGCTGAATTTTCACTCCATTTTATAAGTGAAAATTTTCCCCAACAATTTCTTATTTGATGTAATGATAAAGTGTAGATATCTTAGTTTTGAAAAATAGTACATACAATGAGAGATATAATTTTTAAAATCATCGGTGTTGGGTTTCTCAGACTTATCTTTAACTCTGTTCTGAAGTAATGGAAATTCACATTTTTAATCATGATGTTTTAGAATCAGCCTTATAGTGAATTTATCAATGATTATAAATTTTTTGTCTGAGTTTTCACTACCCCTTAACAACGTATATTTATTATGACAGGTAATGGTAACATTCCTTACATATGTTACTTTCAATTGAGTTGTTTTGCAAAAGAAAATATAAATCTAAAAGCGGCCGGCACAGCAACCGACAGCCAGTAATAGTTAATTTTCTACACTTTTTTCAGTGCTTGCTGAATGTTTATTCCATTTTATAAGTGAAGAAATTTTCCCAACAATTTATTATTTGATATGATTAAGTGGAGACATCTGAATTGTGAACAATATTACATACAGAGAGTGATGTAATCCACACTATATTTTAGTACCTGCTGTAATTTACTCCATTTTTTAAGCGAAAAAAAATTTTCCCCAAAAATTTCTTATTTGATGTAATGATAAAGTGTAGATATCTTAATTTTCAAAAATAGTACATGCGGAGAGGGATGCAATTTTTAAAATTATCGGTGTTGGGTTTCTTAGTTTTATCTTTAACTCTGTTCTGAAGTAATAGAAATTCACATTTTTAATCACGATGTTTTAGAATTAGCTTTACAGAGAATATCCCTTAACAACATATATTTATGATGACAGGTAATGGTAACATTCCTTACATATTACTTTCAGTTCAGTTCAGTGTTTTGCAAAAGAAAATATAAAACTAAAAGTGACCATGCTGGTCGCGCAGCGGCTAGTCTAAGAAGAATTTTTGAAAAATCTTTCTTAGTGCACCCCTACACTATTAGAAGAATCGCCATGCAAAATTTCAGCCCTTTAGATCCAGCGGTTTGGTCTGTGCGTTGTATGTCAGTCAGTCAGTCAGTCAGTGAATGAATGAGTCAGTTACGGAACTGTTTTATATATATAGATTATAATCATATTATATAATGTATTATAATAAAGTTTATAGTGTCTTATAATCATGTTATATAATGTATTATAATAATGTTTATAATGTATTATAATAATGTTTATAATGTATTATAATTTGTAGTTTATAATCTTCCAGATTTTACTCCTAGTAAAATTTCCAAGCAAAATTTACATGCTGTTTTAAATAAGTGCAGGGTGACGAATAGCTGGCTAGTGGCCATAAATTTGTACTACTTATGACTACTTTCATAAGTCATTGAAACTTCTAACATGATTTTTTTACATTAGAAGTACCGTATTTTTCAGGCCTTAAGACGCACCTCTAATTTATGGAAATGTTTTTAGAAAAGAACACCCTGAAACGAAATTTTAAAAAGTGGTGACCTAGTACGCAAAACAATAAACAAGATAACCAAATTCATCATAACAATTACACATCTAAGTGATAAATATAACTATAAAAACACATATGTCGATATTCCAAGTAATAAATATGAGCCCGGCGAAATACTTGTTGTCTCCTAGTTGTGGCAACGTAATAAGAACTTACTCTTTCACGGTGTATAACTAAAAAAGAAAAAAATTAATAATACAACTTATTAACGCCAAACCATTTTATTTTTCAACTTAACTGGATTCTAAAGAAAACTATGTATTATATAACTGTTGCCCCAAAATTATTTTAACAATAATTGCAAAGTAACATTTAAAATTATTAAAATACTTCTGAGTTACTTTTAACTTAATTTTTTACATTTTATGGTGTTACATACTCT
This sequence comes from Dolomedes plantarius, assembly GCA_907164885.2. Lineage (NCBI taxonomy): Eukaryota > Metazoa > Arthropoda > Arachnida > Araneae > Dolomedidae > Dolomedes > Dolomedes plantarius. The sequence goes on along the minus strand of OU015495.1, from coordinate 184,919,552 downwards.
TTGAGAATCACATATGCACCATATTTAAAAATATTAACAAAGATAATGAATGTTTTTTAAAGTTGGAATTTAAGGTGGTAACGAACTGTAAAAAAAAAAAAAATAATTCTAAAAGTTTCTGAAAAAATATTTCAAAATTGCACGTTAATAGGTGGAACTGTAAAAACGTTTAAATAGAATAAAATACAATCATACATTTAGTATTTTGTTTAAATTCTATATCACCTTGCCTACACCATGGTGAGTATTTAATTGCAATGGCGAGGCGGGTTTTCAGTCTAGCATGTTTTGCGAAGTAGTCCCCTCTGATTAATCTAAAAGTTGTGCCTCAAAGCTAAAAATCCCTCACAGAGATAAAAACTAGAGAATCAAGTGCAATAAATTTGAATTTGGAATATTGCTATATATTAACACATAGTGGAATATTCGTTAGTAGAATATGCGTTAATATTGCTATATAAGGCGGTGAAAGGCAAAGTGGTGTAAGTCAATAAGTCAAGTGGTGTAAGTCAAAAGCGTTTTACTGCAAAAACTACAAAAAATTCCATTATAAATTGAACAAATTATAATTCATAATAATTATTATAATATTGCCAATAATAATTACTTGCAATTCCACTATAAACTGAAGATAGAGGTTACATTTTTACCCTCAAATAAAAAAAGGTGAAAATGTGACTTACACTACATTGACTTTCAACGCCTCATATATTAACGCATTTGGAATATGCTATATGTCGCTGATTCGCGTCAGCTGGTTGGCAGATAAGTTATCAAGACAATTTTTTCTTAGAAATGAGGCTTGCAAGCATTTGTTTTTGTTTTTATTACGTCCCTGACACTGCTTGCGGTTACTTAAAACATTGAATTAGGAGAAGTTAAGTGGATAGATCGTAAATATAACTGTCCAGTTAAGGCTGCTTTGTACTAACCCTATTCGATTCGTTCACTTCAATGTTATACCTCAGTGTATCACCAATGTATCACCTCAACCTGTGGAGAATATTTGTCTATTGTTTACAGCTACATAAATGCTGATAAAACAAATGGTATTTTCAGATAGCCTGAACTTTTATGCACCTTGCAACAGGATTCATTTTATAAATTAATTTCGTCCACCAAAGGAATTTATGATTGTTTTCGCCGAATAATTTTAATTTTGAAATATTACGTGCATTTAATAAAAATGCCCCAAAGTGTCTTTCTCTATTACGGAATTCAATTTCTTTCTCTATTACGGAGTACAATTTTGCAAAAAAAAATTTAAATCTAAGTAGGCAATCCTTGGACAAATTTTCTCGATAGGTTAACATTGAGGTGAGCGAATCCAATAGGGTTAGTACACAATAACCTTAAAGAGTCTAGCACATACATAGTGTACGTTGTGTACTTAAAGAGCTATGTATCACTACTAAGCACAATAGCCTAAGTGAGTTTAGTAGTCATGCATAGCGTAATGCATAATATGTTTAGAAGTTATTTTAGAATTACAAACAGAAAGATTTCATTAATTTTATATTACAACATGAATTCGAATAAAAATGCTTTCAAAATTAAAAAGTTATTATTAAAAATAGTTTTTTCATATGTTAAAACTAATCGAGATAAATAATTATAAAATTAATTTGTGATACACAATTATAAAATTAATTGAGATATTGAGATATAATGAAATATATATTTTAAATTATTGTTCACCAGGGAATAATTTATTTCAGTATTCACTGTTTTTGGAAAAAGAAAAGTAGACGGCTTTTGTTCAGCATCACATTCAGAATTCCATTTCGAGAATAGAATATTTTTATACATTACTGTGTTTCAATTTTTAACAGTCTTTTCTATCACGTATGGTGCCTTTTTAAAGCCTTCCAAATAGGAAATGCCAATATATTTACATTATATTTGTCTATCTGCCTACGCAAGTTTTTAACATTTCGTATTCAGTATGAGACTTTGTGCATTTTAAAGTTTATATTGCGAGAAAATAATGATCTCCGTTTATTAAGTATTCCATCTATGTATTGAAAGTAATTCATCATTTTCTTCCTATCCACTCTATTTTTATAGAGGTGTGTTTTTAATTAAAAGCACGTCTCTATGAGTGGCTAGAAACTTTAGTTTTAAAATTCTGGGGAACTTAAAAACTTAAAATTTCAAATCTACGGTCTTTTTGGTCTCAAACGTAAATGTTGGTTAGACTGAAATACAGTTGGCTCTCTGTTTAACGACTTTCAAGGGACCGTGAAGAATCGTCCTTAAACAGAATTTGTGAAAAAAAGAACATTTCCCTTCACACTTAATAGGCTTAGGACTGTCAATATATTCTTAATATAGGGCGTGTTTATAAATGTTAATTCTATTGTTATTATTTTATTCGTAAAAAGTTATTTTAAATTACATTGAAAGAAGAGTACAAACAATACAATAAATTAGGTTTTTAAAAAAAGTCAAAAGTGATGGCTTCCTTTTTCGCCTTGTTTCGTTATTCTCTTTTCCAGATTTTCTAAAATGTTAAATATGTCATCTTCCATAGTCGATGTAACAGAGATGCATCGGAGAACATCTAGAGTAGAAGTTGCATCTGTGTAAGACGGTGGCAGTGTTTTGTTTTTCGTGTCTTCACCTTGTTCGTTTGATACTGTGTTTTCGTTTACTATATCTTCATAAATATGTTCTACATTTCTGAAATCTGATGTTAAAACAGATTCATCACAATTATAGAAATCTTGAATTGAAACACCTCATCTTCAACAAGACTTCTCCATTCTTCAGGGGTAATGTCATCTTCGTTGATTTCTACATCTGTACTTCGCAGTTCCGCTACAAGTCTTTGTGAATTCCAGCATAGTGAAAGCAGTTTTTATTGTAGATGAAGAAACTCATAAAAAAAAATTCGTCGTTAAACAGAAACAACGTCGTCTTTAAATAGAATTTTTTACGTTGGAGGGGCCGGGACTGGGAAATATAGTCTTTAAATAGAGATCGTCATTAAGTAGAGCGTCGTTAAACAGAGATCCAACTGTATTTTCTTTTTAAAATTTTAAATTTTTGAGTTCGTAAAAGTTATTATTATGCAATCAAACTTAAACCTGTTTATACTATGTGTCCCCACAATAAGTAGTTTTAGTTCAGTTTTGAGATTACCCTTGTTACCGATAAAAATATCGTTTACGGTTGTTTTAGACTCCAATTACTTTGTATTGGGCAACATATACCACATCTGTATCTGTTTAAAAAAATTATTTTTGTCATATCATTGATCTGAGACTAGCTGTATCTGGGAAATCCTTGTAAACTCTATATGGTTCGGTTTCTTATTTACCCTGTGAATCCTCTAACGGTCCAAGCACACTATAAAGTAATAGGCATAAATATAAATAATTCCTTTATTTTCTACGTAGAGGTAGACTAACATAGACCGACAAGGGGCTTCAAATAATAACACAACAGTACCGCAACTTGCGGTACTAAGAAACTGAACTTTAAAGTCGTAACGAACCCTTTCAGTCAGAATAAACAATACCCGTAACCATTCACTAACAATACCCGTAACCATCGGGCTCTGAAATAACTATCGAACTCGTGCAGCCACCTAGGCTAAATACTAATACGTGGTCTATCAGTTAAATGCCGCTATCACCTTCAATCTAACTTTTCTCGACTCTTTCGTATCTCTACTAATAGCGTAGCGCACTACCGTACAAATCTCCACTCCATTCTTGGGCTCTTGCCAACTCAGCGTGTGTCACTTAAATAAACCAGACACCTGCTCCGAACTCACTTCGACTGGCCTGCACTACGCAGCTACCAGAAATTTGCATCTGAGCAACACGCGAACCCTACAACTCTATGTAACATTTGGTACCCAGAAGTAAAATATAAATTAAATAAGTGCGAAGGAGATCAACGACAGATAAAAAAAAACGTTTGCATAATATTAAAAATATAATGAGGCAAATAGAAATTGACAAGTAAAGAAACTGGAAATCATACAGCTTCTGACCCCAACAATTTAGGAATTATATGCTCCAGAGAGACCTATGGAGTTATTGTGGAGAAAATTCTTGGACTTTAAAACATCATTAAAAAACGTGCATAGAATGTCAATTAATGAATGCAGCCCTAGGACAACCAAAAGCACAAATTTTATAAGTTTCTCGTAAGATAAGTGGGAAGTCTAGGAAACTTTAAAATATAAATTTCGAAATATTCATCTGACCAATTACTACTAAGCTGAATACAATAAAAACGTCTACGAACTGGAAAGTTTTGCCAAAACTGTAGCAATATTCTGAAAAAATAATACGAATAGCCGTTCGAAATTACTAACAGGTGGCATTTGTTATCAGAACGTATATTCTGCTGCTGTGATGAATGCAACAGTCTAGATAAACCATAGGGGCGAATCAGGCTAATTTACCTCACTAAGTATGAGGGAGTGAATGTTTTATCAAAATACATCAAACGAATTCGTACAATGTTTTCGCCAGGAAGAAAATTATGAAATCTCTTCAGACAAATATGACAAAAATAACAGAGCTACTGCGGGCCAATACTTTGGTTGGAAAGTAGTTTTTCACTTCAAAAGCAAAGTGAAAATAGGCGCATGTGAGAAATATAGACACAAGTAAAATCCATTCCATAAGTTAAATGCAAAGAATACAATAATGAAAGTAATGTTCAGGTTGTTTAACGGAGAAGGCCCATTCTCTCGAGGAAAGCTAATTTGAAATTTGGTGATGAAATGTAGTAGGCTAGATAATTTTTGAGGGATGTCATAACTGAGGATAATTAGTCTCCAAAAGAAATTTAAAAGTCTCATATAGAAAATCAGAGTACGAAATAGAATCTTTGAGGAAAAATTAATGGAGTTAATTGAGCATCCTCGCAAAAGAGAGTTAATCGCCCCTTGTCTAATAAATTGTATTGGGAGCTGAGTCAGTTTTAAATCAGGACTCTATTCTTAAGGGGACAGTGGACTTTCAAAATCGTGAAATTTGTCCAAAAATTCGGGGTGTGAAAATACGGACGAGTACGAATGTGTTGCAAAAATAATGTTTAATTTCTGTGATTACTTTCCTAATTATAGGCATTTGTATTTAATTTAGATATTATTGTTCGGAATCATAAATTTCTGTTCTATATGTAATCTAACAATTTCCTAGCAACCACCAGATGGCACTGGGAATAGGCTCTGTGTGGCTGTGCCTGTTTTGTTCACACACTTCCTTGATCATGTCTGTAGTAGCTAGTTGTATTAATGTCGTCCGTAGCAATAATTGTAAAAATTTTGTGTTTATGTTTATTAAAGTAATTTAAAGTTTACCGATGGAATTAATTTGACTATTCAGTTAGTTTCACAGGCATTAGATGCTACAAGGAACATTTCTTCAAGAACTCTGTGTATCAACAGATACCAGGTAAGTGAACTTTTCACTACCACCTTTGTACGGAAGTTCATATTTGGAAGAAATAAAAATCACAATAAATTATGAGACTGAAGCTGACAGCGTTCTAATTGCTGATTTAAATTATTATTAACTAACTGAGAGTGATCAAAAGCTAAACTAAAATCGAACTTTGCATCAATTGAAAATGTCTTATTTGAAGGAAAATAATCCTCAAATTACTAAATTAAATGATACCAATTTTCCATATGGAAATTTCGAATGGACATGATCCTCATCAAAGAGGATTTATATGATGTAATCGAAACCGAAATTTCATATAAAGCGGACGCGAAACTTTTAAAACGTGACAGACAAGCTCGTGCATTAATTAATCTCTGTATAGAAGATTCACAAATATTTCATATCAAATATGAAACAACTGCAAAAGCGACCTGGGATAAGCTTAAAGCTAGACACGAAAGGACAAATTTATCGAGCAAACTTTCTTACTTCGAAAATTATACGCAACAAAAATGTCAGAAGACGGTAATATGAATGAGCATATCGCTAAATTCTTGAGTTAATTGATAAACTTAAAGCCGTGGGAGAAGAAATAAAAGACGATCACATTGCCGCATTGCTTCTTGTTTCTGTACCTAAATCATATGATCACTTGATAACTGCTCTGGAAGCGAGATCAGAAACAGAACTAACGCCAGAATTAATTAAGAATAAATTAACTGACGAGTACAACCGTCGTATTGAAATGAACGCTGAGCGAGAGGTTACACAAGCTTTCAAAACAAATGTCTATAAACGCAATGAAAACAAAATGACAAATTCTGTACATACTGCAAGAAATCCGGTCATTCTCGAGACTTTTGTTATCACTTAAACAATAAGAAAGGTCAAAACCGAAGTAAATTTTGCCCTCAAGCGAATAGTAATAATCGGAAGCAGAACAGTAACAAAGCTAGCGTTGCGAAAATAGATGAAAAGAATCCAAAGTTTAATGATAAAACCGCAACATGCATGCATATTAAAAATCAGAATTCTAGTAGACGTCTACACGTCGGCGAACACATAAACAAATGCGATGAGTATTCCAGCATGTTACGCGGAAACGACTCAACGAACTGTGAGTCATGTGTTTCAGTTGGTTCGATTCTGAATACTGATAATATGGGCAGCGATAAGTGTGCTTCAGTTTGTAAATCAAACAGACAGCTAAAAACCTCTTGCACATACAACTATAATGATGTTTGTATATAGACAGCGGAGCCAGTCAGCATTTAATCACCGACCTCAATCTATTTTCGGACATAAATTTAAACACGGAACCTGTGAAAATCATCGTGGCAGATGGGAAATGTTTATTTTCGCAAGGAATCGGTACCGTTCAATTGGAATGTAATTTAATATCAGTAAAAAGAATTACTGAAAAGGGTTTTTCAGTCATTTTTGAAGAAAACTAATGCTTTGTTGTGAAAAATAACATGGTGTATTTAGAAGCGATCTCAAATGACAATAGTCTCTACAAAGTAATATTAAACGAAAACATTGATCTAAACAAAATTCCAACGTTCGCTTTGAACTGTAGGAACGATAACTGTATACATTTATGGCATAAACGCCTTGGGCACCGAAGCACGGATGCAATCAAGGAACTTGTGAGAGACAATCTCGCTGATGGCATCGCGCTCGATAGTTGTGAAAGGAAATGAAATGTACACACTGTATTAAAAATAAACTTTCAGAATTTCCTTATCCCAAAGAATCGAAATTTAGGGCTAAGAAATCTCTTGAGCTCGTTCATAGTGACCTGTGTGGACCAATACAAACCAAGAGCGTTAGCGGGAAAAGTTATTTTCTTACCTTTGTAGATGATTTCTCAAGATTTACTATGATTTATCTGCTGACTAACAAGAGTGAGGTCTGTTCTAAATTTAAAGAATATGTAGCAGTGACTAAGAATAAATTCGGAAGAACACTTAAAAACCTCAGAAGTGACAATGGGGGTGAATACATAGGAAAGAAATAGAAGAATTCACTAAGAGTCAAGGAATTGAGCACCAATTGACCGTACCATACTCTCCGCAACAGAATGGTGTAGCGGAAAGAAAGAACAGGAGTATAATGGAAATGAACGATGCCTCTTATCAGGAGCAAATCTTCCTCAAAGATTCTGGGCAGAAGCAGTCATGACAGCAAACTATCTTCAGAACAGGTTGCCTACTAAAGCCAACAAGAAAACGCCATTTGAACTGTGGACCGGCAGAAAACCGGACTTGTCCAACATCTGAAGTTTTGGATCCAAAGCATTCGCATACGATTACAAAAAAAGGGGAAAATTAGATGAAAAAGCTGTTGAAGGAATCCTAATTGGCTACGATCACAGAAGCAAGGGATACCGGATTATGTATCTGATAACCAAGTCATAATAAGCCGAACAGTCAAGTTTATCGAAAATACAAGTTCAGATAATGACGAAACTGCCATTCCTCTAGAAGAGAATAATGAAACCCAAGAAGAAATAGAAGAAGAGATACCTCAACAAGATTCCAATATTCCATGGGAAGAATCTCTTGTACAACCAAGAAGATCTGAGAGAATGAACAAAGGAAAACCACCAGAGCGATATTCCTACCTTGCCAAAGGAGCAAAGAAGGAGCCTGGAAGTTACAAAGACCTGGATTCTCTAAATCCTGCAGAAAAGAAGAAATGGATGGAAGCAATGGAGGAGGAAATAAAATCTCTTAACAAAAATCAAACGTGGGATCTCGTACAGCTACCAAAAGATAAGAAACCCATAAACTGCAAGTGGACATTAAAGCTAAATTAAATGAAGAAGGAAAAATCGAACGCTACAAAGCCAGACTCGTTGCCAAAGGTTACAGCCAAAAATTGGGAACTGATTACGATGAGACCTTTGCACCAGTTGTTAAACATACTACCATAAGAGCCTTCTTTGCAGCTGCGGTCTACCAAAACATGCACGTGAAACACGTAGACATCAAGACAGCTTTCTTACACGGAGACCTTAATGAAGAAATTTACATGCGACAGCCAGAAGGATATATAGGCCTGGTCATGAGAATAAAGTTTGCAAGTTAATAAGGCAATATATGGACTAAAACAGGCAGCTTGCGCCTGGAATTTTAAAATCACAGAAGTCTTACAGAAAAGCAACTTCAAGCAAAGCACATCAGACCCATGTCTTTTTACGAAAAAGGATGAAGGCAAGAACATAATTCATTCTATTCGTTGACGATCTCCTAATTGCAAGTAAAGATGAAACTAAGATCAAACAAGTGATTGATATGCTGAGAGAAAACTTTGAAATCAAGAACTTAGGTGATGTAAAACATTATCTTGGAATCAACATCCAAAGAAATCTTAATGGCACATTTGATTTTAACCAAACGATAAAAATTGAAGAATTACTGGAGAAATTTAATATGAAGGATGGTAAACCCACATATCCAATGGAAACATCTTACTTGAAAACTGAAGATGATACGAACATTCTGACTGATAATGCAGAATATAGACAAGCTATTGGAGCTCTCCTTTATATCGCCACAATATCAAGACCTGACATCGCGCTTGCCGTGAACATACTAAGCCGAAAATTGAAGAACCAACCGAGAGAGATTGAAAAGCAGTTCAGAAAATTATCATGTATCTCAACACCACCAAGAACTTAAATCTGGTATTCAACAACGAAAAGGCACCCGTCCTCACCTGCTACCGACGCTGATTGGGCTGGTGATAAATCAACAAGAAAATCTACAAGTGGAAACATCTTTCTCTTGGTAATAACATAATATCATGGTTCTCCAAACGACAGAGCTGCATTGCACTATCAACAACAGAATCGGAATCATTGCTGCAGCAAACGCCGCACAAGAACTTCAGTGGATACTGAATCTACTCAAAGACTTAGATCTTGAACAATGTCTACCAATAAAACTGTTTAAAGACAACAAATCCTGCATTGTGCTGACACAATCTGCAAGGAACAATTCAAGAACCAAACATATAGACGTGAAATACCACTATATTAGACATTTACAAGAGCAAAATGTCTTGCAGGTAGATTTTGCAGCAGCAAAGACATGATAGCCGATATCATGACAAAGCCTCTTCCCAGACCCCAATTTACGAAAATAAGGGAAAAGCTAAATTTAATTTGTTCTCAAAATTGCTAGATTAAGGGGGGATGTTGGGAATCATAAATTTCTGTTCCATATGTAATCTAACAATTTCCTAGCAACCACCAGATGGCACTGGGAATAGGCTCTGTGTGGCTGTGCCTGTTTTGTTCACACACACTTCCTTAATCATGTCTGTAGTAGCTAGTTGTATTAATGTCGTCCGTAGCAATAATTGTAAAAATTTTGTGTTTATGTTTATTAAAGTAATTTAAAGTTTACCGATGGAATTAATTTGACTACTCAGTTAGTTTCACCGGCATTAGATGCTACAAGGAACATTTCTTTAAGAACTCTGTGTATCAACAGATACCAGGTAAGTGAACTTTTCACTACCACCTTTGTACGGAAGTTCATATTTGAAAGAAATAAAAGTCACAATAATTATGTGGTTACTAATAGCAATAACTTTAAATGTGTTTTTCTCAAAATAAAAATTTTCACGTCATACGAATATTCAAACTGCTCCGGGCGCATTTCTAATGATCTTATTGCTTGGAAAATTAAGTTTCATATACTTAACTGTACTTCAAATAAGTCTTATTAAAAACAATTATGCTTCGTAGCTCAGAATTTCTAAATTTTGTACTCTAAAAGATGATTTATAGGTATTTTGCGTCATAGAAAGGGTGTTTTCACTATTATTATTTTTTTCTCTTTATATTTTTTATGAATGCTTAAAATAAGAAATAAGTTTCATTGTTAGTTCTGTAAGGTCTCCTGTAAATGAAAATTACCGTATATGCAAAGAAATGCGCATGGAACATTTTTAATTAGGCCAATTTTTGATATAATTAATAATTAATAATTCATAAATTATTAATATTTCATCTTTAAATTTTAACCACTTTTACATATCTATGGTACTAATCACATATTCGAATTTCAAGCAAATCCATTCAAAACAAAAAAAGTTAGATTTGAAGGTCCACTGTTCCCTTAAGGGGAGTCATCACCATTGTACCTTCAAAAATTGAATTTTATTTTTTTCCATCTTTAGAATATTTGAACATTTCTGAATCATTTAACCCATTTAGGACCACTCCATGTTTATTTTATTGGAAATGCACCAAACAGTTTTTTAACACTTCGTAGAACATTAATTACATAAATAAGTTGTTTCCATAAAATTAAATTTATTTTTACGAGAGTTACAAAATGTTGCGTTTTCGCAACATCAGTCGAAAGCAGTATAAAAATTTTAAGAATCTAAAAAGTTAAAATTATAAATATTTTTTAAAATTTTAAATCCTTGAAACATTTCACATGAGGAGGTACATTACACTTATTACATACAGTAATTGTTTGACTTTTGCATTATTTACGATTTTTTGTTTATTTTCACTATTTTTAGTAATAAATGGCCCATACGGTCTTTTCGAGTTCCGTTGAGAATTAGATTTTGAATTGAAGATGGTCTTCCAATATGTGAAGTTTCAGGTATAACAGAATTTATCTGCATTTCTTCAAGCCATTTTATCAAAGATATGGCTCTCTCAAAGATATAGATCTCTGAAACTCTAATAGACTTACTGTAGAATTCATTATATTCATATAGAGTCTCCATTTTTCCCATACAATATGCTCCTTTTTTACTATATTGCTTACTTTTACATTTATTAGAAAAATGTCTATTTCTCCTGCAATATCGTTAGGTGATTCGACATTTTCACATAAAATATCCTCATCAATAGGTTCTTCTATCGTCAAATCATCCGAATCTGGAGGGATAATGACGAATTACGGTTCATCATTAGCTTCCGTTAAGGACGATTCTGAAATTTCATCATCATCTAGCCCATGAAAATACTCCAATGTCTCCTCCAATGTTAAAAATCGCTTTTTCTTGAGACAAACTTATCTGAAATGAAAAAATACCAATCTACTGCATAAAAACTAGGCAGCACTGACAATACACATTGGAATAAAGTAATACACATTCGACTGATGTTGCGTTTTCGCAACATTTTTAAAAATATGAATTGAGAAACATAAAAGCAAAAATTGTGACTTACCTGTCGAAACCATTTTGTTCTTTAGTCTCTAGTAAACTCGGAACAAGCATCAATCGGAAATTTAACATGTGCAGCTATCTAAGGTTATTACTTGAAATTAGACATTTTTTTACCTTTCAAAACACCAGAAAAAAAATTTTTTTTGCAAGATCTAAAAGCGGGCAAATGTGGAAACAAAAAATTTATTATGATCAATTAAAGTATAGAGAATAAAATAAAAATGTTACTTCAGACGTACAAAACTTAGAACATGCCTTTAAAAATTACAGAAATTAATGTTGCGTTTTCGCAACGCCAGTCTTAAATGGGTTAAAACCAACCGAGTTAAGATATTCCAACAAGAACATGAAAAACTATGACATGAAAGAAGCAGTTCCAATGGAAACATTACCAGGGACTTTAGAAGCCTTTTCTCGAAATGATCATTTTCATGCTATAAAGGACACTACTGCAGATATTGCTTTCATATCTTCAGAATAGGTGTATAATGATGCTACCAAAAATGTGCACCTAATTTTTCTTAAACAATTATTACTATGAATTTATAGCATTTGACTTGCAATTTTAATGGGCCTTTTTCAGTTTTTTAAAAATCTGATTGTCCTGGAGAAAATATTTATTTTTTTTTAAATTTAGTTTTAAATTTTAAAACATTCAAAAATATTTTCTGTGTAGACTGTAGTAGAGTAGTTGTAGAAACAAACCTAATGTTTTAGCATCACGAAAATGCAAAAATTATTTTTGAAACTTAATTAGTGTTGTAAGTCTGCAGGCAGTGTATCGGTAAAATTTGAAATTATAAGAAAATACATCACTTCTTACTTCATAAATAAAATTCTTATTTACTTGTAATAAAAAGCAAAACCGCAGTGTATCGGTATAAATTTGACATTGTAAGAAAATACACTCACTTCTTACTTATAAACAAAATTTTTATTTACTTGCAATAAAATTAATTCAGGGAAAATAATCTATGAAGTTTAGAGAACTAATACTCAAAATTTCAGATATAATGGACAATATAAAAAAATTATAGAAATTCGAACAAACAGTAAAAATTCTATCTTTTCAACTTGTGCGAAGGTGATGACTCCCCTTAACATGACTAATATATTGCTGTAGTCAAAAATATAGTTGTAAAATTTTGCCTTTTACCCGTTACAAAACACAGCTATCGCATAATTCAGAAACTGGAAAAAGTGGCAAGAAATTAGTTAATAGAGGAAAAAAGTAGCAATTCTAGAAACTTAAAAATTTAAGCTTATTAAAAATAAATGCGAGAAAGAAAGACTTGAGAAATATTAAACTTCACTTCATTCATTTATTTTTTTAATGGTTGTTTACACTTTCCTTGCTCATCATGTCACCCACCTATCAAAACTAACAGTTTGATTTATATCTAAACGTGTTTCTTGACTCCGTTATGAAATTCGCAGTTTTTCATACCTATCCATGCACATAAACAGAGGTGTCACTCTTCAATCAACTGTAAAACGTATGTTTTCATTTCTCTCTCGAAAAGAAAAATTCACAAAAAATGTTTGATGACAGTAATTTCGAATTATGTTTTGCTTTCTTTAATCCTTCCTCGGGCTTATATAATAGGAAACCAGAAAAACACTAGACAAATATTTTTCTGTGATTATATATATATATATATATATATATATAATATATATATATATATATATATATATATATATATATATATATATATATATATAATATATATATATATATATATATATATATATATATGTATGGGAATTGTGTTATCCCAGGGCTCCAGCTATATGTCGCCGTGTACGCTATGCGACGACAGCGCTATTAGGTTTTCGAGAGATGAACGGGGAGAAAAGTATTTGAGAGGACAGACTGAGATTGGGTCCCGACCTGGTAAGAGGTGCTGAAACAGTAGACGGCTGCGAAGGGAGAGACAGTCTCGAAGGGGGCATGACGTTAGCTCCGGACAAGCAGCAGACGGCGGCTTATCAATCCTATCTCGGCAGACGGCCGAATGCTTTAACCCATTTAGATTGTGGAGGCCTGGTGCGGCTTGACGTGTAATTTATATGTAACGTATCTCTAGATATGTAAATAGTTTATATGTGTCAATATATAGTTTGTGTGTTGAAGCAGTGACTCTGTCTTTAATTGAGTACTGTATACTCTGAGTGTAAGAGAGTCTAGTTCCGCCGTGCAGTAAGCGGAAAGGTTTCTATAAGACTGAGAATAACAACCCCTAGACACCGACCACAGTTTCTAGTAAAAGTGGGGACTCGCAGGAGAATGAGTTCCTACAAATAGTGGGGGCCGGCCGGATCGGATCAAAATTCTACAAAAGTGAAAGATCGGGATCGGATAGATTCTACTAAAAGTGTGAAGAAGGAAGTGACGACCAAGTGCGGTGAGTGACACCCATGGAAGCGACGTTGTGTGAGTTTAAAGTGTTGTGAACGCGAGTGCAAACTCGTGAAAGTGTGAAGTGCCATCGAAAGTATGAACTGTTAAGTGGGATAATTGTGACATTTGCGTAATTTAAGATTGCGAAACAGGTTGAAATTGTGCCCGGATTGAACGGATAAAACATAGAATCTGACGTAAGTGGAAAAAAATTCTGAGATGGCGTATCTGGAGCATGCCAGAATGGTAGACCTGGTGACTCTAGTCTACGAGCTGGGCCTAGAGTCCCGGATAAACCAGAAGTTGAGCAATTAATCGCCCTGGTTAAAACATCGGATTGTGACGATGTTTACATGGAGAATCTGCTTATTTCGATTGTGGAAGAGAGGAAAGAGCGAGACAAAATGGCAGCCGAAGAGATGGAGTTTCAACGAAAGATGGCTGAGATTGAACGCGAATTGGAAAAAATAAGATTAGACGACAGTTAGAGCCAAAAACAAACTCGGATAGTGTGTCTGTACTCAGTATGGACAAAGTGGCAGATAATTATTTGTGCAGCCAAGAGAGATATTTTCGTGTATCTGATGTTGTTTTCACGATGTGATTCAACAAAGTGAGCCCGAAATTCGCCCAAGCCAGCAGCGGAATATGTGAATCCCATAGCCTTATCTCACTTTAGAGAGAACGGAGAATTGCTTTTTCAAAGTTCAGTGAACTTTCGACACCCACTCCCACGAAAACGGCGATGCCCTGCTGAAATGTGACACCGAGAGACCGTGTCCGAATTTACGAGCGAGGGAGAAAATTATTCCGTTACCCCCCCGAAAGTTGAGGGAGAAGAGAGCATTGAGACACAGAAGAGGCTTGCACAGTTTCGACCACTGTGTATGACAGAGGTCATCGAACTTGCGACACCGCCCCGAGTGTCCCAGGGAGCGGAAAAGATTCCTTTAGCGGGAAACGATAGTCCTATGTTTTGAAAACTGAGAAGGAAGAAAAAAGTGATTCTTGTGAGCCACGATGTGACCGTAGAGCAATGGCAAAAGATTTTGAATTGCCACTAAATTTTAGTGGAAGAGTGATTCGTAAAGAATGGAAACGCCGTAGTGAAAAAGCTACAGTATTAGAAATGCAAGGAACTTTGAGTGACGGATCTTCGGAAATGGTAGTGAAATTTTGCTCTGAGTCTGCAAAATGCGTCCCAGACTCGAAAGTGTTGAACCGATATACTCAACAGTACAAAATTTTCATCGTTATCATACTTCAAACTTCAGATTTTGGTAACCCACCTGTAAAGGAGTGTCAGCTTGTGATCGTGAAGTATGTGGGAAGAAAGTGCCATCAGTTGTTTTGGTGATCAAATGTGTTTGGTATCAAGTGTTGGATGTCAATGTGTTTAGTGATAGTCAAGTCCAAGTGTACGCCAATTAAGTGTCGTAAAGGAAGATATGGCATTCAAGTGTTTTGTTTGGCCCTAATGGTAGCCCTAAGTGTCACCGATATACGAAAGACGAAGTGTTTTGTTTGTGAGTGCATGTTTAATAGTGCTATGATTCAAGTGACAAGGTACGCATTTAAACACAAACTTGGTGTGACAGAGTGTTTCATTGGTGTTTTGAACAAGTTAAGTGTTATGGTTAGAGACTAATTGTGCATCGTAATTTAAACGTGGTGTACCTGTGTTTTTTGTATAAGTATTACAGTGAACTGTAGTCCACTGGCTCCGACTAGACTTTCAGAAAAGAGCCATGACCGACTGTAACAACGCATTACTTTTTTTTATTTCATTTTTTGTTTCGTTTGTGCTATGTCGTACTAAACTGAT
>OU015495.1:184865082-184903605 GCA_907164885.2 Dolomedes plantarius | reverse complement strand
GGGCTTTATCAAGAACTATTGTCTTCTAAGAAAGTCATTAACTACTCCGTTCTACGATGATCCACCAGAGAAATAATATATTTATTTTGCTTTTAAAGGAGCAATATTTTTATGACTCTTTTATTTCCAACTAATTTAATAAAATTAACGTTCTGTCTGCAGTAGAAAGTAACTAAATGCTTTATTTAAACTTTCTTGTTTGAATCGAATTAAATGCGCCGTGTAAACATAATATATTTCCAAAAGCATAGAAATAATATCTATCTGCTATTATACTGACGATAATTATTTCTATTTCTTTTATAGAGACATACCACAGGGGTTTTTATTTTTAATAATAACTAGAGTGTGATTTTTTAATTAAATTACCTGAAATCACAAACTGAAATGTGTTGACTGATTTAACTCGCTATTTAGCAGTACAATAAATTGCTCTATCTTATGTTAAAAATATAAATATGTTGAAAATTTTACTTTAGATTTAATTCTACGTTGAATAACCTTTTCCACTGGCATTTTAAATTTAATTTATGTAATTTTGTTACATATTTTGAGTCATTTTGAGTCAGAAATCCACATCCAAAATTGCACATTTAATATACATTACAAGCAACAACCGCAAAGCATTTGAAAGCATTTCTTTGATTATTTTCTAAGTTATAATACTTTATTGGTTAAAAGGAAAACCAAAATAAATACAAGCCTGAAAAAACCTTAAATTAAAAATTGTAAATAATGTAAATTTGAGATGATTATTTTGAAATTCGTATGTTTTAATTTATGTGCTATTATAATATGTGAATGAAGTAAAATTTTATTAAGTGTGCCATAAGATAGGGATATTTGAAATTGTCAATTTTTATACATAAATTAAGAAATAGTGCTACCAGTTATAAGATTACTGAAAACACTGTAAATAAGAATGGTTTCCTTGTTTTTCTTTTCATTTCAGCCCTTCTAGAGATTTTCTCATGGGCTTAAACGCATGCTAATTTTATACAAAATAAAATTAATTAAAAGAGAAAACTTGAAGAAGGATAGGTGGAAGTTAAAGCTATGTTCTAATTAAAATACAATTAAAATTTAAATTAAATAAATTTTAAGATTATAGAACTAAACTAAAGTGCTAAAAATCACTGAGTATGATTTGGGAAACATTCAATACAGATAAATGGATGCACATACATTCCTAGAAGAGCATCTCTCTGGATGTTCAAAGTATGATATGAATATCAAGTGTACAAGAAAAAAGTATTAATGCATTTCGCCCTTCGCCCAAACACTGGATTTTTTTTATATAATTTATTAAAAAATCAGAAATCTGCGCTTTCAAAGTGTAATTTAAAATAACGTGCTTTTTTATTTAGCTAAAGAAATGCGTTTTTGCACTAAGTAATTCGAAATTTTAATTTTGCTATTTTTATTTCAAATCAAAATGTTAGAAATTAAGCATTATACATGGCATACAGCTTTAGGATTCTATAATATCACATAGGACTTAATTCTCTATTAATTTTATTAATAGAAGAAATAGAAATTTATCTTAATACAGCGTTTGGTTGGTATGAATTCTACGATCAACTTTTGCAATAGAAGGGGTAATTAGACCAGCCGGTAGATACAGTTTCAAGCCAATTCCTAATTTCTACAAACATCGACGACCGAAACCACAAGCTCGAAACCACAGGCTCTGGGATAAGCTAAATATCTAAATTTTGAAATTTTCTGTTTAGATAATAGAAAATATTATATATAATAGCCCTTGTCTCTGTATAACACTTCCGGTCTGTACACATCTTTCAATTGAATCCCTCAGTAAACAAAATGCCGGTTAGGCTTAATTTCAATTTCAGATGTGGATCAGAATTTTTTCTTACCTAAAAACTAATATCTTCTCCATCAAATCACGTTTGTTCAGCCTATTTTTCTATAAAACATTCAGAACTAAAAAAAATTGGATGTTTTTAGCTGTATATTTAACAGTTTTTAAAAATCTGTTTACTTTTGCCATAAAGTAAACAAACTTGAATGTGAATGAATCAAGTAGCTTAATTATTCATATCACGTAGTGAGCTGAAAAAACTGGATGGCAGTCTACTACTCCAACCGCATGAAAAACTAAATAAATAAGAAATAATGAAAGGGTTGCTTCTACAAGGTGTGGATTAAATGCAATATTGTTAGATAATTCGGGATATTTTTAACTTTCATATACTTTTCCCTTATGACGTCATTATTAGTTATGACGTCAAAATGTCGGGTTGGATGGCAGTCTACTACTCCAATCGCATGAAAAACTAAAAGAAAAAAATGAAAGGTTTGCTTTACAAGGTGTGGATTAAATGCAATATTTAGATAATTCAGGATATTTTTAAACTTTCATATACTTTTTTCCATTATGATGTCTTTTATAGTATTATGACGTCAAAATGACGGGTTACCTTCTAGTATACAAATAATATACTAAATTTTCAATTGATAATTTTTCTATTGATTTATAGCAAGAAATATGAATAAAGAATTTAATAAATCATGAATTTATATGTTTTATATAATTAGACCTGTTAATTTTTCAGTTTAGCCTGTCTATGGGTGCATAACTTTTGAAAGTGTCACTAATTTATTCAACTGTATTTAATCCTAGAAAACCTTTTAATTTGATTATTTTTTAAAAAGGAATCTACTTGAATAAAATTCTAAAAAATTCTTTTCTAAAAGAAGTATAGTTCTATAATTCTAAAAAGAGTTCTTTATAATTGATTTAACTGAAAAAATATCAAAGTATTCATGTTTAGCATTTTTAAAAACATTTCAGATTAACTAAAGTGTACGTCTCTAAATATTCAATTGGGGAATTAGGGATAATCTACTTTAACTTTAGGATCTTACAGTCAAATTAACAAAATGGTATTTTTCATCATATGTGAATTAGGTAGACACATTAAAAGGCCAATAAAGATATCGTTTTTATTTAATACCTTTTACTTGCAGTTAAATTTAAACTATAAAAACATCAACTGTAAAAGCGATAGCGTATAAATTGATGTAATACTGTTTGTAAATTGTAGAATAAAAATTCAAATAATTTATACTTTATTACATAAGAAAGCATCCAGAACCCATCTTTCCTCTCCTCAAATAAATATATATATATAATATATATATATATATATTTATCTATTTATTTTTTAAGACTGCTTTCTTCTTGAACTCGAGTTTTCAAATCCTGTGGTAGCTAAAGGTCTATGTGGGAATCAGTTCCGGTTTGTTAATCTATCGGGACCGCGGCTCGAGTATTCCGGTTATTCTATTCAATCTACTAACATATTAGGAAATGGGCAGTTACATAATTTTCTACATTTACCAATTAGTACAGCTGCGAGACAGTCTTTTCAATTAAGGTAACATTATCCAAATTCAGACATTTTTGACGGATATACCTCTGTCAGATAGTTTCAGTTTTGAAACATCAAATATTGATCTCGACTTTTAAGAAATTTCAAGAAGTCTCACTGTTTGAGTTAAAACAAGTTGATTCCCTTGAGACAATAATTTTGGTCTTATCAAAGTTGTGTAGAAATGGTGTAATAAAAATATCTTTCCAATAAGGTTATAATTAATTTATCAAATCTGTGCTATTTTAGAAACAGTGATAAAGTTTCTAGAAGTATAGCCCTATGATGTCGATTCTGTTATATGCTGACCTTGGTTGAATCCTGTAACGTATTAATCGTAAGTGTTGTCTTCTGACAATATGTCTAGTAATATATCTAGTTCTATGCCACTGATTCGTCCTTCATCATGTTTCTTGTAAACCTTGTTCTGTGTCGCGACGTGAAAAGGTGATATCAAAATAAACTAATATACGAAGTGTCACGTGGGAATTAGCTGAGACATTTAAGACCTAGCTAGCAAGATATTTCTCTGTCGCTGTTCAGAAGAGACCGTGGCTAGTAAAAGAACTGTCATCTTGGTACAATTCAACGGGTGTCATCATTCTCTTCTATTCACAGTCATAAATGACTGTGAATGGAAGAGAATTCAAACAGAAAGATTATTGTTTGGTGAAGGACAATTTGTTCCGCAAAGATTTTTTACGGAATTCTACTCCGTAATAGAGAAAGAAAACTGACACTTTGGGAAATTTCTTTTTTTTTAAAGAAATGCAAATAATATCTTAAAATTTAAATTATTCGTGGAAAAAATCTGGTATAGTTGCTTTTGAATCACTCATAAATTCCTTGGTAGACGAAATTTATAGAAAGAATCCTGTTGCAAGGTGCAGAAAAATTCAGGCAATCTGAAGTACCATTATTATTTGATTGTCAGCATTAATGTAGCTGTAAGCAGTAGACGAATTTTCTGCATAGGTCATCATTGAAGTGAGCGAATCTAATAGGGTTAGTACAAAGGAGCCTTAAAGGAATTTAGGGTGGGGCGAGAATCGAACGTTAAACTGTTTAGTGGAGTTACATCCATGTATGAGCTTTGTATGATCCAAGTGCATTTATTACAATTTTGTTCAAAATTCTTTAGTTAAATGCTTAAACCATGTAGCAAAATAAGTTTACCTTATTATGTTTAGTTACAGCTTTAATTTTTTTCATTTGAACCTAAGCCATACGAAGTCAATTTTATTCCAGCTTAGAAATAATTTTCTTGGCATTATATATTAAATTGGTAGTGCATTGATAATTGGTTTAGCAGATAAATAAATACATTACCCAGCATTCAATAGCATCTAAATTTTGAGACTTCTTGAAATAATACTCATAAATATCCTTACTCCTTCTATGAAGCATGCATCTACTTTGATGTAAATACCATTTTTTAACATGAAAATTAAGATTTAATACTAACTTCCTTATTCAGCAAAAATATGCCAACAAGTATAAATAATTTATATACTCTAAGACTAAGATAAAGTAAGAATCAGGATATTTTCGTTAAGACGTACCTTGAAATAATAATCATACATAACTTTAGCCCTTCATATGTAGCATATATCTACTTTAATAAATACCATCTTTTAACAGGAAAATTAAGATTTAATACGAACTTCCTTATGAAGCAAAAATATGTCTACGCAGTACAAATAATTAAGATACTCTATGATAAAGTATGAATCGAGATATTTGTTTAAGAAGTACACTATAGCAGACTCTATAAACAGCACAATAAACGATAAGTAAAGATACTCCCTTGTGAATAACTCTTTGGGCAACAGAGAATTAAGTAATTGCCATATTTAACCAGACGGAATGGGGAAGATTGGTCTTTTGCCACTTGAGATTCTCTATCACTATCTAATTTCCAATGGAACAACACATCAATCGGTTTAATAATATTTGTCACTCCCAACCGCATATTTATGAACAAATTAATTTTTTTACAGAAAATTACAAGTGTTTAATCTTTATTTTAATAAATTTTCTGTTTATTTCGTAATTCATTAAGTATAAAAATGATGTGGTTACATGATTATAAACCTTTTAACCCTTTGAGGGGCCGTTTGCACAGTGCAAACGCTTAAATATAGTCTTATTCACTTGCATTCAATATATTCCAGTTCAATGAGCAGAAAAATGATTAGTCATGCCATCTGATAGCAATTTAAGGAACTAAAAACATTTTGCAACCCTTAATTGGAAAATTTTTCAAGATTCTTTAGATTAAAAAAAATCGGGGGGAAAATCTGTACCGTTGTTGCCCCTGAAAGGGTTAAAGAAAATTTGTTCTAAGAAACTTATTTATTGATAAAATTTAACTTTTTTTATTAAAAAAATGTTTAATTACGTTTTAATTCACACGTCATTAACTTGCATAATTTATAAAGTACAAAAATGTTATAAGAATCATAACAAATTCAGAAAAATGTTTATATTTTTTTCATGGAGTCATTGGCAAAATATTCTATTGATGAAAATCTTTAGTATAACTTATATTAGGGAGTAAATTAATGAAGTTTTCCTTAGTTCCCAGAAAAGCGCTAAAATCCTCAGATCTTTAAGTTTTTTGCATTATATGTTATCTTAGATCAAAGAAACACTTTTTGTAGAACTACTTCTTTATTACTTACAAACATTTCGAACGTAACATGAAAACCTTTTACATAATTAACATTCTTAAATGAGTTAAGTAAGGTCTCTGAAAAAATAAAATGCATTGCGATCAAATGCATTGCGCATTAATATCCTAAAAAACTGATTCGTGACATGAATTTGACATATTTCTTTATTTGACTCAGAAAACCTAAATATTCCTTAAATAGCTATATATTCCATGAAAATGTGTTATTTCATAAGATAAAAAAAAGTACTTTCCAATTTTAAAGGAAAATACCTAACTGACAAAACCTTTATTCTTAAGTTTAAAAAATCTATGCTTACCACGGTTTTTGCCCAGGCAATAAAAAATCTCTGACAAATGCTAATAATGATACGTGTTCTGTCACGTAGAAATGATAAATAATGCAATTAATGTTCATGTCAACAGATTAGATAAAACACGAACAAAAGTCAAATAGCATTTGAAAATATAAATTTACAATTTTTCAAGAAGTGTGTCATATTATCAATCACTATTTTATGATATCAATATACGGGTTTTTAATTAGCCTTATCAGGACTTCCGTTTTACCTTAATATGCGATTATTGTACTTAATATGCGATTACCTTTATATTACATTACCTTAATTTACGAGTATTTAAATACACGTAAATTAAGGTACGTGTATTTAAATACTCGTAACCTATACACACACACATACACCCATATATATATATATATATATATATATATGTATGTATATATATATATATATATATATATTATTATATATATATATATATATATATATATATATATATATATATATGTGTGTGTGTTGTGTGGTGTGTGTGTGTGTGTGTGTGTGTGTGTAAGTAAGGTTTTTTTTAAGTTTAGGATAATTAAGGGAATCATAATGGGTGGGGGTTCAGAGAAAATCTGATTTTAAGAGTTAAACGCAAGGATTAGTCACATTTAATAAGAATACTTTCATGATAAATCAATAGATGACGTTACTTATCCACGATTTAGCAGATTAGCCTTGGAGGATTTTGGCAGGAAATATTACGTCAGAAGTGCTTAGGTAAGCAGAGAAAGTTCTGGAACATTCTGAATACGGGATTTTAGCGCGAATTGTTCGAGGAAGCGGGAAAAGAATTAGGCAGACCGGGGATGAATTCGATTATGAAAGGAGAAGCGTAAGGAGAAGCGTGAGATCGGTCTGGTTTTTGAGGTGGCCGGCGGCTATGTCTTCGATATTAAATTGGAAAGTGGCTGTCTTTAATAAATGAAAGCGTAAAGAGATTAAAGGGCTGATGGTGTTTTTTAAGTTTACGAATATAAATGCAGTAAGTTAGTTGTGGTCTTATCTTCAACTGATATATCTTCCACAATAAAAATGATCTTCTTATCCTGGAAAAGACTTTTCGATAATAACTAACTAACAAATCTGCTTTTTACAAATGCGAAAGAAGAAGAATATTATATTATATATTATCCTCGATATTTTTCATACAAGATCCTCACGATGCACAGCAGTTTCGCCTTAGAAAATATTTATATTTCAGTATTTTCTACACTAATATGTTCACTTCAAACCTTTTTGAGCAAAATAAAAAAAATTATATTTCTACACTTATTTGTTTCTCCGTTGAATAAACATTTTTGTTCTTAATTGTGTTACGGCGTTAGTTATGTCAGTTGTCCATAAAACTTTACTCAATTCTGTCGGGTAGATCGAAGGAATATTAATGTATCCATTAGTGACTGCAAAATACCCGTTGATGACGAACATATCTGAAATATTTTAAAAGTACTAGATGAAACTAAACTTATGTCAAAACTTTTCTAAACGTTCAAATTTCTATGTCATGTATTTCGATTCAGCTGCCAAACCTCAAAGGAATGGAAATGCATAAAATGTTCTGCTGAATATCTGACATAAAATTTTAGGTCAAAATATACACTGTTATTTTCTCTTCAAACAGGCTCTGTGTTTCTCATTGATCCTTATGTTTTTATTTTTCGCTAAAACACTGCACAAAATTGAGCATAACTTCTGGGAATACACGTTTTAGGGCTGAAAGAAAGCATCAACCAGATGATGAAATGCTGCTCTTTCGCAAGTGTATGTATATATATATATATATATATATATATGTATATATATATATATATATATATATAATATAATATATATATATACAGTGGACGCTCGTTAATTTGAACTCAAAGGTTCTCAGATAAAAGTTCGAATTATCCGATGTTAAGAGGAAATATAACTTTAAAAGTGTATCACTGAAGAAGAAAAATCTCCTGGTACGTATAACCCCAGAAAATTATTATAATATGCTGTCTAAAATTGAACATATTAAAAGCAATACAGACTTACCTTAATCATAAAATGAAGTAGAAAATATGCAGTAAGAAGTAAACTTTAATTAAAAATATGAAGAAAAACTGTAAAATGGATGTTTGGTTTTGATTATGAAGCCTACTTTGTTCAGCCAGCTTCTCTACCAAATTTTGATTTTTCCCATGAATCTAAAATTGACTCCTTGTTTTTCAAATAAGTTGACAAGGTATTTTTTTCATTCCATAGTCAGCTAGTAACTTCGTTTTACATTCGCCATTCTCTACTTTCTTTAAAATTTTTATCTTTGTCTCCAAAGTTAGGGTATTGTACTTTCTATGTGTAGACATCCTGAATTTTTACACGTTCACACCACTCACTGAGGAAAAAACTTGCCAGGAGATGGCCGAATGGCTAGGGCGCTGGCATTCAGTTCAGATCCTGTGGGTTCGAGTCCCATTGTTGACATGGATGCTTGTAGTCGTTCGGAATGGGCTTTAAACTGTAGATCCCGGTCAAATTAGCCCTCGTGTAGCAAAAAGTTGACCGTAACGCTCCAACCCACACTAGGAAGAAAAACTACTTCACATTAACTTGTCTGCACTGCAGGCATAACTGACGCAGCTCCCTAGAATCTGTAGTAAAGACTGTTTTTTCTGAAATTCTAAGAAAATCGATTCAAATAACGGAAAACCGCTTTGTCCGTTAAGCACTGATGTCCCTAACGTTTAGCGGAAATGCAATAGTCTAGGAATGCAGGCATGGGCCTCTTTACATAGAAAAGAAATACAGATGATTTTGACACACAAAATATAAATACAGCGTGAATTTTCTCCGTTATACGAGGAAAAAGAAATTTTTAGTTCGAATTAACCGAATTGATAAAAATTTAGTTCGAATTAATCAGATATTTTTAACATTAATTCCAATACAACTTTTTGGGGGCCTTTGGATTAGTTCGAATTAACCGAAAGTTCGATTTAACCGAGTTCGAATTAACGATATATATATATATATATGTGTGTGTGCTCGTTCGTTTGTTTGTGTGTGTGGAAACGCCCTCTGGCACCCGCTTCTGACAACCGTCGCTGACGCTTCTACATTCCAGCCAGCGCCATCTGTGAACTCTTCGTGAACCACTCAAAAGAGAATTAACTTTCGTAGTGTTAAGACGTGCTACACAGCTGACGGCTGTAGTGACTTTTGTTTTCAGATAACGACGTAGTATAAAGGAGTAATTTCTCGGTTATGAAGATTTAACTATGTGTTCTAATTGTTTTATGTTTAATGTACCGTTTCGTCAAATACAATTGTTCGTCTAACGAGAATAGTAATTTTTTGAGTCGTGTAATGATTTAGAAGTTGATGACAACCTCAGACAACCAAACAATTCTTACACACACACACAAATATATATATATATATATATATATATATATATATATATATAAATCCGTGTAAAAAAGATACATTGAATATACAACGGGAGATATATTCCATCTAAATTTACTTAACAAGAGAATGTTAATTTTCATATGAAAAATGGATTCGGTTGACTGAACTTGAATAAATATGTAAGAGTCAATCCACAAATCTTATTTTTATTATTTATACTGGTTTATACGGGTTATGTTTTAAATTGAAAAAGTGCAGGCAGTTGCAAATGGTTAAAAATGAATTGAAATTGCAATAATACTTACATACATATAACATAATCCTGCAGTCATTCAGTATCGCTTCTAGACAATAAGAGGCCCGTTTTCTGTTTTTTTCGGTGGCGGAAAATCCTTCTCGACCTTGAAAAACGACATAATAAGTATTGAATGGTGACATATCGACTAGCGAATCTTGAATAAAATGTCACATCTTGTAACATCTTGTGTTTCATTTATTTTACTGGTTTGAGCACGAATTTGGTTATTAGACACTGTGATTTTATATTGTTAGGTCTTTATATGATTCTTCATAACACGGCATAATTACTTTTAATTAATGTTGTAAACAGACTGTTCGTTTGACATTGAAATCATTTGTGAGAAAATGAGTTCCAAGTTTATTGGCTAGTTGAAAGCCTTCTAGACATGTACTTGTAGTTAGTGGAACCACTCCTTAACCATCACTACTATAAACTAAAGTGGAAACATCTGTATTCTCAAAAATACTCTCTTATAACATTGTACATATACACACACATATACACTGAGTGGCCAAATTATTAAGACTACCCCCAATACGGTGTTGGACAGCCTTTTGCCCTTAATACTGCATGAATTCTTCTTGGCAGGGATTCTATGAGATGTTGGTAGGTGGTATGAGGAATTTGAGACAATATCCGATGAACTGCACTTTCAAATTCCTTAAGGGGACAGTGAACTTTCAAAATTGTGAAATTTGTCCAAAAATTCGATTTTTTTATTTTATTGAATCGTGAAACTACGGACGAGTAGGAATGTGTTGCAAACAGAATTTTTAATTTCCGTGATTACTTTCCTAGTTATAGGCATTTGCATTTAATTTAGATATCATGTGGTTACTAATAGCGATAATTTTAAATGTGTTTTTCTCAAAATAAAAATTTTCATATCATACGAATATTCAAACTGCTCCAGGCGCATTTCTAATTATCGTATTTATTTGAAATTTAAGTTTTTATACTTAACTGTATATCAAACCGTATATCTGACTGAAAAAAATTATGCCTCGTAGCTCAGAATTTCTAAATTTTGTACTTGAAAAAAGGATTTATAGGTATTTTGTGTAATAAAAAGGGTGTTTCCACTATTATTATTTTTTCTCCTTATATTTTAATGAATGCTTAAAATAAGGAATAAGTTTCATTGTTAGTTCTATAAGGTATCCTGTAAATAAAAATTACCATATTATATACAAAAAATGCGCATGGAACAGTTTTAATTAGGCCAAGTTTTGATATAATTAATAATTCATAATTCATAAATTATTAATATTCCATCTTTAAATTTTAACCCCTTTTACATATCTATGGTACTAATCACATATTCAAATGTGAAGCAAATCCATTGAAAACAAAAAAAGTTAGGTTTGAAGGTGCACTGTTCCCTTAAGATTTGATGGTACCGGATCCAGTTGCATGATGCCCGGTTCGATCTCATCCCACAAATTCTCAGTTGGATGGAGATCTGCTGATTCTGGCCAACAAAGCAAGGTAAATTATCCATCATGCTCATCGAACCATCTGAGGACAATGACAGCTTTATGACAAGGAGCATTGTCCTGCTGGAAGTATCCATCCACAGGGTACATCATTAACATAACAGGATGTTCTTGATCTGCGATAACACTTAAATACCCTTGGCCATTCAGACGCTGTTTCACATGAATCGAAGGACCCATACAATTCCAAGAAATATCCCCCAAATAATAGTATTGCCTCCACCATCTTGAAGTGTTGTGGCTGTGTATTTGGGGTCCATGCTTTCGTGCTGTTTTCTCCATATTCGCACCTTGCCATCTGCATGGTGTAAATGAAAACGCGATTCGTCGGACCACATGACCCTATTCCAATCACCTACTGTCCAATCCTTGTTCCCTTTGCGAACTGGAGACGCCTGCTCTTGTTCAAGGCAGACGTAGAGGCTTCCGAACAGGTCTTCGGGTTTCCAAAGCCTATACGGTGTAATGTGCGGCGTCAAAGTCACAGTGTCACATTGTCAAAGGAACCGCAATAATGGTTGCCGTGATGACAGTCAGTGCTGCTCCAGACATCGTCGTACTGTCCTTTCGGATACTTGTCGTGCTGCAAACAAGCCCATTTCCTGACTCAAGGTCCGTGATGTGGCTTTACGATCCTTTAAGCCGACCTGACAACATTTCTGTATTTCTGTCCTCTCGAGCGTTAGTGCCGGGAGGCCGTTGAGATCTCGCATGGTGTTCATTATGACCCTCCTGAACACATAGATTTCATATTCCTATGACAGTTGTTGGATTCCGAACAATGCGAGTAGCAATATCGCGGATCGATAGGCCACACTCTCGATAGGCCACGATCCTGGCGATCTCGAATTCCGACACGTGCTGGTAGCCGTTTCTCCTTTTTAAACGAGGTATAACAGGATTTTCTCACAAACAATCATCATCAAATGATTTCCGAATAAAAAAACCCGCTGCTGAACTTTCCTTTTATACAATGTTTGAGATGCCGTTACAACCTCCTCTGTAGTTGTATTGCACTTAAATGATAATCATTTGCATATCCCAGCATCTTCTTTCTTTCATGCGAATTTGATGTTTGTATCATGATGTTGCAGTTTTAATGGCCAGCAGTGTATATATGGTTATCACAGTAATGGAAACACCTATCAATATTAGTGGTGTTTATGAATGTGCTTCGTATTCCTTAAAAAACAAGTCTGGCCACCGGTATTTTTATATATATAGTGAATACATTATTCTACTGTCAGGTAGCAGTAATGAAGCTAAGGGCATCGTCTTTTTTTGAGGGAACAGCGCAAAATGTCAAATCTTGCAGACCTTGTGCAAAGGGCAAATTGGTGGAGCGCGTTTAAATTGGAGTATCTGTAACTGCAACCCCCCCCCCAGGCTAATGGGTGTTCTTCGAGCTATGGTATTGAATCCCATGATAGAATACAGACTGCAGGGAAAAAATACTTTTCCATCAAACAGTATAGTGGACGAAAGGGGGAGCTGAGTAACAGAGACCGACGAGGTATTGAAGCGGATTGTAACACGAAGAAAGAAAACAGCTGCAACCTAAATGACCGAAGAGCTCAATCGGCATCTGCATGTTCTGGTATTAACCATTCGAGATAGAAGGGAACTTCACAAACAAAGCATTTACGGAAGAGTAGTTATTCCTAAGCTACTTGTGATGAGATGTCAATAGTAACTAGATGCCAATACAAAATATAGTCCTCAATGGTGTCACGAGCGCAAATCCTGGTCTAGTAATATGTCTAAAAATGGCATTTGGTCCGAAGAATCATTTTTCACATTGTTCCTCGATCCAGGACGTGCGTATGTCTAGAGAACACCTACAGAAGCGTAAGATTCTGGCTGTCTCATCTCAACTATCAGTCATGGATGTAGATCTATCAGGGTTCGGGATGGCATCTCCCAGGCATAGATCCATGTGCATAGATCCAGGTATCGATATCCATCACAGCATCTCTACAGGAACTTTCATGAGTTTTCCCTGAAGAACGATATAATATATTCTGAACCACTGTATATAACTAGTATAATCCAATTACGAGAGAAATCAGGGGGTATTACATGACATAGGTGATCCTGCCCAGTATTAATAAAGGTTTTCGTGATGTTTCTTTGTGTTTCCATTATTTTGATAAAACCTGTAGACTGAAGAGCCAAAGCATTATGACTAACTATCTAATAACGCGTTGGCCTACCTTTGTCCCGCAAAACAGCTGCAACCCGCCTTGTCATGGATGCCTCACGTCCTTGGTAAATGGCCGAAGACAGTTTGTACCAGATGTTCAAGCGGCGGTCACGAAAATCCGAGATATTCGAAAATAGTGGTTTTTGAGCTCTGAGCTGCAGTTCCATGACATTCCAAATGTGTTCTATCGGATTTACGTCCGGTGAGTTAACTGGAACTATAACTGGAACTGTGGCTAGAACATTAACTGGAATTCAGCATTATGTTCCTAGAAACACTCCAGCACAATTCGAGGCTCGTTACATGGAGCGTTGTCGTGTGGAAAACTTCATTTCCAGTTGGGAAGACAGACGCCCTGTGAGGATGCAACTGGTCCTCAATGATGTTCAGATAGTCTGCAGCGTCCATGGTCTGTTCTACCTCAACCAAGGGTCCCAAAGATACCCATGGAATCGCGTCACAAAGCTTAATACCGCCACCACCGGCCTGTGTATTACCTACTGTACATTGGGGGACAAACTGTTCGCCTGGAAAACGGCGTATCCTGACATGGCCACCCGTCATGAATGACGAATCGTGATTCATTCGATCAAGCAACTCTTTCC
The DNA here is from genome assembly GCA_907164885.2 of Dolomedes plantarius. NCBI lineage: Eukaryota > Metazoa > Arthropoda > Arachnida > Araneae > Dolomedidae > Dolomedes > Dolomedes plantarius. The sequence goes on along the minus strand of OU015495.1, from coordinate 184,889,203 downwards.
CACTGATCCATGGTCCAGTCACGATGTTTCCGGGTCCAGTGTATGCGTAGTTGGCGATGACACTTGGTCAACAGAGGCGCATGAGTGAGACGTCTGCTGCGTAGTCCCATACCCAACAATGTCCGATGAACAGAGATATACAAAACAATTCTACTTGGACCTGCTTTGTATTGAAAGAATGATTCCTCAGATTCCTCACGGCTGTTAAATACCATTCAAACCTACCTGATCACGGGCCCTCCACGTCATCCCCACGAGTTCATTGTAAAGTGTCGGCGGGATGGTCATAATGTTTGTGCCTTCAGTACATATATATATATATATATATATATATATATATATATATATATATATATATACACACTCATGGACAAAAAAATTAGCGCACGTAGAAGGAGTCGTCAAAATGAAACGATATTTTACATCGTAATGAGTACTTTGATATAAGTAAATGATAAGAAAATCAAAGAAAAAGGATATTTTTTTCAGAGAAAAAGGCAAAAGAACGGAGGAGTTAATACTCCGTTGGACCCCCTCTAGCGCGAATGCACGATGCGATACGATCGGGCATTGAGTCATACAAGTTCTGTAGGATGTCTTGATACATTTCGTTCCATATTTGCTGTAACTATGCCTCTAGTTCGTTCAAATTCGTGGGATGCCCAACTCGTCGTCCCAAATGATCCCAGATATGCTCGATTGGAGACAAATCTGGGGATCGGGCAGGCCAAGGAAGGGCTTGTGACACCCTTGCCGTATGAGGCCGAGCATTGTCTTGTTGAAAAATGGCTCCTGGGATCCGTTGCATGAGTGGCAACACATGTGGTTGCAGGATTTCATGAACATACCGCTGGGCTGTCATGGTGCCACGGAACAATACTAGGGGCGACCGTGTATTGTAGGCAATGGCACCCCATACCATCACCCAGCTGTGGGACCGATGTGTCGCTGTACAGCAAAGGCAGGATTGAAGCGTTCACCAAGGGCTCTCCACACACGAACACGATTGTCATCACTGCCGAGATTGAATCTGGATTCGTCGCTAAGACGACCTGGTTCCATTCCGCTGCAGTCCAGTTTCCTAGTGCGCGGCAAAACTCCAAACAGAGGCGTCGATGGGTCGGCGTCAAGGGCAGCACACGTAATGGGCGCCGCGATACCAACTGTCCTTCAGCCAGGTCCCTTCGTATGGTTCGAGAGGACACAGAGGCCCCTAGTGAAGGTGCTACCTGTGCCTGGATGGCGGCCGATGAAGCAGTTGGCTGTACGCGTGCATTTCTTACGATGTGGCTGCCTTCTCGACGACTGGTCGGTCTAGGGCGTCCTGAGCCTGGTCTTCGTGTACATGACATCTCTCAGGTCCACTGGTCCCAACACCTCCTCACAACACAATCAGAGCTGCCTAATTGACAAGCTACTCGCCTAGCTGACCACCCAGCTTCCATCATCCCGACGATTCTCCCCCTCTCAAACTGCGACAACTGCTTATATGTCTTCGAACACGGCGTAATGGCATGTCTATCTCAGCTCTTCCTTTGCAAATGATTCAGCACACTCAAACAAGCTTTGGTTACCTGTTTTATACTCACAGACTACGATGTTCAACGCCATCTACCGGCTATACGTAATGCGCAATCACGCTGCATTTCTAATCATTTGCATATCTCCCCGACATGTACCTTCATTGGAAGTTTCGTTACGATCCCGCAATTATTTCTTGGTGCGTTAATTTTTTGTCCATGAGTGTAATATATATATATACTTTTTTTACTTTAAATAAACAAATATGTTCAAGAAATACATTTCCAAATTATGTGAATTCAAGTATATGCAATGTTGAAAATATTTTTCAACTCAAAATCACAAATGCATTTGTACATTTCCGTAATTGTCACACATTTCAAACAAAAATAGGTCGCAAAAGAAAATAAATTACCTAAAACTTAACTTTCGTTTTTAATTTACACATTTCCCTATGTCACTTGTAAACGTCAAATGAAATGTAATTTAAATCCTTTACATTAAAAATTCTAAAGAATAAGAATTTTGCATAAGGATTTTGCGATCAGACTATCACTGAACTGTAGCCTTGACATCCTTAATATCAATAGAATCCCGTAAACCATAGTTTAGCCGAATATTGACCTATTTTTTGGTATTGCGACTGAAAATCAGTACAAAATATGTAGCCTATTTATCATTTCTTGAACATTTTCTTTAATGTAAAATTATAACATCAATGTATTGAAACGTATAAGAAATAAAATAATCCTTATTGCAGCATACGAATAAATTGAAATGAATGTAGCTGGGTACTGAAGAATTGGGTCATATTTAATACGATGCAAATATTGCAAAATAATATTTAATTAAAATGAATAGCGGTTTGAAGATTAAGTCCTCAGCAGGAATAAAATTATTCACCTTGGACTCTATTGGCAAGAAACCAATATAAACTCTCCTTCATCTGTCGAGATTAAAATCTGAAATCTGGGTTATTACAAATATAAATTAGGAAACATATATTTTTTTCCAATATTTGTTTGAAGAATTTCTCGAGGAGTATTTTATTTTCTCAATATCCTTGATGTTTAACTTTGAAATAAATAATTTCTCCATAGAAACTTTTCAACACATTTCACAATAAACTTTAAACTTTTAATAAATCTATTTTCATTTTCATTAACAGTCGGCAAGGTCTTTTACAAAAGTATTTTTTATCCTAAACTCAATAATATTACTGGCATGTTTTGATGTATATTCCCATGTAGATAAGCATATATAGAATAAAGATATTAACTATATACAGGGTGTCCCAAAACGACCGCATAGACTCTGCACAGCTAGATTCCTCGTTGGGAGTACATAAAAACTGCCCAAAGAAGCGTTCCTGTACGATCCATAGTTTACGAGAAAATACGAAAAACAAAGTATGACGTCACTACCAGTGCAAGAAAAAACACTTTATTGAACATATAAACAGCATGCACAATTTAAAGCACATGTTCAAAGTGTCCGCCGTACATGTCGAGGCAGTAATGAGCACGCCGTGGAATGGCTGTCATCACACGTTGCAGCATCGCGGGGTCCACCGAAGTACAAGCAGCATGCAGACGAGCAACTAAGTCCATTTGTGTTGTCACTACGTTTCGATACACCAGTTCCTTGAGATGGCCGCATAGGAAAAAAGATCCAACGGTGTAAGATCTGGCGAACGTGGCGGCCATAGAACCGGACCTCCACGTCCGATACAGCGGCCGGGGTATTCCATATTCAGCCAACCACGTACAGGAGCACAGGAATGCGATGGAGCCCCATTATGCTGGAACCAAAATCCCTGTATTGCCGCTAATGGTATGTCATCGAGGAACTCGGTTAAGACCTCATTGAGAAACACCAAGTACGACTGTCCCGAGAGCCGTTCAGGCAACAGATATGGTCCAAGCAGGCGATCCCCGAGTATGCCGGCCCACACGTTAAGAGACCAACGTTCCTGATGATTCTGCGGCCGGATTGCATGCGGACTGACCTGGGACCACATATGGCTGTTGTGATGGTTGAATGCCCCATCACGAGTGAAACATGAATCATCAGTCCACATGATATGTGCAATGAAACCATTATCTGTGTTCTGTTGCTGCAACAGCCATTCACAGAAGGCCACGAGTTTCTGAAAGTCATCTGGTTTCAGACCTTGCACGGTTGTGTACCGAAATGGGTGTAGCCTCTCGGACCGTAAAAGCCTGTGCACAGTACTTTTACTCGAAGTCATCTCACGGGCTAATGCGCGTGTGCTTACCTCGGGCGTCTCTTCTACCCGCTGCAGTATTGCATCCGCCTGTGCTACCGTCCAGTATCGTGAAGATTGGCTGTTGGCAAGACGCTTCCCGTATTTCGCAGTCTGTCGTCCAGCCTACGGATGACGTTGACATCGGAGGACGGCGGGACGGATATCGACGGGCATACTCCCTAGCAGTTCGTAAGGCATTTCCATTACATCGGCCGTACATCAAGTACATGTCGCAGTAGTCACGAACGGAGTACATGGCCACCATCCGAAGACTACCGGTAGCTGCAAGATGCAGCCTTTCAAATACCAGTTCAATGGCGGCTTAACGTCATTCCATGGCGCGCTCGTATGCATGACGTGATATGCGCGGCGAACGTTTTAAACATTATCGTCTGGAAAGATATGCAAATGTTGTTGTTGATATGTCCAATAAAGTGTTTTTTTCTTGCACCGGCAGTGACGTCATACTTTGTTTTCCGTATTTTCCTCGTAAACTATGGATCGTAAAGGAGCGATTCTTTCGGCAGTTTTTATGTACTGTATAAAAATGTATTTATGTTTTGTATAAAAATTGATACATATTTTTTGCCAATGCATTACTTTTTGTGAGATGAATTTTTATAATTTCAAACCTTAATATGTTTAAATGAAAAGTTAATAGCAGTGGTAAAATTTATATAGAAAATCATATAGCTTTGCATGTAAATATTGTAGCAATATCCAAAAGCACTACTGAAAGCTGGATCAGAAATAGGAGTAATACAATAAGACCATTATATCCCCTTACGGTATAGGGACACCTTCGGAGAAGATTTTTTGAAATCTTCTGAATTTTTGCTTTTAATAAATTTTTAATGATTATTTACACCTAGAAACTTGTAAAAATAGAAAAAAATCTAGATGTAGAATCAAAAATAATTTTTTTAGGGAAATTCACACAAAATTTAGCACGAAAAAGGCATTTATTCTAAAGATCATAACTTATAAATAAACAAATATATTAATGTTTTGTAAATTGGATAATGATTATAATAACATTTTCAGGGAAATAGACTATTCTCATGACCAGGAACTGTTTAGTTAAAATTTTATGCAATAAGAATGCTTCTGAACATGAAATACTCAAAAAATGTATAAAGATTTGCCCTAAAATCCATTATAAAAAAAAAATTTTGATCTGTAATCATGAGAAAAGTCTATTGCCTTGACAGATGTTTTTAAAACAAAGCTACAAAATTTCAAAACATTTGAAACGTTATATTTTTTATATAGTCTTTCAAGTATGGTAAAATAAGAGAAATTTACATTTTGAGAAAACTGCAAAAATAACTTTTACCTTACTTTTTTGCATTATAAACATCAAATTACACATTAAAATGCTCTCGTTTTGTAAAATTCTCCTTCTTTACTTTCTAAAACAGTAATTTTTTTCTTTCTAACTGTTCTCAGGAATTTCCTGCGTGTCTTTGATTTAATTTGACTTTGACGTCTTTCCGCAATCTTTGCCATATGATAAGCACGAAAAAGACATTTATGCTAAAGATCATAACTTATAAATAAACAAATATATTAATGTTTTGTAAATTGGATAATGATTATAATAACCTTTTCAGGGAAACAGACTCTTCTCATGACCAGGAATTGTTTAGTTAAAATTTTATGCAATAAGAATGCTTCTGAACATGAAATACTCCAAAAATGTATAAAGATTTGCCATAAAATCCATTATAAAAAAATAATATTGATCTGTAATCATGAGAAAAGTCTATTGCCTTCACAGATATTTTTAAAGCATAGCTACAAAATTTCAAAACATTTGAAACGTTATATTTTGTTATATTGTCTTTCAAGTATGGTAAAATAAGAGAAATTTACATTTTGAGAAAACTGCAAAAATAACTTTTACCTTACTTTTTTGCATTATAAACAACAAATTACACATTAAAATGCTCCCGTTTTGTAAAATTCCCCTTCTTTACTTTCTAAAACAGTAATTTTTTTCTTTCTAACTGCTCTCAGGAATTTCCTGCGTGTCTTTGATTTAATTTGACTTTGACGTATTGAGTTGTGAATTCTAACTCTATCCAAATTTTTATAGCCTTTCACAGTGAAGTATCCATGATCTGCTATATTCATTTTAGTTAAAACATTCAAACACCCTTGAAATCCATCATTAAATTGTATAACGGCATCATATGCTCCAAATTTCATAGTCTTGAGACATACAAATACGTCTTTTGGCAATCTTTGCCATATGATACCATTTAGACTTTCATTTGCATTTTGTGTCTTGCCGTGAAGACACTTACTCAAGAGTTCTCTTGTGCATAGTTCTAAATATGTAGGTTTGATGGAATTCAATACAGAATTCGATAAGCCTGGGTGTTTTGTTTTATGTGTAGTTCCTTGAGCTACTGCCCGTTGAAATGAACACCAGCTATCAATCCCTAAAGGACACTGCCCATGCATAGGGTTTTTCGTGCTTGAAGCACAGTGAAAGAGTGCAGCTATGACATTTTGTTGCATTCCCTTTAAATTTCCTACATTACTTCGTACAGCAATCCCATAGTAATTCTGTAGGCGATCAATGAATGTATCGCTCACTTTTCCTTTTCCTGATAAACCTTTAGTTTTTGCTTTTAATTTTCTTAGCCGTGAGCCAACTCTTTTTGGACATGTCCAATACATTCCATTTTAGTTACGCTATTGTCTCCATATATATCTTTTACATTCAAAAAACCCTTCGAGTCGCCGTCCCCATAATATTCTGTGTATTGCAATTCGCGTTTTTCCTCTGAGCGACCAAATATTCGTGATGCACCCACGACTTCCATCTTTGAAGCAGAGCCTTGAAAATTACATTGACATATATGGTCAGCTTTTAATGTTTCAAACTCTAAATTTTTAGGTAGTCTTTCCAATTTCTTACATGTCGGACAGTAAGAAGATAAAATTTCTATATCGAGAACTTTACCGGTATCAATGGATATAGCAGCAACGCACCCATTCAGAGACGTGTAGCCTCTGCGTTGCCAGGTGCCATCCACGGACACCCCACATTTCAGCATTCCAGATTCAAGATTTTGTTTCTGTTGAAGATCATTTGCAGCCTTTTTCATCGTATGTTCTGCAATATCTGCAACAGTTTTTGAAAGTTTCCCTTCCAAAGCTTTGTATGCTGTTTTAGTCAGTGCAGGTAAATTCAACGTTGAACATAATTTATATGCTGCAGCAAAACCTTTGCCAATCTGGCGCATGCCATACACTAATCTGGTATTTATTTCTGAAGAATTTACATTTTTTTTTGAAGATGCAAAACCTTTATGGAAGTCACAGTTTTGCACTGAATATAAAATGTGAGCACAGCCCATATCTTGATTCTTCACATAATGTTAGCTTATCTGCAAAACAGTTTGGACAGCAGAGTTCAGATATTATATTTAAAAGAATTCCAATATCTAAAACTCTAAAACCACTCATTGAACCACAGTTTTCGTTTGTTGATACAGAACTAGCCGTCTGTAGCTTTGAGAAACCAGCAGAAAAACTTTCATCACCAACAGATGCAGCATTTAGCATTTCACTTTCAACAGGACTATTATTTTCTTTTTTGTGTATTTATTGCCGTAAAACTTACGTTTACGTTTTACAGAAGTACTTCTTGGCATTTTCGTTGAAAAAAACTAAAATATCGAGAAAAATAAGTGGATACTTTCAAGTGATAAGATAAGCAGCGAACTCGCGTGTAAACAACGATTTAGAATGCACAGTTTGATGCCAATTTCTAAAACAAAATTTGGTCAATAACGTTGCCAAATGTAATTCTTAATATTATTAAGATGCTTAAAAAACTATTTCTCTGTTTTTATGTGCATATATAACCAGTTTTCCTAACAAAATCATGAAAAACAGCGATGTAAACAAACATTTTTGCTTACTTCCGGTTTGCAGATACGTTCTTCCGGTTGCAAAATTTCACCGCCAAGCAATATTAAAATATCTATAAATTCGGTTCTAGACTAGCTAGAAACAAAATTCTTACTGATTTGGAAAGTTAAAAGATTGGGCATTCATAAAATAGCAAAAATAAAAAATCGATATTTTGACAGAAATTGACGTTTTAAAGGTGTCCTTATACCTTAAGACTTGATATCAGTTGCTGACTGATAGTGCGGAGGGTCTCAGAAATTATTTATACTATCCACTGTTCTACTTCAGTCGACGGTGTAGAAGTATCCGGTTTACTGTAAAGGTATAATTGCTGCTGTAAGTCATGGTTGGATTTGGTTATGCTATAGTACGGACTTTTTTGGGGGTTAGTACTCAACTCTTGTTTATAAATACTCCAGGATAACATTTTCTGATGAGTATCTACATGTACGAGACACTACCACACTTACAAAATTGTCATTGTTTTATGTTTTATATCGACGACTGCGTTTTTCCACGGTAAAAATCAAACATCAGAGAGTGCGCAACATGAGTGCGACATGTCAAACATCAAAGAGTGCGCAAGATTGGTTATGGATATAGATATCGAGTACTAGGCTGGCCTCCTTAGAGCTTGGATCACAACTTGAAAGCACTAACACCTTTCTGTGATAAAGTAATTGGCAGATTGCCATTTATTTTTTTTACAGACAGGAAAATTTGAAAGCCAACCACATCAAACCTTAAAGCAATGTAGATTGCATGCATAACCTGAAAACCGTTGTTACTGAAGTCAGAGTTGATCTTAGTTCAAATCAAACCAAGGTCTAAGACAATTTCTGAGAAAAGAAATAGAAAAGAATAAACAAATTATTTATAAATGTTTTATTCTCGTGTTTCTGCTATGAAAATAATGAACTGTTACCTTCACTAAGTATATCTTTTAGAATAGAAATAACAGATTCACTATGTCTATCTATCCTTATCTGATAATTAGTTAAAATCAGAAAAAATGACCAATCCGCAATGAAAATGCTTTGAGTCTGAAAACTTTGTGAATATAACCATGTTTGTGTAATACTGACGTGATGATATTATTTAGTTATATGTGAAACAAGCAAAATTTAAATAATATTGCTTTACGGTGCGATAACGAATATATTCAAATAACAGATTCCCTTGTCTTGTAATATTAAAATCAAACACAAGGTCTAAGACAATTTCTGAGAAAAAAATAGAAAGGAATAAACAAATTATTTATAAATGTTTATTCTCGTGTTTCTGCTATGAAAATAGTGAACTGTTACCTTCACTAAGTATATCTTTTAGAATAGAAATAACAGATTCACTATGTCTATCTATCCTTATCTGATAATTAGTTACCTATCTAAAGTTTTTTACAAAGCTTTTCAGTGGGAGGAAAAAAATTAGAACTTTTTAGCCATTCAATCACAAATTGTCGATATTGTCATGCCTGTCGATTTAGAAGCAGCTGACAGACATCTAGTGCCCTAGTACAAGACGTTTATTTATTGATCCACCCGAGTTGTTTATACAAAAGTTGAAAACAGTTTCACTTCACGGAGAATATTTTAAGAGCGTCCACGTTTTAATAAACTTTTCGCTTTTATCAGCGAAATTCTCACTTCCCAATACACTTTCACGAGCACGCAGCACACACCACACACACACACACACACATATATATATATATATATATAGATATATATATATATATATATATATATATACTAGAAGGTAACCCGTCATTTTGACGTCATAATGGAAAAAAGTATATGAAAGTTAAAAATATCCAGAATTATCTAACAATATTGCATTTAAGCCACACCTTGTAAAAGCAAACCCTTTCATTATTTTTTGTTTATTTAGTTTTTCATGCGATTGGAGTAGTAGACTGTCATCCAGTTTTTTACAGCTCACTACGCGATATGAATACTTGAGCTACTTCATTCATTCACATTCAAGTTTGTTTACTTTCAGAATTCATCGCAAAAGTAAACAGATTTTTAAAAACTGTTAAACATACAGCTAAAAACATCCTTTTTTCTTAGTTCTGAATGTTTTATAGAAAAATAGGCTGAACAAACGTGATTTGATGGAGAAAATATTAGTTTTTAGGTAGGAAAAAATTCTGATCCACATTTGAAATTGAAATTAAGCCTTACCGGCATTTTGTTTACTGAGGGCTTCAATTGAAAGATGAGTACAGCCCGGAAGTGTTATACAGAGACAAGGGCTATTATATATATAATATAATATATATATATACATACACACACACACACCACATATATATATATATATATATATATATATATATATATATATATATATATATATATATATATATAGATATATAGATAGATAGATAGATAGATAGAGAGAGAGAGAGAGAGAGAGAGAGTTAGTTAGTTAGAGTTAGTTAGAGAGAGTTATATACTGGAAAGAAAAAAGAGTGGAAATAATGGAAACATCTACAGAAAAAGAGGGATTGTACTTTAATATGAGTACTTGCAAACTAAGGTGTGAATCGTGTCTTATTATACAGGGTTATTCCCTTGATAGAGGCCTCAAATATTCTCTAATAACTCTGGCGAGGATGAAGCTATCTGAACCAAAAATTATACGCTACATACCTCGACATATGTGTAATCGATTGCATTGCATGCGATGCTGGAAGTGATCTCTCTTTTCTGCCAGATAGATTTCCACGTGACACTGCATGTGCCTGCAGGTATTGGCAAATATCGAGGGTATAGCAGAAGTTTCACGTTGAATTAATTACTTCAAATCTTTCACAGTGAGAGGCTTTTTTCCATATGCTTTTCCTTTGAATAACCCCAAAGGAAGAATCCTGGTGGTGTCAGATCCGGCGGACGCGGTGGCAAATATCCTTTAAAATTAATCAGTTGCATCGTATCGTGTTTGAAGCGCCATCTACTGAGTGTCATGTTATACGTTATTTCGTTTGATTTCTTCGTCCTAGTGAGAGTTAAACAGTATATTCAAAGCCTCTTTCTACTGAATAACCCTTTACAAGTATCGATAAATAAATGCTTGTAAGCATTCCTACCTGAGAAGAAATATATAAACAAGTTGAAACAGAAATCCAAGCTCCGCAGTTTAGTTACAAACTTACATCAGTGCAGCCTCGCAATTTCGTAACGCGTAACGGGACGTTCATGACGTAAGAAAACGTCAAAGAGGCGGGTTTACCACTATGTCGTTTAAATGAGTGCTCTGTCGAATATGTATTATTAAAAATTAATATTTTTGACAAAAAACATTAAAATAGGTTTGTGAATGGACGGTCAATTGTGAATTAATCTTAATTATTTTAATGTTTAATTAATTTTACCCTTCATCTCTTGAAGGTTTTAAACTATTTATTTTTAACAATTTAAGTAACTTGTAACTTAAGACTTTAACTACCTTAATGATTTTAATTACTGATCACATTTACATTGAATACATACTATCTTGCGACAGGAGATAAAACCAACAGGTCAAGAAACTCCGCTTCTAAAAACTCAACTCTGCCCAGCTCAATTGTGAAAAAGGGAAAAAATAATAATAAATAATTTTTCATTTAAATTGGAGAAGAATTTTCAGTCATTTTGTAAACAAACAGTTGCGCGTAAAAACAAAAAATAAAATAAAAAAACAAAAATATGTATCTATACATATTTATTTGTGTAATATATGCGCATTCTTCTCGGATTTCAATAAGAACAGGAAATGAAAAAGGAATCAAATAACGAAAATGTATCACCACAATACTGTCTTTTCGAATAAATTCACTACTTATAAAACACAAAAAGTACTCTGAAATCGTCAGATACAAAAATTAAACATAAATCTCAGAAATTCCCTTTTGTTCAAATTCAGCTTGCATAGATAATTCTTTTTGTGGGGCAACAGCTGTAACGAACACAATATTAAAACTGTTTCGTAAATAAATGGAATATTTCTTGAAAAGCGATATGAAAATTCTAGAAAACTATATCTTTCTTAGAATAAAAAACGCATTAAACAAAACAACTATTTTAGTTTATATTGTTGAGGAATTGTCATAACGAAACTAAAATGTTTTAAATATACAAAACATCACTTATTAGGAAAAATATTTGTGTTTTTTTTAATTATCTGAGATAATTTTTAAATAGTCGACAACTAAATTTTTCTACATTTTTGAGATGAACAATTGTTTATATCAGCGTATTTGGCTTTCAGTGTGAATATGAAAAGATATTAGCAAAAACGTTCTTACGTTCTAACAATTTAAAAGAACATTGTAATAGACTGGGATCATATATTGGTTTAATTTTTGAATAGGTGAAATGAAAACAAGTGTTACTATGTTTTACGGCAGTAAAGGGGTTTATTGATCATATAGATATACACTCATAACACAAATACACATTTACATTCTTGATATTTACTGCGGACACATAAATCAAGTAGCTATTCCTACTTAATTAACAATATTAATTATGCCCTTAGCGTTATAATTAACATTAACATAAAATTCCCTAATTAATAGTAAACACAAACACGTGAAATACACTCAAAATTCATATCGATTTGCTCATTCTAGCACACTAAATTCAGTACGCAATCTTATTCTCATTCAGTCATTATTCACTTATTAAAGTAATTTCTATTTCTGAAGCATTGGCAGATACAAGGGAAATAAAAAAACAGTACCTCCTACTGGCGACTTCTCTGTCTACTATTGACGATCCATCATCCCACGGCAGCGACTTCTTGAAAACTTGCTTCGAGGGGGCTCTCATCAGTGGCAGGCGCTGTCGTACAATATTCATGAAGCGGGGCAGTTATACTCAGTAGCATCTCTTCATCTAGGGATTCTTCTGTAGTATGAGATCATCAGGCAGGGCTATTGTACTTAGTAGCGTATCTTCATTTAGGGCTACGTCGATCGCATTCGGCTAATTATGGTTGGAAATGTTGCTGTCCATTGGCACCTTTCATCTCTATGTCGACCGCGTTCGTACTCGTATTCTTCTGATATCGGGCCGTAGTGATACTTCTAACTTTCTCTCATCAGCATCGTATTTCATTAACCCGATGTCAGTGCGTTGCGTATGACGTTCATCGTCATCATCTGCTTTGAGATTCTCCGCCTCTATATCATATCTATCTATATCTTCCTTGCGTCTACCGCTGGTCGCTCTATTCGCTTCTATCATGCGATTCAAGTGGAATTAAACCTCTTAATATGTCTATCCATCCATCTACTTTGTTTATCTGTCATATATACAGGGTGATAAGAAAGTCAGTATACATTTGAAAAAGTAATAATTCACGGAATAATGTAGGTAGAGAGGTAAAAATTGACACACAGGCTTCGAATGACATGGGGTATTATTGTAACCACAAAAAAAGTTTAAAAAAATAGCCAACAGATGGCGCTGGACAGCAAAACGTCAGTGACACTGCATGAGAATGGTGTATAAAAGGAGCTGTAATGAGAGAGGAATAAGATGCACCAGCATTCGCATCATGTTGACGTTACCAGAAAAGGCACTGTTAGTGAAGCTGTATTATCAGAATGGGGAATCTGCTACTGCAGCTTTACGATTCTATCGCCATAGGAAGGGCATTCGGACTGGTAAAGGTCATATGACAATTGCAGCTGTGAAGAGAATGATTTTGAAGTTCGAAGCCACGGGTTGTTTAGACGATGAGCCCCGTAGTGTCCGACCGAGCACAAGTGCTAATGTTGCTGAGATTGTTCAGGAAGAAATGGAGATTATAGCGGGTTTTTCTACGCATGGGGAAGTCAACGCTCACGAAGTCGCAAGTCTACCGCGATCGACTGACATCAATAGGGATGCTAAAAGACAACATCCAACACCAATGTCTCACCATAAATACAGATATGCTGTACAGTGCTGTTCACAACATTGTTCCTCGACTACAGCTATTCTTGAGGAATGACGGTCGACATGTTGAGCATTTGTTCTGAAGAACACCGACTGTACTTTGTCATAATTTGTTATGCTAATTATCGCTTTTCTTATCACATGAAGCGCCATCTGTCGACCATTTTTTGAACTGTTTTGTGGTTACAATAAAACCCCATGTTATTCCAAGCATGTGTGTCAATTTTTACCTCTCTACCTACATTATTCCGTGAATTATAACTTTTTCAAATGTATACTGACTTTCCGATCACCCTGTATATCCATTTATTTTAATTTATGTGTTCCTCCTACATTTTTCCTATTAGCTGTTATAATTCAGCCCTTTCCTCTCCTTCGCTTGTGGTTTCCATCTTCTATTTTTCAGCCATTCCGAGTCATAGGCGTATCTCATTACTATGTAGTCTTCTTTTGCATTTTTCCCCAGACTGTACTATCTCCCCTTGAATCTCCCGCTCAGTTTTATGACCGAAATCCTGGGGCACTTGTTTCCTGTCCGTTTACATTCTTTGTTGCCCTCAATAAATTCCACACCAATCTTCCTATTCTTCCATATATTTTCTTATTATTATGTTATCTTATCATCTATATCTTGCACTTATTTTCTTTTGCCGTGAATGTTCTCCAACTTATCTTATATAATTGAATTTAGCCGTGTAGTATCACTGACACTGTGACAAACGTTACTTTAAAAAAATTAACATGAATATTAAAGATAACCGCAGTTAGCGTTTTAAAGGTATCATCATGACGAATTTCTAGCATTAAATTTTTTAACTCTTGCGATGAATTTTAATGTTTACTGTATGATCCATGTATATTTATGCACAGTGTATTTTCAAAGGTAACCGAGAACTGTAAAACATCTTTTTACGTTTCAGTAATGTAAATGTTTACCACCTTATCAAATATTGGATTTCTATCCATACTACAGAGGAATTTATCGACTTACAGAAAAGTTAGAAAAACCTTGTAGACATAGTTATAAGATACTGCTCCAGTCTATGACAGATGTCTTCCGTCACATTCAGATACGAAATATGGAAAAGAAAATTAGATGACAACTGAACATATTAATCCATATTGCGGGCGGCTTTATCAATCCAAAACTAGACCACGAGGAACTTTTTAATGGTGCAACAATAAGAAAAGCGATAGTCGCCGAAAAGATAATGATTAGAATTCATTGTTTCTAACACAACAACCTAGCTGACGGTTTCAAAGTAAGTTCAATTCGCATATTATGGCAGATCTATATTTCTCCAACTGCAAAGAGTTTCAAAGCCGAAAAACACACATTCCAAAAAGTTTGCACAAACCAATAAGGTATAGTCTGTACTCCCAAGCACTGATTAACTTATTTTTTCAGTTCTAACGTAAAAAAAACGTTGAACCGGACTCCAACCCAAACATCGCTGTCATTCGATTGCAGTAATGCATGACACCAGTGCAGATATTCCTCTTTATAATAAGAATTTATAGTTCCCGCAAAAAATGCTCTTGATAATTATTATGGACTTGGTTGTGATGGGACCTAGGAGTAAGGTCATAGGACCAATATAATAGCTTATGGATTATTCGTGATCGTATATCATGCTGCTCACAGTAGTTAATTTGGAGTGTATTGCCAAACTATAATTAACTCATTACTATCTGTTTAACCAACCAGTATCATGCGTTGACAGTATCATGCGTTGTGTTTGTAGAAATCACTGATTATCTGATTGATTAATAACAGATGAATTTATTGAAAGTTCACATACATATATAATTCATAATTGCAACTTATAGTATTTACTTAATAATTACTGTTACTTATACACACCAATCATGCATATATTATATTCATATCGATTATTTATTTAAGATGTGAGGTACCCTAGAGTCATTTTAAATGTACCCATTTAATTCAACATCCTATATTTTACTCATAGAAAATCTGACCTTAGGATGGGAGGCACGCTACATACACGTTCATTAGGGATCAATAAAAGACTGCACAATACCTTCGCTGATGGATCTTTTAACAGCACACTCTGCTAACGTCGCTGGGTATGAGGCGATTCCTTCCAAATCTGCATATTAGATCAAAATACGGTCTGTCATCGGTGGGTGGTCCTCCAACTATGATGGGGTTAGTCAATCGGTCCCTGGGGAGTGGTGCTGTCCTTTCATTCAGTTGCCCGTTCGGCCTCATTCACTAGACTTCTGCTGACTGGGAGTTGATTATCTGGGCTGTCTGCTCTTTCGGGATTGCGAAAATGAAAAAGGCTATTTCCTTCTTTAATCAGACGCAGGAATTATGACTATGCTCATCCTTTCTTATCTAGCTGTGGGGTCTCATCGTCATCTCCTTCTATTCTATCTGCCACTACTCATTTGGCTATCACTCTAAGTCCTGCAGCTATCTCTCTTTTCATTGTGTGTCGCTCGTACTCTAAAAATACCTCTGCTTCTCCGTCAGTCTACACATCTCTATGTCGGAGCGCAAAGTGTCTATATCCCTTTTCTTTTTGGGTCTAAATTTTCGCCCTTGCTTCCAAAATACCGCTTTCTTCTTCAATTGGTAATCTTCTTCAACAACTATTTTTAGTTCTCTTCGATTGGATTAATCGTTTCTGCTATATGTCTTACTCTCCACCCTGTCGTAGGTGTGGCATTTTATGTCATTAACACACCGTTCCCACGGCCATCTTCCCATATTCTACGACTTCCCTCTGTTTCACATTTCCTCTTTTCTTAGCCAAATCGCCCCCAACACAGAGTTCATCTTCGTTAACCTGCCTTTTTACTTCACTTATTATCTGTTCACATCTGCCATTCCTCTTTGCGGTGTGCATTTTTAATCCGTAATTGCCTAAGTATCCTTCTCCTTAGAACTCGGCTAAATCTATCGTTTATTCATTTCCTGCCTTCATCAATTCTTGACGCGGTCTTCTGCCGTACTCATTTTTCAATTCCGCTTTGCTATTATCCCGCTTTCTTCTTTATTCCATTTCTTAATCTGTTTTCAAATAATAACATTGAAACAATAAGCATTTGCTTCTTCAGTTTTCAAGCTGATCACAGAGGATGCCTGATATATTTTAATTATTATTACTTTTCAAACAACGTATAGCCTAGGAAATTCTCTTTTTTTGTCTCTTAAATTACTTCACCTTGTCATTACAAAAATTCAGTCACACTTTTTTTCAAATTATTTAGGTCTCTAGATTCAATACTGATACCAATAACTTTCTATTGCATATAAAATGAAATAAAACAGTTCACAAAATATTTTGTGTAAAATTTCTGACTCTATGTACATATATTCTCTTTGAACATATATTCTGTGTAAAGAAATACCACTACGATGAGCCCAGTAAAGCTGGTATGGCCAAATAACGCATAGCTGCAAAAAATTAAAAATCTGTGGCATTATGGCAGATATTGATATGTCATTTTTTTCATGTTTTCGGCAATTTAAAAAAGTAGCTTTTGTTGGGAAATATAAATTTCGTCAATTTAGTATTTCAATCCAAATATTCTTTAGTTAATACTCATATTCAACCTCAAGAATATGGCTGGTCTTCAAGAAAATTTTCAATTAGGGATTAAAATTTGAATTAAGGACTAAGCATTACCTCTTTTATAGCTAACTGCATTTGCAATATGAATAATTTATAATTATTTCATAATTCTGCATATCATCTTTTGCCACATTAAAGAATCAATTTTAAGTGTGTCATATCAACTTATAACATAAAATTGAATTTTTCGGACATATCAACATCTGCCAAAACGCCACAGAAATATGTTATTAATTCTTTTGACTCAAACATAGGATTTTCGACATATGTACACACGATAGAGATTGAATAAAAGGAAGTATAGAATTAAGAGAAGGATTTCACTGTCTTTTTCACTGCTCCATAGAAATCTATGACTGAAAAATTCACGTGAATTCATGACGGTCAAAGAAAAGATTTCTGTCTCTAAGTAACTACCTTCCTGGAAAGCTTCTTTAGTAAGATTCTCTCTATAATGCGTTCCTAAAACTGAAATGGACCAAAAAATACTCTCGCAGTATAAAATTGTATTTGATGGAATAGATAAATACCGATATCCACTGTTATAATAAAATAAAATAACTTTTTTTAGATTCACGAAGATCTAAAAATAATTTGTTCTATTCGTGACAGAAAACATTTCATATAGAACAAGTACTGAACATAAATCAATAGACTATCTAAATTTTTACGCTTCTGTATGCAAAGTTATGTAATTCATCACATAAGTATTGTATTGATATTTAATATGCCTATTTTTTGTTGTTGTTTTGTTTTCTCACACATGTGCAGTTAAATGTTTGTGCTACTTAAAAGTAATTATCTTTAAATTTAGTTACATATACGAACTCTCTATAGAATTTTACGTGAAGCTCTGACATATACAATTTTCAGTAATATTACAAAGCCTGTTTTGAATTCTAAACTTACAAATAAATGCCACAAATATTGTACAATGGCAGAAAAAATATATGAAAGTGATATATCAAAGACGTACATGAAAGAGATATAAAAGAGAAATGCTTTTGGTTTGAAGATGAAAATCATTCGTTTTGCAATTTTTTGTATCCTTAGTTATTTCAGATATCTCAGATCATATTGAAGTGATTAAAATACAAACAATGTTGATTTTAGATTTCTTTATATTCACAATTTTAAATAAATTTTCCTTAAGTTCAAAATATGTATTTAATAAAGGGCTATAAGTAAAATAAAATCGCATGGTTAACTATTGTGCATAAATGATTCCTTTTCAAGCTGCAAATATTATTTTTGTGATACCCTAATTATGCTTAATATCCTGATTGCATAGAACAATGGAAATGTTATTATACACTTTTAATGAGCACAATAGAATATATTGATAGTATTACTATTTACTGTCTGTTTTTTTTAGTATATTAAAAGAATGACCGAACGCATCTCTAAATAAATCAAGTTCAATATATTGTAGAATTTACAGGAGTTGATGCAATTGTAATTGAAATTAAAAATCCGGCTTGTTTTAGGATTACATATAAATGCTTGAATTTCCACAGGGTAATGGGAAGGGAATTTTAAAAACATGAAACAGGAAATGACACTTTAAACCTCGAATAATAACCTACATGTTTAAATACGGAGGGTTTTTCCATAAAAGAAACTTCAACATTAATTTTTCAGGTTTTCAAATCTAGTTATCTATCAACAGATATGAATGTTAACCTTGTAACTGGTCCCATTTTTCTATAATTAAAATTAAAACTATAATTAAAATTATTCTAAAATTAAAATCATTTACTTCTATAATTAAAATTAAAAGAATTCCCTTTGAAGAGTACTCTTTTAATAACTTAAGTACGTTTTACATATTTATAATGTCCATAGGCTTGCTTGTAAGTAGTGTTTGAATGTGAACCTGGGGCTGTTTGTGATCATACTTGTACATATGAATTTATTATGAAGGTGATGTTACTTTGTTTAGAGGCCCTGGAGACACATAGTTTTTTCAAGACAGGCTGAAATTAAAAAAAAAAAGAATTCTAAACTTTGAATCTGAACTTCCGTTTTTAAACGAACAC
This sequence comes from Dolomedes plantarius, assembly GCA_907164885.2. NCBI lineage: Eukaryota > Metazoa > Arthropoda > Arachnida > Araneae > Dolomedidae > Dolomedes > Dolomedes plantarius. The sequence goes on along the minus strand of OU015495.1, from coordinate 184,869,906 downwards.
TTAAAGCCAGTCGATAAAAGTTCTTTTCAGTATCATCGGCAGAAAAGGCACTCTCATAAAAACAATTCTCACTTTAGAGATTATTTAGATCTATCTCTTTCCATTTGGGTAAAACAAACTTGTTAGTAGTTTCTTTGAAACGGCACCATTGAAATTAGTTAAGAAACATGCACACATATTTATGTGTAGATGGTTATTAATTCATTTATTCTGTAAGTTTATACAAGGTTTCAACACTTTACATGCTATAAATTTCATTAAGTTTTCTCCGTAGTTTTGTTTTCAAATGTAGAATTTGATCCATTCTATAAATATTTATAGCTCAAAGATATCTCAAGCAGCTTTGTAGCTGCGAAAAATGGGTGACACATTAGACCGAAAAAAATAAGTTCATTGGGTTAGCTCCAGTTGAGCCTAGTTGTTTTCAAATGAAAGAATAAAATGTATGTAGGAGAGAAATACGCATGGTGATGTTTCAAGCTTTCATTTCGTGTATATAACTGTACGCTCTAAACTAGAAACCTAGACCATGAAACAGTTAAAACTAAGGGGGTCCAGGACACAAAATTGTTCGAATTTTCAAAAAAAATTTTACTGCATTAAAAATTTGTGTGTTCGTTTGCGCTTAAAATGACGTTTAAACCATGTTTCTATCTTAATTATAACAGGAGAAATTATTATTTTTTTTTTTTGCAACATTCTAATGGTAGCCAATCGTTGTTTAAACCTGTAAGTGCGTTTTTCTGCATGATTGGCTTTTTCCCCATTTCTCGTTTTTAAATTGTTTTAAGTCAAGAACTGTTAAAAATAAATGGTTGAAACTTGTAACATGTCTTTTTCAACTATTTTACTTTAATTTTGATTCAGCAAATTTGAAAAAATATTTACTTTTCAAAATATGATTTTTGAAAAATAAGTTACATAATTTATTTCGTAATTTTAAATCTAAATATTTTTAATTTTTTTTTAAATTAATATTTTAAAAATAGTGAATCATAATTAAAACTTAAATGTTTCTGTTTAATTAAATGAAAAAAAATTTAAATTCGAGCAATAATATTTTGAGTTATAATGATATTAAATTACCCACTTTTATTAAAATTTTAAATTAAAAAATTTTTAAAAACTTTTTGAGAAGTTTTATGATGTGGTTTTGTTTACAAATTATATGGTTAAGCATCACAAAAAAATTCAAAATTTTAACTCAATAAATAAAAAAAATTTCAAAATGTGTCCTGGACCCCCTTAATCGGGAAGATAAACAATTATCCTGAGTGTCAACAGTAATTTCTTGTCTAATATTTGATTGACTGAGAGTAGGAATAAAAAATTTATTGTCTTCAGTACGTCTTATTTGACGATGCTCCTTAGTCTGGAATATAAGTGAACTTTCGACAGTCATACTGACTTTGGGCTTTCCGTAAGGAAAGCAAAAGAAAGCGTTTCATTTCTCCGCTAATTCTGCAATTGAGAAACTCAATGCCTATTTCAGCACAGAAGCTCTCTCATAGCTGTTTCTTTCTTTTAACAGGAAATAATATCTCCGATATCTGACTCATTTATGCGGCATGACAGGAAATTAAAAGTCCTCAAGAGCTAAAATTTATTAAATCAAAGTGTTCAGTCAAAAATTAATGAAAAATCGCAACTGGTGTCTTCATGTAATTATTGGGTGTTGAGATATGCTAGGTTGGAACCAAAATTTACATTTCAAGTTACAGCTTGATAGAAATTATTGATTAAATCAGTAAGTTTAGGTGACTGCCTACGTTGATAATGTCATTTTTTTACTATTTTAATCAATTTAATTTTTTTTGAAAGAATCGGTAATTCAATCTTTTCTCTTTTCAATAACTCTTTTGATTTTCATGCTACATCAATTAGAATCAGAGTTATAGCTATTTAAATAAAACATTGTCTGCTACAAAATTGATGTGACAAAAACTTTAAATGCGTTTTTCGATGAATTATGTTTTTTAGCAGAAATCTCTATGGTTATCATGATATCTCACAATAATCTATATGTATAATATAACAGTTCCGTAACTAACTGACTGACTGACTGACTGACATATAACGTACAGACGAAACCGCTGGACCTAAAGGGATTGAATTTTGCATGGCGATTCTTCTTATAGTGTAGGGGTGCACTAAGAAAGATTTTTGAATAGTTCTTCTTGATTTTTAAAATTAAGTTTTAATCTGGTTTTGTAACTATTTTCAAGTTTACATTTAAAATAATAATTTGAGATATACATTTATATCGCAAGAAAGATCATGAAAGTTCCTTTGAAATGAAATCTTTTTCGAATCTTTACCTTCATGTTCTGATTTTGGTGAATTTTAAAGATTATTTTTATAGAATTAATTTATTAAATGCTGATCCACGTGTTTTCTCTTTTTGTGTCTAGTACATAACAACGAAATAGACAAAGTATATTTATTTTTCTTGCTAATGCGGCAGGACGATTGGACATTATCCAAATCTATTAAAATACAGTAAAAGAAATGGTCCTCAAACTGTACTATATTCTTTTGTATGTTCTATTAGATTTAATTTGAATATTTTCTTCTACATTACATTGTCTATAAAAATATCCCATACGATTATATATATATATATATATATATATATATTGGCATTAATTGCATACATTGAACGTTGTATTTACATTTGAAGTACTCCGTAGCGAAGTACGGGTTGTATTAGCACCAACTGTATAACCCGTGGGGTCATTATACTGTGATTGTATAAAAGTACATTTTGCGTCGCGTGCGACCAATTCTGTTTCAACAACTTAACTAAGAAAAAGGTACAACTCTCAAAAAAGACACTCTTATTACATATATATATATAATTTGTTTACACATATCTATTTACATACACAACACCTAGCTAATGCTGAATTCTTACTATTATCAATTATATAAATCATCCACTATTACAAGTCCTCATATACATCATATCTTTAGCAATGTCGACCCTTGCGGGCAAGTGGCGAGTATGTAATAAGCAAGGATGTGAAATAAATAATGCTAGCAAATATGCTCACCCATAGGGCTGCTGTCACTGTCGAATGGAGCTCGTCTCCACCACTTGTACACAAAAGTCGAGTAGTATTTGTCAGTCACTGTTGCACTATAGTTCATTAAAAGAGTTCTATCTCGTCACTAAAAGTTCAATGGTCGATGATGATCCGGAGTACACCTGGACGTTGATCTGCGTTTGATCCCCTCTATGTTGTTCTGCAGGTGGTCAGCACTTGGTCGTTGGTCTTATGCGCGGTTCTCCTCGGCACCTCGTAGCAATCTTCGTGCCGGGTAATCTCTGATCACTGGTCTCCCATCTCCGTAGATTCCTTCGTCGTCTCACTGCTATAAGAGGGTGCGTACATGTTTCATTCAGGTATCGGCCAGATAGCATTAGTTTATTCATCTCTTCTCCATACTTGTTGTATAGTTGAACTTTTTATCACTTTGCGAACCTTCGTTGGTCAGTCTATTTTTACGTAGTCTAAGGATTCTTCTCGACCTTAGCAGCTTAGTTAGTATTCTTTTCTTTTCGTAGGGGCTCGCGCTGGCATTAAATTTTTGTATTATTCGGAATCTCATCGGCCTGTAAGCAGCTTAGTTAATTCTCAATTTGTTTAATAAAGGGCTCTCTCGAAAACGCTTCCAACACTCGTATATATATTTTCTTTTCTTTTCTTTATTCTGACTTTGTCTTCTGTTGTGTGGGTCTTCTTATGTGTCTTTCTGTTGTGTGGTCTTCTTATGTGTCTTCTGTTGTGTGTCTTCTGTTGTGTGTCTTCTCTTGTGTGGCCTTCTTGTCTTCTCATTCGTTCGCACCACCCCTTTATTAGGATGGGGGACGGGCCACCTTGTTAGTAGGTCGAATTCTAGGTCTCCTTCGACGCATTGGGCCACTTCTGAAATGTCCCAGTGCATTTTAATTAGCTCTGACGCCTGTCCGTGTCTGGGATATGTTCTCATCGGATCGTCCCCCGCTTCTTGACCTTTGACATCAGATTATTGCTGCTTGACTTCTTAATTTGCGATGTTTTATGAACCGTGTTGTTGCACTGTACACATGCCTCTATCTGGCACCCGAAGCGTTGGAACTGTAAATGTGTGCTTGACAGTTTCGTTTGGGTGGTCCCTACCAATTTAGATAGCCGTCTAGAGATACCGCATATTCACATCCCGCTTATTACAAGGGTATTCAGCTAGTAATGTATATAATTTTGATAAAATTTCAGGAAATGTTTTAGATGCTATTTTTAATGAAATGACGAACAATAATTGGTGTATAATAAATAGTTTTTTTTTTATTTTTGGCTGTTTTTTTTTTATAATGAAAGGAATGACGAATGGGGGAAAATTTTCATATTGGAACATAAAATTGCGTGTATTATTTTTGCATTTTTAAATTTCTCTTAGATTGTAAGTCATTGTGAAGATAACTGTCATATGTATCATGGGTGAGAAGGAAATTAATATAGTAGCATTAGGATTTTGTGCAGAGTGATAGGCGTTTTAGCTAAATTTCATTAAAATTACTTCAAATTGGACCAATTATAAAAAAAGTATGCTATTTACAGGTAAGGTTTTGTTTCTTTTTTTAAGGGGGCTCACAACCTTGAAACTTCAAAAATCGATCTTTGGTTTTTGCTATATTCTGATTTTGGGGACATTTCTGAACAATATGCAAAAAACCGCATAAAAAATTTGCATTTATTTCTCGAGTATGAGAGTTTATGTAAAGCTCACGCTGTTGCCTGATTTTTGGGACATTTCTGAACAATATGCAAAAAACCGCATAAA
>OU015495.1:184857582-184860082 GCA_907164885.2 Dolomedes plantarius | reverse complement strand
AAGGAAATTATATGCATGATTTCCTTTCCATAAAAGAAAATCGTGCCAATAATCTAAATTCTAAAAGATAAATTTCTTCGCATTTCTATATTTTTAACATTTTTTTAAAAATTTATTTCTTTAAACAAATATTATATCAAAAAAAAAATATGTTGAAGAGGTATTTATCAGATAAGATGCTATTAGAAGTTTTTTCAAAGGAAAAATATAGATGTATATGTAGTAGTATGAAGTTTATGGATAGGTTTTTTCTACAACTTTTCCTTTGAAATGTAAAGAATAATTCGTGGTAAATATAGATAAAATTTTAAAAAAAAATAAAGGTATCCGACTACATTCCTAGCATTTTTTCTTAGTAAAGTAAGCCATTAAATCCAGTATTTGAATGCAATATAAATTTATTTAAAACTAGCTGAAAACCCGCACTTCGCCACGGAGTACATTCAAATTAAATACAACGGTCAATGTATGCAATTAATTCCAAACAAAACAATTATATATATATATATATATAATAAATACGGTGATTAATGTATGCAATTGATCTAACGAAAATATATGTATATTTATAAATAAATCTAAGGGATATTTTTATAGACAAAATAATGTAGAAGAAAATATTGAAATTAAATCTAATAGGACATACTAAAGAATATAGTACAATTGAGGAACATGTTTTTACTGTATTTTAATATTTTTTGGATAATGTCCAATCATCTGCCGTATTAGAAAAAAAAATTGTCTATTTCCCACGTGACGATAAATTTATTGAAAGTGCCAGAAAAAGAAATCACGCGATCAGCACTTAATAAATTAAATTCTAACAATTAATCTTTAAAAATTCACCAAAAAATCAGAAAATGGAGGTAAAGATTCGAAAAAGATTTCATTTTAAAGGAACTTTTAGGATCTTTCTCGTGATATAAATTTTATAACCCTCAAATAATTATTTTAAATGCAAACTTTAAAGAAAAGTTACTAAAACAGCTTAAAACTTTAATTTAAAAAAATCTAAGAAGAATTTTCCGAAAATATTTCTTAGTGCACCACTACACTATAAGAAGAATCGTCATGCAAAATTGCAGCCCTTTAGGTCCAGCGGTTTGGTCTGTGCGTTGTATGTCAGTGAGTCAGTGAGTCAGTCAGTTAGGGAACTGTTTTATATATATAGATACAGGATATATATATATATATATATATATATATATGTGTGTGTGTGTGTGTGTGTGTATGTGTGTGTGTGTGTGTGTGTGTGTTTGTGTGTGCATATTTGTTTGTTTAGTTAAACTCGCATTTTTAAGTGTATGCATTTTTAAACTTATTCCATCGCGAAATTTTGTTTTATCTGTGTTACGAAATATTACCCCTCAAACTTCCAAGGAGTACATATATAACCCTAATCTCATTCTGAGCTTCCTTACGGAGACATCCCTCAATCTCCAAGTTATGATAAATTCGCAGTGGGCGCATCGCTTGAATTATGGGGTTGCTTGCCAGCAGACTTATTCTATTTATAAACAATGTCATTGACTTTCCCAAGTTGACGAACAATCAACTAAATGGCCACCATTGACGGCTTGCTAAGTATGCTGTATAATAAAGAATAATGACTCATACTGTCCTTTCATAATTCGCTACCAGAAACTCACGCACATTTTCCTAGCTATAAATAAATCATAAGATTATTATATTGCAAAAATATTAAAGTACTATTATCGATTATGTTTGTTTATAATATTATGTATGTAAGGTTATTAATCGAAATAAATACGCTACTTGAACAGCATCACAGTTACCACACTATTAAATTATAGCATATTATTAAGATTTGTTTGTCCTAGTAAATTAAGGATAAATATTTACATTATCATCACTAAATTCCCCTTCAGTGTTTTAATGTAGAGTGAAAAACAATTTTGTAGCATTAAAGTTTGATATTTGCATCTTTTAAAACATGAGTATTCTTTTTCAAATTTTCTCCCTTTCTAAATGATTTTATTTAATAAATATTGCCTTTAGGTTTACACAAAAAGTGATCGGTGATGTTAGCAGAAAGAATTACTGTATTTAATGTTATTTAAAACTGCATACCTTCCTAATTTCTCTTGTTTTAATGCCTCGTATTTTTTTTTTCACTTTTGTGCTTTGTATGTCCCCATTTATAAATTATATTTTCTTAGCTCAATACATTTTCCAGTTTGTTTTAATATTGTCGTTGCTAGGCATGGATTATCAAATAAATATCATAATTCGATAAAAAAAAAGCCTGAAATATTTTCAAATTTCTGGTACTATGAAAAGTTTAAATTAAATGATATTTAAGGTGATTGTAAATAGGAATTAAAAATATTTTCTTTCGTGTTATGGAATCATTCATTTCATGTAAATAATAATTTTAAACGGATTACTGAGAGCACTGAGTAAAGGACAGTACTATAATTCTTAGAATGCCACAGTTATTATTACTAATAATACATATTTAATATAGTACATACCATAT
>OU015495.1:184835082-184852582 GCA_907164885.2 Dolomedes plantarius | reverse complement strand
ATTAGTTTACCATACATGTAGAAATAAAAGTGCGAATTGCGAATTTTTTTATATGAATTTAAAGCAATAAATTTTGTTGTCTTTTAATCTGTCTGTATATTTTTATGTTTTTGCATGTTTTTACTTTATTTCATGTTCTATAAATTTGAAAAATATTCGCGGTTTCAAAGAATGATGCACAGCTTTGTGACAAACACTTGCATTAACAATTCTGAGAAACTTGGAAGAAATCAGAAAAAAAAATGAAAGCGGATGGAGCATTTTGAAAAATTCTAGCATTTTGTAGAATTTTTTGAAAAAATGCCTTATTCTTACAAAAAATAATTATTTATGAACTCTAAGTGTCTTCAATGCAGTAAAAAATAATAGTAATTATTCGCATTTTGTATATAGAGTAAAATATTAAAAATATTATAAAAAACTAGGTTGAAAGTCCTCTGTCCCCTTAAATGCGGTAGACTTCTGATGAAATTAGTTTGCGCTTTGAATGAGTTTCTTTTTAATATAAAAAAAAATACTGCTCTGCAGATTTAGGAAATAAATATTAACAATTTTTTTCAGTGAAATCCGCTGAAAAGTTAATTTAATTGAAAAAACTGTAGCAACGCCCTTGGAGCTCGCGACGCACAGGTTGGGAATCCCCTCTCTACAGAGAGAAAGTTAAAGTGAGAAACCAGCAGAACTTAGTCAATTTCGTAAGTAATGTAACGCTGTAGTGGCTTTTCGGCCTTTCTTACTACTGGAGACACATCCCATACTTTACAACTTTATGACAAACTAGCTGACAACCCGCGCTTCGCTACGGAGTACATTAAAATTAAATACAACGGTCAATGTATGCAATTAATTCCAAAACAAATAAATATATAAATTTATAATAAATGCGAAGATCAATGTATACAATTGATTTTAATTATATATATATATATATATATATATATATATATATATATATATATATATTATTTATATTATAAAATATCGTAAGGAATATTTATTTATTTTTATAATATCCAATCGTCTGCTGCATTAGAAAGAAAAAGAATATTTTTTGTCTATTTAGTTGTTATGCACGTGACGATAAATTTATTTAAAGTACCAGAAAAAGAAATCACGTGATCAGCATTTAATAAGTTAAATTCTAAAAATTAATATTTAAAAATTCACCAAAAATCAGAAAAATGAGGTAAAGGTTCGAAAAAGATTTCATTTTAAAGGAATTTTTATGATCTTTCTCGCGATATAAATTTTATAACCCTCAAATTATTATTTTAAATGCAAAGTTAAAAAAAGTTTCAAAAACAGCTTCAAAATTTAATTTAAAAAAATCTCAGAAGAATTTTTCAAAAATCCTTCTTAGTGCGCCCCTACACTATAAAAAGAATCGCCATCCAAAATTTCAGCCCTTTAGGTCCAGCGGTTTGGTCTGTGTGTTGTATGTCAGTGAGTCAGTTACGGAACTGTTTTATATATATAGATGAGTACAACTTTATGACAAATGGCGTATGGAGGAAAACCTGACTTTAGATGCCAGAAAATGCCTGCGATTCTCTTTTATTTCTTTGACACGCAGAACTCTTTGTTACTATAATATATAACTCTTTGTTACTAATTGCAGAACTCTTTGTTACTATATAACACCTCGGAAGAAACCAAATCCCTTTTAAATGCGCGAGAGCACCTCGAGTTCCAAGAGGCATGTCCTTTTAAACCCAAAATCCCCTTCATCTCTCAATGACAACGGCTATTTGTCGGACACTTTCTATGTAGGATGTATGAAATGTTCTTTATATACAGGTAACCCTCCTATAACACTGTAGATACATTCCTAGAAAATGCCGTGTTGTGTGAAACCGTGTTATATGAGATCCAGAGCCGGTACGAAAAGGGGGGTTACGTTCCGAAAACTTATAAAAAACAAACATTTTTTTAAATTCCATATAAGCAACTTAATTTTTATTAAAAATATCAATGTATGTATAACACAAAACGAAAAGAAACAAAAAAAATATTTTCATTTAATGCGACATTAATTTAATTAATTTCTTCGTTCTCACTGCTCAGTACAATCAAACGAGAACGTTTTTTTTCGATTCAACGATATCACCTTCACTTTCAGAACCTTTTTCTGCATTTAGATTTTTTTGTACCTTCTATCCTCTTCAAAAAATCTGAAATTTTGGTTTGTTTGCTTGTTCTTACAAGGTCATTGTAGATTCACGTTAGCTACCTTTTGAATCTTCGGCTTCTTTCAGTGGAAGGGTCTGCATTCAGGAAAAAAATGATTCAAGATTTTTGGCTAAGCTTAGGCCTTCTTGTAATTTTATAGAGTTATAAATAAATATATCATAATTTGTTTATACATTTTCATGTAAAGCCACTATAGTTCATTATTCCTTCCCGTCATTATTTTAAGGTAATTCAGTTTTTAAATGTGTTAAACAAAATCATGTTATCTAGTGCTTTAGAATTAGTATTGTACAAAGGTTTTCGCAATTTTTTTATCGTGTTAGAGCGAAACCGTGTTACAGGTTGCAGTGTTATACGAGGGTTCCCGCAATTTATCTTATCGTGTTAGAGCGAAACCGTGTTGTAAGATGTCGTGATGTAGGAGGGCTACCTGTACAAGTCTATTTAAATTTAAGCTATGCATACATTTGTTGTTGTACCACCTTTGAGCCAAAAAAAAAATAAGAAATTTAACATGGAAACTAGGTAGCCTTACGAGGCAGGAGGGTAAATGGTTCCGAAGGCCTTTGTGCTAGGCATAAGACCTAGGCTGAGATAAAATTTTACCCTGAACTTTCGACGTTCCTGAACGCGAAACCCGAGTAGTTTTGACAACAGAATATACATACAATAAGTCTTTGATACGAATATGAAAATAATTTTCTGTAATTTCAGCAGTTTCAACACTTCTAGTTACAAACATGCAAATTTTAAATAAATGTTAAAATTACCATGAGTTGTGGTTTCAATGATTAAAACAAAATGCTTTACCAGTACCACATTAATTGAACAAAATGATGTACTAAAAGGAATTTTAAAAATTCTCCACAGACGGGACTACGATGATATTGTTTGAATAAGTTACCATGGCTTACAATATTTTTCCAATAGTGACTAACCCTCAAGATTAAATGTCCCAAGTATGTTTAAATTGGTCCATATGCATATGTTATTTTAATGTAAGTATTATTTACAATTATTAGGAAAAATAAGTCGATTTTTCACTATAATAAATTCTTTTTAGGAGAGGTTAACTTTAGGATTTTTTAAGGTTTATAAAATTGAGCAAAACATACATTACACAGATGGAGTTATAATGGCGATGTGAGGGCGAATATGTTTGCTCGTTTATTTATTTATTTAATTTTTTTGGTTTACAGATGCAATGATTATATTTTATTTAATTTTTATTTTTAGTTTGCTTTTAAAAAATCATGACATCTGTATAAAAGGTAGTTAATTTTTTTAATGTTTTTATTTCTGCTACAACATGCCAATTGTCATTTAAAACTGTCAGCATGTTTCATGACACATCCGGAGAGAAGCATTTGTTCGCACATTTTGTCTTTTCGTTCTATTGATAAATTGTCATAACAGTGCTTGGAAAGTGCTGCTCTCTATCGATAATTTTTAGATCTATGTTTATCAGAATTAACGAGGTCAATGTTCTTTTACTCACAGAATCAGCGTAAAGAATGTTTTTGTTAATTGAACACAAATTATATCATTCTACATCCTTATTTAAGCGTTACTGAATATAAGCATGTTTTAAGCAAGAAAGCTTTATAAGACTCTACCTTATTGATTTTATGATCGTAATTCCAAGAGGACATGACTTTTAAAAATTTCTTTAATTTTATCGAAGGCTTATTTCGCACAAATGTCTTTATAAGCTATTGAACTCTCGAAATTTCGTAAAAACGTATTCATTTTCGACCAAACTGAAACTTTTTCACTCTAGCGTACACTGACTGCAGATTTTGAGTGAGACACGAGACTTCAATTTCTTTAAAATAAATTATTTAAAACATTGTACATTTTGCTAAATTCAAAATTTCATTTCCTTTTGATAGTGAAGAAATCATATATCAGAGAATTTTAAAAGTATATATCATGGGCAGAAAATCATTTCTGAACAATACTCTTTTAATTTCATTTTCATTTTCATCATACTGGATACAAAAATTAAATCCCTTTATAATAGTCTACGACACCCATTTATTTGTATGTACAGTGCTTTATAATGTTCATGAAGGACAAAAAACTTTCATTTTAACATCTCGCATCGAGATATACAAATAGAACTGACAAAGTAATCTTCTAAAGTATGTGACATGTCCACTTTTATAAAAGAAACGTAAAATTCTTTTATGTTTCTAAATTTATATACGCTACGTGATATGTTGTGTGACCTCATCTATTGAAACGAAACTTTTTTAATATATATATACGTAAAAATGAGTTATTTTGCACTATAGGAAGGGAAAAGCGAGCAAATGAGTATATAGAAGAATGAAAACCATCTAGTATTCATGTGAATAAGTTGACATCCGTGCAAATATAGAAACCTTTTAATGTCTGATAATTGCATGTCATCGGCTAGGATATCCTATTCTCTGTTCGTAACTAAGACGATACCATATTTATAATTTTCCTTAAAGAATTTATGCTTACAGTCTCATTTATTAAGAAATTTTGTATTTGTCATAGAATAGGAAAAACTGCTCAATAAGTAAGAAGTAAATTTATAAACTCTTCTTATTCATAGTTAAGTTTTCATGAAAGACTTTTTTAACAATCGAATCACCGAATAAAAATTATTAAATGAGCATGAGTTTTATGATGAAAATAATTTTTTTCTAATAAAAAAATTGATAGCCAATTTTTGATTAATTGAATCCAAAATTAACAGATGAAAATGTGGGTTCTTCTGTACAAACGTGCTATTCTATAAATGAATGGCGATCTTTTCATCTTCTAGGACCTCTGCTCTAGTGATGGCAGCCAGTATTTTTTAATAATACCATAGAGCTTAAAATCTTGTTAGATCAATGTTAATCTAATAGTTCCACTTCAGTTCGACTCCGAAGGGATGCACCTGTCTCATTGATTCGATTCCCTGTCATTGAAAATGTTTTCAGATGATCAACTGAGTGGGAAGCAGAAAAGCAATAAACTCTAATTCTCTTTTTTTTTTGCTATGTGTTGTCGGAAAATTTTCTTTTTTTGTTCTCGTTTTTCTAGGTACTCAATACTTTAACTTCTCTAACGATCTAACGATCTCATGGCTCATTTATTTCCCGTGATCATACTTAATTAGCTCGGAAAAAAACAATCACAAGAGTTTCCTAATTAGGTATTAATAAATTTAGACAGTTAATGAAGCAGTTGTTCTTTTTCTTTTCATTGTTTTTATGTACTGTATTGTACATAAAAACATACAGTACAGATTAGTAAATCTGCACTATATTGTACAATAATGCAAATAATCTTAGCATATCCGTCTAAACTGCTTTTACGTGCGAATTCTTAATGTCTTTTACATGTCTTCAATACTGCACTATTTGTTGTAAGCTCTGTTTGGAATATTTTGGTGTTATATTACGGTAATTGTTTTTCTCTTTTTTTGTTTTAAGGGGACTCACGACCCTTAAGTCGAGGAAATAAGGCATATTTTCATACTTTTTGACTCTTTGTAACTATTTCAATTTACTCGCAATTTTTCCAAATTTTATGTATATGATAAATTGATATATTTATTTTAATAAACTAATTTTCAACTCTCAAAATAATTTTAAATAATTTTTTTAAAAAAATGCTTTAGATATACCTTGTTTTTTTAAGTATTTTTATTGTATACTGGCTTGCGCGCAGAACTATGAAATTAATTTTACACTTAAATGTATAATTCCTGTTTTATATTTTAAATAAATAATTCAGAATACAATTGAACATAAAACATTCTACAATAAAATATTTTTCAATTTTTTTAAAACTGCTCAAAATATACTTAAAATTCCCTTAAATTTTTGCATTAATTTACCCCTGAAAAATTAAGAAAATGTGCAGTGATGGCAATAATTCTAGTTCAGAGTAATAAAATAACATGATTATGCAGTGATAAATATTTTCATGGAATTATGTTAATTTTATTTAGATATCAGTTGCGGAATGATGCAAAATTACATTTTGAGAAAAAAGAGTTTTAAAATTTTTCTACATAAACTTGATCAGTAATTAAATATTTAGAATATCACTATCTCCGGAACTAAGCGGAATATTTTCATGCGGTTTGCTTTATTTGTTCAGAACTGATCAGGCTATAACATATATTTTTTTCGAAAAATCGAATGTTTTAACGATTTTAGAGTAGTGAGTCCCCTAAGAAACTACTCCAAATTTACAATTATTACGATAGTATCCTATTCGTTTGGTTATATCGTTTTATAATTTCATTCGAAAGGGGGAAAAATGTGCCTCTCCAAATTTGTGCCTCTCCTATATATTTAAAATTGATCTGTTCTAGCAATACTGCAAGATCTACCAAAAAAAGATTGTAGGAAAATTCTCTGTGATTCGTCTGATAGCAAATATTGCGTGCAAGTAGTTAGCGCAATTTCCTGCCTGTAATCCGCCAGAGATTTGAGAGCATGTTCATCTGCTTCCTTTCACTGCTCTCCGAACCACGAAATTAAAGCGCCATTTCATAATTTAACTTGCAGCGGATAACGACAAATAAGTCATGACTCGATGTATTAGAATTTTCAATTGTAGCACTGGGAATACGATCTAATCAACGGATAGCGATAAGCCAAAAGGTTAATAAAGTCCAACGTCTCACTGAAACCACCATGTAATTGGACACCGTGAAACGATATATGGGAGTTCAAAAGTGCTATTCGTAATCCTACGCTAAATTTTTACGTAATGTTTTGTAAAGTGAATAGGTGAATTATTGGGAAGGTATATGAATTTGCTGGTAATCTTTAACGGTTAAAAAGTAGATAGTCCTGTAAACCGAATTTGACAGCGATATAAAACGTACGTAAAAAGAAATATTTTGTGCTTTTACAGTGACAACTAAATTGCTTCTAAAGAATTATGAAACTTTTAATGAGGGTAAATGAATCCTGAAACAAAATTTTAATTATAAGCTGAATAATATCCTCATAGTTATTCTGTAATGTAACCAGGAACTCTGCGGATTCTTTGTTGCCTACATACTTGCTTTAGCAATGACTTAAAGCACTTGGCATATAACTTATGTGATATCGCTGGTAGACTATGGTCCAAAATATCAGAGATATCTCTGGAAAACTTCTATTCAATTTCACCAGGTCGGCAGAAAGTTAGATCTTGACCCCTATCATTGTACTAGCTTTTACTATGTCTCAATGACCTTATTATAAGCAACAGGTCTAATTTCACATGCTATGTGCACACCGGCCAAATAAACTCATCAGTGACAGAAACAGTATGTTACTTGATTACACAGTCCATCTTTCTGTAATAAAATACACATTTTCTTACTTTTGTGGCGCCATCTGTTAATTAATACAGAAATGAAAGGTTAGCAGCTTATTTTCAGAATTATAACCTTTATCTAACGGTCTCGGAAAAAAGGTGTAAATAATACGCACGGGTCTATAATCCACATCGAGGAAAATTTTTTAAGGCCTAATACACGGATTATACACCAAAAATAACGGTACCTTCTGAGCACAGTTTTTGTTTTTAAGGAGATCATAAGAAAATTTATTAATAACTGAATAAGACTGCTGTGTAATAACCCTATTGGATTCGCTCACCTAATGTAATCTATGGAGAAAATTTACCTAATATTTACAACTACATAAATGCTGATAATCAAATAAAAGGGTATTTTGAGACAGCCTGAAATTTTCTGTCCATTGTAATAGGAATCATTTTATAAATTTCTTCCACCAAAGAAATTTATGACTATTATTTGTATTTTTTTAAACGGAAAATGCTCAAGGTGTAAAATTTCTTTCTCGATTACAGGAAAAATATTTTTAAATCCAAGTCGGCAATCCTTGACACATTTACTCCTTATGTCAACATTGAAGTGAGAGAATCCAATAGGGTTAGCATACAGCAACCTTAAGGAAGAATTGACCAGAATAATGATTCTGAAATTTAAGAAAGTTTTGTAATCATAAGTGAATACAAGTACAGTAAAATGAAGAATTGTATTTTTAATCATTCTGTGAGAATTCAAACCAGTATATATGAAGAAAAGACATTTTCCTATTGAAGCTTACTGCAAGAATATGTCTCATATAACATTTTGCGCCACACATACCCACATAATCCTATTTTTTGAGTACGTTTAACTTCATTTTCTAGGGCTAGACAAACGCTTCTAATTCAGGTTTCAAATTGCTCAATTTTTCAAAAAATTGAAAATAACAACAATGAATGCTAAATTTTATTTAAGTTGCTAAATTTTACATAAGTTTCGGTGATTCATTTCAGCAATTTAAAGTATTTAAAATAAATATTCGTTATCGAAACAATGAGATGCTTAATCATTTTCTTCCGTCAAGTACCTTTAATTTTACATACGTATTTGGCGTAAACACCGTGAAATCATGATCTAGTTGTAATTTTTATGTTTTAACCTCCATTCGGGGATGAGTATTTGAGTTCTCAATAATATTCTGGTGAAAATGATATCAAACTCCCTAAACATTTACCTAATTTAAACATTTTTTTAAATTCTCACCATGTCCTTTCATAATTACCCAAAATTCGTCAATCCTATTTTCGCAAGAAATTCTAGCTATAGCAGGAAAGCGCTAGTGGAGATTTAGTTGTGTAAAAGAATTTAAAGTAAGTTTTCTTTAAATTTTGCTAGACTTTTCAGAGAAGGAGAAAGCACTAAATTTGTCACTTACAAACAAATTGAAATTCCGAAGCGAAGAAATTTCTGCCAGTCTTCCTTTATTAACATAAAATTGACTTTTCGGGAGCAAGCTTAGTTCGCATTTTTATATAGAAATTTCAGTTCAATCAGTAGTGTTTTCCTTTCTCAGAATTGTTTTATTTTACACAAAAGTGATATCCTATGTTTGAATTTCGTCTCCTCATAGAGATTGTAATTACCTTTTTATTTCCTTTTTGGTTTTAATAATTTTCTGAAAGAAAACACTTTTTCTGCACATACATTTAAAAAGGTGATACAATAATTACACTGATTGTTGTTTTGGAGAAATGTACAAAACAATACAATATATTTCTCATCCAGCCGATTTCTTTGCGATAAACGGAGTACTGTTATATACATGCGTAACTAGAATAAAGCATTTCTCGAAAAAATTAGCAACTGAGAACAAATGACTTTACAATGTAATGCTCTTTATTTTACAATAAAGTTCTGGTGAAAAAAATATTAACAATATCTCTTTCTAAAAAGAATATTTTATTCCCTGAAGATTTCAAAAAGTTTTGCCTGTTTGACATATAATTATAATGTTGATACTGAATTTCTCTCGTAGGATTCTGTAATAATATATACATACAGTGAAACTTTTCTAGTCTGCCACACCTATTCGAGTGCCACCTCTCTAAACGGCCATATTTTGTTCAGAACCGTTTGAAGACACCGCAGAGCCAACGTTATGGAATAAACCTCTTTTTGACGGCCACTCCTCAGAACGGTCACTATTTTTCGGAATTATTACTGACCACCATAAAGAATTTACCCTGTTTATATAATTTTCTTATGGCACATTGACCGCATTTTAAGATTCTATCACAGTGGTCACCAATTATTTTTCCTGTAGGTCCGTTTCAAAACATTGTCAAACTTTCGCGGTCCAGAAAACTTAAGTCCCTACAATTCCTTCACCGCACTCTGCATCAAAGTTACCAACTACTCTACTAACATAGGCTACTTGCTTTGCTTAGTAAAACTTTTCTTTGGAATCAGTTGTTATCTTAGGTGCAAAACAAAATGGATACCATTGAAATGAAGTCCATAAATATCAATTTTTTTTATTATGATATTTTGAATAGAATACAAGAAGATCAATTTAAAGTACAGATAAATTAAAAAAAGGCTTCTCACAAAGTTCATCGTGGTGAATGTTCAATGGGAAATGTGGCACATTTTATTTCAACAACCTGCTTGAAATTTGTGATCATGTTCGTGCAGCTGATTCTCATCAAGCTGGTGGCCATCTGCGAGTTGAGATCTGTACCGGTTCTTAATGAAGTTAATTTTTGAGAATGCTGCTTCATATGCAAGCATCGTTGAGCCAAGCATCGTACACAATTTTATAGTTAAAGCTTTGAGTTCTGGATACTTTTTATCACATACATTTTAAATCAATAATTGGTCACTCTCTAGAGTTTTTGAAACTTAAGCATAAATGTCCTTTAAAACATCTCCTTGGAACTCGATTATTTCTCAACTGTAGGGCAGCTTTGTTGTTCTTGAAAACATCTGCCGCTTCACTGCTCCTTACACCATTGGTCATAAGTGAAAAACTGATGTTAACCAGCTGTACAACGTTCTCAATTTTTTTCAATGTCAGAAAATCTTTCTTGAAATTCGGATTTAAATGTTTCCAAAAAATCTTCGAATTGGCTGATGTCATACCCTCATTACTGTCACAAACTGACTAAATGCGTGGAAAGTATAAACGTTCTCCGCTAATATCTTCGGAGAAGAGGTCAATCTCTTTTGAAAAACTCTTTACTTCTGGGAAAAGTTTGCACATGAGTTTACTTTTGCTTGTAGTTTGAGGTTTAAAAGATTCAGGTGCCTAAGAAGGTCAGTTAAAATGCGATGATTGCCACGTATTCTTCAACGTCAAAGAGGAAGCCTAAATGCTCACTTGCTACTCCTTGATCACTAGTAGAAAATCTATTTAATGTTCTCCAATACTTCAAAAATTCTTTCGACCACCAAGCCTTTACTTAGCCATCTCACATTGTTGTGAAGAAGCAAGTCGTCAAATTGAGCATCAGTCTCTTCAAGAAATGATTTAAATTGACGATGCTTAAGAGATGATTTTGCCCGTATAAAGTAAATTATTTGTATCACCATTTGCATTTTATTCTGAAGACTGGGAATCAGACTGCAGCACAACTTTGATGAATAATACAGTAGTAGGATATGAAATTTTCATTCTATTTTGAATCATTGCTGAGTCGCTATTTTCTGAAAATTCACAATTTCGTCACGGTCCGTACAAAACTTGCCTGCGATCCAGATACGGACCGCGGTCTGCCATTTGGTGACCACTGTTCTATCAGTTTTTCGAACCCCTCCAGTATTCTTCATACCATTTCTATTTGGAGTATAGTGGTAGAAACAATAGAGGAACTTCTGAAAAAATTCTACATAAAATCAAACAATTCAAATGCCTTATATATAGTTAGGAAAACTTAAATCTAAATACAAATGTATGAATACTTTGATTTGGATATTCACACTAAATGGTATATTTTTCTTTATACATCGGGAGAGAAATACGCAAATATTGTGGCCCACCTCGCGACGCCGGATTCGATCCGAGCACCCCAGCACCAAAAACCAACGCGCTGTACCACAAGGCCGCCACAAGCCCATTTGCTTTAATATTACGGAGTCAAATTTACAAAATATATCTTTAAAGCCAAGTTCACACTATTTGGACAAATTTTCTCCGTAAGTTAACAGTGAGGTAAGCGAATCCAATAGGGTTAGTACACAGCACCCTTAGTGCAGCTGGCGTAGTGCAACATTCAGATAATTTAAATCTTGCGGATTTTCCGAGGTTTTTGAGAAAAATTGTATTGCAAATTTAATTATTCACACTAATATTTTAGCTTTTTCGTTAAGTAAATACGTGTAATTTCTCTAGTATAACAAATGTTCACCTTAATTCCGTTTGAGTTTCATTTTGTTATAGTAAAATCTCTTTTTGTTTCTCGCCATAGTTCACAAAGGAATTTAGACTATTTCTTCTTAATGAAGGGAATACGCATTTATCGGTACATATGTCAGAAGGAGCATATGCCGACAAAATTTAGTATGTTCCAATATTGTGTTCTTTCTTTAGCGGTATGTTTGCGCTGAAAAAAACTGTAGATTTTTCTTGAAACATTTCGTCCAAAAAATATTGTATTCTCCGGAGACTCAGAAAATTTTGTTCATATAAGATATGTATAATATTTTGCGATTGTATTTCTCTCGGAAGATACTCTAATATAAATAACTTTTTATGAAACTGGACTTCATTTTAAGGTTCTATCCGTGTTCGCAAATCACCCGATATTTTTCCTACCTGTGTCCTCCTAGTGTCCGAAATAAACGAACATCTCTGGAATATAACTAAATTTTAAAATGCTTTCAGATGTCTGGTGTATATATATATATATATATATATATATATAACTGAATAATTCAATCTTACTCGCTGATTTGCGCCCTTTTCGCCCCGCTTTCCTCACTTTCATCTTCAGGGGTTTTAGATAAAAACTTGGCCAATGAGACTGTTTCATACTCCCTTTCTTAAAGTTTTTGAAATGAGAGGTTGGACGATGTTCGGTTTCGGAGGGTGACTCAAGTGTTGGCAGAGCAAGCTGTTCTGTATGATAATTGTTGAGAGTTAACCTGTTGGTTTAAGACTGGAAAGCAGTCTTAGAATAATAAGTATATAATTGTATAATAATCGTACATAGCGATTATCAATATTATGTTTCTCCTGTGCTTGTTTAACGAGAACGTTACATGGCGTTCGCTGCGAAAAATTCCTGATTTTGGCACGTAACCCGAATTTTAGCTCGAAATTTCAAAGCAAAAAATTGGCCGAGAGATGGCGGAAAAAACTCGTAAGTTGGGACGTTCGTAAGTCAAGGTACCAATGTATAATTATTTTTAAACAAGTGTTTCTTGGCGTTATATCTGAAACAAAGGATTTAAAAATATGATGCCGTTTCCTCAATAATAGTAGGATTACTGTGAAAAAAAAAATATTTGAGCGAAATTTTTCGGCCCCAAAAATAATCTTTTAGGAACCGAATATTTTGAAAATCAATTCTATGTAATATATTAGCCATTCACATGCCAAATCAATTAAGTCAATAATTTAATGAAATTTTTGAAAGTTCCCTGTCAAAGCACTTGATTGACTCATAACTTATTATATCCATAATAAATTTCCCTAATAATAAGGATAAACATCACTAAATGACCAAGATGTTTTGGGCCCTCGAATAATTCGTTATTTCAGAGGACAATCATGGTGACGCCATACTCTAACGTAAATCGTTGCAATAATGTTAATCAAACGCAGAAGGAAGTACTTGATCATAAACGGTAAATTGTTTAGTGTTGTTTCCTCACAAGAAAGTAAAATGTTTAATCAGTTGAGAGAAAAAAATTAAAAAGGTCAAAACCCCACGTCATACATTCAAATACTTTCACGAAGATTCAGAATTTAATGCCATTAATATAAGAAAATCAATAGCAAGTAGACCATAGGTCTGAAAAATGACTTACAGCATTTGATATATCCCACAGGTAGAAATATGACAAGAGTAAAGGGGAAAGATATGATGGACTTGTTGAAATTCATTCCTGCTATCTAAAAAGGTCGTTATAAAAACTTAAGAATAAATCGACATGACGGCATCTCAGCTGGCGAAGAAAACGTCAGCTATGTTACTGATATATCTATTTAATCCAGTGGTCGGCAAACTCATTTGTCAACAGAGCCAAATGTCAACAGTACAACGACTGAAATTTCTTTTGAGAGCCAAATTTTTTAAACTTAAACTACTTAAACTATATAGGTAGGTGCATTGTTATTAATTTAATTAGGATACTCCAAAGATGGCCTTTGCTAAAAACGTCCTCAATCTGAATAAGGTACGTTCGCTGAAGTTGACCCCTTACAACTCTTCCATCCACAATGGTCTTGTATAATTATTTCGTCTATCTCCTTTCGTTCATCCTGTCTGTATGTCCAAACAATCTCAACATACCTTTCTCAATCCTCGACACTACATTTTCTATCACTCCACAGCACTCCCTAACATTAACTTAATAAACTGTACTTAAAGTTTTAAGTCTTAGTTAAACTATAGGTACGTTGAATAAAACTTGATATCATACTTAATATCGATATTATTTATTGATAAAATTAAATTGTAAAGTGTCCATAAAATTAAATCATGACAATGGAAAACAAACACTAATATGAATAATGGCTTTGCATCTCTTTGAAAAGTTTGGGTAAGTCAAGTTTGTATGTTGTTTTTTATTTTAGGCACGATTCGAGGTTCTTATCAATAAGATGACTTCTCAATTTACTCTTGATAAGGTTCATTCTTGAAAATGATTGTTCGTATGAATATTGTAGTGTAATGTTTGACTAAGAGCGGTGGTTTAAGCTAAAATGTTGTGACCCGTGATTCCCCCCCCTACCAATCAGAGGATTGGATGCGTGGGTTGAGGGGATCGTCGAGCAGTCAGAAAGGAAGAGTACAGAAGGGTCCCGTCTCTTGAAGGAATCAGAGGTCTGACAAGATACATGCAGGTTCGTCTCGCTTCTGGTTAGCAATTATTTTGTGAGTAGAATATGGACAGAGAGAGCGTCTCTGGGAGTCTTAGGAGGTCTGGCGAGATAAAGCAGGCTCGTCTCGAATCCAGTGAATTAATTAAGCTGTAAGCAGATTAGATTGTAGTAGTAAGAGCCGCGATCTGGTAAGATGCTGCAGGCTTGCCCACCTCGTGCTCAGAGTTGTTTGTAATTGTTATATTAATGTTCAACTGTAAATAAATTTATGTTCGTGTCTTTAACAGAGACACGTTTTTACACTACCTCATTTGTTCCCATGCCATATAGTAAAAGAACCTAAGTGAACCGGTGAAAGAAAGATGGTTCACGACAAATATGTAGACCCGAATAAGAAAGAATAGAAAACACTAGTTTTTCCAGCTGATTATATAAGTCAGCAATACTATTCTAGGTGTTAAAAATCATATCCTCCTTCTCCAGATCTTTCAAAGCAGACAACTTGTGCTGTGAACTAAGTTCACATTTGTTTATCTCCAACAAACGTCCGTGCCAAGAGTGGGATTCGAACCCACAGACTCTGGTACCGAGGGCCAGCGCCCTAGCCATTCGGCCATCATCCGGCTTAATGTTAAAGGGAGAAAAATTTAATTCTGTTACAGTAGCATTAAGAGATTTTTTAACAGAAGCTAACGTCGCTTTGCTGTTTCTGACTTCCTGAAACCTGTCAAGAAAAGCTTCCCTAATATTTAAAAGTGTTGTTTTTAAATAGCATATGTCAATACCAGAATTATTTTCTTGGCGATGTTTCAACGGGCTTGGAAAGTTAATCTAAGTTTCTCTATCAAAATCTTAAGTAAAAAGAGATAATTTGTTTTTGAATGAAATAACTTCTAACATCGAAAAAATTGTGTTTTTGAATGAAATAACTTCTAACATCGAAAAAAATACCCTATGGTTTACGATTGAGCTGATTTAGATGAGACGTAACGTCCCCCATGAAATAAAATCTCTGGATCCACTAATCGTTCGTTAGTCCTGGATAGTAAACACCCTTCTCAAGGAGAAATGCTTTAATTTCTGCTTTTTAAGAAAGCGAAACGTTTCAA
Source organism: Dolomedes plantarius (assembly GCA_907164885.2). Lineage (NCBI taxonomy): Eukaryota > Metazoa > Arthropoda > Arachnida > Araneae > Dolomedidae > Dolomedes > Dolomedes plantarius. The sequence goes on along the minus strand of OU015495.1, from coordinate 184,836,933 downwards.
ATCGTTTCCTCTTGAAAACCAACGTACCTTGTTATGCACTGTGAAGATCTGATTACTCACTCTCCATTTAAACTCAAAATTCTTTAAATTTGCGATGATTAAGAGCTTCAGCTATAATGGAGTTGATAATCTTAATCACCAATTTCATAACTTTGCAAATTTCTTCTGAAAATTTCTGCGCACAATGAACATGTAGATGAATGATGCAATGGTAATGGACTCATCGTAAGTACCTCGTAATTTTTCTCTCAAAATAGCAACAAACCCGTTTCTTACGCCGGTCATACTTTTCACCAAATCTGTTGAAATTGAGGCAATTTTATCGAGTAGAATATGAAGTTTTTCAATGCACTCAATTACAGCATTTGCTATATCTTCTCCACGTGTTTGACCTTTGAGTGACAATAATTCTAAATGTTCTCTTTTAGAACCTGTAGATGAAATAAATCGTACAAAAAGTGAAACTATCGCTGCATCATTTATGTCAAAAGACTCGTCAACTGCTATTGATAAAGCTAAAACCAATTTAAGATCTTCGACTTGCTGGTTGGTTATATTCGAAGACCATTTTAACTAGTCTAGTGTTTTCTACCGGGAGACGCTCTCAGAAGCAATACATTGTAAAACACGATGCAAAGATACGACTTGACGATACGCGTTGACATTTAATCTTTCTGGAAATGTTTTCTCATTAAGTCGCTTCAGTGCACTCGCCTAAAGATAAAGACACATAAACACCAAGTATGTAAAAATAGAAATAAGAAAACCAGTCATCACGAAGTGTTAATCGAACCGTACGTGCGCTCCCGCACGTGGTATTTTGTGGAAGAGCCACACTCAAGGGGCCAAAGAGCCACATGTGGCTCGCGAGCCACGGTTTGCCGACCAATGATTTAATCAAACTAATAATAATAACTGTAACAGTAACAAAACAGTTCTTTTGCGAAAAATCTTTAATAAAAAATGTATGATAATAAATATTTCTGTAATAAAAAAATAATCTGAGGACTGATTATAAAAAATAATCTGAAGATTTTATGTTTTTTTCACTTCCGAATCGACTCCTTTAGTCACGCAAAAATTGTAATAATAATAATAATAACGATTAATTCAGGGATCTCATACATTTTATATGTCATTAGAAAAAACCTGCACTTGCAATAATATATCTTACGATATATTATATACAAAAACTATAAAATAATATACATAAAGGATGTATATTATTTCATCACTTTACGTTAATTTTTGTTTTAGGGAGGACATCGATTTGGCAAATGAACGTCTCATATGACACTCATTCAGCGATAGCACTATCGTGAATGTATTTCTCTCATAGAATTCTTAAAAATATAATTTTTTTGATAGTAATCGATTTTATTTCAGTATTCTATACACCTTTGTACTCCAAGAATAGTGTCTCAAACGATCGAAATGTTTTGAAATATATACTACTGAAAATTTAAAAAAATAGGGTTATACATGCGAATAGTAGCCGATAAACCTAATAAATATATATTTTGTACTGAATTTAGACTGAAGAATATGTTTTACTTTATACATAAACAATAATCGAGGGAGGAAAATGCATATTCCGGACGATATTGCCTTCGATGGGGAACGGAATGATGCTCTCGGATATCAAAAGCGATAAAATTATCCCCAAATCATTCGGGATTTTCTTTCTCCCTTCCCTTTGTGATAAGCCGATATATATATATATATATATATATATATATATATATATATATATATATATATATATATATATATATACTAGTTGTCAAAAATTAAGGAAAAATACAATAAGATTGATAAAAAGTTCAAAACTAGGCCAATCTGTTTAAAATT
>OU015495.1:184795082-184830082 GCA_907164885.2 Dolomedes plantarius | reverse complement strand
TAATATCAGTCATTTTCGATTATTTTTACATGTGCCCCCTGCTCCCTCCCATGGGTGCTAGGTGTGTTTATCGGTATATATATATATATATATATATATATATATATATATATATATATATATATATATATATATATATATATATATATATATATATATACAGTGGATTCTCGATCGATCGTTTTAGGATACATCGTTTTTCCGTATGTGTCGTTCATTTTATCCTGTCCCAACGATCATATTGCTTTGTTATGTTTCCGCATCTATCGTTTTCCCGCATTTATCGTTCATTTCAATCGGTCCCTTGAAAAACGATAGATCAAGATTCTACTGTATATATACTGTATATATTCTACTGTATATATTCTACTGTATATATACTGTATATATACTGTATATAATATACTGTATATATTCTACTGTATAACGTCACGAAGGGTGAGCAGAAATATTTTAATTCCTTGGCAAACAATTGAAAGAAAAATGCTTTTTGTAATTATTAATTGCCCCAAAGAAATTATGGTAAATGCTTTTTTAACAGAGAAGCTTATAATTTCAGAATGAAGAGGGCTAAAAATATTGACATTTTTAATTAATCCCGTAATGAAAATATTTTCAAAAATCTTTGGAATCCGCTTTGAAATAGCTATGTACTTTGCCAAACGCTTTAACAAATAAACAATACGTATAGCTGGTCGGTGAAAAGAATAAGCTTTAATACATCTTAAGTGAATAACATTTTGTTGTAATATGTTATTTGATTTAAAAATGGTTAAAGAGCGTAAACTAAGTGTTGTTGTTGTTGTTATTGTTTCTAATGACCCCTGGCTGGAAGTATTCCACATCAGGTCTATGCAGGCTAGCTAGCTGAGGGGTGCGGTTCCGGTATATAATTGAACCAAAAGGGTCGGAGTCCGATTTTGTCAGGTGCCACCTCAATTTTTATAGAGCACTCCCAGGGACGACAACAGGGGGATCGAACCCTCTTCCGTGCCGATATCTGTCCTAGAAACGGAAATATTTAATGGAGCTTGTCGGGATTTGACCCTAGTACCCTCAGCACCGAAAGTCGAAGCGCCACCAGAAGGCTATCTCCGGCCCTCATGAGTCTTTAAAAAGCTTAAAAATAATTTGAACTCATTTAAAAAATACTTAAAGTATATTTCAAAGTATGAATATATGTAGTTCATACACTGAAGTGCCACTGAATTAGGAATACCTACCTAGTAACGAGTTGGGCCTCCTCTGGCCTTGATAACGGATGCCACACGACGAGGCATAGATTCAACAAGTTTCTGGAAACGTTCCACGGGAATTTCTTGCCAAATATTGGCTAAAGCTGTCCATAATTCAGTAAGGTTCTTTTGTGCTGTGTGATGGCCTTTCACGCCTTGTTCCAAAACATCCCAAAGATGCTCAATAGGATTTAAGTCTGGGCTTCTAGGTGGCCAATTAATGACAGAGAAGTCAGAGGAATGCTCATCCAACCAGCCAGTAGCCAACTGGGACTTGTGAGAGGTACAGTTGTCTTGCTGGAAAACTCCATTACCATGCGGATAACAGAACAACATAAACGGATGGAGGTGATCACCCAGCAACTCAATAAAGACGTGCAACCAATAAAGACATGCAGCCGATGGCGAGTATAGAGCAATGATACTCTCGTAGGTCGACGGCTCCCGAAACCCATATGGTGAAGCGAGCGTTGCACAGTCCGTTTACTGACTGTACGACTGGCACCGTCATTAATCTGGGTGGTAATTTGAGCTAATATTTGGCTTCGCTGGCTACGTACAATACGCCTGAGCCGTCTCTCACCACGCACTGTCAAGGCGAATTGTCCTTTGCAGTTTGCCCGATCACTAGTTTTTTTTTCCACCATCCATGTATTCTTGGTATACTCTTGACACTGTCGACCTTGAAAATTCTAGCTGTCTGACGATTTCGGAAATTGAATGGCCCATGTATCGCGCACCTACGATTTGTCCGCGATCGAAGGCGTCTAAATAAGACAGTTTACCCATACTGGCAATTCCAACAACTAATTAAGAACAACCACAGTACGCGCTATATATGCAGTTACTACAGCGCCCTCACTTGCGCATACATCATGCACAGCGCTACACAATTTGCATAGGCTTTGCTATCCCTAATTCAGTGGCACTTCAGTGTCTTTAAAATGTATGATAAAAAAGATTAAATACTCTGAATACTTTTATTTTCTTAAAAAAACATTAAACCATTTGTAGTATCACTAAAAAAATTAAGCGTTATTTTCTTTATCTTCATTAGGAACTATCAATCCTACATTGCCTTAAGCAAATGTATAAGTATAACAGAACATCTAACTACTCTTTAAATCAATAAATATTTAAAAAAAATGTTTTAAGGAATATTCAACCTTTTAATTATACATATTGTTGAAAAATATAACTTATGAATTAGTAACAATATTTTAAGCTTATAATGAAAATATAATATATATTTACATTTTATTACTAGTTTGCATGATCTAAGCGTTGCCTCTTAAACTGAGATGTTATATTTTTTTCTTAATATAATGGTAAAAAAAAATTTTGTATATCATTTTCTCTTTCTACTTCAAAAAAAAATATCAACAAAATTGCGAGACTATCCAATTTTGTTATATTTTTTCCCTTTTCTATTCAAATAAATATTCATATTTTATAAATATACAAAATACAAATTAATCGAGATTAAAAATATACCAAATTATTTACTAACAATCAAAAATCTTCTTCCGTGAAGAAATATCTGGAAACAATATGAAATATGAAGAGGAAATGCAAAGCAAGGTATACATAATTTATCTTATTACATTTTATATTTTTTAATATCAATCAACATTCTAAATAATGTAACATCTGTATAACTTTTCTTATAGAACAGAAAATCAATGCTCAACAATAAACAGCTACATAGTAAGGAAGTTAACTACTTTTTCTAATACAAAATGTTTTCAAACAGGAAATTTAGTATGCATAATGCTAAATATGTGAACAAATTTGTGATTTTTTCTGTGCCCTTTTCCTCTGATCTTTAAAAGAAATCAAAATAATTTTCGTGATGAAGAACCTCGAAAGCGTCTAGTAATACGCATTAAATTTAGTAATATGCGGCTATCAAAGGACCCTTAATTTACCATATTAAATTTCGTGCAAATCAATTAAAGTACATCTTTGACAGCGTCTGGTAATGTGAAATTAATTCCTGTCTGTGAATTAACGAGCTTCTAATACACCATATTAAATTCCGTTCAAATCTCTTCCTTTTTTTGTCCTCTTATATTTCTTTGCTTTGTCATATTATTTGTAGAATTAAACTTTAATTTACTGTGCCTTTAAATATGCGCACAATTTAAATATAAGTTATATAATATCCGACCTTAATAGCATTGTATAACACTGCATCACTATGCATCAAGTAGATTATTTTATTATAGGATACAGGTTGTCATAGATATGAAAAAAAATTAATTTTTTAAAAATATGTTTTACTAAAATTCCTGTTGAAAAAGTATTTTTTATTACATAGCATTTTAGCATTTATTCATATACTATTTCTACCAATGTATGTATTCGAGCCACTGTTATGCTTTCTTAAACACAATTGGTTTTTCAAAATATTTTTTTTCTTTCCAGAAAAGGTTTTAATGAATACCCTAAATAAAAAAGATTATAAATTTGCATGAAGTCATTCATTTTAATTCCTATAAGGATTTTATTTTGTACCATTAAAATTTTAATTCAAACTTTTTCTGGATTTTTTACTAATTGATACCTAAAGCTATAGATTCTCTTAAATAAGTTTAGACAAACTTCAGTTGTGAAAGAAGAGTTTAAAAAGCCTGATGTAGTTATAATAGATTGTTAACTTCCCGTAGTATTTTTCTTCGAGGCTCGAAAAATATTTTGCAAGCATTTTTGTTTAGAGTTCACATGCTCTTCACCTTCACTAAATGTTAGTTTTATATGTCAATACCCTGTCTACCGTCTTTAGTATGAACGCAGAGGGTCGGGATTCGATTACAAGTGTTACATCTTTGTCGTAACGTTTAACAACTTTTTTGACTGGATATATTCTACCCTTTTTAACATATTCACCATCTGAGAATTGTTCCCTCAAGAACGCCTCGCATCTTGTAGATATGGATACGGCCCCTTTTCAATGCAAGCTTTTCTGCAAGCTTTTCGATTCAACGAAAATCCTTTTTTTTTCGCGATTTTTACGCGCTGTGTTCATGTCTACACATTCCAGGATGCACGTGCAAAAAGGTTAGTTTCAATGTCCAGTCCACTTTGGCGCATTCCTAGCCTTTGTTAGCAATGTGAGCAAAGAATTACTTTAAAGGTCCATTAATTACTTGCCTTTCCGAAGTTTGACGTCATATTTTGCATTTCCATTTTAAGCCTGTTAAAGTTAAAGCGATTCAATTCATAACTAAGCCGAATCACTGACGCAAGTTTCTTGTGATTACGTCATGTTTGGCAAACTGCCGTACGTCATATAATTAAACATAAAAAGTCTCTAGTAGATGGCGTATTTCGTAAATGTTACAACCCGATATTTGAATATCAACTTTTGACACGTGTATATAAGCCGTGGATACTTTCAGGAATGATATTAGAGGAGTGTATAGAGGTGATAAAGTAGAGGTATATAGAGTTGATGATATAGAAGATATGAGATGAGTATCGGTATTATTAGGTAGTGTCAAGCTGCTCTGTTCATCAATGCGTTTATTAAGAAGTCGGTGTCTGTTTTGATAAGATAACAAGATATTGTATTAAGCCTGCTAAAAGTAAGGTATTTTATATTACTTCAACATTTAAATCCCTTTTGATAGTTCATCACAGTATAGGAAATAGACTGTTTGTTTAAGAAATTGATTCAATGTAAAAACCCGGTGTGCATTACTAATGTTACCAGTGAAGAATTAAGATATTGACATTGTTGTTTTTAACTAATTTTAACTAGTTTTTCAAATGAATAAATACTTTTATGTTATTGTTAAAAGGCTTGTCGTCTATACATTATTTTAGGCATCTTCAATGGTTTTAACATATACCTTTTTTAACAAACATAACTATTACTGCACAGATTTTACTCTGCTATTCAAATATATATAATAGAAGAATTATTAGAATTGTTGACGTACATGTTTTGCAGGTACGCTGACAGCCTTCCCTCCTTAGACACACAAAAACCTCTAATCTTTGTTCTCTAAGCTCCGCTCCACTGCTTGGCGACGCAAATTCCACATCTGGTCAGCTCATCAAGACCATGTCATTACACCAGACTGGAGCGGGAATTTTTAACGACAAACACAGAGTGCCTTTTTTCACCAGCCGTGTCGGATGCAAGCATGAGAAGAATGATGAATCAGTTTAGGAGAAATCCCGTTCCAGCTACCAGACCCTAAATGAAGAGACATCACGGTCCTCCGGAGAATTAGATGCCTTTCATCATTTTTGTTATGGCATTAAGCCATGGGCCCTAAGCCCACTCTCTTTTCTAAAATCTAGTAATTTAATAAACCAAGGTGATCACCGAACAGTTTAGTCATTCTTTGCTGTCACATCTTTTTGTTTCCTTTTTCAGAATGCCCTTGCCACAATTTGTTAATGACTACAACCTGATTATTAATGTAACTACTCCTAAATGCAACTATTAATGTTACAATCTTCCTCAAACGAAAGTTTTTATATGTCAATTCTCTGTTTCTACTGCCATTTATATAAGCCCTGAAGTATGAACACAGATATATAATCACAAATGTTCCCCATTCTTCAAAAATTTTGTTGTTAAGTCAAACTTTATTTACCATGACTCTCGTGAGTACAAATACAAAATTACATCCCAACTTCTAGCTAACTAACCAATGGTTCAACAGTCCATTGTGGGCCAAGGCCTGTGGTGCCCATCTCCGCTTTCTTGACCGTGGGCTTGGGGTGCCATACAGTATATGTCTCGGCCAGGTAGTCAACCCCAGAGTTAGTTTCCAAGCATGTTTGGTCCTCATTTTATATACCCACTAACTGAGTCGATCTTGTCCAGTCGCAGGGTTGAACCCTGGACCTGTGGTGTGGCAGCTTGAAGTTTTTAACCACTACACCACCGGGCGTCCATTTTAAATTTCTTAAACGCCAAATTTCGTGCAATGTATAACCACATTTACTATCTCTTGTATGAACACAGTAATATTTTCTAAGTAATTGTTTATCAAAACCTTTAGCGTCTGTCTGCTCTTGACAAAATATCTTTTTGACTAAATGACACTAATCCCTTTCTTTTCCATTGCAACTCCTTCTACTGAACGGCAGTGAGAATGCTTATCTTTCAATTTTAATTACTTTTTAAGTCAATATATTGCAAGTTTTTTAAGACTGAGATATCGCTTGTGAGAGGCTTCTTCGGAAATACTCATTATTTTATGCAACGGCTTTTAACAACAATACAAGAATAAATGTAATTCAATTGGAATATATGGGATAGAATAAAAGTATGATACAAAAAAAACTTTAAATTTAAGATTTTATGTATATTAATGTGAATTCCTCAAAACAGATAACTGAGAAAGTTGATAAGACTTTGTAAGGTATACATAAGATTCGATTCACAAGAATCGAACTTTTGAGTGAATAAATTAAAGAAGCTGCTTGAGATATGCTAATTTCGGCATACGCGCTTGGTATAAATACCATGCAGCTTGATTAATAGAAAGGTTGTTAAGGTTGATAGATAAGCGAGTTAAGGGAGCTACGAGGTAAGCAGCTCCAGGTGTTAACCGGCGCTTGTGCTTAGGGGGCCCAAGGTTTACGTAGCAGAACTGCTGGTTTCACTCTCTAGGTTGTGAGTATTGCAAAGTGTATTTTTATTGAATGCTAATATATATTCCGTACAAGTAGTACGTATGCTTATTGCCGTAAAAGCAAATTCTATGTGTGCAGCGAATTCAATAAACATTGTTTCATGTATAAACTGTGTTTGTATCAAATTCAAATAGTGTACCACTTCAAATTATATATACCCAAGTCTGGGTAGAAGTGAGCTATTCTCTACAACTTAAGTAGTTTCGCTCAGTTAATTTTTGAATATAGGCATCGAAGTCACCACCCTTTATCTAGCGCATACTGGATGGATAGGAAAAAATGTAGATTGCATCTCTCATATACTCAAAAAGCTGCAATGAGACTATGTTGCTAGATGCTTTTATTTAATTACATACCCACCAGTGGGGGGGGGTACAACCCATAGGACCATAGGACCATAGGACAACTAAATTAACTGAGTTGCCTAGGCCAACGCCTTCAAACTCAGATTTTTCATGAAAATAACATCGAAGAGCTGGAAATGTTCAGGAGTGGGTAAAAGTTCATAATTGATAACAAAGTTCATGAAAGTGCTTCTCAAAAATGGGGTACAACCCGGAAGGCCTTAACTGTTATATAGGGTCCAATTCGGTGCAATGAAAGCTTTAACAACCTGGCTTTGCACAGGCTTCATTAGACATATTTTTAGACCATCGTTTTCGAGGAAACATAAAAATCAAACAAGAACATAAGGAACACATTGAAAAATCGTAGTGGTATTAAATATACCTATTCATACAGTGTATCACTTTGTTGAGCTGTACTGAGTGCATGCATGTTTTATTGGTATTTGAATAATTTATTATTCTGCTCTATGTTTCTCAATATTTTTCCATTTTCCTGCAGCGACGAAATTATGTAAAGTTTTTTCAACGAGACACTTCTAGTGTTTGTGAAGAAATCAAGCCACCTGAGACCCAGTGTAAAATGTGCGTACTTACGGTTTTCTGGATAAAATTTTTAGAAAGCAAATATCTGGTAAGATAAGGAATTAATATGGCGAACACGAATTGCTAAGGGTAACATACAAAGGGGAACTCTTAAACATGATGCAATGTTTAACGAGGCTTAGAGAGGACCGTTTAAATTTGATACCAATTAGTTAAATAGTGTAGGAGGGAGAACAAATACATTGACAGACATGATTTCTATTTAATGTATCAAAAATAGTAGTCAATGCTTGTTTTATAAATTGTTCTCATATTTGTCATCGATGCAAAATTTGTTTCCCATTTAGGGGTTTAAAAAGATTTGAATACAGTTAATTTACAAATATATAAAGTCGATTTTGCATGCAGTTTGTGTAGTAAATTTATTTTTTTAATTTGTAAAATAATGATATCCCAATGTGCATCTTTTGTTATGAGTATAAAATAGTTCTACTACAGTAGTCAAAACAGTGTTTATAAGTTAAATTATATTCTATTTCGATCTAGGAATTTTGAACTGTCGAGCGAAAAACAGTTTCTGAGTTTCGTGCTAACGTCACACTGAAATTCATTCTTTTGTTGTAAAACTAATAACAAATTTGATAAAGAATGAAAATTTAGATGCCATTTTTCCCTCTATAAGTGTATTTGAAAATTCCTGAAATATATTTATTTTCTCTTTTGAAATATGTGAAAGGCATGACTACTTGCATATTTTAGCCAGTTTATTTAATTTCATGAGCATTTATACTTGCTTACTCAATAAAAACTTTTATTCGCTTTTATTCACATTGATTGACTAACATATAGGTTCAATAACTCATGAACCGTTATAAATAAGGCGGGTGGATGCAGCGGAATATTTGAAAGCGCATTCTCGGTCCAAAATATCCGATATATGTAAAAGGAAAAGAAAAATATTTTCTTTTCTCCATTTCTACCTGTAAAACGATCAATTTTTATTGTCATATAGATAAAAGAAAAACTAAATATATATCTAAGTTTTTTGTTTAAAAAAAATTTACAGAATAAATTCTTATGTTTGAATGGCATTGAGTAATGCAGTTGTTTAGGCGTGCGTGCCGGAAGAAATAGATTAAACTGGTAGAGAACCATTTTTGCATTCTGTTAAGACAAGTAAAACGCACAATAATTCATATTCCATAAATTCATAAATGATGAACGAGATAATACACCCAATTATATTCGCATTTGCATTGGAAAATGCAAATTTTCATGAATCTTATTTTTTTCAAGTTTATTGCTTAGATTTTATAGATTATTTGAAAGATTGGACTTTTGATTGGATTAGACTTTTTATGGAAGTTATTTTCTTATTTATAACTGCTGCAACTCTTTAGTACAGTAAAACTTTCAGACATTAAGGAATTGGATTTGGATCACTCGCACTAATATATTTTGAAGCTGTTCTTACCACTTGACCGTCCCGATGACGTGAGGTAATCCTAGATTGAAAAGTTCCATTCTTCATATACGACAGATGGTTTCAAGGCTGATTGACCAAACTGGCACATCCAATTTGTTCATTGTATACATATGCTAGTTTCTATAACACAATAATTGTCTGGTGATTTCTTTTTATGCTATTTTATACCTACCTATGTGTTGCATAATGTGTATAAGTTTCATTAAATTCTACGGTTAACTTTTTCAGTAATCACTATTTTTGTGATTTTTCGTTAATCTTTGATAACTAGTGTATAAATAAATAAATAAATAAATAAATAAATAAATAAATAAATAAATATATATATATATATATATATATACACACACAAACACAAACACACACACGCATATATATATATATATATATATATATATATATACACTCACTTCCAAAAGTTAAGCACGGAGAGGGAAATGTTAATTTCCGTAAGACAATCTGAATTAAAGAAGATGAAATTTGCTGCAAAGGTGCATGGTCAGGTAACTGATGAAGAACATATTTCAGATAATGATTTAGGTGCCGGTAGATGTTTCAGTGGATGTTTCCAGTGAATTTTTCCAGTGGATATTTCTGGACAAGTTGAACTAAAATTCAAACAACTGGATGGTAGAAATCTCGAGAAGAAGGAAATAAAACACAGAAGAGAAAAATACTCATTACAAATGATACTTCAAATGACAATACAAGTATGGAAAGAGACAAATTGAAGGAAAAGAAAGCCAAAAAGAAGTTATTCAATTGGGAAAAAAGCAAATCAAATGTTTGCCTTTGAATCCAAAGAAATGTCAACACTTGAGGAGACCCTGGCTGAGCTGGCAATGAAATATCCGTATGAAAATTTCCAAATATACTTTGAATCGGTGATCATGAAATATCTTACAGAAGAAACTTTAAAATCTTCTCTGCAAAAGATTAACAAAGGTCGAACAAATTGACATGCAGAAATTCAAATCGTCCTATTAGTGATTCGAATATGAAAATCATCCAATTTAGCCGATATCACTTTCTGCCTCAAGAAATTTTTATACATGATTAGAAATTACAATGATATTTAAAAAATGTATATTTATATCCATAAATTAGCTGAAAAACCGCACTTCGCTACGGAATACATTCCAATTAAATCCAAATTAAATACAATAAATGTATATATTTATAATAAATACGACGATCAATGTATACAACTGATGTAATATATATATATATATATATCGTAAGGGATATTTATTTTTTTGGTTAATATCCAATCGTCTGCTGCATTAGAAAAAAAAATATTTTTTTTTGTCTATTTAGTTGTTATGCATGTGACGATAAATTAATTTAAAATATCACAAAAAGAAAAGAAACGTGATCAGCATTTAATAAATCAAATTCTAAAAATTAATCTTAAAACATTCACCAAAAATCAGAAAATCGAGGAAAAGATTCGAAAAAGATTTCATTTTAAAGGAATTTTTATGTTCTTTCTCGTGATATAAATTTTATAACCCTCAAATTATTATTTTAAGTGCAAACTTAAAAAAAGTTACAAAAAAAGCTTAAAAATTTAATTTAAAAAAATCTAAGAAGAATGTTTCAAAAATCTTTATTAGTGCACCCCTACACCATAATAAGAATCGCCATGCAAAATTTCAGCCCTTTAGGTCCAGCGGTTTGGTCTGTGCGTTGTATGTCAGTGAGTCTGTCAGTCAGTCAGTTACGGAATATTTTATATACAATATAGATAACATAGAATACTCGTTTCAGGAGCTTTTACAATTTCGTGTTTGAATTTAGAGTAACATACTGGGTGGATGTTCATATGCGGAAGAAACAAGCGTTACTCCCTTAGGCGCCAAGTCTCCAATTTTGGGACCCTATCGTAAATTCTACGTAAAATAGATTTGAAAAAAAAATTTATTATCGTAAATTATCGTAAAATAGATTTGAAAAAAAAATTAAACTGCACATCAATAGAGACAAGTAATGTACTTAAAAAAATATGTCAGATTCTATTTAGATGATACGGTTCATATAGCAGCGCTTAATGGATTAAGAGAAAATATCATATTCTGCTTACCACTCTTCATTCGCTTATTAGTAGAATAAATGGTAAAATATATAATTGGGAAGTTATCATACTCTATACTTATATATAAAGAGAGAGCGATTTTGTACATGGAGGGCAATCTTCAGAACCACTGTACCTATTTGAAAAATTCTTTCACTGTTTGAAAGGTACAGTATTCCAGATGGACATAGGCTATATATTATGTATATCTGATCAGTAGAAATAACGTTAGGGGCTTAATCCTAACAATCTCCATTGTTTCCGCTACTGTCTTCTACCGCTTTTTGTTCCGAAGATTTCAACGATCCTTATCGTTGTGCTATCGCGGTGGGCTTCTGTTCTGACACTAGCGGTTCGATCCCAGCCGTTCTCCATCACGCATTTTTCTTTTAAAAAATTTATTTTAATTATTAACTAACATAAAATTAATTTAAGGTATTATTTAGGTTATTATTAAGGTAAAAAAAGATTCACAATTTATTGGCTATGAACTGGAAATTTATTGGTATAATATTTTGTTCAACCTGGACAAAGTCGGGACGGGCCGCTAGTAAGGCATAAATGTAGTAGCAGTAAACGCTGTAAAAGTGGACCCATGAGGAACCGTCTCGTGAGTTGGCTTCATGCTGTAATTTGCGAGCATGCGTTTTTCTTGTATTATTTATTATTATTATAACTTAGTTTTTTCCACGCGAAAATAAAACTTAAAATGCCTCACACCTAACTCCGCTATGAAAGTAAGCTCTCCTCACGAACATTAAAAAAATGTACGATTTTCAAACAAAGGTTTGGGTAAAATTTTTCGAATCGATGACTTTTTTTTAAAAATCCTTCTACCTAGAGAAAACTTTTAAAGGTATTTCAATACTTGTAAAATACTGTAATTACTTTAAGAATGCTTCACACTGCTGGCAACGGTATTTAGTATTTTTACTAGAAGATTACCTTAATTCTCGACGTTTGTAACAACAATTTTCTTTCTGGCTTAAAATTTGTTTGTTTTTCTTTTAAAAAAATGGAATTGGATGGGTAGGTTAATTTTTTTTTAGTTTGTTAATGAGGTATAATTTTGTAGTGAACTTGAGAATCTTCTTTTTCTGAGTTCTGTAAAGCTTTTGCTGATTGTAATGAACAGAATTTGAAAAATAAAAGTGTTGCATTCCAAGTTGCAATTCCTCTGTTTAGATTACTGGATATGCTGTTTCCGTATGCATCGCGAACAATGATTTTTCAAAGATTAAAATTCTAAACTGACACATTCTCTTTCTAAAATTATTTTTAAAAAAAAATTAATATGAAAGTATGTACATCGGCATGAGAACATAAATCTTTCTCACAAATCGTTATTGGAAGTTTGTAATTTTTTGAAATTAACATTAGCCATCCGAAGATGTAACAGACACATCTACGTCTGGAGGGGGGCTTCAATTTTCTAAATTTCCTCGTCAGGAGCGTTACTCCGTACCTGGTCTCTTCAACCGAACGATGGTGAGGTATTTATAAATTATTCCCTATACACATACAGAAGTCTGATGTATTTCCCACTATCTTTTCCTTGATTTTGGTATGGGAAATTACTGATATGTTTTCTAATTTATATGTCTTTATATTATTTAGGAGGAAATTCAGAAGATTGAAGCCCCCTCCAGACGTAGATGTGTCTGTTACATCTTCGGATAGCTAATGTTAATTTCAAAAAGTGACAAATTTCCAATAACGATTTGCGAGAAATATTTATGTTCTCATGCCGATGTACATACTTTCATATTAATTTTTTTAAAGAATTTTAGGAAGAGAATGTGTCAGTTTAGAATTTTAATCTTTGAAAAATTATTGTTCATCTTGCATTATGTATTAATTAACTCAATTTTATGTTTTATGTTGGAATTTTTAAAGGGAGGGCTGAGACAAAGAATTTTTCTATATTACATAATGGTAATCAATGGTTATAGTTACGCTAAAATAGTGGTACGCTTGAACGATATTAATGGGCAAGCTAAAGAAAGTTTACAACATCAAATAATGGTCATCCCTTATTATTTTTCTTAATGAGCTTTCTAGCATGTTCTTTTTTTCGAACCACACAGAATGCCTACACCAGAAACTGTTGGATAAACATTTCATTGTCATTTTCTCCTCTGTTTTCAATCTTATTTTTTTGTTTATATCCTATCTCCTCACTGCCTATCCTCCTAAATGCATTTAACAGGATAAATGTCTCCAGCTTATAGCATTAAATGTTGGAAGACTGGAGTTGACACCAGACATGTTACATATTGTAACACAACGTGAGTTTGAATCCTGTCTAGGGGATTATCTTTGCGACATATAAATATTCAACGGGCTGGTATAGTTGTCAATACTGTAATGGGTTTTAGGTCCAATTGAACATTTACATTAACTTAACGCTTATGATATTATCATTCATATCATTGAATCGTAATATGATATTATTGAATAAGTGAACTGAACCTTTCTTCCGAATGCATACATTTATATAAATCAACATACCTATTTTTTATCGCTATCTAATTTGAAGGGGGGGGGGGTCGATAAAACTTAATTTACATTAGTTGAAGAGTCTCTGTTAATTTACACGCCGTTTATATGTGTTTCTAACAATCCTCCACGGACGAAAATGTTTCTTTATACACTTCTTCGAACATTGATATACGAGCTTCCCTTGCGATCCAGAGGCTTTGAAAACTATCTCAGGACGTCGGAGCTACTACCATTAATTTATAGGTAAAATCTTTTAGTATAACAACCCCATTCCTTCCTCCATTAAGAAAAAAATTGAAATCATTCCGAATGTAACGTTAATTGAACATATAGTAACACTAACATATGAGCCGTTGAAAGGCAAAGTGGTGTAAGTCATTTTTTCAACTTTTTTCATTTGGGGGCAAATATGTAATCTCCATGTTCAATTTATAGTGGAATTGTAAATAGTTATTATTTGCAATATTGTAATAATTGTTATGAATTATAATTTGTTCAATTTATGGTGGAATTTTTTGTAGTTTTAACTTTTGACTTACACCACTTGACTTACTGACTTACACCACTTTGCCTTTCACCGCCTCATATAGCAAAGGGAGGAGTGGTTTGATAAATATGCAGCCTGTTTAAAGTAGAGCTACTGTAAGAGTAACGTGATATCAGTTGTAAGCATCCGGCTCGTAGAAAGTTAGCAAGCTAGTTAGGAGGTTGTGCTGCTCGGAAGAAGGTGCAAGTGACTGCGTTGTAAAAAAGAGAGGATATGGAGCCAATCATTAATGTTACATCGTTGTCTGATTTCATCACAATCTGCATTCAATATCTGCATTTAATATCTGTAATCCAATATCTGCTACCTTTACACTGTAAACATCAGCTTCAAAACAAATACATAATGCTCTTTTTGGCCTTTTACCAAGAAATGAAGATAATGTTCGGATGTTTCGCGGTTGTCAAAGTATAGACTAATACAAGTCATTCATGAAAGCATAGCACCGGGACTCAGTCACAGCCGGGAACATTCACTATTTTTGGATCCACATACGTTTGGCACTTTTTGGGGGTTAACAAAGACTAGTACTAAACAAAGTGTTGCAAAGTAAACTTTTTTGATAAATCAAATATCAGTATTTATTCGCGCAGCTTTCAGACTCGATTTATTACACCTAAGTAGACAATAAAAACTTTGTTAAAACTATGATGATACTTACATCAATTAGCATTTATAAATTTAATTTTCCCTATATGTCCCAATTTAGGATAACATGCCACCTCTCATTATTCCTTAGCCATTATATCCATCTTAATAGTTTCATTACGTGTTCCTAACTTATTTATAATGCAGTGAGTATGACTACAACTATCTAATAACTCATAAACTCCATCTGTATACTCACGCGTTTTTTTATTTAAATATTACAAAGCCCAATGTGTATGTGAACTTTACAATTTTTCTAGTAGCATTAATTTTATATTAGTGCTTATTTATTTTGTGTTCGTTCTACGCTCAAACTTACTGAAAAACAACTTTAAGAAATTAGGGGATGAAAAATGTCTTCGCACTTGCATTTTAATGATTACGTTTCCGGTACACGTGAAAATTAAATTAGTTGACTAATGAAACTTTTAAAGAAGACGGTAATTTAACACCTTTTTTAGAAAATTGTATTACCTGGAACTGATAATTAGAGGTAAAAGTAGCAAAATGTATCTTGCTGAATTGCAGTATTGATTACAAAAAATTGCGATTAAATTTTAAATAAGTTGAAATAAGATATGAGTTTATTTTTTTAATTCTCAGATACTTCTAATTTCCCAAAATTTAGGAATTAAATTTAATTCTAATTTTAGATTAACTGTAATATGGTAAATTATTGGGCAACCGTTTAGCCCAGTTTCCTAAATAGTATATATTCTCTATAGTTTGATAAGCAGTTTTTCTTTTTATAGCAAAAAACAAAGAGAAAGAATGCAAGTACTTTCAAATAATGATGAAAGAATACCTTTTAATCAATATACAATTTGTAAATCACATGAATTATAATATACCTTAGTCACATTTTATAGTACCCGCGGATCTAACATAAAAAAAACAGCATATCACTTTTTTTGTTAAAAGAATTCTGTAATCAATATTTACAGTGCATTCAAATTATTTTCTCTTTCTCTTAAAACCGTTCTTTGTTTATATGAACAACACCTACTCACACTATATACACGATGAGCTAAAATAAAAATATTGTTGTTCTCTTTACGGGTGGATTGATTTTTTTTTAGCTCGCCCTGCTCAACAAAAATCAGGAAAGAGAAAATACTGTTTGCTCAGATGGAATAAATTTTTGAAAAGACGATCGACTTGTTTTTCATGCGATGATTTCCTTTTACGTAATGCCCTAAAGTGAAGGAAATCGATAAAACTTTAGCTTCAGAAAAAAAAGTATTGTAGATAAACTTCATGTGCCAAATTAAATTTTCTATTTTATATTTTGAGATCTGTTTACTGTAATTGGCAAAAATTATGTAAGATTGTAACAATGTATGTAATCCATGGTTCTGATTATATGGATTCCATGGTGTTGATTATATTTTGATTCGATCCAAACTTTTGGAATCCATAGTTAGGATAATTTTCTTTTTAATCTCTAATTTTAACCATTTTATTTATAGGAAACTAGAGTGATACATCATTACCTTTTCATCATACGGGCACTTTTCTCTAATTATTTTTTTCGCACTAGTTGGCTATTACACTCTCTGTGTATGTTCGTGTTCTATATTGACACACCAAGTAACTTACAGGTGAAGGAAATTGAACTTCTTTCAATCCGACTGTATGTTCATCAGCTGACGACTCAAGTACCGTAACCACCTACTCATAAATAGGTGTATATAATTCGAAGTCAAATGTTCAAAACTTTCTTCCAATCTTTTCAACTGCTTTTCATTTTCCCAGCAAATACGTGTTGGAATAAAGTATCCGAGGTTAAAGAAACATCTACTGTTCACCACATTTTTGTAAAGCGTAAGACTACGTCATCCCGGACGGTCAGTCCACTCGACAAATGTCAAACTGAAGACCGGGGCTGCGTAGCAAGAGCCTGCAAACTCAGCCGAAGGTTGATTTCCCCCGTTAGGTGATGTTTCATATGGGCCTGGGCGCCAGACGGACAGTACAGATCTGTACAGACGGACAGTACAGAAGGGGCCCTCCACATTCTTGTAACCTCAGTATGTTTATATTATGCTTTATTTATTCCATATATTTTTCTTAAGGCTGCTATTTACTAACTCTACTGGATTCGCTCCCCGCAATGTTAACCTATGAAGAAAATGTCTTTGCTATTTACAGATACATAAATGCTGATAATCCTATTAAAATAGTGTTTTCAGGTTGCGGGAACTTTTCTGCACCTTGCAACAGGAATCATTTTATAAATTCCGTCCAACAAAGGAATTTATGAACACTTCAAACAGACTATGCCAGATTTTTCCCCCGAATAATTTTAATTTAAAAATATTATTTTCATTTTTTTAAACGAAAAATACCCGAGGTGTAAAACTTCTTTCTCTATTACGGAGTGCAATAAAGAAAAGTATATTTCAATCCAAGTCGGTAATCCTTAGACAAATTTTTTCCATAGATTAGCATTAAGGTGAGCGAATTCAATAGGGTTACTTCACAGCTACCTTGACAATTCACACGATGTTAATTCTCTGCTAGAACTCTAGTCATCGCATTTGTCGTCAAATGATGTCCTTGGAGCGAGAAGAGGACAGCTAGCTTGAACGACTTGGACATCGATCAGCCAGCAACGTCTAGGCCGTGTATCCGTCATAGCTATACCATGCGTATTTCAAAACACATTGTTGAGTTAACATCAGAACTAAAAGTTTAATATTCGTTTTGTAAAGTGTAAGTTGTTTGCACTCAAATTGAGAAGTTTAAGCTCCTTGCACTTATAAATTTGTTTCAAGTATTACACATCGCAAAGGATATGAATATTTTAAACTTGTGCACTAGAGTGTATGATTACGGCTCCGCATAATGACTTAGATTTTTGGTTTGTCGAATTTTAATAATTTAATGACACACAACTTGAAGTGGACGATCGGCAGACATCAACAAAGGAAAATACTTAAAGCAAATTATTTTATGCTAGGGAAATTTTCGCATAAAAACATCCTTTCCAAGGTTAGGGACGAATATTTGTTTATTACCAAGAATCGGGTTCAAAGGTGTTTACGACAGATTATTCCATCTTGCAAATTTTTATTTAAAAGTATACTCCAGTCATTTATTTAAAGTACACGCGTATCATCGGGTCATCAATTAATTATTTAAGCGTACCGCACCAACATTAAGAAACATTATTACCAACAATCAGCTTGAAAAGTGTTTTTTGCCGGACTTTTCCATCAATTAAATTAGTATGCTATACCAGAGAGCCTTTGCTTTACGGTATCATACTAGATAATAAAATTATCCTTCAAAAATTATTTTCAAGTTGAATAAAAGTTACGTAAAAAAGGATTTCAAACACTTAGAGTGTTAATATTCATTATCATACTTTGCATTTTAGTCTAGGTAATAGAACAGTAGGATCACAAATTAACAAATGAAAAATTGGATTTAATAGTTTAAATTCCATAAGAATGATGAAATATTTTCATATTAAATGCATTTAAACGTAAATTACATGAATTTATAAATAAAAAATTGTATATATATATATATATATATATATATATATATATATATATACATCATTATACAGCATTATACAGTTATTGCATTATTAGTATCATCAGTATTTTAAAATAGGTAGCAAAATGCATTTAGGTTCTTATAGTGAGTAAGTAATATGGATCATTTTTAAAAGCCATAAATTTCTCATGATTTTAATTATTTAAGAATTTAAAAGATTTTAAATCCTTAAAAACTTGCCAAGTGATTCTTTATTTACCAACTTACAAGATTATTCTCCTGACTTATGAGAGAAAGTAAAGTCTCTCTTTCAGATCCCGTTTTTATTGCTATATATTTATTGCACTGTAATAATTATATAGCAAGTTAGTTGCCTTAAAAACGTTTGAAACATACCTCCATAGTAAGAAAATAAAATAAGGTAATTTGCGATAACGATATACGACCACCGTATTTTAATACCCTAGCAGTACAACGGCTTTCAAGAAAAAAAAAAATAGCTGAACTCAGTGTTTCGTGTTTCGTTTAATAAGTAACTATAGCTACGAATAAGAAAATAGTGTGACCAGCTTATCTCAATAAAATGTAATTACATCCTGTTCATTAGCATTTAATGAACATAACACTTTATTGTGTGAAACGTGATTGATCTTTAAAAATAATTTTCATTTTCCTTGTGATGTACACAAAAGGAATAACGATCACACCTTAAGTACATAAGGACTTTTTTTTCTTGACTAGGAAAAAACGGCTTTGCAAAATTAATGGTATCCTTTGTCTTCTTAAACATTAACCTTTTTTAAAACAGAACTATATTGCAATCGATTTTTAAAATTTGATTTTTTTCTTGATCGTCTTCGATATTCTTCAGATATGATATTAACGTTAGATATATGTTGTGGTCGTCGTGTAGCTTAAACAATGCTAAAGAAATTAGTAAAAGTGAACTATCACCCTTAAAAGCAGCGTAACTTCAGATATGCAACTACATGAATAAAATTAAAAAGTAGGAAGCATAAAAAACGGCAGAAGATTCACATTTTAAAAATTTATTATTCTGCCTCACGCTCTCTCTACTCTCTTCAGTGGATACATTCTACAGCAGTTAATGTTACGATTTGGTGCCATAGTTTTCTATGACACAAAACCGTCTATATTAAGCCGTGTGATATCCCCCAGGAGAAATCAGCATAGCATATTTAAATACCCTACATTTATTGAGGTACTTTTTTAGTCTACCTTACGTAACCAGATCTAAAGCACTTTTTGGAAGCATTCACCGTGTTTAATTCGTTGGGACATAAGTTAATATGCACTGCTATGCCATCGTCTAAATTCTCCAACCCTTACTTAACCGAATTATAGCATGAAACAACTGGAATCATCCGCTTTCAGTACTAGGCTTTGCCAAGTATTTATTTTAAAGATGCATAGTTAAAGATTACGGTAGCTTTGCGGGGAACCCCGACTGTTTGCTTTTAATAGTATCGTTACATACACTCCTTTATTTACCTCATGGTTGTTATGAAAACAAGATCAAACAAATATTTCTTCTTCTTATATCCGAAATAAATTTGAAGGAATTCAAGAAATACAAACACGTAATTAACTCGGTATTTGATACCTTATAAGTTATAGCTAATTTTATGTAATATATAAATTTTAGTTTAATATCCATCTTTTACATTAACTCTTTCAGGGGCAACAGCCTCCACCGTTTGCACGGTTCAAATTTTTCCCCCAATTTTTTAACCTTATGAATCTTGAAAAAAATTTTCAATTAAAGGTTGTAAAATGATTTTACTTCTCTAAACTGATAACAGATGGCAATACTAACAATTTTTCTGCTCATTTAACTGGAATACATTGAATGCAGGGGAAAAAGACTAGATTTAGGCGTTTGCACTGTGCAAACGGCGCCCCTCAAAGGGTGAACTCAGCGTTTCGCGCAAGGGTTTGCAGTAACTCGAAATACTATTTCCTGGGTGAGTTAGTTACACTAAGACTCTTAAGCATTTAGAAAATTTCTAACCAAATAGATGATAATAGAATAAATAATCAAGTGCTTTTGAATTGGAACTAGAATTCCTCCACCTGGTCTTCCGTAACCTGGACATTTCGTGAAATAAGCAATAATTAACGGACAAACTGTTCTGATAAAATAAACAACCTTCAGTATGATTTTGCCACGAATGTACAATAGTTACAGTGATTTGGACATCAGTATTCCTTCATCTAGTTTGAAAGCATACTAATTTGTTGAAAACTGAAGCTAAATCTATTTAAATTGTATTATTTATTTTAAGGCAACCAAAAGATGGAGTTACTTTGTGACTGCAGGGGTAACTTTGTGACACACAGTCATTTTTTCGTATTTTGGATTTCTCACCACAGCAAAAAGCAGCGCCAACAGCTTTTCTGACATATTGACTCATTTAGCGGCCAGTGCCCAAATCTGTTGTGCGTCAATTGTCTTCGCTGGTCAGTGTATTGTAGAAACCTGCTGTCACGCTGTTGACTCAAACTTCGGAAACTTCGTGGGCTGAAGCCTAACACTTTTTAGAACCAACTACCACATGTAATTATTTTTATTATTAATATGTTGCTTAGATTGTGAAGCAATATAACTTTTGTGTAATGATATTTCCCATAGATATGAGAACATAACCTAAATATCCAAAGGTGGCGGGGTTACTTTGTGACACATTGACACTGTCACGAAATAACCACCAAAGTCGACCCACCTCCTCCAGCTGTTCGATGTTGAATTTTTCCGTCCTCTAAAATACCACTGAGTGAAAGAAATATTGACAATCTGGATGACAAAAAAAACTACCTGGAGGAAAAGATGCAAGAATGTGACGAAGGACGAATTTCCATATCTTCTCAAAGAACTGAAGGCTTCCCTGGATCCGAATGCCAAAAATAAACTGAAATCGGTATATTTTAAGACATGAATTTTTCCACTGGATAAGAACTAAGTTTTACAGCGGCTTCCCTAGAATGTCTGCGATCGAGAACAGAATATGTGTGCGAAGTCTTCATAGAAGAAATAGGCAAGAGGAGGGAAGAGGTGACGAAAAAATTGGGCAAGCAAAAGACGCATAAAGTTGAATATCCAGCCGAGAAAAAGGATCTGTTTTGCCGACGTCCAAGCAGCCAGCAAGAACGAAGAGTAGACGAAATCCGTAGGAAGGAAAAAGACAGAAAAAGGCTTCAAAGTCCTAACTTAAGAAATCTAAGAGACGGACGACAGTGAGACTTTTCTCTTCGAGAATCTGACGATAGCATAGAATTGTTCGAAGAGGAATTAAATGAGTCAGACCCTGGCATTGCTCCGTTGTCTGTGATCTCAAACAATACCAGCAACGTCTTTGAAATAAATGGCACGATTAATACCGATGCTTTAAACGGTGATTTTGTGGTGGTAAACTTCTAGAGCTAGTTTTTCCCCGGAAAATAGACAGATGTTAAAGACGAAAGATACATGGTGAGCGTTATGTAGCGACCGAAAATATACTGGAAATGGCCGGCCCAAACAGATGAAATTTTATATTCATGGAACGATATTTTATATAGCATCGATCCCCCTAGGTCAGTGAGCACCCGAGGGCTCTTTGAAGACAAAAATATACATAAAGCTATCCAATATTTGTAATAGGTATATATAATTGTGTATCAAGCTTTTAATAAACTTTTTATTGCCTAAATTTGTGTGAAGTAATTTTACTCTTTAATTTCAAGGCGAAAACACAGATGTCACAAAGTAGTCCTACTCGGCGGGACAACTTTCTGACACATTTAACCTTAATTTACCAATGGTAATTAAAAATCCAGGTTAGCGCAATACATTACTACGTAGGGAAAGGATGTATCAATGTTTTGCAATTGTTCGTTTTCAGCTACTTTTAAAACTGATTGTCTGGCATAGAAAAAAAAACCTAAAATCCGTCACAATAACCCCATCTTTAGGTGCTATATAGGTTTTTACATTTGGACCATGGAATAAATATTTAAGTGTAATAATGTGTTTCTAACGAAAAATCAAAATATTTTAAAACTTTTCTTCAGAAAATGTTTATAATCTGTAAGATCACTACACGCATGTAATGTTAGATATAAAAGAAAATGAATCTACACAATCGAATTATAACATGATAAAAATATCTGATCTGCATCATGTTATAATCCAACCATATTCATGATTAAATATGTTCCAATATATATCTATATCTATCTATATATATATAAATATATATATATATATCGATCTAAAAATGCAAAACAATCTTATGAAGATGACAACATGCTATAATCTTACCAAGAACGACTCTTATCTATCCTAGCTGTCTTATCCAAGATTAATTAGGAAATTATATATAGAATTCTCTTTTGAATATTTATATTCATCGTTTAGATATACAATTCTCGTGCTAAATTTGGATGTTCGTTGTCTCACATATAAGGTCAAACTGTCAATTAGGTAAATTAGAGAGAGCTCCTTCTTATGACACATCAGCAATAAATAACAATTCGGAATTATTCGAGCGTATATTAACCGCCATATTCTATACCGATAGATAATTGGATTGCCGCTTCGCCTGTATTTGTTTCAAGTTGTTTCTAGTTTATTCTGATAATGCAAAAAGTTATCAAAACTGCTTAATTTAATTTAATTTTTCGATGGACAATTTATTTATCCCATATGATTCAAACTAAGACGAATTGTAGCTACATTAGGCCCACATTGGAAATTCAAAATATAATGGAAATGAATACCTGAAGCATTCCTAACATAAGATCTCAGTCTGCAATTTCCCTTTGCATAATAAATTTTTAAAAGACTTTATATACATGAATTTCACATCTTTTTAAAAAACATAATTTAAGAGGGAAGTATATTAATGATAGGGGAAAAATTGAAAATAAATTCATTAATGATGGTTGAAATGCCACCGAATCAAACTGTTATTTCAAAATCACCTTAAGGAAATTCTATTCACCGTTTTATGCGTATATTTTAAAGACATTAGATATCATATTATCTTCATGGATGTATAATAATTGAATTCTACAATGCGTAATGGTTTGTATTCATGAGATATTAATAGAGGATGCCTTTAGTATGTGGCATCAGTCACAGTGCTTGAGATGCCGATGTTTAAACCACTGCACGACTTATTCACTAATGAGTTTGGATCTCGTATATCCCCACTCAGATGTTAGTTCAGTATAATAACTCATGACAGATTGTTTTCTTCTTATGGCCATGAAAGGGATAGTGCGTCTGTATTTAAACTGTTGGGTTCAGCTTTTTTTACTTGGGGTAAGTGTGTTTCATTTTAGATTATTTGTATTTTATACCTGTATTCAATTCCTCAGTGAGAGAGCATGTCCCAATATATTTAAAATTGTTTAACTAAATACTCAAAGCAAAACAGTAAGACAAGTTTGGCAGATTTTTCTTGCAACCAAGGCAAAAAAATTTACCACATTTGGTTTCTTTTAGCATGATTATTTTCATTTTGGAACAAGTGATCTAATATGCAAAACAGCAGCACCAGTTGGTAATTGTTAATGCATTAAAATATGCAAGAAAGCTGTTTTGTCTAATACTAATCAGTTTCATAAGCGCTCTATATCTCAAATTAGCTTAACTTTTTTTGTTTATAATGTATTATAATCATGTTATATAATGTATTATAATAAAGTTTATAATGTATTATAATCATGTTATATAATGTATTATTATAATAATGTTTATAATGTATTATAATGTATTATAATTTGTAGTTTATAATCTTCCAGATTTTACTCCTAGCAAAAGTTCCAAGCAAAATTTACATGCTGTTTTTAAATAAGTGCAGGGTGACGAATAGCTGGCTAGTGGCCATAAATTTGTACTACTTATGACTACTTTCATAAGTCGTTGAAACTTCTAACATGAATTTTTTACATTAGAAGTACCGTGTTTTACAGGCCTTAAGACGCACCTCTAATTTATGAAAAGGGTTTTTGAAAAGAACACCCTGGAACGAAATTTTAAAAAGTGGTGATCTAATACGCAAAACAATAAACAAGATAACAAAAATTCATCATAACAATTGCACATCTAAGTGATAAATATAACTATAAAAACACATATGTCGATATTCCAAGTAATAAATATGAGCCCGGCAAAATACATGTTGTCTCCTAGTTGTGGCAACGTAATAAGAGCTTACTCTTTCACGGTGTTTAACTAAAAAAGAAAAAAAAACTAATAATACAACTTATTAACACCAAACCATTTTATTTTTCAACTCAACTGGATTCTAAAGAAAACTATGTATTATATAACTGTTGCCCATAAATAATTTTTAACAATAATTGCAAAGTAACATTTAAAATTATTAAAATACTTGTGAGTTACTTTTAACTTAATTTTTTACATTTTATGGTGTTACATACTCTTTGAGAATCACATATGCACCATATTTAAAAATATTAACAAAGATAATGAATGTTTTTTAAAGTTGGAATTTAAGGTGGTAACGAACTGTAAAAAAAAAAAATAATTCTAAAAGTTTCTGAAAAAATATTTCAAAATTGCACGTTAATAGGTGGAACTGTAAAAACGTTTAAATAGAATAAAATACAATCATACATTTAGTATTTTTGTTTAAATTCTATATCACTTTGCCTACACCATGGTGAGTATTTAATTGTAATGGCGAGGCGGGTTTTCAGTCTAGCATGTTTTGCGAAGTAGTCCCCTCTGATTAATCTAAAAGTTGTGCCTCAAAGCTAAAAATCCCTCACAGAGATAAAAACTAGAGAAGCAAGTACAATAAATTTCAATCTGGAATATTGCTATATATTAACGCATAGTGGAATATTCGTTAGTAGAATATGCGTTAATATATTGCTATATGAGGCGGTGAAAGGAAAAGTGGTGCAAGTCAATAAGTCAAGAGGTGTAAGTCAAAAGAGTTTTACTGCAAAAACTACAAAAAATTCCACTATAAATTGAACAAATTATAATTCACAATAATTACTATAATATTACCAATAATAATTACTTGCAATTCCACTATAAACTGAACATAGAGGTTACATTTTTGCCCTCAAATAAAAAAAGGTGAAAATGTGACTTACACCACTTTGCCTTTCAACGCCTCATATATTAACGCATTTGGAATATTGCTATATGTAGCTGGTTCGCGTCAGCTGGTTGGCAGATAAGTTATCAAGACAATTTTTTCTTAGAAATGGGGCTTGCAAGCATTTGTTTTTGTTTTTATTACATCCCTGACACTGCTTTCGGTTACTTAAAACATAGAATTAGGAGAAGTTAAGTGGATTGATCGTAAATATAACTGTCCAGTTAAGGCTGCTTTGTACTAACCCTATTCGATTCGTTCATCTCAATGTTATACCTCAGTGTATCACCAATGTATCACCTCACCCTGTGGTGAATATTTGTCTATTGTTTACAGCTATATAAATGCTGATAAAAAATGGTATTTTCAGATAGCCTTAACTTTTCTGCACCTTGCAACAGGATTCATTTTATAAATTAACTAGCTGAAAACCCGCGTTTCGCTACGGAGTACATTCAAATTAAATACAACGGTCAACGTATGCAATTTATGCCAAAAAATAAATATATATATTTATAATAAATGCGATGATCAATGAATACAATTGATGTAAAATATCTATCTATCTATCTATATATATATTTATAAAAAAATCGTAAGGGATATGCATTTTTTTTGGATAATATCCAATCGTCTGCTGCATTAGAAAGAGAAAAAAATATTTTTTTGTCTATTTAGTTGTTACGCACGTGACGATAAATTTATTGAAAGTACCAGAAAAAGAAATCACGTGATCAGTATTTAATAAATTAAATTCTAAAATATGGAAATGGAGGTAAAAATTCGAAAAAAATTTCTTCTGATATTTTGATTGAAAAAAATTTCTTATGATATTTTGAAGGAATTTTTATGATCTTTCTCGTGATATAAATTTTATAACCCTCAATGTATTATTTTAAATGCAAACGTAAAAAAAGTTTAAAAAACAGCTTAAAAATTTAATTTAAAAAAATCTAAGAAGAATTTTTGAAAAATCTTTCTTAGTGCACCCCTACACTATTAGAAGAATCGCCATGCAAAATTTCAGCCCTTTAGGTCCAGCGGTTTGGTCTGTGCGTTGTATGTCAGTCAGTCAGTCAGTCAGTGAATGAATGAGTCAGTTACGGAACTGTTTTATATATTGTAGATTTCATCCACCAAAGGAATTTATGATTGTTTTCCCTGAATAATTTAAATTTTGAAATATTATGTGCATTTAAGAAAAAAGAACGAAAAATGCCCTAAAGTGTCTTTCTCTATTACGGAATTCAATTTCTTTCTCTATTACGGAGTACAATTTTGCAAAAAAAAAATCTTTAAATCCAAGTAGGAAATCCTTGGACAAATTTTCTCGATAGGTTAACATTGAGGTGAGCGAATCCAATAGGGTTAGTACACAATAACCTTAAAGAGTCTAGAACAATACATAGTGTACGTTGTGTACTTAAAGAGCTATGTATCACTACTAAACACAATAGCCTAAGTGAGTTTAGTAGTCATGTATAGTGTAATGCATAATATGTTTACCTTCCACTGGAATTACAATATAGATTTGTGCTTTTAGAATTACAAACAGAAAGATTTCATCAATTTTATATTACAACATGAATTCGAATAAAAATGCTTTCAAAATTAAAAAGTTATTATTAAAAATAGTTTCTTTTCATATGTTAAAACTAATCGAGATAAATAATTATGAAATTAATTTGTGATATATAATTATAAAATTAATTCAGATATTGAGATATAATGAAATATATATATTTTTAAATTATTGTTCACCAGGGAATAATTTTTTTCAGTATTCACTGTTTTTGTAAAAATAAAAGTAGACGGCTTTTGTTCAGCATCACATTCAAAATTCCATTTCCAGAATAGAATATATTTTATGCATTACTGTGTTTCAATTTTTAACAGTCTTTTCTATCACGTATAGTGCCTTTTTTAAAGCCTTCCAAATAGGAAATGCCAATATATTTACATTATATTTGTCTATCTGCCTACGCAAGTTTTTAACATTTAATATTCAGAAAGAGACTTACATCTTTGTGCATTGTAAAGTTTATATTGCGAGAAAATAATGATCTCCGTTTATTAAGTATTCCATCTATGTATTGAAAGTAATTCATCATTTGCTTCCTATCTACTCTATTTTTATAGAGGTATGTTTAGTTAATTAAAAGCACGTCTCTATAAGTGGCTAGAAACTTTAGTTTTAAAATTCTGGGGAACTAAAAAACTTAAAATTTCAAATCTACGGCCTTTTTGGTCTCAAAAGTAAATGTTGGTTAGACTGAAATACAGTTGGCTCTCTGTTTAACGACTTTCAATGGACCGTGAAGAATCGTCCTTAAGTAGAGATCGTCCTTAAACAGAATTTGTGAAGAAAAAAACATTTCCCTTCACACTTAACAGGCTTAGGACTGTCAATATATTTCTTAATATATGGGCGTGTTTATAAATGTTAATTCTATTATTATTATTTTTTTCGTAAAAAGTCATTTTAAATTACATTGAAAGAAGAGTACAAACAATACAATAAATTAGGTTTTTAAAAAAGTCAAAAAGTGCTGATGGCTTACTTTTTCGCCTTGTTTTCGTTATTCTCTTTTCCAGATTTTCTAAAATGTTAAATATGTCATCCTCCATAGTCGATGTAATATAGCGTCGGAGAACATCTAGAGAAGAAGTTGCATCTGTGTAAGACGGTGGCAGTGTTTTGTTTTTCGTGTCTTTACCTTGTTCGTTTGATACTGTGTTTTCGCTTACTATATCTTCATAAATATGTTCTACATTTCTGAAATCTGTTGTTAAAACAGATTCATCACAATTATAGAAATCTTGAATTGAAACACCTCATCTTCAACAAGACTTCTCCAATCTTCAGGGGTAATGTCATCTTCGTTGATTTCTACATCTGTACTTCGCAGTTCCACTACAAGTTCTTTGTGAATTCCAGCAACGTGAAAGCAGTTTTTTATTGTAGATGAAGAAACTCATATAAAAAAAATTCGTCGTTAAAGAGAAACAACGTCGTCTTTAAGGGAACAAGGGACCTTCAATCTCGATCTTCTTTAATGTTCAATATTTTACTCTATATACCCCACGAACATAATTAATATTCTTTTCTATTGCATTGAAGATACTTAGAATTCACAAATTAGTATTTTGTGGAGGAATAGGACCTGCTTATCAAAAAGTTCTTCAAAAATAATAGAATTTTTCAAAAGGCTCTATGCGTATTCATTTTCTTCTGATATCTTTCAAATTTCTCAGAATTGTTAATTTAAGTATTTGTCACAAAACTGTGCATGATTCTTTGCAATCACAAATATTTTTTCAAATTTATACATCATAAAATAAAGTAAAAACATAAAAAATAACAGACAGGATAGAAAAAAGAATATTTAAGACGTTAGATTCATATAAAAAAAATTAAATGCACATTTATATTTATATACATATGGTAAACTTATAATACAAAATTTAAGAATTTTAATTGATATATAATGCGCATAGAGCATTTTGAAAAAGTTAGCATTTTTGAAATTTTTTTTGAAAAACGGGCATGATTCTTCCAAAAATTCCTTATTTTGAATTCTAGGGGTTTTCAATGTAGTAAAATAGAAAATAAATTATTCTCATTTTCTATATGAGTTAAAAATTGAAAATTGAAAATATTCGAATCTGAAGGTCCCTTGTTCCCTTAAATAGAATTTTTTTACGTTGGAGAAGCCGGGACTGGGAAATATCGTCCTTAAATAGAGATCGTCGTTAAGTAGAGCGTCGCTAAACAGAGAGCCAACTGTATTTTCTTTTTAAAATTTTAAATTTTTTGAGTTCTTAAAAGTTATTATTATGCAATCAAACTTAAACCTGTTTATACTATGTGTCCCCACAATAAGTAGTTTTAGTTCAGTTTTGAGATTACCCTTGTTACCGATAAAAATATCGTTTACAGTTGTTTTAGACTCCAATTACTTTGTATTAAGCAACATATACCACATCTGTATGTGTTTAACACTAGAACCGCGGGACTTTCGATATACCTAGAACCGTGGAGCGGGTCAATTTGACCCTAGATAGTAAACTTATAAAATATGCACAAGCGCTTAATTTATTTAACTAAAACATTTTATTTTTTAAATAATAATCAATATTTCTCAGAATTTACATTAAATAATTTATATAAATCAAGAGAAATTAACTAAATTTTTGCAAAAATGTATTATTTAAAATTTTATGTCCTTGAGTATAATAACATGTCTCTTTAAAATAATATGACATAAATTTACTAATTTCAATGGAAAAACAGAGTATCTCTTTTTAATATGTTTAGACATAATTTCAAAAAATTAAAATTTAGAAATTTTATGAGTTACTAAAAATTTTATCAGTACTTAGTTTTACAGATTATAAAATCCAATTTATTGTATGCATTTTGTACAAAACTGATTAATAAGTTTTGTACATTTTCCACAGATGGGTGCTTTACATTTTGAACAGATATCTAGAGTTTTATTTTCACATTTCGAAATGTGGCATCGGACTCGTTACGCTTAGTTTTTGGTTGTCCGTCGTTTTCATTGGTTGCTTCACATGCTCTTTTTGCCACCTTTTTATGTCGGGAGAGAACAAACTTTTATCGCAATTCTTCAACCAAGTCTTGAATGAATTGCCGTCTACTCATAGATTTTCCAGTTACAGCTTTATATAAAACTCAGGCATTGATTGTAGCAAGGTCCAAAATATTACAAAAAAACCTGCACCGGCCACCTACGTAAAGCAGACTTGACTGTAAATTTCCTTGCCATTTGTTCAATCACGTCCACACCGTATTTAGTTGCGTTGTATAAAGCGATTATATCAGGTAGTTTTTTTGGGTTATCTGCAATTTCTACGTTTGGATGGAGACCACTTAGCAACAAAACATTTTTATCTTTTTTACCTTGATAAACAGTTAGACTCATGTCTTTATGGGTTAGTACCGTAGTCGAATACAATGTGGATTTTAACATTTTTACAGAGACTAGTATTTCTCTTCATGAGCGTTTTACAGTTCCTACAAGGCTAGTGTTTTTGGATTTCAATGCCTCTGCAAGCTTCAGTGTCGTGAAATAGTTGTTCGTAGTAACATTTCTACCTTTGTTCTCATATGGACTTATTAGTCGCAGCACTACATGTTCAGAAAGAGAAACGTTGGATGGACTTTGGTTATCTTTTCCAACATACGAGAATCCCTTTATCAGATATTTTGAGTCAAATCTGCAGCTAACCAGAACTTGATTCCACACTTATCTGGTTTGTTTGGCATGTATTGGATGAACCTACACCTAGCTTTTGTAGGAAATAACTGTTCATCTAGAGTTACAACAGGACCTGATGTATAGTTAGTCTATCAATTTTCCCTGAAACGATTCCAGTTATCCGAAATAAGGGTAAATTTGTCTGATGCTTTGATCTTGTTTATTTTATGTAGAAGCGTAAAAATCCCATTATTTCACGAAATTGGTCTCTTGACATTGTATTTTGGAAAAATGGTGGTCCTCAGTTCTTTGACCACAAGCTATCCAGTTCAAGTCCTTTTGCACAATATATACCACGTGCATATAAAATTTATATAAAAGCATCTATTTCTTCTAATGTTATATTCCATTGTCCTTCTTGAATCTGCCGATGAGCTTCATCTTCAGTACATTTCTTTATGTGTTTCAATATCCATTCATCTATAAAAAGTCTCCAAGCACTTGAAGGACTGTTGTCGATAACATTGCGTTTAGCATGTGGTGTTGGGCCCCCAACTTCTTTCAAAATATTACACTTTGATTTTCTTCCTCTATCGTTTGTTCCTAATTGAGCGACATTCCAAATTGTCCCATCTTTGCGATCTTCATTATTTCCATATTTGAATGTTAATGTTGATTTCTTTTTCAAATTTCTTTGCGTGTGTGTATCTTTTCTTGGAATGTTTGATTTTTATTTTTTATCAGATAAATTATCCTTAGTATTGCGATGAGAAGGACCAGGGATTGTTAGAGCATTGCCAGAGTCATCTTCACTTTAATTTTATTCATCCGAATCCAAATTTTATTCATTTGCAGGCAGGTATTCATCCTCACTACTAAAAATCGAATCTTGAGAAACCTTCTTTTTCCGAACCTTCTGAATCCTTTTCAGATAATTGTTTTAAATATTCTAAAGCTTCCTGAACAGCAAGATTACGGCATCGTGACATAGTTTTTATACATATACTAATTACAGAATAAAAACGACTTCAAAAAGTCTTATAATATTCGCAGTAATTTTTCACTGCATACGAACGTAGTTCGTGTTTCAAACCTAATATAATGACCTTGACTGAAAAACCTTCACTATTCCCCCTTCTGGTACAGTCCATTTAAGGAATTCTAGGGTGGGGTAGTAGTATTTTACACTTACAATTCGAACAATGGCATCTGTTTTTCGTTATTTGCGCATTAACATTTCTTACGGGTCAAATTGACCCGCTCCGTGGTTCTAGGTATAAGTGTTGATAATCGGAAAAATATTTATGTTACGAATTTTTTAATTTGGTAAATTGTTGTTCACCCTAAAATATTAAAAGTCATAAAAGGAATTGTTTTTTCAATCGATACTTTTCGCGTGGTGATAAATTAAACATCGTTTTGGGTAAAATTGACCCGCTCCGCGGTTCTAGTGTTAAAAAAATTATTTTTGTCATATCATTCATCTGAGACTAGCTGTATCTTTGAAACCCCTGTAAACTCGGTGTAACATTTGGTACCCAGAAGTAAAATATAAATTAAATAAGTGCGAAGGAGATCAACGACAGATAATAAAACGTTTGTATAATATTAAAAATATAATGAAGCAAATAGAAATTGACAAGTAAAGAAACTCGAAATCATACAGCTTGTAAGGTATACATAAGAATCGATTCACAAGAATCGAACTTTTGAGTGAATAAATTAAAGAAGCTGCTTGAGATATGCTAATTTCAGCATACGCTCTTGGTATAAATACCGTGCAGCTTGATTAGTAAAAAAGTTGTTAATGTTGATAGATAAGCGAGTTAAGGGAGCTACGAGGTAAGCAGCTCCAGGTGTTAACCGGCGCTTGTGCTTAGGGGGCCCAAAGTTTACGTGGCAGTACTGCTGGTTTGACT
The DNA here is from genome assembly GCA_907164885.2 of Dolomedes plantarius. Lineage (NCBI taxonomy): Eukaryota > Metazoa > Arthropoda > Arachnida > Araneae > Dolomedidae > Dolomedes > Dolomedes plantarius. The sequence goes on along the minus strand of OU015495.1, from coordinate 184,797,249 downwards.
CTCTACTGGTTAGTGAGTATTTGCAAAGTGTATTTCTATTGAATGTTAATATATATTCCGTACAAGTAGTACGTATGCTTATTGCTGTAAAAGCAAATTCTATATGTGCAACGAATTCAATAAAGATTGTTTCATGTATAAACTGTGTTTGTATCAAGTTAATTTAGAGTGTCACTTCAAATTATATACACCCAGGTTATGGTAGAAGTGAGCTATTCTCTACAAGCTTCTGACCCCAACAATTTAGGAATTATATGCTCCAGAGATACCTATGGAGTTATTGTGGAGAAAATTCTTGGACATTAAAACTTCATTAAAAAACGTGCATAGAACGTCAATTTAATGAATGCAGCCCTAGCACAACCAAAAGCACAAATTTTATAAGTTTCTCGTAAAGATAAGTGGGAAGTCTAGGAAACTTTAAAATATAAATTTCGAAATATTCATTTGACCAATTACTACTAAGCTGAATACAATAAAAACGTCTACGAACTGGAAAGTTTTGCCAAAACTGTAGCAAGATTCTGAAAGAATAATACGAATAGCCGTTCGAAATTACTAACAGGTGGAATTTGTTATCAGAACGTATATTCTGCTGCTGTGATGAATGCAACAGTCTAGATAAACCATAGGGGCGAATCAGGGTAATTTACCTCACTAAGTATGAGGGAGAGAATATTATATCAAAATACATCAAACGAATTCGTACAATCTTTTCGTCAGGAAGAAAACTATGAAAGCCCTTCAGACAAATATGACAAAGTATCAGAGCTACCGCGGGCCAATACTTTGGTTGAAAAGTAGTTTTTCACTTCAAAAGCAAAGTGAAAACAGGCGCATGTGAGAAATATAGACACAAGTAAAATCCATTAGATATGTTAAATGCAACGAATACAATAATGAAAGTAATGTTAAGGTTGTTTAACGAAGAAGGCCCATTCTCTCGAGGAAAGCTAATTTGAAATTTAGTGCTGATGAAATGTAGTAGGCTAGATAATTTTTGAGGGAGTCATAACTGAGGATAATTAGTCTCCAAAAGAAATTTAAAAGTCTCATATAGAAAATAAGAGTACGAAATAGAATCTTTGAGGAAAAATAAATGGAGTTAATTGAGCATCCTCACAAAAGAGAGTTAATCGCCCCTTGTCTAATAAATGACATTGGGAGCAGAGTCAGTTTTAAATCAGGACTCTATTCTTAAGGGGACAGTGGACTTTCAAAATCGTGAAATTTGTCCAAAAATTCGAATTTTTTATTTTACTGAATTGTGAAAATACGGACCAGTAGGAATGTGTTGCAAAAATAATTTTTAATTTCTGTGATTACTTTCCTAATTATAGGCATTTGTATTTAATTTAGATATTATGTGGTTACTAATAGCAATAACATTAAATGTGTTTTTCTCAAAATAAAAATTTTCACGTCATACGAATATTCAAACTGCTCCGGGCGCATTTCTAATGATCGTATTGCTTTGAAATTTAAGTTTTATATACTTAACTGTACTTCAAATAAGTCTTATTAAAAACAATTATGCTTCGTTGCTCAGAATTTCTAAATTTTGTACTCTAAAAGATGATTTATAGGTATTTTGCGTCATAAAAAGGGTGTTTTCACTATTATTATATTTTTCTTTTTATATTTTTAATGAATGCTTAAAATAAGCAATGTTTCATTGTTAGTTCTGTAAGGTATCCTGTAAATAAAAATTACCGTATTATATGCAAAAGAAAGGCGCATGGGTCATTTTTAATTGGGCCAATTTTGATATAATTAATAATTCATAAATTATTAATATTTCATCTTTAAATTTTAACCACTTTTACATATCTATGGTACTAACCACATATTTAAATTTCAAGCAAATCCATTCAAAACAAAAAAAGTTAGATTTGAAGGTCCACTGTTCCCTTAAGGGGAGTCATCACCATTGTACCTTCAAAAAATCGAATTTTACTTTTTTTCCATCTTTAGAATATTTGAACATTTCTGAATCATTTAAAACCAACCGAGTTAAAATATTCCAACAAGAACGTTAAAAACTATGACATGAAAGATGCAGTTCCAATAGAAACATTACCTGGGACTTTAGAAGCCTTTTTCTCGAAATGATCATTTTCATGCTTGCTCTATAAAGGACACTACTGCAGATATTGCTTTCATATCT
>OU015495.1:184782582-184790082 GCA_907164885.2 Dolomedes plantarius | reverse complement strand
GATATTTCTTCTATTCTACGAGTTACTGAATTTCTGGATAATTGAACTTCCTGGATAGCTAACATAATTTCAATCTTATTTTTAAATTCTTGAAATAATATCTCTAATGCAGCAAGCATTAATTCTTTAATTATGTTACCATCCATTAAAGGTTTTTTGTGCATTGCAAGTATATGTGCAATCTTAAACGATGCAATAGTAGCAGCTTTTGATTTATTCACGGGCCTCGTAAACAAAGATTGTTGGGCAATTAATGCGGTTTTCATTTCTTTCAATTTCCATTTTCTTAAATTGCTGTTAGGAGGATATTCAGTATCATATTTTTTATGAACTGTTGTGAAATGTCGTTCTATGTTGCATTTTTTCCCAACAGTAACTGTTGAACCACAGGAAAACTATAATAACTGTAATAACTGTACTACTATAATAACTGTAATAACTGTACTACTATATTAACTGTACTATATTGTGTAGCTCCTTGAGCAGGAGCTACACAATAATGCCACTAAAGAACTGTTGGATAGTATATAATTTTATTATTACTCTTTAGTAAGATAAATATTTTAGAGCAGACTTAATATGGAATATACACTCACAAAATTAAAAGATTGCCTGAAGAGAAATTTACTGAAATAACAGTGAAATTGTAGATCAGCAATATTTTCCCATTCGAGTTCATAGAAAAAGTTTATGGTATAGAATTAACATCAATTGTTCATTTTAATAGTCAAGATTTTGAATGTTATGAAATATATTCTAGTAAATATATTGTGTATGTTTTATGAATTCATATTTATATTCTAAGTTTAAATTATTTTTTTTTAGTATGAAGTAATTACTCAGACTAGTGGCATATTACTCTGACTAGTGGCACAAAAGAAAAAGCTTTCTGCAACTTAAAAATTTCTCATCTTATATTTAGTAAGCAATTATTCAAATTTTTTCTTTATTATTTCATTAATATGTCTATTTAGAATTTAAATCGTTTTCATCCTTTGAGTTTGCTATATTTATTTATACCTAAAATTGTTTCATTTTTAGATTAATATTATATATATATATATATATATATATATATATATATGTGTGTGTGTGTGTATGTAATATTTTAGTTATATTAAATGTGTGCATATTACGAGTATGCATTAAGTTAAAACCCATCTCACAAAATGTGAATGATATTAAGGTAAACCTAGTGATATTTTCTAACGAATTAAAAATTTATTTATTGTACTTCTAGGTGCAGCTAGGAGAAATGCATTGTACAAGCAGGTGACTGACTCAAAAATTGAAACCGTCGTCAAAGACTGGTTAAGGCATGCAAATGCTAGGAGTTCAAAACAAAAAGAAAATTGTGTTGGGGAAATTTTATGATTTTGTATTCAATAAAGCCTTTTATTAAAACATTTTTTCTTTCTTTCTTTGTTGCAGTATTAAAAATATATTTATGTTAAAGAATGTGAACACAAACAATTCTGGATTAATTATTGAAGAAGATATTTTTAATGAAAATCCAACTGAAGCAGAAAAGTTTTTATAAAAATAAATTATGATTTTCATAGATATACTTTTTGAAACTTAATTTATTATGTCCTACTAAGTTACTTTTATAAGTAATGATGGCTGAAAAAAGAAAGAGATATGAGATATCTATATATTCAACCAGTATACTGTTGCAGGATTGGGTTTTTGACATTACAAGCATCAAAAACTGGTTTAAACTGTCAAAAACCTATGACGAATAAATAAGTCTTAATCACAATAGCTATTAAAAAGGAAGAAACTTGTTTTCAAGCAAATTTAAAAGGTAATTCAGTGTTCAATTTCTGTTTTAATTGTGAAATGTATATTTATTAATTAGAAAAATTGCATTAAAAAAATTATATATGCACTTATAATAGTTTAGTTTTTCAATTGAAAAATTAGCATTTTGGTTAATTTTCTTTTTTTCTTAAATTTAAGAATGCATTAATACCAAGTTTTAATGTAAAAATATTAGTTTTATTATTATAATATTTAATATTACAATTATTTTTAAATATTTTTACATTAAACATTAGTAATACTGTTATTATTTAAGTAATATATATCACTATTTTTGGCAGTTATAATGTATGACAATTGTCATCGTAATAACATCAAAAGTAGTGGTAAATATTAATATTTACATTGTATTTTGGACCTAAATTTCTTAATAAATTTAGAAAAATGAATTGAGCTTAATATATTTCGAACAATTTGCATTCTAATAGGACATTTTCATGCAAAAATAATTGCTACAGAGATTCTAAAACTAAAAGTAAATTTATGGAAGTATAACAAAAGTGTATAAAAATAATAGTTGTAAATGTATTATTATTTATTAAGTAATAATAATAAGTAATAATACATTAAGCTTAATTTATTTTAAACAATTTGCATTCTAATAGGACATTCTTATGCAAAAATAATTGCTACAGAGATTCTAAAACTAAAAGTAAATTTATGGAAGTATAATAAAGAGTATCAAAATAATAGACACACTATTATTTTTATACTCTACTTCCATAAATTTACTTTTAGTTTTAGAACCTCTGTAGCAATTATTTTTGCATAAGAATGTCCTATTAGAATGCAAATTGTTCAAAATAAATTAAGCTTAATGTATTATTACTTAATAAATAATAATACATTTACAACTATTATTTTTATACTCTTTTGTTATACTTCCATAAATTTACTTTTAGTTTTAGAATCTCTGTAGCAATTATTTTTGCATAAAAATTTCCTATTAGAATGCAAATTGTTCGAAATAAATTAAGCTTAATTTATTATTAAGAAATTAAGATCCAAAATACAATATTTTGGAGGGGAATAGTACGTCCTTTAGAGGTCCAAAATATCTAAATCGCGTACCCTCCACATCGAAATTTTCGCTCTTATAGACGTCCTATAGAGCGCCGCTTAGATATCTTAGACGTCTTATGGATCTCAAAGAGAGCACACCTCGGAGCTCCTATAGAGCTCCATTCCACGTGATGTAGATATTTTTCGACGTCTTATAGAGGTACGCGTTTTTATGAGGTGAGGTATTATAGACGTCTAATAGAGATCGGTGTGTTGTGTGGGAAGCGATCCCCACCAGACCTCTTTTTTTCGGGTAAAGGGCAAAGAACTATATCTTTTGCTTTTTTGAAGTTATAAATTTGATTTCAATTTTAGAAAATTTCCGCATTTTTTATTAGTAGGCCATTTTCTAAATATCTTCATTTTTATGAGACTGAAAGTACTGAAAAAAAACAGGTAGTCTCGTCTAACGAAACTACCGCGGGTTATTAACGTAGGATTACTTATCTTTGCTTACCTCTTTTTTTTTTACCTATTTTGGTACTTTTCTGTTTAACTGTTTACTGCTTGCTGAAGCGATACAGACTGGGTTCGGCGCGCTGTCAAAATTATAACTCGCAAAGACTGACGTCTGAAATTTTGCTTCACCGTGGACCGTTATGGAGGAACGTAATCCTGCGTTAAAATGGACATTGATAGTTTTGATGCTACATCACCCATATAATCTCGACATCATTGTTTGGCCCAGAAGATAAGGTTATTTTTCTACGTAGTTCCATTTTTTTTCTGCATTTATACTTATGTGATAGATTTATTTGGCTATAGAATTTAATAACTGACAAATCTGTACCCCAGAAATTACAAATATTTTACATTATATAAAAGGTTTCTGAATTCAAAAAACTTTAATTTTTTTGCTTTCGTCATATTCTGATAATCATATCAAATCATTATGTTAAATATTCTGATTTCAGAATTTAATATCTATATGGCTATTTACCTGCTCTCCTCTTTCCTCTCAGAATTTTTTTTTTGAAACAGAGAAATATTATTGTTATTATCAACATAATCCCCCAGGGATTGAATATCCTAATTTCTGAAAAGAATAAACTCTTGAAAACGGATTTAGTAGTAATAACTAAGTTCTGTAAGATAAAACTTTAAACTTTGGTCTCTAGAGAAAAAGGCCTTATTTTTAATATATTCTTTTAAGCACTTGTTTAATCTTTCAATAATTTACATAACTATTTTTATAACTTTCTGTAGCATACTTTCTTTACCAAAAAATACTGTCACTTAGAATTATTAGTATAATAACAAATTTTTAATGAAGAATATAGTCATTATTCGTAATTATATTTATAATTTTATAATTTCAATTGGTTTTAAAATTTTTATATATTTACTCGTACGTTTCTTGATAATTTTATGTTTATGAATTTATTAGTTTTTGAATTTTTGTTATTTATTTTTATTTAATTATTCATCTAATTTTAAAATTATTTAATAAGCTAAATTAATGTATACTTACCAGTATCAAATGAAACTAATCTTCGAAACATGACATCAAGATGGTTTTTTTAATGCATCAGCTAAAATAATAAAATTTCTACCATGTGCCGTATTTCAAAGCGATTTTTGTCAGTTTAAAACTCGACAACTTCACACAATTAGAGCACATTCTACAGAGTGATTGCTCGCTGGCAAATTCAACATTTTAATCATACTCATTTTCCTCAAGGTATTCCGAATCCTTTTAAATTGATTGCTTGAAGGGCTTGCCGCATATCTAATAGCGTTTGGACCCGAAAAGTTCGTTATGATCCTATTTTGATTACATAGTTCACTGAACTACCATAGCTTCCGGAAATGCTGAAATTACTTTTCTCCCACGCTTTATTGATCCTTTTTCGCTACCAGGCCTCTGGATTCCAAGCGCAAAACGATTGGGAGTAAATGAGCGACATTTTTATATTTTTTACTGAAAAAATTGCCTAAAGCTGATGTGTACCAGCTATATTTGATTCGCTCACATTTATGTTAACCTACGGTGAAAACTTGTCTACTGTTTACAGCTACATAAATGCTGATAATAAAAAAATTAGTATTTTCAGATAGATTGAACTATTCTGCATCTTTCTATAGGATTCGTTTTATAAATTTCGCCCACCAAAGGGATTTATGAGTTTTTAAAACACATTATACAAGATATTTTTCCACGAATGATTTAAATTTTAAAATATTTACATTAAAAAAAAACGAAAAATGTCCCAAGGTGTAAACTTTTCTGTCTCTATTACGGAGTACAATCCCCCCCAAAAAGTAAATCCAAGTCGGCAATCATTGGACATATTTTCTCCATAGGTTAACGTCGAGGCGAGCGAATCCAATAGGGTTAGTACACAGCAGCTTCGAAAGATATCAAACCAGAAATTATGGTTGACTCATCCGTCTTACTTCTGGTATTCTGGGAAATCTTCTGGTAGCCCCTTCACAAGTAAATGGGACAAGGCAGTCCAGGTCACCATCGGCAGGCTTATGAGTGGACATATCAGAGCCTTATTTTTATCAATGGGCAGAAAACTTTTCGAAGTTGCACCAAATGTGCTTCAGCACCAGCGTCCCCTGCCCACCTATTGAACTACGTGGGGCTGCTGCCTGAGGAACTATTTCCTACGTCTCTTCTCGTGTATGACTTTTTGAGAATCCATGACCACTTGGACTTGGTCTAGCCTTCGGCCAGACCTTGAGGAATAACCCACAACAACAACAACACAGCAGCCTTAAAAAAGGAGTTAACACGTACGAAACTTTCACACGTACGAAACGTTCATTTCACTAGTGTTTAGACCTAATTACGAGTCGCATTTCAGTTTATAGCGATTTAGAAAAGTTCACTGCAGATAAACAACTGAAATTTAGATCCTGAAGCCTAGGGTGAATGTTGCTTTATTTAATGGGTATATAAAATTTAGATATTTACCATGTAGCTTAAAATATTGATACAAAATGAATAAAATATCTTTCTTTAACAATACAGAGATACTTAATATCTTAGGGAATTTTGTTACAAAGTGTTTTCGATTTTTCTCTCTTCCAGGAATACAGAATTAATACCTTAAAAGGACATTGCATTTTTCAAGCTTTGTTAAATTCGGGAATTTAATATTTTCAGTTTTTGAAGCGAAGAAATGGGAAAAAATTGAAAACTTTTTTTTTTAACATCCTTTTTTTTGTAGAAATGTATAATACCTTCTGTAATAATACCTCGGTTGGTAGGTCAGGCAAAAAATATATATTTAGTCAAGCATAGCGTTAAAAGAATTTATACTTTCATACGAAATATCATTTATTTAAACATGAAAACTTTAATATTGCAAGTTAATCTTCTTCTTTGATTATTTTATGCAAAAAATAGAAATTGCAATGTTTTAAAATATTAAAAAAATAATTAATTCACTGAGATTAAAAAAAAAGACTTCTAACAATTGTCCTACACCACTATTTTAGCTACGGTTACCTGATTTTTTTTTAGGTTTCAAAGAATATAATTCTAATAGTCATCATAGGTGTTAATAAACTCTGGTTTTCCTAAAGTTAATAACATAAATTAATACCCACTGATCAGAAAACTTAAATGAAAAATGCTGTAAAGTTTCAGAAGATTTTTTTTAAGTGTTTCTTTTCTAAATATATTTTGTTCGTTTTACGAATGCATATGCAACTGAACGATGAAAGCCGTAGGTAAATTATTCATAAGATTAAACACCAAAATTAACTTTTCGTTTTCCTAGTTGCACGGTATCAATGCTTTGTTTTTAACTAATTACTACGCACACAGAGAAATATACTACACTTTGAAAACAGGGTGATAAGACATCTCGAAAAGCATTCGTTTCTATTTTGGAGAAAAAATAAATTTCTATCATATTTCTCTTTTCGACAGAATGCATTGTTACTCAAACACAAACCACTGACATTTTGGCTCAATCGGTCATCCAAGGCTCAATCAGGGCGAGAGTGAAATATCGGAGGGCCCAGAACCATGATCGAAAATCCTTCCGTTTCCTTCCTCTTTGATGACCCCATCTCGAATATAACACTAACATTTATTATTTCTCTTATAAAAGAAAATGCGGTACAGCTTGGGCAGAAACCCAACTTCTCAAGCATATTGGGCAGATTTTTATACCGGAAATGTTGAAATGTCTCCAAGACCTGGAAACCCACTGCTTTATTTCGTATTGTTCCATCACAAAAGATTTAAACACCACTGAAACTCAAATTTATTATTTTACGAAAAGATCGCAGTGGTTATTTTTTATTCAAATTAATAGGTCTCAAAAACCAACCAGTGACCTACCGTTCTATGCAATTGATGAAGATGACAAAGAAGTGAAATTATTTTTGTGCATAAATCGAGAAAGATACACTATGGGACTTGGGGAGAAAGGAAAAATGGTAAAAAAGAGAAAATTATTAAAGAATTGGTAAAGTCGGAGAAATTCGAAAAAAAATTAAAGGAAAGAGAAAAAGAAATTTATCTTGTTGAACGGTAAAAGACTGTTTCCGTTTGCGACCATTATCTGCGGCAAAATTATCAAGACCTAAAATAATAGTATGATAATGAAATCCTCAGTTTAAATTCCTTTATATGGAATTGTTACTTACTTT
>OU015495.1:184730082-184780082 GCA_907164885.2 Dolomedes plantarius | reverse complement strand
CACATGGCGACCTCGTAGCGCGGCAGCACGAGTTTGGTTATCCGGGTGGAACCAGAAATGTTCTATTGGATTTATTTAAAGTCACTAGAATGTTCCTCGAACCACTCCCTGACGATTCGACCCTTATGAAATGGTGCATTATCCTGTTGGTAAACGCCATCATTCGCCAGAAACACTGTTGCCATGAATGGGTACACCTTGTCTGCAACAATATTCACGTAGCGCACAAATGTCAGGGAATGTTCTATGGAGATTATGAGCCCTAATGTGCTCCATGAAAACATCGGCCACACCATAATACCGCCGCCACCAGCTTTTCTCCGTCCAACTGTGCATCCGGGAGTCAGGATTTCCGTTGAAAATCGGCGCATTCGCACGCGCCCGTCGATGTGATGGACCAGGAAACGTGATTCGTCAGACCATGCAACTTTCTTCTATTCTTCTATGGTGCATTGCAGGCGCTGCTGGCGATGATGTGAAGTCAAAGCAGGGACGTGCTTCGGTCGCCGGCAGCACTCTCTGGGTCACCACTGTTGTAGCTGCTGGTAATTTCGGCCGTTGTAGCACTTCTCTCACGGCGTAACTGTCTCCGCTCTTTTCTTGAATCAATACGCCGCGGGCGACACACCGCTGACCGGAGACTTTTAGTTTCGACATCCATACACCACTTTGGATACGTGCTCACAACGACTGCACGTGAACAGCCCACCAAACGCGCCGTTTCTGATATCGACGTTCCCAGGCGCAGAGTAATAAGGATTTGACCTTTATCGAAATCTGATAAATCAGCAGCTTTTCCCATTATGTCGCTAATCACTTCATGTTTGGAAAGACAATGCATGGACCCTTTATATACTCCAACTTCAGCCGCTCACGCGCCGTGGTTTTGTTTCTGGGCGAGCTCATTGTTACAGAAGGAGGGTGGCCATAATGTAATTGTTGGGAAGCGGTAATGCAAATTTCGGAAGAAACGTGGAGCTCCGCCTTCCAACCGTCACGACTGACGTGCCGAACTGACTTTGTTAAAAGAGAGAAACGGAGCTCCATGAGTGCTCAGTTCATTTGTTCATTTGATCATTCGTCGGTTCGTTGTTATTGTTTTTCTTTAACAGTTTTGTAAGAAGTGGCTGAACAGACACTATGTTAAGTATTAATTTCTGTGAAAAGCTTTCATGCCATTTAGTTTTCATGCAGTTCGAGTGAATAAATCTCATTTTATCAAGAACGTTGTCGTTCTTCGAACATTCCACTGTACTCTGTTGAATACGTGGAGGAATTCGCAGACGAAATTGACTACAATAATGGATCTTCGGTGTATATATATATATATATATATATTAATATATATATTAATATAATAGCTGAAAACCCTCACTTCACTACGGAGTATATTCAAATTAAATACAACGGTCAATGTATGCAATTAATGCCAAAAAAATAAATATATATATTTATAATAAATGCGACGATCAATGTATACAATTGATGTAAATATATATATATATATATATATATATATATATATATATATATATATATATATATATATATATATATATATTTATAAAAGAATCGTAAGGGATATTTATTTTTTTGGATAATATCTAATCGTCTGCTGCATTAGAAAGAAAAATTTTTTTTTTGTCTATTTAGTTGTTATGCACGTGACGATAAATTTATTTATTGTACCACAAAAAGAAATCACGTGATCAGCATTTAATAAGTTAAATTCTAAAAATTAATCTTTTAAAATTCACCAAAAATCAGAAAATCGAGGTAAATATTCGAAAAAGATATCCTTTTAAAGGAATTTTTATGATCTTTGTCATGATATAAATTTTATAGCCCTCAAATTATTATTTTAAATGCAAACTTAAAAAAAGTTACAAAAACAGCTTAAAAATTTAATTTTTTAAAAATCTAAGAAGAAGTTTTCAAAAATCTTTCTTAGTGCACCCCTACACCATAAGAAGAATCTCCATGCAAAATTTCAGCCCTTTAAGTCCAGCGGTTTGGTGTGTGCGTTGTATGTCAGTGAGTCAGTTACGGAACTGTTTTATATATATAGATATATGTGTGTGTGGTTGTGTGTGTGTGTGTGTGTGTGTGTTCGTTCGTGTTCACCTCGGTAACTCCAGACACGGATACGTCCATCATGATGATGCACGCCGAACCGGGACTCATCTGAAAAGCCGACGTGGTGCCACTTCTGTATCCAGTATTGTTGTTGGGCGCACCACTGTCACCGCGCGTCTCTATTTATCAGTGTCAAGGGTAGCCGCATTAATGGTCGCCGGGCAGAGACTCCTTGCTGTTACAGACGACATCGCACTGTCCGTGCGGATATTTTTCGTGCTGCAAACAAGCCCATTTCCTGACTCAAGGTCCGTGATGTGGCTGTACGATCCTGAAAGCCGACTTGACAACATGTCTGTGTTCTCGGGCGTTAGTGGCGGGAGGCGTTAGGGGCGTTAGGGGCGTTAGTGAGATCCTGCATGGCGTTCACTATGACCCTCCTGAACACATCGATTCCATATTCGCATGACAGTCGTTGAAATCCGACCAATATGAGTAGTAATATCGCAGAACGATAAACCGCATTCTCGACAGGCCACGATCCTGCTGCTGTTTAATTCAGACACGTGCTGGTAGCCGTTTCTCCTACTTATACGAGGCATAACACGATCTTCTCACAAACAACAAACAATCAAATGCGATTTCTGAATAAGAAAACCCGCTACGTAAATTTAATTTTATACAGATTTTGAGATGCCGTTTATCCCTCCTACGTCGTTCGTTTGAGCTTAAAATGCTAATCATTTGCATATCCCAGCATCTTCTTCCTTTCTTGTGAATTTGACGTTTGTATCATCCCTCCTTCATGGTGTTGCAATTCAAATGGCCAGCAGTGTAGCAATGAATTATTTATTTTCGACGGGCAAAGCATTCTGTATAAGTACGAGTATGAAATATTCATGATGTTTTAAAATTTACTTTTCGAGAATAAATACTTTTTCATAAACGTCATTTTAGAAGCATCTTACAGAAGAAAATAAAATTATAAAATTTAGTTAGATAAAATGTCAAATATGTTGCTTCCATTCTTCTCTGCAAGTTATTGTAACTTTAAACCGAGAAATATAATTTTTATAAAAGCTGTGCTCCGATTATCACGTCTGACATATTAATTAAAATATATCACAGATGATTTTATCTGAAAATCTATGTACATAAATCTTTTATAGAGCAAATAACTTAGCATCATAATTCAAGAAAATAAACCGTTAAAATAGATAAAAATCTGTGGCTTTTATTAGCATTTCTGATAAAGACTAGTTTCAGATTGAGTTCAGAATATTTTTATGTTTCTCCGTGTATTTGTGCGTAATTAATTAGGTGATATATGTTCAAAACCATGTTTTTTAAATATAATATGTCCATCTGGGAAAAAATCTAAATGTGAGGATATGTATAAATACAGTTGTGGATATAGATTCATGAAAACACGATTTTTTAACAAAAACTTCTTTAATTTTCTTTAAAAAGGAATGAAATTTTATACATTACACATGCTATGTATAACAAATGATTTACAAAAATAAAATTTCATATATAATATAAAAAAAAAACTTAAGGTCAAAAACTGAATTTTCGTAACATAATAACATGGAAATTGATTTATGAAATATCATATTTAATTGAAATTAATAATAAGTAAAACCACCTTTCTTCATCAAAGTTTCGTTTATTCTAGATAGCATTGATAAAACAAGATTTTGAACTTGCTTCTGACCAATTAGTTACCAGTTTTGACAGATTGAAACTTTCAATTCTACAAGTGATGTGTACTGCATTCCATCTGCATAAACCATTCGAACAAGCTGTCCCCAGAGGTTTTCGATTGGGTTCAAATCAGGACTGTTTGATTGATGATCTAAAAGAACATTATTATGTTCGTCAAATCAATCTTTGACTGCATTTGAAGTAGGAATACTTGAATTGTTTTGCATGAAGATGTAACCTAAACTATAATTTTGCCATGCAAATGGAAAAAGAAAAAATGTCTAAAACTTAGCTGTAATCAAATAAATTCTGGTGACAATTTAAAAATACAATTTCACTTCTGCCATCATAAGCAAACGCTGCCCAAATCATCAAACTTCCACCATTAAAATTGCTGTTGAATGTAGATTTTCTTTCATTTCGGCGATCCCGCCAATAATACTTCAAACCATCGGGGTCATCCAAATTAAAATTCTTTCCATCTGAGAAAACGACCTTCTTCCAGTTGTTGCCCATTGCCATGTACTTCTCGCTATACTGGAAACGAATCATCTTGTGGCGAAGTTATTTTGTACCAGACTTCATTTTCGACCATCTCAAGAATGCAAAGTTGCCCAAGTCTTCTAGAAGTAACAGGAAGAGATAGATCTGCACAAATATGCTTTGAACTGTGGCCGGTTTTTGATGCCATTTGCAGAATACCCATTTTATCCATCTTAGTTAAACGTAGATTACCTTTTTCGTAAAAAATTTTTGCAATAATTTGCTGGATCGTTATTATAGTTATGTATATCACACCAACTGCTCGCGATCCAACAGCAAGTGAACATCTGCAAGTTCCAGAAAAATGCTGCGGTTATTTGCCTGAATGTATTTTTCTGGAACTTGGAGATGTTCACTTGCTGTTGGATGGGCTATTCTGAGAAAAGGGGCTTATCTTAACAGATGTGAGGACCCGAATTATAGAAATAGACGAGATTCAACTTATATATATATATGTGCGTGTGTGTGTGTGCGTGTGTTTGTTTGTTTGTTTAAATTTGTTTTGTGTGTAATTATTAATCTGTTTATTTTAAAATTGAAAATTTGCTTATTCCTAATTAATATGCATTAAAATTATTAAAAAAGAGCTAAATTGCATAAAACATCATAGCTAAATAATAATCCGTTTATAAAGGATATTACTGAGAAAATGTACCGAAGGAAAATATTTTTACATTTATTTGAGTCTAGGGAAATTGTCAGCCTTAATTGTGTCCTATGAATGTAAATTAAATGTGATTTAACGATGAACAGTATTTAAATAGTATATTCACAAATTAAATATTATTATTTAAATTAATTTAAATAGTAGCATTTCACAATATGACCTAAATGTAATAAAATCCATAATTTATCTCAATATCGGTTATTTCCAGTGGTCTGAGCTTTAAAATTTTTGGTAACTTTCATTTAAACATTTTCGATTTTCAAACAGTGCGCTATGAACCAAAAGCTATTATTTGTCCGGGGCTTTTTATAGACGTTCCCTGCCGAAAAAAATAGGAAAAAAAAACATTTTAACAAATTGGGTGAGATAACGGTTTTTCTGAGTAGTTGTTAATTCATTCATGGCAATACGGCTCATAGAAAATATGTATAGACAGTTTATGTTGTTTGGCAACGTTCCACCACTCGTTTAATGGATGTTAAAATAAGAGAATGGTTATTCATAGCTATTTTGTGTTCATAAAATAATCAATTAGAGTATTATTATTTTTTTTCGCGTAAAACAGAAATAGACATACGATTAATACGAAAATCTGCAGAATACATTTGCATAAATCAAACCAACATTTTATTATTAGTCTGAAGATGTTATAAAAATAGAACATTGGCGGTTTTTTCATGGTACTATAAATGGTTCATCAATAATTATCTGGAAATGCTATCTATAGTTCTTTTTATGGAGCAGTCTATTTTTTCCGACTGTAAGGTGATACGGATAAAATAAACCAAATGAAAAATGAATTCGAATTTTTAGCGCAACAATTACCTAGATATGCTATTGTCGAACCCTCTTCACTCCTACGGGTTCGCTTTGGTTCGTTTCATGTCAAGACGTTTGCAATGGTACACAAGTAAATTTTCACGTGACAAAGTTCAGTACCACACCAGTGAATATTCAAAGTTATATTTTCTTTCGCAAGCACAAACACAACTATCTCTAAACTTATTTTACAGTATTATACAAATATCTAACTAGGTCAATCATCTAGATTTTAAATGCTATCTAACAAGGCCTAGTGCGTCTTCAGGGTCTCAATACACCCACGCACTTCACTCTGATCTGCCCCGCTCCCTCGAGCAAACAACCGCAGACTCAAAAAAACCACACGCCTTCTCTCGCGTGGGCACAAGCAGTATCTCCGACGTCCCCCTGACTTCTGCCCGGAACCTCGTCTCCGAACACCACACGAATCCCTTATCAAGCCGGAGTCATTGCCCTACCCCCCTGCTTTCTTGAGAGGAAAGTACAGGGACAAAACACAAGGGGTTGACGTGGCAGACACGACAGCTATATACACCAATGACCCGTGGTAGAGTCAGTCAGATATCATCTTTACACCAAACTGAACCATTTATTTGAGTAATGTATTTTACAACCTCTATCATATTATCACTGTAAAGTCTTTTGCATAAAAATTTAGCATTTATTAATATAAGTCTCTCCATTTCATCTTTTGAAGAAATCTGAGTCTTCGGACAAATAATACCAGAAGGTAGTAATTCCATGACCTAATAAAAATTTGGGAACATATAGTGCAACTTGATAGTTCTATCTACACTAGGCCCACACAACTCGAAATTTGATGAGAGCTATTTTACTTTATGGAAACCTGTAGTGGACCATATGTAAATAGGATAGATGGGAAAGCGAAAAATAATTTTTCTAGCAAAAAATAAATTGCTGATTCTTTTAAAACATAAATAATAATATTCATTGTTTATGTATCCTTTCGTAATATTTAAAATCTAAAGAAATATTTCACATTTTCTAGATCTATTATGTTATGCGTCTTCACAAAAGGCTTCGAGCAACAGAGGCCTATGTTGTGAAGGCCTGATCTACAACATTGCTCTTAGGTCAGGTCAAACAAGTATTCTTACTACTAAAGTAAATAATTTTTTAAACGAAATTTGATTTTCAGTATAATATTAGTTATCAATAGTAACTAAGGATGTACGGCTTCTTTCTCTTAACATATCTGACTTTCTAATCAACATTTAAGGGTGTCCGGGACACAAAATTCTTCAAATTTTCGAAAAAAATGCATCAAAAAATTTTCTGTTCTTTTCAGTTTAGAATGATGATTAAATCAATTTTCTATCATAATTAGAACAATATATATCATCTTTTTTTCCAAACATTCTAATAGCAGCCAATTTTTGTTTAAACCTTTAAATGCGTTTCTCTTCATGATGGGTTTTGTCACCATTTCTCGTCTTTAAACTGTTATAAGTGAAGAACCGTTAAAGATAAATAGTTTAAACTTGGAACATATCTTTTTCAATTATTTTACTTTAACTCGGCAAATTTGAAAAAAATATTTACTTTTCAAAATATGAATTCTTAAAAATAAGTTAATATTGAAAATTAAAAAAAAATTAGTCTAAATATTTAAAAAAATGTTTAATTAATATTTTTAAGGATGCAGAATCAAAATTAAAACTTATATATTTATGTTTAATTAAAGGAAACAATTTTGAAATTCGACAAATATTATTTCTAGTTATAATAAATTTAAATTACCCCACTTGTTTAAAAATTTTAAATTTTATTATTTGTTTAAATTTTATGAGAAGTTTTATGATGTGACTTTGTTTATAAAATTATATGGGTAACCACCACAGACAGATTAAAAATTTTAACCTAATAAATATTTTTTTTAAATTTGTCCCTGACATCTTAAATTCTGACCGCTATGGCCCACAGTAAACTCAATGATCCTGAGACTTTTTTAGAGCTTGAGTCTCAGCAGTGGATTTTTATTTAGTCTAGAGCCGATTTTTAATTAGCCTAGAGCAGTGGTCCCCAACCCCCGGGCTGCGGACTAGTACCGGTCCGAGGATCAAATGGTACTGGACCGCCCAAGGAACATTAAATAATTTCCTTTTATTTACTGTGGTGTATTTCTCTCGGGTTTGTGCTAATTTATACCTTTGTAACAGAAGAAATCTTGTACCTATTTTAAATTAGTTTATTGTTTATTAAACATTTAAAAATTATGAATTAAAATTGCAGTCATAGCTCCCCCTCAGCAGGCCGCGGTAAAATTATCAAACGTTGACCGGTTCGCGTAGACTAAAAGGTTGGGGAGCACTGGACTAGAGCACCTTGTTTTACGCTTGTGCATTTATATTTGCATAAAATCTTTCCTTCTTTTTCCTTTATCTTGTTCGATTCAGACTTTGAGATTGTTTACTAAATGTTGCGACAGGAAAAAGAACTTTAAAAACACTTTGTAAATAAATAAAATAAAAGTCAAAATGAAAAATTATCCCTTTTTTACAATTTCGATACACAACCGGTGTCTTCTGGAATAGCTACCACAACTGGATCGTTGAAATACCGTGTCTTAAATAAACATTATATCCATAACCACAATGTAATTTATGTTTCTGGAGAAAGGAAAAATTCGTATGGGAAAATATTCTCCTTGGTTGCTTAACCTTTTCCTTACGGGGTGGGATAGCATGTATCCCAAGAATACGGATTCAAGAATAAATATATATATATATATATATATATATATATATATATATATATATATATATATATTAGGGTGGTTCGAAAAAAACTTTTTTTTAAATTTCAGATCGCTAGAGTGCACAAAAGTTGCCATTGGTATAGACGTTAAAAAAGCACTAATTATTATTTTTTTATTAATTTGTCTTCCGGTCGCGCAATGACATCGAAGTTAGCAAAAAATTGTAAAAAACCTTAATTTTTCATAATTTTTTTAAGAACGCCAGATGGTTTTAATTGCGTTCCTATACCATGAATTAACTACTAAAAGTTTGTAAAATCAATATATATGCACTTATTATACATTTGTTTCATATCTTCCGAACGCGCAGCATAGTACAAAATGAGTAAAATTAGTAGTTTTTGCAAAATTTCAAAGTTTGACTGTTTAGTACATTTTAATCATACGACATTTAGAGATGCTATAGTTTAATTCTATTTCAATAATACATTTAAATTCCAAGAATATAAGATAAACTTTGATATTCAAGTGGAATTCGGTAACGCAGCTTCGTCAAAAACAGCAGAGTAGACTACTACCGAGATTCGAGGCGTACGTGAATCAGATGCTTCTTATGTTGTAGACAAGAGTAAAGTCCGAAGAGAAAAAAACTTGTGTGATAGCTAGTTTGCAAAGTGATATAAGTTTAGAAATTTATGGTCTTTACTTTGATGGACGAAAAGACAATAAATTGTCAATTGAAAAATCTGGCAGAAAACACTTTCGCAAAACCTATAAGGAGGAGCATTACTCTTTAATTCAGGAGCCAGGCTCCACTTACATAGGACAAGCTTGTCCTTCTTCAAGCTCAGCAACCGACATAGCCAAAAGCATCACGTCTTATTTATCAGAAAATGGCTTTTTACTTGACAAATTGGAAGTTGTTGGATGTGACGGTACTGTTATTAATACGGGCTTAAGAAATGGTGTAATTCGACAAATAGAGATACATGTGGGAAGACCTCTACAATGGAGTATTTGTCTTCTCCATTACAACGAACTGCCATTCCGCCACCTTTCCCAACACTTAGATGGAAATACAACAGGCCCAATAGGATATTCCGGACCGATTGGAAAGGCCCTACCTGATTGTGAAAGACTACCAGTTGTTGATTTTAATCCTATTGATTGTGAGATTCCAAAAGTTGACAAGCGTATTCTTAGCAAGGACCAATTGTACTTGCTTGAGGTATCAGAAGTCATCAAGTCAAGACATTGTTCAGAAGACTTTGTAGTACGTGATCCTGTCCCAATAACACATTCAAGATGGCTTACTACTGCAAACCGAGTTTTGCGCCTCTACATCAGTGTGTCAAGCCCTTCTGAAAATCTGAGAGAGATTGTCACATTCATTCTCAAATGTTATATGCCTATGTGGTTTGGAATAAAAATAAACCACAAATTCACAGATGGGCCTAGACATGTTTACAAAACTATTGAATCTACAAGGTACTTACCAGAAGAGCTGCTTCAAGTTGTTGATCCCGTTTGACAACGGAATGCTTACTTTGCCCATCCCGAAAATTTACTTTTGGCTGTGGTAACTGATGAAAGAAACCATATCCGAGAGCTGGGCTTTAGGCGTATCATGAAGGCAAAGGAAGCAATATCTGAAAGTGACTCTATCAGAATCTTTAAACCACCAAACCTAAACTTTGAAGCTAAAGACTATAACGAAATTATCAAATGGAACACCAGTACACTGACTCCTCCTCCACTGTTAAGAACATTGACTAATGAAGAGATAAAACAGTATGTGAGCAATGACTTCAAGCCTGTTATGAGTATAGATGCTTTCCCATACCATACACAGGAGGCTGAAAGATGCGTTAAGCTAGTGACCGAAGCTTCAAGTAAAGTGTGTGGACACAGTTCCAGAGACGCTATATTACAACCACATTACTGTCACACTCAACGATGCCAACTTTTTCACACAAATCCAATTTCGATATTTATCGATAGATAAAAACTAGAAAGGAAACATAAAGAGAGAGAAAGCGAAACAAATGTGTACATATTGTAAATAACACACCCTACATTGGATGGTTGGTTGGGTAGGGTGTGGGTGGAACTCGAAGTGCAGCCACCTCCCCGTGGTGAGTTCTGGGTCGTTTTGTAAACAAAATGAGAATTGAATATTGAAACAAAAAAATTACCAAATATTTACTATTAGAAAATTTCTAAATTATCTGAAAGAAAACATTGTCAAACAACAAAAATGTCAAACAAAGATAATGGCTGCTACCGGCTGCGAGCGCATCGCTGGCATTCGTCACGTACGCCTCGCCTCTCTGTCCAGGTGAAGAGATAAAACAGTAACTCTGCTGTTTTTGACGAAGCTGCGCGACCGAATTCCACTTGAATATCAAAGTTTATCTTATATGCTTGGATTTTAAATATATTATTGTAATAGAATTAAACTATAGCATCTCTAAAAGTCGTATGATTAAAATGTACTAAACAGTCAAACTTTGAAATTTTGCAAAAACTACTAATTTTACTAATTTTGTACTATGCTGCGCGACCGGAAGATATGAAACAAATGTATAATAAGTGCATATATATATTGATTTTACAAACTTTTAGTAGTTAATTCATGGTATAGGAACGCAATTAAAACCATATGGCGTGCTTAAAAAAATTATGAAAAATTAAGGTTGTTCACAATTTTTTGCTAACTTCGATGTCATTGCGCGACCGGAAGACAAATTAATAAAAAAATAATAATTAGTGATTTTTTAACGTCTATCCCAATTGCAACTTTTGTGCACTCTAGCGATCTGAAATTTAAAAAAAAGTTTTTTTCGAACCACCCTAATATATATATATATATATGTATGTATGTATGTATGTATGTAAGTATGTATGTAAGTATATATATATATATATATATATATATATAACCCCCTTAATGGCCGTTCTAAAGAGGGAATACGAAAAATGGGCCCCGTAAGCTAATGGTTAAATCACCAGATTTTTTTCTTCAAAACTGCTGTGAAAACAACTGACTACATCTCGCGCCATACAAAATGAATAGTTTCTGATACATAAACATAAAAGATTTCCAATTTCCTAACAAGTTTGTATATATCAATCATTTTTATTTAGTTAATAACTTCACTATTTATAAAAAATATGCTACTATGAATTACCTTAGTAATCAATGAACGTTGCATTAAGTATTCTTCTTTTTAAAATGCGTTTATTTAATTTATTAAGTTCTCATCTTTTAGAGAGAATATTAGCGTGGATTTTAAATTGAGATTAATGCTCTCTTTTTTTCTAATACTGATATAGCGATCTGTCAAGCCATAAAATAATTATTAAACCCCAAAAAATAAATATTTGATTAATGTCAAGCAATGAAAATACTGATTCAGATTTGGAAATCTCTAGAGATTTGGTGATTTATTGCACACTTACTCTACATAAGGGTTCATATGTTCCCTTTCTTGTTACCTCACTATGTCAAGATTGATGCATGTTTGTTCCGTGTTAGGGCAAAAACATATATCATACAATATTTGATAAATAAGGGTAGAGATAATTTATACGCGCCTGGGGCACATGGGGGTATTTTGGCACATGGGGGTTGCGTGTTAATATGTTGATATTGATGCTTTACGTCTCTGAGATAAAGGTCACGAGGGTCACGTTTTATCTTGTGCAAGCTTATTGCATAAGGAAAGGGGATGGTAAAAATGATTAATTTACACACTGATATATTCGTTGCATGGGCATTTGTAGCCTTATTTATTTCTTGGCACAGTATTTAATAAATGGAACTATGAGAGTAAATAATCATAAATAGCACTGTACAATCCAATCTATATAATTTGAAATTTTGATACTAAGTGAAATGTGTTAGAGCTCACACAAAGATGACAACTTATAAAAGAAATATAAAGGAATGTTTAATTGTTTTTAGAAATTTAAAATCGTAAGTTATGTTAAATAAAAATTAGGATAAAAAATATTAAAAAATATTTTAATTTTATGAACTTCGAGTACATAGTGAATTACTGGGTTTCTGTTAACGACTGAGAATAAATGCGTTAAGGATTCTAAGCCATAAATAAACTTGTAATTTTAGTCAGTTGAGAAAAATTGTGAAATTATCAGTCATTTCGCCAGTACTTTGGGAATACTCTAAAAGTATAAAGTCATTAGCGCTTTCAGAAAGTTATTAAGAAATGCTTTAGACGAATCAATCAACAATTTTCTAAACATCAGTTAATCCTTTTAGGGACAACAACGTCTACCGTGTGCACGGTTCAGATTTTATTCCCCGATTTTTTTAACCTAAAGAATCTTGAAAAATGTTCCAATTAAAGGTTGCAAAATGTTTTTACTTCTTTAAACTGATAACAGATGGCAGTATTAACCATTTGTCTGCTCGTTTAACTGGAATTCATTGAATGGAAGGGAAAAAAAGACTCGATGTAGGTGTTTGCACTGTGCAAACAGCGCCCCCCAAAAGGTTAAAGACGATTTTTTGGTGTGGAAAGCACGTTCATTTGGTGTGGAAAGCATTTTTATTTCGTTAGAACAAAATGTTAACTGCCTTATATTTTGCGTTCGTACCGTGTTTCCCCTAAAATAAGACCTAATCTGAAAATAAGCCCCAGAGCCCCAGTTAAAATAGTCAGCCAGACGGACTCCAGACTTATTGCCAATCGAATGACTAATCGGAGTGCAGTCACAACACAAGAAAATAATCACAGAGAATTCCCGGAATAAGAATCTTAAAGCTTTTCTGCAAAGAAAAGGAGTTGGATCGCTGAATGTTCCGAAAATGGGAATCAGAGTACGATAACCTCGGTAAACAGGCGGACGCGGGAAATGCTAAGCGCAAGTGTGGATCAGGTCGGCAACCATTGTTTCCTGAGTTAGAAGACATCATCTGTGAATCAACTGCTGACAGAAGAGTAAGGGCTTTTTCACATAGAATCTGCCAGCGCTAGCGTTATTCGTATTGACATATTTAAACCAATCAAACACCTACACAATTTCGTTGCTAATCGTTTAGAGGTTTGTAATTGGTTAAATATATTTCAATTCGAGTAACGCTGACGCTCCCGGACGCTATGTGAACAGGCCCTAAAGGCTTAGATTGATCGTAGGGCTGAAATTCAAGCATTTACCCTTACAATGGCGATGTTCCCGAAGATGACCTGATTGTACTTGAATAAACGTAAATTTATTACATGGAAAAATAAGACATCCCCTCAAAATAAGCCCTAATGTGTCTTTTGGAGCAAAAATTAACATAAGACCCTGCCTTATTTTCGGGTAAACACGGTAATAATTCGAAACCTCCAGCTTGGTTGGCTTTAGCTGGATATATATATCTGTGGTCTTATGGCAGATGTTGATAAGTCTGAAAAATTCAATTTTGTGTTTTAAGTTGATATGTTACACTTAAAATTGGTTTTTTAATGCGGCAAAAGCTAATATGTGGAATGATGAATAATACAGTGGACGCTTGTTAATTCGAACTCAAAGGTTCTCTTAAAAAAGTTCGAATTATCTGATGTTAAGGGAAAATATATAACTATAAAAGTGTATCACTGAAGAAGAAAAATCTCCTAGTATGTATAACCCCAGAAAATATATTATACTATGTTATCTAAAATTAACATATTAAAAAGCAATATAGACTTGCCTTAATCATAAAATGAAGCAGAAGGAATGCAGTAAAAAGTAAGCTTTAATTAAAAATACGAATTGCACTTTGGGGAAAAACTGAAAAGTGGATGTTTGTTTTTATTTATGATGCCTACATTGTTCAGCCAACTTCTCGATTTGAAGTAAACATTTCAATTCATTTTCAGAGAAAGGTTCCATCTGAATAAATGCTTTCAGAGTTTTAATAGTGTCCACTATGGCTTTGTCCATTATGGCCGCATTAAAAATATCTTTCGGCAAGTAAGTACAGAAAAGCCCTGGCAGTTTCCTACCGAAATTAGTGCATACGTCTTCGATTACATAAGAGCTTTGGCCACATACAGTTTGATAAGAAATATTGTGCATTGACTTAAATCGAGAAAGCTATACATCACTACATTTAAAATCTTCAATACCCATTCGACTTGCCAATTCATCAGCCTTCGTCAGCACTAGGGGTCCATTTCTCGGAAAATTTCGAGATCTAACATCCTGGAACCATAGCAGTAGAGCTTTTTCTGGATCTTCTTGAGACGCATTTCTCATGCGTTTCCTTCCTCTAGCAAATTTTGATTTTTCCCATGAATCTAAAATTGACTCCTTGTTTTTCAAATTAGTTGACAAGGCATTTTTTAAAATTCCATAGTCAGCTGCTAACTTTGTTTTACATTCGCCATTCTCTACTTTCTTTAAAATTTCTACCTTTGTCTCCAAAGTTAGGGTTTTGTACTTTCTACGTGTAGACATCTTGATATTTTCCACGTTCACACCACACAATGAGGAAGAAAAACTAGACCACATTGTCTGCACTATAGGTATAACTGACGCAACTCCCTAGAATCTGTAGTAAAGACTGCTTTTTCTGAAATTCTAAGAAAATCGATACAAATAAAAGAAAATTGCTTTTTTCCGTTTATCACTAATAAGAAGGACAATAGCTAAACACGTTTAGCGGACATGCAATAGTCTAGGAATGTAGGCATGTGCCTCTTTACACAGAAAAGAAATACAGATGATTTGGACACACAAAATAATAAATTCAGTGTGTATTTTTTCAATTAAACGAGGAGAAAGATTTTTTTTCTCGAATTTTTAGTTCGAATTAACCGAAGTGATAAAAAGTTAGTTCGAATTAATGAGATATTTTTAACATTAATCCCAATACAAGTTTTTTGGGGCCTTTGGATTAGTTCGAATTAACCGAGAGTTCGATTTAACCGAGTTCGAATTAACGAGCGTCCACTGCAGTTATTCGTATTGGCAAATACGGTTATGTATAGCACAGTTTTTCTCAATTCTTCCTCAAAGTTTCAGTCCCTAATGGAAAATTTTCATTGAATACCAGCCATATGCTTGAGGATGAATATGAGTATTAACTGAAGAATAATTGAATCGAAAAACTTTATGAAGCGATTTTATATTTTGCAACAAAAGTTACTTTCTTACCTTGCCGAAAATATGAAAAAATGACATATCAACATTTGTCATAACGCCACAGATATATACCTTCAAAATCTTCTGCTATATATTTGATAAAACAAAATTGGTTGGACACTGTGTTAAAAGACCATATTTTATAAAAAAATTTATCGCAATAAATATCAATACAGGAGTTTAAAACATAATTTCAGGATCTCAAATTGGTAAAGAAATGCTTGTGCTTCAAACATTGAGGGTAGGGGGGGGGCAAGGGACCTTCTACGTATTCTGGATAGATATTTGACCTGACGGGAGGGTGGGGCATAGTTTTTTTTTCAAATTTACACACATTTTGCAATAATTTTTTCCATAAAATATATTTTAGCGGAGATTTCTCCATCCAAATCGTTAAGGAAAGAAAATGTGTCTGTCGTGCAATGAATCACGGTCTTTCATTAATTACTACAGCTAGGGGATATGCGTTGTATAGAAAGGGGGACTATTTATTGTTCTCCATTCACCTTTATCGTCATAAAGTTTAATCAAATTAATTTATTCAAACAGAAGGGGAGTATCACTGCCATCAAAGAATATTGTCGTATTTGTGAAGTTGAAAGTACCATCAATAAAAAGAGTGCATCAATCGTAATAGTTTATGTTCTAGTTGTAAAAGGGAAGTAATAGTTAATAGTTTTCTTAATAGTTTTCTTTAACAAAATATGTTTTGATATATACACTGTTATATTTATCAAATGCACTTGGACAAACTGGAATTTTGTTTTAAGAATATTCATCTTTTAAATATAAATTACTTTTTGACATATCTGATGACCCACAAACCCTCATTGATTAATTTTTACATTAGAACCAAAGAAAGGCTTCAAAACGTTTCTTCAGCGTTGTTAAAAATTTATGCATACAATTTCTTATAACTCTAAAGAATAGAAAGAACTTTTCTTCTGCTCAGGACAATTTTGCATCCAAAGAAAATATTTTCAGAAATTTAGCTCAAAATCTAAAATTCCAAAAATAATTTCACGAGAATAGAACGAAGAATGCTCTACAAAATTTCACAGCGATAACTTGCGAGGATTTTTAGACATATCCTTTTGGAATTCACAAATTGTTAATACTTCCATTCCGAGATACATGTACCTCAAGTACAAATGCTCTGCAATGCACGGATATACTCTAAAGAATGAAAATTATGTGTCTGGTAATGAAATCATGGAAGAAATATATAGCTTGAAATATTTTACTCAGAAACCTTTACAGAAGGTTTTTACCCATGAAAAAAAAATGTCCTTTTTTCTAGAATTTCGAGTTCAGAATCCACTTAACACAGATGTCACGATCCTTTCGAACTGATCTCATAAGGATTCCAAAGGAAAAAACTTTTTCCAGCAAAATTCTGCTATATATTTCAAGCTTCCTTTCATTTGTCAGAAATTTTAATAAAAGTTTAAAA
This sequence comes from Dolomedes plantarius, assembly GCA_907164885.2. Classification (NCBI taxonomy): domain Eukaryota; kingdom Metazoa; phylum Arthropoda; class Arachnida; order Araneae; family Dolomedidae; genus Dolomedes; species Dolomedes plantarius. Next base: position 184,762,955 of record OU015495.1, on the reverse strand, counting down.
AGCACAATTTTTAGGTGGGAAGACAAAATAACCCGATACTGTTACATTTTCAGCCAAAAATTCACATTTTTGTCTATTTTTTTATATTTTATTTTTAAAAATAATTTATTAAATCATTACATGAAAAAACTCTTGTATACATTTTTACAGTTTATATTTATTATAGTATACTACAAATATAAAAACTCGTTTACTTAATAATTTAAATTTTCATTGCACATTTGTACATAAGGGAATTTTAAAAATTACTTTTAAACGAATTAATGAAATTACTACCTCCTATTCTCTATTCTTGAGCCTTATCCATGAGCCTTATCCGAGCTGTGGTAGTTTAGTTTAGAATATGAGCCATAGTTTATATCAAAACTGTTCATAATTTTACACGACTTTGAGAGAATGAACTTTTAACCGTCTAAACATAAATGTTAGGCGACAAACAGGCGAAGTGATTAACGCAGTTTCAAGTACCATTACCGTAATGTTATGTTAGCTACGTGATCATCATTTATTTAATACACACTCACTTTATTTTTCCATGATTGCTCACAATCATATTAGGATTCTGCTCCGTCAAACCTTCCTGAATAGGTTAGCAATAGAATTTTACTAGCGCATTTTTCTGAATGGAATGCCTAATAAATTTTTAATAGCCATTCTACAGTTAGATAACTAAAGTAAAACTTCTTCCTAAGAATATTTTTCGATATTTTATGAATATGATGAAAAACTTGTAAGGTATACATAAGATATAATAAGGTATACATAAACTTTTGAGTGAATGAATTAAAGAAGCTGCTTGAGATATGCTAATTTCGGCATACGCGCTTGGTATAAATACCATGCAGCTTGATTAAGTAAGGGGGGGTTGAAGAAGGCTGTTAAAGTTGATAGATAACCGAGAGGGAGCTACGAGGTAAGCAGTTCCAGGTGTTAGCCGACGATAATGCTTAGGGGGCCCAAAGTTTACGTGGCAGTACTGCTGGTTTGACTCTCTGCTGGTTTGTGAGTATGACAAAGTGTATTTTTATTGAATGCTAATATATATATATATATTCCGTACAAGTAGTACGTATGCTTATTGCTGTAAAAGCAAATTCTATATGTGCAACGAATTCAATAAACATTGTTTCATGTATAAACTGTGTTTGTATCAAATTCATTTAGAGTGCCACTTCAAATTATATACACCCAAGTCTGGGTAGAAGTGAGCCATTCTCTACAAACTTTATAGTTTCCTTTTCTCAACATTACAGGGAACTTTTAATCCGCAAAGTATTTTGTTGTTCAAACGACATTTAAATGTCGCAGGAGACAAACTACTAAAAAATCCGTTGAACTCTCTTTATTTGTCCTTTTGCAAACTAGTTTTTATGTAACTCACATCAAAACTGTTCAGCGTAATAATTTAAAACTTCTCTTAGGATTTTCGTTTAAATATACTGAAGGCGTAAAGAGTTTGGAATTTATTTTTGCTCTACGATAGAGACATATGTTCACCTTCTTCAATAAGGATCCTTTATTATAAAAGAAAGTAGGAAAATAACTAAATGTTCAACTTACCTTCCTGTGGCTGCAGTCTAAATATGAGAAATTAGATTGATACTTCATTATAACAAGTCTAAGTTCATTACCAAGCGATAAATCTTTCATTTTATCAGAAGCAGATTTTATGCCACAAAACAATCAAACGTAATAAACTAGTCCTTCTCAAAGAACATATTAATTTTCCACTGACTGATTCCTACGGATGTCTCTGTTTCTTTTTTAGATCCTCTAGCTTATAATACACTTACCTGCGTACCGTGTGTATAATTTCGAAGTAACAATAGTCAGGTCAGCGAAATTTGGGCGGCGTTCATAGAAATTCCTGTTTGGTTCCTCATTTCCCCTATAAGGAATTTGTTCCATGTTTACATCATGCTATCTTATCGCTATATGATTTTTATCTCCTTTAAATGATTTCAAGCAGACTGAAGAGCACGGCTTTGTGGTCAACATAGGAAGTTTAAACGAAACAAGAAGAATGAGAACTTGACTGAAAACAAGTCAACAAAAAAGAATAATAATAATTCAAAGCTTAGAAGCAAATTTCTCTACAAGCATGAGAATTTGTCTCCGTAGGGGGTGGGTTGGGGGAAAGAGTTTGAACCTGGCGATGACAATGATTCTTCTGCAATCTTCTAATAGAGATAAATGTTGATGAACTATAGGGTGCTCCAATAATGCAGTGACCCACAAAAATACATGGGCAACATGTTTGAAGAATAGGCTCCTGCCGCATAGAAAAGAATAATGCTTGTAACCGGATACCCTAGAGTATATACCCTCCTTTTTTAACTTCCATAACCTAAATGTGTACAAGAAGAAATAACAAGCATTCCACTGATGTTAGAATTTTGGGGAAAACATCCCGCACTGAGTTGACTCTAAAGAAAAGTACTCATAGTTCATGTCTATTAAGTCCTGGAGTAAACAAGGAATAAATATCTTTTCCTCAATGATATTCTGTTTAATTAGATAATAATGCTTCTAAAATACTTTGAAGTAAAATTTATGTACAGTATATCTCTTTGTTTCGTCTTTCCAACAATTTCCATGTTTTTTACATGCAGTTAGTGAGTAGCAATAGTTTTGAATATTATTGAAATCATATATTTCAATTGCTGACAATACAACATATCAAACCGCTGTTGGCATATTCTAGTTTCTTTATAAAGGGTATTAGGTATAAATGTTCTTTACAGATATTATATGTATTTTGGTTGTATCAAATATTTTTAATATAATTTCTTTCGTTAGTTCAGCTAATAATTTGACGTTATTATGAAGCATTGATCAGGGATCTAAAATAACTTCAATAAAGTATGACGAAAACAATTTTTTCTCGCCTTTGATAACACGATACAGCATAATACATGCCGACAACCATACAAACTAGACATCTAGTAGGAACTCTAGCCAAAGCAAGCAACATTATTAAAGATTTGATACCTAGCAAATATTATCAGAGGGACATTCAAACCCTCATAGACTAGACAATCCTCCATCTTGTCTACCATTTTGGCAGTTGTGAGGACAAAAATTGATCGTTCTACTTTCACTTTCAACGATAAAGTGGGTCAAAGGAGAATGGAGGAGGGATCATCGATTTCGGTTGAGAATGTTCCGTAATTTTAGACTAGTGTGGAATCACGCAAAGGAAGTAGTTAGAATAGGTTAAAGTTTTGTCATGAACCGAGAGAAATTCAACCTGCCAAACATTTTCATGTGCAAGGTTTCGTCTGTCACATTTAGACGAATGTCATATCGGACGACATATTAGATAGAATATCCTTGGAGTCATCGTTGTTATTATTACAATTTTGGCATGACTAAGAATTTTAACCAATTTGGCAAGAGGAAAAAATTAATAACATCCAATTCAGTCTTCAAATTATTATTAATATTTTATTTTATTTTTATTTATTTTTTTTTTTTGGGGGGGGGGGGCTCCAGAAAGAAAATTGAAATAATTGTTTAATAATTGCCAAGTACTTACATCTGCAGCAGTTAGACTGTCACTGACTCATATATTTTACTTTTTTTGTGGTGAAACAATACTAAACAATTTACCGTTGTCATCGGGTACTTGGGGCTGCGTTTGAATTGCAACGACTTACATTAGAATATGGAGTTCACTGGATTGGCTTTTGAAAAGAAGTCTTGTCTCCGATGAAAATCATGGCCACTCTCCTACCATCCACCTACAAATACATACTCCTCTCTCTTGTAATATTAGACAAACTATATTATTCTCCATGCGATAAGCGAGAACTCCTCAGTTGGTTTCAGCCTGCTTAAAACATACAAAACGTAACTTAATATTGTAAAATTTAGCCTGTAAATTTAGTAGGAGAGTATTAGAAATTTCCATTTAGTTTTAAGGAAGAAGGCTACAAGGAAGAAAGAGGAGAAAGGACCGCAGTTCTTGAACGAAATTTTTAAAGTAGAATATTTAAAAAGAATATTGGCATTTTGTCTGCTACAATTTCATCTTCCTTTCGAGAGCAATTTTCATTTTAGGTACGTCACTATAGCCATCTAAACTCATGTAAATAACACAGATCTACATTTGTAAATCGTAACAAGACATAAAATTTGGGAAATTTGCAACGCATACACATTTTAATCTTTAATGATGAAACTTCACCCATCAGAACACAGGGTGCAAGTTTTTTGTGATTTTCTCACTCCTCCTGAATTGAAACCGATAATCGTGCATTTCTCCCCCTAGATTTAATAGAATCGTTTAAGTGAGGATCTTTAATCATCGCTTCCATGTAAAGTTCTTCCTACTCTATAAAAAAAAAGTTTAGGTGTCTTGTCTAGCTAAATACGTTTATCTTCATAATAGATTTAAGCACGCTTGGAATTTCAGTTGGTAAAAAAAATAGTTAGCTAAATGGGTTGTTAAGAATCCATTTACTAAACTATTTTTCCATTTATCAAACCGTTAAAACGTTACTTCGCCATAATGGAGAGGATATATTTATTGTAACTTGTTAGTGCACTTTCAGGTAGAAAATTTCAACAAAAATATCTTATTAAATGAGGCGGTGAAAGGCAAAGTGGTGTAAGTCAAAAAGTTAAGTGATGTAAGTCAAAAGAGTTTAACTGCCAAAACTACAAAAAATTCCACCATACATTGAACAAACTAAAATTCATAGCAATTATTATAATATTGCAAATAATAACTATTTACAATTCCACCATAAATTGAACATGGAGATTACATATTTGACCCCAAATGAAAAAAGTTGAAAATGTGACTTACACCACTTTGCCTTTCAATAGTATTTGCCTCAAATAGTAAAGATGAAATTCAGTCTATAATTTTAAAATTAAGCTAATAGAATTTAAAATGTATAAAAAACAGAATTAATAACTTATATTAACTATTATTGAAACTAAATATTAAAGTAGTAAAGAATATTTTGTAAAAGAAAAATTGAGAATAGAACCAGAATCTCTTAATTTTAAGGCAAGTGCTCTGTTAACTTTTTAGTAATTTGAGTAATATTTCTTTTCTCAATTCATATGTTTGCCCCTTACTTTTTGAAGCCGATTTCACAGAATATCGGTCTGTAAGTACCATTTAATACTTTTTTCACTCTTTTCTTGATTTTTTTTCGCCATAACTCCTTGTCAGGCGCTTCTTAATAGTACATTACTGTACTTTAGAACCCTCTAGTGTTATTCCAGACTGAATTGGAAATAAAACCAAAGGGCCCTGAACTGGAGCTCAATATCTGAGTAACAAAACTAACCTTGTAAATGGAACAACTCTCAGTGTCTCCATTTCCTCACGAAGTTTTTATATAAAGCTATATCTCTGTTCATATTATAATACCACCTCACCCATGTCAGGTATGCCTTCAGAATATCCGTAATACTCACTGAATCTCAATCTGTTTTACTGAAATTAAAATTGCATGGAGATAAATAAGTAATGAATGTGAAAAATTACGTATCTTACGCAAAGAAAATCCTTTTTGTAAGAGAGGTAAACCTAACTTTAGACGAAAAAAAAAATAACTGCTCCGAAATTCTGTTAAAAATATATATAAAACGATAGGAAATCATGCGGTATAACAAGATTTCTTCATACAGTATTTATGAACTGTTCACTTTAGTGTTTTAAGCACGTTTTCTTTACTGAACGAGACTTCCAGTTGAATGCACCCTGAGCAGGTGTGTTTGACACCAGAATCAAGATAAAGTTCTCGGTATCAAATTTTGAAGCACATGAAAAGGAGATACGAACACGGAAATCGATAAAATTAGCATAAAGTCTTTTGACAAATCATTTATATGCTCCAGTTCTTTCCTTCTTATCGGCTTGTCTATAAAGGGAATGCCAAGTACGGAAAGAGAAGGTAAAATTTAATAAAAGACTACAGAGGGTCAATCACACTTTATGGAAACGATTTTGATAGTTAAGTTTTATGTATAAATGGCGTATTTTATGTGATTATTTACTTCTATCTGATAGCCATGCTTCTTGATAATAGCTCTAGCTAGAATTTTCCATGAAAGTAAATTATTTCTTAGTACTGTCATGTCAGTTTTAACTCATTCCTCTTGGACCGTTTTCCAAAGTCCGTTCAGTGTTCTTAGATGCCGTTTTCCTAAGGCTTGTATTAAAAAACCTAAATCGCAAAAGTCCATTGGGGAAGAGTCAGGTAATATTACAGGTATTTTCTTAATTGGGATACATTATATTCATGTTTCGGATTCGTTCTTTGCTAAATAAGGGTCAGTTTATTTAGACGTGTGACTAGAGGCTTTGTCAATATGAAGCTTAACTTTATCAATGTCCTTTCCATAAAAGACTGGAATTTCTTCTTCAAAAGTTGGATCTAAAATATTCTGCTGATAGTAGAGTGATTAGCTGATAGTAGAGGTGCCCAAACGCTCCTTTATCTTGTGAGACAGGAGTTCTGGCCGTTAAGTGGTAGATCCACTAGGGATGCGACATCCGATGTCGATGTTTTCCAAACATCGATGTTTCGATAAAAACAATCGATGTTTTAAACATTGATTATTGAAGCCGATTTATTTAAAACATCGATGTTTTGCACTCGATGTTTTACGTTGTTCGATGTTGATGTTTTTTGCTCTTTTTTAATGAAAATACCATAATAAAAAAAATTAACCACCTAGCATTTTCACATTCAGTAAATGCAAACTTAGAAATTCCTTCAAAGGATTTTGCCGTATATACACTATTGATATGAAATCAATCCTTTTGTCTTATGTTACAGTCATGAACTTATGTTACAGTCATGATTTACAAAATTTTCTGGTAAACAAAATTTTCTGGTAAAAATAATAAAATGTATCATGGACATTGTGTGATGTACGTTGACTCTAGCAACCAATTTTTGGTCATTTGTGTCAGCCCAATCAAAGGCAAAAATACCCCCCCCCCCCCCACGACTTACCGAAGTAACATGTTGAGAGGTTACTGTACCAGTTTAAAAAATGGATGTTCAAAAACATCGATGTTTAAAAACATCGATGGTTTTGGGGGATGTTTATTAGCATCGATGTTTAATATTGAATATCGATGTTTCAAAACATCGATTTTTTGTTATCGATGTCGCATCCCTAGATCCACTGTCAGAAAAAAAATTGTTCATGATTGCCTTGTTTGTTTTAAAAACAAACCGAAGGCTCTAGAACAAATCGTGGGGAATTTGCCTTCCGAGCGAATCAATCCCAGTTCCGCTTTCAGCCATATTGACATTGATTTTTGCGGCCACCTCTTTATTAAATATTAGGGTCAGCGAAATGGAATTTATCACAAATGTTGTGCAGCCATTTTTATTTGTGTTTCAACTAAGGCTATTCACCTTGAGGTAGTTACAGATTTAACCGCTCACGCAATGATCACAACCCTAAAAAGATTTTTTAGTAGAAGAGGTAAAAGCTCCACCATTTACACAGATAATGCAACCAACTTCATTGGTGCCAGTAGGGAGCTAAAAGATTTAAATAATCTTGTTAGAAAGCCTTCTGTCAAACGAGGTATTTCTAAAATCTGTTTATTTCCAAATGTATAAATATGTGTATTATTTGAAAAGTTATTTCAAGCTGGGCCGGTATGTTTACGCCGACGTGACGTCAGCATGCCTGTTTCTACATCGCTGCTCTGATGTAACGTCAGAATGCTCACACCCGCGGCGTTGCGCCGACGATCAGCACTCTTTTTGTACTATGTTTTTAAAAGTCAAAACTATCTCCTGCGGCTTGAAAGTTTTGTTTTTATTCAAATTGGCGTTTTTAACAAAGCAGTGGTCCGAAGGCTACATTTATGCTCTTTCCGAAGAGAAATATGCATACTCCGTTATCCAAAAACGATGTGAGGGTCATGGTTTTGTGATATCTAAAGCGTCGATAGGTAATATCGTCAACAAGAAAGGAAAAAAACGTCAAATTGGAGCCTCAAGTGGGACAAAATTTCCAATCAAGTATCCAAGGAAAAAACGGACATCTTCGACTATTGCAAAGGTACTTTGTTTAGTGTTAAGAGAAAATCCCGCTAGTCAAAGGACAGTTGCAAAATCATTAAAATGCTCGGTGTCTACTGTAAACAAAATGATAAACGTTGATTTAAATCTTAAGAAAGCGAAAAAACGCAATGTGCATCGTCTTCTTCCAAATCATACCGCTGAACGCAGGACACGCTGCAGAATTCTATATGAGAAACACTTATCCAAAGAAAAATGGAAAACAATTGTCACAATAGATGAATCATGGGTGTATTTAAATGATTGCAACAAAAAAGAGCCATTTATTATCATAAAAGGGGAGAAAAAAATTTAAGTACATGGTTCAAAGAATCGAAAGAAAGTTTTTCTAAGGGATTCATGATTGTTGCTGGTTTTTCTTATAATGGCAAGTTAAAAATAAAGAGAGTGGAAAAAAATGTCAAGATTAACTCCAAATACTATCAGGAACATATTTTGTCGCCAATTTTTCTGAATGAAATACCATCATTTTACCCACAGTGCCATCAATCTGTGAGACTCCATCAGGACAAAGCTAGCAGTCACACATCAAAATCCACTGTAAATTTCCTAAAAGAAATGGAACAAATACTGGTATCAAGGCCATACCCTTCACTGATATCCCTACTAAATCTCCCGATGTATCACCTATGGATTTTTGTGCTTTAGGACTTTTAAAATCTGCATTATTCAAACGTCGTCCCAAAACCCTTACAGGACTCTGGAAAGCTGTTCAGGAGGAATGGGATAGAATACATCTTCTGACACTTCAAATGGCATTATTATCCTGGAAATTGCGGTGTCGAAAGATAGTTCAGAATAATTGATATCAAATAGAACATTTAAAACACAAGAATTTTATGTAATTTAGTTTTGTGAATACAATATACATGGTCCAAAAAATGTGGGAACAGCCTCTGTATATGGATGGTGAGAATGCATTAGATTGGCACCCATACTAACACATAAATAAAGACGACACTATTATGTTCCTTAAACTTAAAGGTCTGAAAAGGAAGAAATGGGTAGAATGACGACAAATTTTTATGAAATCTATATACAGTGGTACCTCGACTTACGAGTTTTTCGAGATACGAGCATTCTCTCGGTAGATTTTTTGCTTCGAGTTATGAGCTAAAATTCGGGTAACGAGCAACCGTCAGATATCCCACCGCTAGTCTGAGCAGCGAATGCCATGTTACGTGCTCATCAAATGAGAACACAAGAAGCATATAACATTTACAACCTTTATGTACAATTATTATACAATTGTATAATATTATTCTGAGACTACTATCCTGTCTTAAACCGAGAGATTCGATTCTGAGAAAACGTTCTTCGGATTCTCAGAAAGAAGAATCTGGACATTACAGCCACAGTGAACGATGCAACATTTGCCCAGCTTCCGTGTCTCACTCGTTCACTTTAAGAGAGTAGCTGGTTATAAAAGCGAAAGTCAGGAAAGCGGGGCAAAAAGATCAAAAATCAACGAATAAGATTTAATTTTTCAGTTCAACCTTTCTCCTCCTCTTCCATCAGCATCTTCAAGTCTGATCTCCAAGGTAAATAAATGTTGTACATTACACTTAATAAAACAAATTTATTGCAGTACATTCTATTGTATTACGTTTCATACAATGTTCGTCGTTTATAAGCATGTTTTTCTTATTTAAAAACATGTAACAAAAAAATTGCGGTGCTTTGGGGCAGCCCGGAACGAATTAATGGCATTTCCATTCATTTCAATGGGGAAAATTGATTCGAGATACGAGTATTTCGAGTTACTAGCTAAGTCATGGACCGAATTAAACTCGTAAGTCGAGATACCACTGTATATAAAACAGTTCCGTAATTGACTGACTCACTGACTCACTAACATACAACGCACAGACCAAACCGCTGGACCTAAAGGGCAGAAATTTTGCATGGCGATTCTTCTTATGGTGTAGGGGTGCTGTTTGGAACCATCCGTATAGAGGGCGCTTTGCGCGCGAGAGAAGGAACTTTGTAACGTCCTAGAGTTTGTCACTCGGACATTCGACTCTCACCAGATAATGAGCAACACGCTGCTCTTGGAATTAAGTTTGTATTTGTAAATAGTTGTAAATAAATAAGTAATTTGCAAGCTCTCCCGCTTCAGATTCTTCATTTAAGTTTGAACTGGTTTACTTGAAATTTACTCGATCATTTTCGAAATCTTGTGGAATAAGGAGGAATTCGACCCGCCTTCATTGTTGCACGAACTCCTGATAAGCAGACCTTTAGATGATTCAGGTGAGAGATATTTAAATATTCTTTGACGATTTATTGAAGTTTCTAATTTACTCGAAATGGCTGAAAAGTTAGAAATAATTGAGAAGAAGAGTTCCGATTTGAGGAACTTTAAATTCTATTCCTGTTAAATTAGCAGAAGATATTGATAAAACTGATATCGAAACAGTCAAATATTGAACAATATTTGACTGTTAAAGAAATCGAAACAGAAATACTTTCTTGTGACGAATATAACATTAAAATTATTGCTTTTAAAAGAAAGCTAAAAAACAAATTAAGTGAAATATCGAATAAAGAAATTGCTTCGAATGAATACGTCTGATATAAACAATAATAACGATCCGACCAATAGCGATGTATTGTAAAATTCTCAGAGTTTTGATTCAAATGTCGTTAAGTTGCCTAAGCTTACTATAGACTAAATTTTCGGTGACTCAAGCCATTTGCTAGAATTTTGGCAACAATAATGAAAGTCCAATCCACAATAACACGAAATTATCGAAGATAGACAAGTTTAATTATTTAAAAACGTTTCTCGGTGGAACTGCCTTAAAAAGCGTTTTGCCTTAAAAAGCGTTTGACACTGAACTCTCCTTGAAAGCGGAAGTAATTGCAACAGATCTCATAACTCAAGCAAGTGTTAAATCTCTCTCTACTCAGCAATTAATTGAACTGGGAATAAACAAACAGTTGCTGATTTCAGATATCGTAGACGAAAACAGATCGTCTATGGCGCCTATTTGTATTTTATTAGGGGCTGACATTTACTACGAAATCCATACTAAGCCGATAAGCATTCAAAAAATAAATCAAGGTCTATACGCAGTGTCAACAATATTCGGTTATGCGTTAATGGGTAAATTAAATTACTCAGCTGGGAAAGACACCGAACTGCATTTTCTTTTCACGTCCGTACAAAAGAAAAATGTGACATCAGTTCCTTTTGGAAGCTAGAATCGCTAGGTATTATTAAAGATCAAAATGAATGTTTTTCTCAAAGAGACTTAAAAGCTTTACAATATTTTAATGATAAATTAAAATTTGTTGATGGAAGATATGAAACTAAACTTTTGTTTGAAGACGATAAATTACAACTAGACAGTAATTTCGCAACAGCTAAAAGACGTTTTGATATTTTAAAGGATGAATTAAGTAAGGATAAGGAGATTTGTCATGAATACCAGAGTATTATTAAACAACAAGAAGAAAATAGGATAGTTGAGGAAGATAAAAACGAAAATTTCGATTCCGGATATTTTATGCCTTATATGCCATTATCCGACCAGATAAAATTACTACGCGCGTAAGAATAGTCTTTGATGCTTCGTCCAAAGGAAAAAATTCAAAATCACTAAATGAATTGTTATTGCCTGGCCCTAATTTAAATCCTAAATTATTAGACGTAATCTTAAAATTTCGAAAACATGAAATCGCATTTTCAGCCGATATTGAAAAGGCCTTCTTAATGATTAGCATTGCCTCAGAAGATCGTAAATTCTTAAAATTTCTTTGGTTCCGAAATAATGATCCTGATTCATTCAAAATTATGCACATGAACCGATTACCATTTGAGGTCAATTCTTCTCCCTTCATATTAGCTGCTACTATAAAATTTCACATTAAAAAATATTCAGAAAGCAACCCTGCATGCTACGAGATGTTAAACTCATCTTTATACGTTGACGACTTGCATTATGGAGCGAGTTCGGATACTGAAGCCTTTAATTTGTCCTCGAAAGCTTCAGAAATTCTTAGAGATGCAGGTATGTATTTAAGAAAATTCAAAACTAATTCCCCTGGCTTAAGAACGTTATGGGAGGAGAATGGGATAATTATTGAAGAAAATTCGGAAAACCCATCTAAAATCTTAGGAATCATTTGGAACAATAATCACGATACACTATCCTTAGACTTGAAACCAGCTTCAGAAATGTCAAATTCCTGCATTACAAAACGTCATGTTTTGGAAACTGTTGCAAAGATTTATGATCCTGTTGGTTACATCTCGCCCTTTGTAATGCAAGTTAAATGCTTATTGCAAGAAATGTGGCAACAAGCCCTTGACTTGGACGAACAATTACCACAAAATTTATCGGAAAGATTTCTAAAATGGTTCGAAGATATTAATGAATTAGAAAATTTAAATATTTCTAGAAGGTATTTTGAACATAAAGTAAGTTTTGACAAAATTGAGCTCTTAGTATTTTCCGACGCTAGCCTAAAGGGATATGGAGCTGTAGCCTATTTTCAAGACCCTGCGAGCCGCCCCACTTCATTCGTCATGGCCAAGAGTAGAGTGGCACCCCTCAAGAAAATCACGTTGCCACGCTTGGAACTTTTAGGTGCAGTTGTTGCCGTGAGAATAGCCCGTTACCTGAAAGCTTTATTTCAAATCCCTAATAATAACATCAAGTGTTTTCGCGATTCGCAAATAGTCCTACATTGGATAAAGGTATCTGCCGAAGTTTGGAAGCCATTCGTTGCTAATCGTGTGCGGGAAATTCAAGACATTATCGAACCTTTTGCTTGGAAACATTCTAAAGGATCCGAGAATCCTGCAGATGCTCTGTCTCGAGGATGTTCTGCTCATGAACTAAAAGGGAATATGTTATGGTGGAATGACCCTAACTTGGCAACCGAAGAAATGCCATCCGAACAAGAAACTCCTCCTTTGGAGGAGGAAACTATTCCAGAAAGAAGAAAGGTTGTGATATGCACTGTCACAGATGACCATCATGAACTAGAAATATTATCTAAATTTTCATCATGGATTAAACTAAATCGTGTTGTATCTTGGATTCTTCGATTTGTGCAAAACTGTAAATTCCCATCAGTAAAAACCATAGGTTTCTTGACAAGTAAGGAGCTAAATGATGCAACCGATGTCATAATGAAAATTGTGCAAAAGTTAGAGTTTAAGGATGAAATTCGCAATTTGGAAAAAGACAAGGTATTAAATCCCAACAACAAAATAGCTAATTTAAATACATTTCTTGATGAAAAAGATTTATTGCGGGTTGGGGAAGACTCCAGAATGATAATATTCCAGATAAAAACATAAAATTATACTTCCCAAGAAACATTACGTGACAGAATTAATTATTAAACATTAGCACGAAAAATATTTGCACAGTGGAATCCATCTGACTATTTCTTCGATAAGACAAAAATTTTGGATTGTTAACATCCGCGAAGTTGTTAGAAGAATTGTTTGAAAATGCATGAAGTGTTTCAGAGACAGGGCAAATTTAGCGACGCAAATTATGGGAGATTTTCCTCCTGCTCGCGTGAAGCCCAACAAGATAAGATTTTTTCACACGTCGGACTGGACTTCGCTGGTCCATTCATGATCAAGACTCGTAAGGGACGAGGTATTAGACCTTATAAAATTTATGTTTGCCTTTATATATGTATGTCCACAAAGGCTGTTCACTTGGAAGTAGTTAGCTATTTATCTTCAGAAGCCTTCTTAGCCTCGCTGAAAAGATTTATAGCTCGTCGTGGCCTACCTCTGGAACTATTTTCTGACAGAGGAACAAATTTTGTAGGAGCTGATAAGGAATTAAAAATAATGCTATCACAAGTTTTGGTTGATGAAAAGTTTCATGCCTACATTGCACAAGAGAATATTAAATGGAACTTTCATCCACCCTCTGCACCTCACTTCGGAGGTCTGTGGGAGGCCGCGATTAAACAAATGATAAACCATCTGAAAAGAACTGTTGGATCACAAATTCTTACATTTGAAGAATTATTCACTGTGACAACGCAAATTGAAGCGTGCTTAAACTCAAGACCTCTAGTTCCTGTATCAAATTACCCTCATGATTTAACGGCATTAACTCCTGGACATTTCATCATCGGGACTTCGATGAACTCAATTCCTGAACCAGACTTATCTTCCACAAAATTAACTCCATACGAACGAGGGAAGCTGACTCAACAAATTTTCCAAAGTTTTTGGAAAAGGTGGTCATCGGACTATCTCACTCAGTTACAGCAGCGCACAAAGTGGTCCACTAAGAAAGCAAATTTAGCTGTTGGAGATCTTGTGCTGATCAAAGACGATAATCTACCACCTTTGAAATGGCCTCTTGCAAGGAATCTCGAACTGTATCCTGGTAAAGACGGTAATGTACGAGTAGTACGATTGAAAACTGGTAATGGAGAACTAAAGAGACCTATTCATAAACTCTCCATATTAAGTTTTTCTTGTCAATAACATGATTATTCATTTTTCATAATTAACCTTTATTTGAAATTTAAGTTTTTTAATATGCATATACATCAGTTTTATTTCTTTTATTTACTCAGTAATTAGTGATAATATGGTGTTTAATATTTAGTATATTGTTCCAGTTCTTATTTTATATATTTTTTAATTTTTCATGCATACTAATGTTATATTTCATTGTAGTGATTCCAGTGTAGAACTAGATTTATGAAACACTGTTCATCGCGGGGGTGGAATGTTTGGACCCACCCGTATAGAGGGCGGTTTGCGCGCGAGAGAAGGAACTTTGTAACGTCCTAGAGTTTGTCACTCGGACATTCGACTCTCACCTGATAATGAGCAACACGCTGCTCTTGGAATTAAGTTTGTATTTGTAAATAGTTGTAAATAAATAAGTAATTTGTAAGCTCTCCCACCTCGGATTCTTCATTTAAGTTTGAACTGGTTTACTTGAAATTTACTCGATCATTCTCGAAATCTTGTGGAATAAGGAGGAATTCGACCCGCCTTCAGGTGCACTAAGAAAGATTTTTGAAAAATTCTTCTGAGATTTTTTTAATTAAGTTTTTAATCTGTTTTTGTAAATTTTTTTAAGTTTGCATTTAAAATAATAATTTGAGGGTTATAAAATTTATATTACGAGAAAGATCATAAAAAATTCCTTTAAAATGAAATCTTTTTCGAACCTTTACCTTGATTTTCTGGTTTTTGTTGAATTTTTAAAAATTCATTTTTAGAATTTAATTTATTAAATGCTGATCACGTGATTTCTTTTTCTGGTACTTTAAATAAATTTATCGTTACGTGCATAACAATTAAATAGACAAATTTTATTTCTTCTTTCTAATGCAGCAGACGATTCGATATTATCCAAAAAAATAAATATCCCTTACAATTTTTTTATAAATATATATATATATATATATATATATATATTACATCAATTGTACAGAAGCTGTTCGCACATTTTTTAGACGATTTTGGTAAGCGGTAATAAAAAATCGTTTGCTGCAAAAGAAATAATTGCAATTGTACTATGTTTTTAAAAGTCAAAACTATCTCCTGCGGCTTGAAAGTTTTGTTTTTATTCAAATTGGCGTTTTTAACAAAGCAGTGGTCCGAAGGCTACATTTATGCTCTTTCCGAAGAGAAATATGCATACTCCGTTATCCAAAAACGATGTGAGGGTCATGGTTTTGTGATATCTAAAGCGTCGATAGGTAATATCGTCAACAAGAAAGGAAAAAAACGTCAAATTGGAGCCTCAAGTGGGACAAAATTTCCAATCAAGTATCCAAGGAAAAAACGGACATCTTCGACTATTGCAAAGGTACTTTGTTTAGTGTTAAGAGAAAATCCCGCTAGTCAAAGGACAGTTGCAAAATCATTAAAATGCTCGGTGTCTACTGTAAACAAAATGATAAACGTTGATTTAAATCTTAAGAAAGCGAAAAAACGCAATGTGCATCGTCTTCTTCCAAATCATACCGCTGAACGCAGGACACGCTGCAGAATTCTATATGAGAAACACTTATCCAAAGAAAAATGGAAAACAATTGTCACAATAGATGAATCATGGGTGTATTTAAATGATTGCAACAAAAAAGAGCCATTTATTATCATAAAAGGGGAGAAAAAAATTTAAGTACATGGTTCAAAGAATCGAAAGAAAGTTTTTCTAAGGGATTCATGATTGTTGCTGGTTTTTCTTATAATGGCAAGTTAAAAATAAAGAGAGTGGAAAAAAATGTCAAGATTAACTCCAAATACTATCAGGAACATATTTTGTCGCCAATTTTTCTGAATGAAATACCATCATTTTACCCACAGTGCCATCAATCTGTGAGACTCCATCAGGACAAAGCTAGCAGTCACACATCAAAATCCACTGTAAATTTCCTAAAAGAAATGGAACAAATACTGGTATCAAGGCCATACCCTTCACTGATATCCCTACTAAATCTCCCGATGTATCACCTATGGATTTTTGTGCTTTAGGACTTTTAAAATCTGCATTATTCAAACGTCGTCCCAAAACCCTTACAGGACTCTGGAAAGCTGTTCAGGAGGAATGGGATAGAATACATCTTCTGACACTTCAAATGGCATTATTATCCTGGAAATTGCGGTGTCGAAAGATAGTTCAGAATAATTGATATCAAATAGAACATTTAAAACACAAGAATTTTATGTAATTTAGTTTTGTGAATACAATATACATGGTCCAAAAAATGTGGGAACAGCCTCTGTATATGGATGGTGAGAATGCATTAGATTGGCACCCATACTAACACATAAATAAAGACGACACTATTATGTTCCTTAAACTTAAAGGTCTGAAAAGGAAGAAATGGGTAGAATGACGACAAATTTTTATGAAATCTATATACAGTGGTACCTCGACTTACGAGTTTTTCGAGATACGAGCATTCTCTCGGTAGATTTTTTGCTTCGAGTTATGAGCTAAAATTCGGGTAACGAGCAACCGTCAGATATCCCACCGCTAGTCTGAGCAGCGAATGCCATGTTACGTGCTCATCAAATGAGAACACAAGAAGCATATAACATTTACAACCTTTATGTACAATTATTATACAATTGTATAATATTATTCTGAGACTACTATCCTGTCTTAAACCGAGAGATTCGATTCTGAGAAAACGTTCTTCGGATTCTCAGAAAGAAGAATCTGGACATTACAGCCACAGTGAACGATGCAACATTTGCCCAGCTTCCGTGTCTCACTCGTTCACTTTAAGAGAGTAGCTGGTTATAAAAGCGAAAGTCAGGAAAGCGGGGCAAAAAGATCAAAAATCAACGAATAAGATTTAATTTTTCAGTTCAACCTTTCTCCTCCTCTTCCATCAGCATCTTCAAGTCTGATCTCCAAGGTAAATAAATGCTGTACATTACACTTAATAAAACAAATTTATTGCAGTACATTCTATTGTATTACGTTTCATACAATGTTCGTCGTTTATAAGCACGTTTTTCTTATTTAAAAACATGTAACAAAAAAATTGCGGTGCTTTGGGGGAGCCCGGAACGAATTAATGGCATTTCCATTCATTTCAATGGGGAAAATTGATTCGAGATACGAGTATTTCGAGTTACTAGCTAAGTCATGGAACGAATTAAACTCGTAAGTCGAGATACCACTGTATATAAAACAGTTCCGTAATTGACTGACTCACTGACTCACTAACATACAACGCACAGACCAAACCGCTGGACCTAAAGGGCAGAAATTTTGCATGGCGATTCTTCTTATGGTGTAGGGGTGCTGTTTGGAACCATCCGTATAGAGGGCGCTTTGCGCGCGAGAGAAGGAACTTTGTAACGTCCTAGAGTTTGTCACTCGGACATTCGACTCTCACCAGATAATGAGCAACACGCTGCTCTTGGAATTAAGTTTGTATTTGTAAATAGTTGTAAATAAATAAGTAATTTGTAAGCTCTCCCGCTTCAGATTCTTCATTTAAGTTTGAACTGGTTTACTTGAAATTTACTCGATCATTTTCGAAATCTTGTGGAATAAGGAGGAATTCGACCCGCCTTCATTGTTGCACGAACTCCTGATAAGCAGACCTTTAGATGATTCAGGTGAGAGATATTTAAATATTCTTTGACGATTTATTGAAGTTTCTAATTTACTCGAAATGGCTGAAAAGTTAGAAATAATTAAGAAGAAGAGTTCCGATTTGAGGAACTTTAAATTCTATTCCTGTTAAATTAGCAGAAGATATTGATAAAACTGATATCGAAACAGTCAAATATTGAACAATATTTGACTGTTAAAGAAATCGAAACAGAAATACTTTCTTGTGACGAATATAACATTAAAATTATTGCTTTTAAAAGAAAGCTAAAAAACAAATTAAGTGAAATATCGAATAAAGAAATTGCTTCGAATGAATACGTCTGATATAAACAATAATAACGATCCGACCAATAGCGATGTATTGTAAAATTCTCAGAGTTTTGATTCAAATGTCGTTAAGTTGCCTAAGCTTACTATAGACAAAATTTTCGGTGACTCAAGCCATTTGCTAGAATTTTGGCAACAATAATGAAAGTGCAATCCACAATAACACGAAATTATCGAAGATAGACAAGTTTAATTATTTAAAAACGTTTCTCGGTGGAACTGCCTTAAAAAGCGTTTTGCCTTAAAAAGCGTTTGACACTGAACTCTCCTTGAAAGCGGAAATAATTGCAACAGATCTCATAACTCAAGCAAGTGTTAAATCTCTCTCTACTCAGCAATTAATTGAACTGGGAATAAACAAACAGTTGCTGATTTCAGATATCGTAGACGAAAACAGATCGCCTATGGCGCCTATTTGTATTTTATTAGGGGCGGACATTTACTACGAAATCCATACTAAGCCGATAAGCATTCAAAAAATAAATCAAGGTCTATACGCAGTGTCAACAATATTCGGTTATGCGTTAATGGGTAAATTAAATTACTCAGCTGGGAAAGACACCGAACTGCATTTTCTTTTCACGTCCGTACAAAAGAAAAATGTGACATCAGTTCCTTTTGGAAGCTAGAATCGCTAGGTATTATTAAAGATCAAAATGAATGTTTTTCTCAAAGAGACTTAAATGCTTTGCAATATTTTAATGATAATTTAAAATTTGTTGATGGAAGATATGAAACTAAACTTTTGTTTGAAGACGATAAATCACAACTAGACAGTAATTTCGCAACAGCTAAAAGACGTTTTGATATTTTAAAGGATGAATTAAGTAAGGATAAGGAGATTTGTCAGGAATACCAGAGTATTATTAAACAACAAGAAGAAAATAGGATAGTTGAGGAAGATAAAAACGAAAATTTCGATTCCGGATATTTCATGCCTTATATAGCCATTATCCGACCAGATAAAATTACTACGCGCGTAAGAATAGTCTTTGATGCTTCGTCCAAAGGAAAAAATTCAAAATCACTAAATGAATTGTTATTGCCTGGCCCTAATTTAAATCCTAAATTATTAGACGTAATCTTAAAATTTCGAAAATATGAAATCGCATTTTCAGCCGATATTGAAAAGGCCTTCTTAATGATTAGCATTGCCTCAGAAGATCGTAAATTCTTAAAATTTCTTTGGTTCCGAAATAATGATCCTGATTCATTCAAAATTATGCACATGAACCGATTACCATTTGGGGTCAATTCTTCTCCCTTCATATTAGCTGCTACTATAAAATTTCACATTAAAAAATATTCAGAAAGTAACCCTGCATGCTACGAGATGTTAAACTCATCTTTATACGTTGACGACTTGCATTATGGAGCGAGTTCGGATACTGAAGCCTTTAATTTGTCCTCGAAAGCTTCAGAAATTCTTAGAGATGCAGGTATGTATTTAAGAAAATTCAAAACTAATTCCCCTGGCTTAAGAACGTTATGGGAGGAGAATGGGATAATTATTGAAGAAAATTCGGAAAACCCATCTAAAATCTTAGGAATCATTTGGAACAATAATCACGATACACTATCCTTAGACTTGAAACCAGCTTCAGAAATGTCAAATTCCTGCATTACAAAACGTCATGTTTTGGAAACTGTTGCAAAGATTTTTGATCCTGTTGGTTACATCTCGCCCTTTGTAATGCAAGTTAAATGCTTATTGCAAGAAATGTGGCAACAAGCCCTTGACTTGGACGAACAATTACCACAAAATTTATCGGAAAGATTTCTAAAATGGTTCGAAGATATTAATGAATTAGAAAATTTAAATATTTCTAGAAGGTATTTTGAACATAAAGTAAGTTTTGACAAAATTGAGCTCTTAGTATTTTCCGACGCTAGCCTAAAGGGATATGGAGCTGTAGCCTATTTTCAAGACCCTGCGAGCCGCCCCACTTCATTCGTCATGGCCAAGAGTAGAGTGGCACCCCTCAAGAAAATCACGTTGCCACGCTTGGAACTTTTAGGTGCAGTTGTTGCCGTGAGAATAGCCCGTTACCTGAAAGCTTTATTTCAAATCCCTAATAATAACATCAAGTGTTTTCGCGATTCGCAAATAGTCCTACATTGGATAAAGGTATCTGCCGAAGTTTGGAAGCCATTCGTTGCTAATCGTGTGCGGGAAATTCAAGACATTATCGAACCTTTTGCTTGGAAACATTCTAAAGGATCCGAGAATCCTGCAGATGCTCTGTCTCGAGGATGTTCTGCTCATGAACTAAAAGGGAATATGTTATGGTGGAATGACCCTAACTTGGCAACCGAAGAAATGCCATCCGAACAAGAAACTCCTCCTTTGGAGGAGGAAACTATTCCAGAAAGAAGAAAGGTTGTGATATGCACTGTCACAGATGACCATCATGAACTAGAAATATTATCTAAATTTTCATCATGGATTAAACTAAATCGTGTTGTATCTTGGATTCTTCGATTTGTGCAAAACTGTAAATTCCCATCAGTAAAAACCACAGGTTTCTTGACAAGTAAGGAGCTAAATGATGCAACCGATGTCATAGTGAAAATTGTGCAAAAGTTAGAGTTTAAGGATGAAATTCGCAATTTGGAAAAAGACAAGGTATTAAATCCCAACAACAAAATAGCTAATTTAAATACATTTCTTGATGAAAAAGATTTATTGCGGGTTGGGGGAAGACTCCAGAATGATAATATTCCAGACGATAAAAACATCAAATTATACTTCCCAAGAAACATTACGTGACAGAATTAATTATTAAACATTAGCACGAAAAATATTTGCACAGTGGAATCCATCTGACTATTTCTTCGATAAGACAAAAATTTTGGATTGTTAACATCCGCGAAGTTGTTAGAAGAATTGTTTGAAAATGCATGAAGTGTTTCAGAAACAGGGCAAATTTAGCGACGCAAATTATGGGAGATTTACCTCCTGCTCGAGTGAAGCCCAACAAGATAAGATTTTTTCACACGTCGGACTGGACTTCGCTGGTCCATTCATGATCAAGACTCGTAAGGGACGAGGTATTAGACCTTATAAAATTTGTTTGCCTTTATATATGTATGTCCACAAAGGCTGTTCACTTGGAAGTAGTTAGCTATTTATCTTCAGAAGCCTTCTTAGCCTCGCTGAAAAGATTTATAGCTCGTCGTGGCCTACCTCTGGAACTATTTTCTGACAGAGGAACAAATTTTGTAGGAGCTGATAAGGAATTAAAAATAATGCTATCACAAGTTTTGGTTGATGAAAAGTTTCATGCCTACATTGCACAAGAGAATATTAAATGGAACTTTCATCCACCCTCTGCACCTCACTTCGGAGGTCTGTGGGAGGCCGCGATTAAACAAATGATAAACCATCTGAAAAGAACTGTTGGATCACAAATTCTTACATTTGAAGAATTATTCACTGTGACAACGCAAATTGAAGCGTGCTTAAACTCAAGACCTCTAGTTCCTGTATCAAATTACCCTCATGATTTAACGGCATTAACTCCTGGACATTTCATCATCGGGACTTCGATGAACTCAATTCCTGAACCAGACTTATCTTCCACAAAATTAACTCCATCCGAACGAGGGAAGCTGACTCAACAAATTTTCCAAAGTTTTTGGAATAGGTGGTCATCGGACTATCTCACTCAGTTACAGCAGCGCACAAAGTGGTCCACTAAGAAAGCAAATTTAGCTGTTGGAGATCTTGTGCTGATCAAAGACGATAATCTACCACCTTTGAAATGGCCTCTTGCAAGGAATCTCGAACTGTATCCTGGTAAAGACGGTAATGTACGAGTAGTACGATTGAAAACTGGTAATGGAGAACTAAAGAGACCTATTCATAAACTCTCCATATTAAGTTTTTCTTGTCAATAACATGATTATTCATTTTTCATAATTAACCTTTATTTGAAATTTAAGTTTTTTAATATGCATATACATCAGTTTTATTTCTTTTATTTACTCAGTAATTAGTGATAATATGGTGTTTAATATTTAGTATATTGTTCCAGTTCTTATTTTATATATTTTTTAATTTTTCATGCATACTAATGTTATATTTCATTGTAGTGATTCCAGTGTAGAACTAGATTTATGAAACACTGTTCATCGCGGGGGTGGAATGTTTGGACCCACCCGTATAGAGGGCGGTTTGCGCGCGAGAGAAGGAACTTTGTAACGTCCTAGAGTTTGTCACTCGGACATTCGACTCTCACCTGATAATGAGCAACACGCTGCTCTTGGAATTAAGTTTGTATTTGTAAATAGTTGTAAATAAATAAGTAATTTGTAAGCTCTCCCACCTCGGATTCTTCATTTAAGTTTCAACTGGTTTACTTGAAATTTACTCGATCATTCTCGAAATCTTGTGGAATAAGGAGGAATAGGACCCGCCTTCAGGTGCACTAAGAAAGATTTTTGAAAAATTCTTCTGAGATTTTTTTAATTAAGTTTTTAATCTGTTTTTGTAAATTTTTTTAAGTTTGCATTTAAAATAATAATTTGAGGGTTATAAAATTTATATTACGAGAAAGATCATAAAAAATTCCTTTAAAATGAAATCTTTTTCGAACCTTTACCTTGATTTTCTGGTTTTTGTTGAATTTTTAAAGATTCATTTTTAGAATTTAATTTATTAAATGCTGATCACGTGATTTCTTTTTCTGGTACTTTAAATAAATTTATCGTTACGTGCATAACAATTAAATAGACAAATTTTATTTCTTCTTTCTAATGCAGCAGACGATTCGATATTATCCAAAAAAATAAATATCCCTTACAATTTTTTTATAAATATATATATATATATATATATATATATATATATTACATCAATTGTACAGAAGCTGTTCGCACATTTTTTAGACGATTTTGGTAAGCGGTAATAAAAAATCGTTTGCTGCAAAAGAAATAATTGCAATTGTACTATGTTTTTAAAAGTCAAAACTATCTCCTGCGGCTTGAAAGTTTTGTTTTTATTCAAATTGGCGTTTTTAACAAAGCAGTGGTCCGAAGGCTACATTTATGCTCTTTCCGAAGAGAAATATGCATACTCCGTTATCCAAAAACGATGTGAGGGTCATGGTTTTGTGATATCTAAAGCGTCGATAGGTAATATCGTCAACAAGAAAGGAAAAAAAACGTCAAATTGGAGCCTCAAGTGGGACAAAATTTCCAATCAAGTATCCAAGGAAAAAACGGACATCTTCGACTATTGCAAAGGTACTTTGTTTAGTGTTAAGAGAAAATCCCCCTAGTCAAAGGACAGTTGCAAAATCATTAAAATGGTCGGTGTCTACTGTAAACAAAATGATAAACGTTGATTTAAATCTTAAGAAAGCGAAAAAACGCAATGTGCATCGTCTTCTTCCAAATCATACCGCTGAACGCAGGACACGCTGCAGAATTCTATATGAGAAACACTTATCCAAAGAAAAATGGAAAACAATTGTCACAATAGATGAATCATGGGTGTATTTAAATGATTGCAACAAAAAAGAGCCATTTATTATCATAAAAGGGGAGAAAAAAATTTAAGTACATGGTTCAAAGAATCGAAAGAAAGTTTTTCTAAGGGATTCATGATTGTTGCTGGTTTTTCTTATAATGGCAAGTTAAAAATAAAGAGAGTGGAAAAAAATGTCAAGATTAACTCCAAATACTATCAGGAACATATTTTGTCGCCAATTTTTCTGAATGAAATACCATCGCTTTACCCACAGTGCCATCAATCTGTGAGACTCCATCAGGACAAAGCTAGCAGTCACACATCAAAATCCACTGTAAATTTCCTAAAAGAAATGGAACAAAAAACTGGTATCAAGGCCATACCCTTCACTGATATCCCTACTAAATCTCCCGATGTATCATCTATGGATTTTTGTGCTTTCGGACTTTTAAAATCTGCATTATCCAAACGTCGTCCCAAAACCCTTACAGGACTCTGCAAAGCTGTTCAAGAGGAATGGGATAGAATACCTCTTCTGACACTTCAAAAGGCATTATTATCCTGGAAATTGTGGTGTCGAAAGATAGATCAGAATAAGGGATGTCAAATAGAACATTTAAAACACAAGAATTTTATGTAATTTGGTTTTGTGAATACAATATCCATCGTCTAAAAAATGTGTGAACAGCCTCTGTATACATTGATCGTCGCATTTATTATAAATAAAAAAATAAATAAATAAATAAATATATATATATATATATATATATATATATTTGGCATTAATTGCATACATTGACCGTTGTATATAATTTGAATGTACTCCGTAGCGAAACGCGGGTTTTCAGCTAGTATTGAATAAAATAGTACATTATAGCATTCTAGATTTGAATCACTCTTCATGAATACTGATTATTATCGAAATGCATGTTTGCACTTTAAATAGGTAGTTCTCCGGAAATGAAATCTAAATGTCGATTCTAGGCGGGGAAACTTTTTAAATTTCTTGTAGAAAAAAGTATTTTATATTTATTGGGATGGATCAGAATATATTTAACCGACGTTGTTACGAAACATGAAACAAGGAATCGATTTTGGTCTTAAGTATTTTATATTTCCCAAAAGGCTTTTAAAACAACACTTCATTATTGACATGCTTGTCCTAATTTTTTACTTATCTGAAATAAAAGAATTAAGGAAAAAAATCTTTTCCCTCAAAAAAGTTTTGACGTTTCATTTAAGTGTCATAAATAATTAAAGAGAGTGTTATTTTTTCGCTTAATTTCTTTGTTATAAGGTATTAACCCTTAACATTAGAAAGACAGCTGCCGTCATTTGGACGGTTTCGGACATACTATTGAGCACTATGTCTGTATTAATGTCCTTAGGCTTCTGAAATTTTATGACTGTTTCTAATTTTACGCGAAATATGCACACACATTTACAAAATTATATTCGATAGTAAAGAGGGGGAGAAAATGTGTTGTATACCTACTAAAACTGAAAGCCATCGATTTGACGGCAATATAGAAAATAGGCAGACATCTTTAAAATAATACCTGAAAAATGTTTGTTATTTTTTGTTTCTTACCCCTTTTGCAAATAATAGAAATATTGTCTCTTTCGAAATATTGGTGTTCAAAAATAATTACTGAACAAACCATGCATATATTTTTACGGATAAACCATACCAGGTTGTCAGCTAGGCATACCTGTATAAAAATATATCTAAATATATACTAATTTATTATATGAGGCGGTGAAAGGCAAAGTGGTGTAAGTCACATTTTCAACTTTTTTCATTTGAGGGCAAACATGTAATCTCCATGTTCAATTTATAGTGGAATTGCAAATAGTTATTATTTGTAACGTTATAATAATTATTAGGAATTATAATTTGTTCAATTTATGGTGGAATTTTTTTTTGTTTGTTTTTGCAGTAAAACTCTTTTGACTTACACCACTTGACTTACTGACTTACACCACTTTGCCTTTCACAGCCTCATATATTGGTATGAAATAGTTAAAAATTTAAAGTATTTAACTATTTAAAAAAAATTAAATATTTTAAATTCTTGATTTTATATCTAATCGTCAAAATGACGGCGTTCAGTAATTTTAGAAAAAAAATTCCCGTCTTTCTAGTGTTAAAAACGCTTATTTGTCCTACATGCTCTACAATTAAGCACTTTAACAACTATATATATGCTGACAACTATAAATATTAGATTCCATCAATGTAGCTCATACAATTAAACCTAGATATGTAGCACTCCTTCACATATTTAACTAATATATTTTACTCAATATAGAATACTCTAGATGAGTCATACAAAACCTTCTTTTCTCTCAGGACACATGAATATATGTTTACTGCATTACGCGAGCCGCAGTAGTATAATACACAATATGTCATAATATAATAATCTAAAAAATAAAACTCAAAACTGAACTGCATTCAAACGTTTATTTAAAATAAATTGTGACTTTTTTTTTTACTATTTTTGACAAATCAAGTTTATACTTGCTACCTGCTACTCTCAATACGTTATAAAGATAAGGACCAGTAAGCAGATTTCTATCTACATTTTTTGCAGATTCCATATTTAAAATATATTACTTTTATTACTAATGAACACGAAGTTAACAGTATTAAAATTCACTTAAAACAAGTAAAATTACAGCCAACTTATGATCGGGTTAAGCATTCTGCTTAAAGTGGAAAGGGCAATTCTATACCATTAATAACTCTTATACAACATGACCAAAAATTATTATCACTCGAATTCCCACGTCTGTAAATGCATGCCACCATTCTAGGGAATAATCCTAACAATTCTTAATTAATGGAGAGAAATATACCAATTACATTTTCACTGCAGTTATCCTTATTCACTGGTGAAATAAAATAAGAGAATTTGCATATTTTATCGAATTTCATGAAAAGAACTGAACTGAATGTAAAACCACTGCTTCTAGACAAATCTGCAAATCTTGTACGTCAAATACATAAGCGTCTACGTATGTGTAGGGGAAGCCAGTAGAGAAGCAGGCTTTAAAAGCGCGCGTAAGTTAAGACGCATTTCGTTCGCTAGCATACCTTGGCGAATTTCTTGGTGTTATTTTGCAACAATCGGTTAGTTTCAAATTGTAACAGTAAAAATGAGTAACCACCAACGTTTAGATGATGGAATGAGGTGGCGAATTGTGGGGAGGCTAGAAGCAGGCCAATCTCAAGTCCAAATTTGTAGAGAGTTCAATTTAACGCCCAGCGTCGCGTGTAACTTATGGAAACAGTTCCAGGATACCGGATCCATCGAGATAAAGCCTGGGCAAGGTCGTCCAAGAGCCAAGACGGCCAGAGAAGATCGCAATTTCTCGATTATAGTGAGGCGTAACATGAGTGCTACAACTTCTGAGCTCTCTCGTAACTTGTATGCAGCCACCCGTGTATCAAGGGTGACTGTTTCAAGACTTAAAGGACAAGAAGTCCTTTCGTTTGCGTCCCGCTCACTTCTACAAACAGAATAATCCGTTTATCATGGTGCAAAGAGCATAGAGATTGGAGTATCGATCAATGGGCGACCGTTCTCTTCACTGATGAGTCCCGGTTCAGCCAAAACACCGATTCTCGCCGTACGTTCATATAGAGAGAACCAGGGACCCGATACCTACCCTCCAATGTCCGCGAAATCGACCATTATGGCGGAGGAGGTTTAATGGTCTGGGCAGGCATCATGTTGGATGGCCGCACACCTCTCCATGTCTTTGAAAGAGGCACTGTGACTGGTGTGAGGTATAGGGATGAGGTCTTGGAGCCCTATGTTTGCCTTTTAAGGTGTGCAGTTGGACCTTAGTTCATTTTAATGGACGATAACGGGAGGCCACACAGAGCTCTTCTGGTCGACGAATTTCTAGAGAGTGAGGATATTCGCCGGATGGATTGGCCAGCCAGATATCCAGACCTTAACCCAATACAGCATGTCTGGGACGCTCTGGGGAGGGCAATTCTAGCCATCCAGGGATATTTCGAGAGAACCATCCAGGGAATGAAAACAGCGTTGCTGAACGAGTGGGACCAATTGCCACAGGAAATGATAAACTACCTTATTTCAAGTATGAAATCATGCTGCGAGACCTGTACTCCCTATTAACCCATCTATTAATCCATCTTTTGTTTATTCTGCAACCGCTGTTTCATACCTTCCGACTCCAACGAGTGTTACGCACGATCATGCGTGTGTATTACAATTATTGAATGGTTATTTGTTTTGTATTGTATCAATGTATGTACATATCAAATTTTATTAAAATCGGTACAGTAGTTCTAGAGATAATCGACCAGGTCTGCAAGTTCTCTTAATTTCTTACACCAGTGTATAATAATATAAATCATTAAAAAACTATTAAGTTCATTGTTTAGTAACGAAAAATCTCTGAAGCAAATGCACGTAATATCTCCATGTCTTCAACTCAGCTAAAACAGAACACATAACGATCACAAAATTATGTTTCAACTGTACGTGGGTTTTTAACTTAATTATCGTCATTAGTAATGTACGTTACAATTATACCTGTAAAAAAATTATTACTCAAGTTATACTGAACGTGTGGAACATTCACAATGCATATGTATATATATATATTTACTTATCCTACGATATCTAAATATTTAATGTACAAAAATACAACAGTCGGTTTTCCATGTTACCAACCTACGCATATTTTTATATTCTTTCTTTCTCAACAACCTCCTTACATTATAAACTCATCCCAACCCACATGATTGTAAAGGCAGCCAAATAAATTTATTTAACGCTGTCAGGAAAATAATTAAGTTAAATAAAAATGTCGATAGATACTCCCTAGGAGAAATTAATGCCAGGGGAATTATGATAATATATTCTCAAAGTAGTACTTTTCATTTCATACATAATAAATATTCCAATTATATTACATCGTCGCAAATATGCATTAACCAATATTTGATTTGACATACCAATGAAATCTGAATGAGATTTCCGGCTTACTGTGTAATTTTCTCCCGCACGTGTTAATGCCAGAAAAAGATGAGTAACTGTACTCACCTACGTACATCCGCACACCGACAAGCATAATACTTTAAGAGCCTTTCCCACCCGAGGAAAAATTTGTTATTTCTGCATCAAGATATTGTTTCTAATACTAATGTTTTCTTAAAAGGGAGGAATCAAATGAAATTACGAAATACTTTATAATATACGAAACACTTAATACGAAATACTTAGTAACCAATACTTAATATGAAATACGAAATACTTAAATAACCAAAAGAGAAACGCTTTACGAAATACTTGTAAAATCATATACAGTGATTTCCGCTTATAAGAATCATGTTTGTTATTACTGTTTTTGATTCTTATAAGCGGTTGATTCTTATAGCCGAAATTTAGGTTTTTGGACAGGCACACACACACCTATATATACATATATTAGATAATTTACCATAAAATACTCTTTAATTTACGTTAATTATCTTTTATCAAAATTATTTTTTATAATTTTAAAAATACAACTTAATTTCTAGACCTATAAGTAAATTCACATGATTATAGTGAGAGAAGAAAAAAATCCAATATTTGTTACAACATACCTGCTTAACAGTTTTAACATTTCAGTTAAGGAATGGAGCAAGAAAAAATTTTCTGTGGTAGTTTGACGTAATGAAGTTTTCAGGAGGCTGTTTCTACCTATCTCAATATAAATAGTCTCAGACAAAGATTCACCTTCTAGCTTGCGTTTCACGGTTTGATAATGCGCTGAATCTACTAATGTCATGTTTGCCTAAGTGATACTGGACACTTCGCCGAAGATTTATGTGTTTCAGGGTCCTGGAAGCCGCAACCGGGATGTGGGAGGTGGGAAAAAAGAGTCCCTACTTTTGTTTGTCAGTGGAGAAAAGTGAAATCGGACCCGGACGGATAAAGATGCCCCTGTGTCAAGCTAATAGGACAGTGTTGTGCTAAAGCGTTTATGGGGAAACTATTATGTTATATCTAACAAAGAAAGGGATGAATTTTACGACTATATTCCATCCACATCTTATCAATCTTTCTTTAAAAAAAAGAAAGAACTTCGTGCCTTTTGATGGTTTAAGTGGCTCATTTGGAAAAATGAAAGGAAAGCGAAGAGTGTAAACTGATTCTTAAAACCGGTGGATTGATTCTTTAAAGCGAAAATTTTAAGATGGAAATAATACATTTGTTTCTGTTTTCGCGAAATTGATTCTTATAAACGTTTGATTCTTATAACCACTGATCACTATAAGCGGTGGTTACTGTATTATCAAAGACATTTCAGGGTGAACAAAATGTAATTTAATCGTTAAGGTTGCAGTATAATAACCCTATTGGATTCGCTCCTACGGACTAATAACCTACGGACAAAATTTGTCCAAGGATTGCAGACTTGTGTTTAAAGATTTTTTTTCAATTGTACTCGTTAATAGAGACAGAAATGTTACACCTTGGACCATTTTTCTTTTAACAAAATACAAATAATATTATTAAATTTAATTTTTTCGGGGAGGGTGGGGGGAAATCTGGTATAGTGTGTTTTAAACGCGCATAAATTCATTTAGTGGACGAAATTTATAAAATGAATTCTGTTGCAAAGTGCAGAAAAGTCCAAGCTATCTGGAAATACCTTCTTTATATAATTATCAGCATTTACGTAGCTGTAAAACGTAGAGAAATTTTCTCAATAGGTTAACATTGAGGTGAACGTATCCAATAGGCTTAGTACACAGCAGCCTTAACGTTAGATATTACTGTCAAAGCATATTTTTGAAAACTCTTTTTAAATAGGGCATATATTACTTTTCATATTTTTATGAATGAAGTTTTCTTTGAATTATTCAAATAGTGCAGCTTGTACAAATTATTGAATACGTCAAATTATATGTTAGCTCTTTCGGAGATATTTACAAAATTTCTAAATGCCATTCAATATTTTATAAAGGATTCTGAACGTCCCCAGTCATTTCTGATTCTCAAAAAGGTAGAAAGAAAGAAAATCAACCTGTTTTCAAATATTTGAGTGACAATAAAATATTTTTATTTAATTTGTGTATTTTTATTAATGTCTGTAGTTTACTTAGAAATGTATGGAACGCAATGAAATATTTATAGTTAGAGGAAGGAAAACTAAAATAATAAAGGAAGAGGGTTTTATGAAATCTTACTAAAGTAAAGAAACACCCAAGAAAATCCATGCAGCTTGTATGATTTTCATATTTGAGCATTATGTTAAACAGGGTAATTTTTAGACATATTTTTAATGCTGCAGATACTGTTTGTAATCAAGTGGTAATTTTTAGACATATTTTTAATGCTGCAGCTACTGTTTGTAATCAAGTGGGAGTGTTCAAGCATTACTATAAACGGATCTTAATGTTTTTGAAATTTCAATTGTGTTAGAAGTTTTAATATCACTTGTTTTATAGTCATGAAATAATTACAAAAGAAAATATTTTAGCCACTTGACAGATAATTAAATTAAAATGTTGCTGCTGATTGTGTTGATAATTGTATATTTATTTACAAAGATCTAATCATGTTATTTCACTATTGTATAATTAACAGGAAATAAATCACTTCTAAGGAACTGAAAAACAATATAGCAGACAAAAAAAACTAACAAAGGAAAGTGCCTTTGAAAAAACAATTTCACGTTTTTTTTTTATGGCTCAAGGCAATAATATAGTCTTCACGCTAATCAGTGATATATATTGGCTTTTCTACAAAAGGTTCAGATTTTATTACCATAGGGGACGGGAAAAGAATCTTTTATTGAATAACAACTTTCTCTTGTCTTTCCACAAGTGAAAAAGAATGTTAAAATTAAACTACATTTTTATGTCGACTGAGATCTTGTGATAGTTAACAACACACCATTTATTGATCATAGTCATTCATCGGAACTTCTAACTAAATCTAAAATAAACAATTTTCCTATTCCATCCCTTTTTCTGTCTGTCATAAAACATGATAATATGTCGTTTTGGTATCACTTACGTGAAAAATTTCACGCTTTTTCCACATATTCTATTGTATTAATAAGGTAACGAATAAATTTCATTCATAGTAGATTTCATTGTATATACTGGTCCTCAGAAATGTTTCAGATAAACAGGCTAAAATGTTAAAAACTTTTATAATTACTTTTCACAAAGATTTTCATTTGCTTTGAAATCATTTGTGTATATTCCCATATTGATATCAATTAATAAATATCAAAATTAAAGTAGTTTAATATTTAGTAGGTTAATCAATATTGAGTAGATTAAGCTTAATTGATATCAATATTAAGTATCTATTGAAATCAGATTGCTAACGTTCAGTTCTTTGAAAAATCAGAACTTGAGCATCAATTTCTTATTATTTTCAATTCTTATCGGACCAAGTGATGCCAATTGATGACCTTTTGGGCTGGAGGTGCTCAGTTCAAATCCCGACGAATGCCTTTAAATACCTTCGTATCTAGCCCCGATATGGGCACGTTAAATCCGTAGACCGGAAAGTCCTTCTACGATGTTAGTGGGTGGGGGAAGGTGTGGGCTCTCCAGATATCGCCCTTATGGGATGTTCGATTAAAATTGAAGTGGCACCAAAGGAGAGATTTTGACTCGCCTGAATGGGGTTACGGATAAAAATTTGTCCAAAATTTCCTCGGTTCTGTGTGAATGTCTCACAAGTGCATTAAAATTACATTTAAATCTCACGTCCTCTTCCTAATGAAGAAAATACTTTTATACTTTATAAATAAACTGCAAAACAACTGACTGCTAAACATCACGAGATACAAGAATGAAAAATGCCGCATAAGCGAGTATTCGTAATTCGTAACCTTAAAATTTCTTTTGCTTTAATCAAC
>OU015495.1:184695118-184729982 GCA_907164885.2 Dolomedes plantarius | reverse complement strand
AGTTTAAGGAACATAATAGTGTCGTCTTTATTTATGTGTTAGTATGGGTGCCAATCTAATGCATTCTCACCATCCATATACAGAGGCTGTTCCCACATTTTTTGGACCATGTATATTGTATTCACAAAACTAAATTACATAAAATTCTTGTGTTTTAAATGTTCTATTTGATATCAATTATTCTGAACTATCTTTCGACACCGCAATTTCCAGGATAATAATGCCATTTGAAGTGTCAGAAGATGTATTCTATCCCATTCCTCCTGAACAGCTTTCCAGAGTCCTGTAAGGGTTTTGGGACGACGTTTGAATAATGCAGATTTTAAAAGTCCTAAAGCACAAAAATCCATAGGTGATACATCGGGAGATTTAGTAGGGATATCAGTGAAGGGTATGGCCTTGATACCAGTATTTGTTCCATTTCTTTTAGGAAATTTACAGTGGATTTTGATGTGTGACTGCTAGCTTTGTCCTGATGGAGTCTCACAGATTGATGGCACTGTGGGTAAAATGATGGTATTTCATTCAGAAAAATTGGCGACAAAATATGTTCCTGATAGTATTTGGAGTTAATCTTGACATTTTTTTCCAATCTCTTTATTTTTAACTTGCCATTATAAGAAAAACCAGCAACAATCATGAATCCCTTAGAAAAACTTTCTTTCGATTCTTTGAACCATGTACTTACATTTTTTTCTCCCCTTTTATGATAATAAATGGCTCTTTTTTGTTGCAATCATTTAAATACACCCATAATTCATCTATTGTGACAATTGTTTTCCATTTTCTTTGGATAAGTGTTTCTCATATAGAATTCTGCAGCGTGTCCTGCGTTCAGCGGTATGATTTGGAAGAAGACGATGCACATTGCGTTTTTTCGCTTTCTTAAGATTTAAATCAACGTTTATCATTTTGTTTACAGTAGACACCGACCATTTTAATGATTTTGCAACTGTCCTTTGACTAGCGGGATTTTCTCTTAACACTAAACAAAGTACCTTTGCAATAGTCGAAGATGTCCGTTTTTTCCTTGGATACTTGATTGGAAATTTTGTCCCACTTGAGGCTCCAATTTGACGTTTTTTTCCTTTCTTGTTGACGATATTACCTATCGACGCTTTAGATATCACAAAACCATGACCCTCACATCGTTTTTGGATAACGGAGTATGCATATTTCTCTTCGGAAAGAGCATAAATGTAGCCTTCGGACCACTGCTTTGTTAAAAACGCCAATTTGAATAAAAACAAAACTTTCAAGCCGCAGGAGATAGTTTTGACTTTTAAAAACATAGTACAATTGCAATTATTTCTTTTGCAGCAAACGATTTTTTATTACCGCTTACCAAAATCGTCTAAAAAATGTGCGAACAGCTTCTGTACAATTGATGTAATATATATATATATATATATATATATATATATTTATAAAAAAATTGTAAGGGATATTTATTTTTTTGGATAATATCGAATCGTCTGCTGCATTAGAAAGAAGAAATAAAATTTGTCTATTTAATTGTTATGCACGTAACGATAAATTTATTTAAAGTACCAGAAAAAGAAATCACGTGATCAGCATTTAATAAATTAAATTCTAAAAATGAATTTTTAAAAATTCAACAAAAACCAGAAAATCAAGGTAAAGGTTCGAAAAAGATTTCATTTTAAAGGAATTTTTTATGATCTTTCTCGTAATATAAATTTTATAACCCTCAAATTATTATTTTAAATGCAAACTTAAAAAAATTTACAAAAACAGATTAAAAACTTAATTAAAAAAATCTCAGAAGAATTTTTCAAAAATCTTTCTTAGTGCACCTGAAGGCGGGTCGAATTCCTCCTTATTCCACAAGATTTCGAGAATGATCGAGTAAATTTCAAGTAAACCAGTTCAAACTTAAATGAAGAATCCGAGGTGGGAGAGCTTACAAATTACTTATTTATTTACAACTATTTACAAATACAAACTTAATTCCAAGAGCAGCGTGTTGCTCATTATCAGGTGAGAGTCGAATGTCCGAGTGACAAACTCTAGGACGTTACAAAGTTCCTTCTCTCGCGCGCAAACCGCCCTCTATACGGGTGGGTCCAAACATTCCACCCCCGCGATGAACAGTGTTTCATAAATCTAGTTCTACACTGGAATCACTACAATGAAATATAACATTAGTATGCATGAAAAATTAAAAAATATATAAAATAAGAACTGGAACAATATACTAAATATTAAACACCATATTATCACTAATTACTGAGTAAATAAAAGAAATAAAACTGATGTATATGCATATTAAAAAACTTAAATTTCAAATAAAGGTTAATTATGAAAAATGAATAATCATGTTATTGACAAGAAAAACTTAATATGGAGAGTTTATGAATAGGTCTCTTTAGTTCTCCATTACCAGTTTTCAATCGTACTACTCGTACATTACCGTCTTTACCAGGATACAGTTCGAGATTCCTTGCAAGAGGCCATTTCAAAGGTGGTAGATTATCGTCTTTGATCAGCACAAGATCTCCAACAGCTAAATTTGCTTTCTTAGTGGACCACTTTGTGCGCTGCTGTAACTGAGTGAGATAGTCCGATGACCACCTATTCCAAAAACTTTGGAAAATTTGTTGAGTCAGCTTCCCTCGTTCGGATGGAGTTAATTTTGTGGAAGATAAGTCTGGTTCAGGAATTGAGTTCATCGAAGTCCCGATGATGAAATGTCCAGGAGTTAATGCCGTTAAATCATGAGGGTAATTTGATACAGGAACTAGAGGTCTTGAGTTTAAGCACGCTTCAATTTGCGTTGTCACAGTGAATAATTCTTCAAATGTAAGAATTTGTGATCCAACAGTTCTTTTCAGATGGTTTATCATTTGTTTAATCGCGGCCCTCCCACAGACCTCCGAAGTGAGGTGCAGAGGGTGGATGAAAGTTCCATTTAATATTCTCTTGTGCAATGTAGGCATGAAACTTTTCATCAACCAAAACTTGTGATAGCATTATTTTTAATTCCTTATCAGCTCCTACAAAATTTGTTCCTCTGTCAGAAAATAGTTCCAGAGGTAGGCCACGACGAGCTATAAATCTTTTCAGCGAGGCTAAGAAGGCTTCTGAAGATAAATAGCTAACTACTTCCAAGTGAACAGCCTTTGTGGACATACATATATAAAGGCAAACAAATTTTATAAGGTCTAATACCTCGTCCCTTACGAGTCTTGATCATGAATGGACCAGCGAAGTCCAGTCCGACGTGTGAAAAAATCTTATCTTGTTGGGCTTCACTCGAGCAGGAGGTAAATCTCCCATAATTTGCGTCGCTAAATTTGCCCTGTTTCTGAAACACTTCATGCATTTTCAAACAATTCTTCTAACAACTTCGCGGATGTTAACAATCCAAAATTTTTGTCTTATCGAAGAAATAGTCAGATGGATTCCACTGTGCAAATATTTTTCGTGCTAATGTTTAATAATTAATTCTGTCACGTAATGTTTCTTGGGAAGTATAATTTGATGTTTTTATCGTCTGGAATATTATCATTCTGGAGTCTTCCCCCAACCCGCAATAAATCTTTTTCATCAAGAAATGTATTTAAATTAGCTATTTTGTTGTTGGGATTTAATACCTTGTCTTTTTCCAAATTGCGAATTTCATCCTTAAACTCTAACTTTTGCACAATTTTCACTATGACATCGGTTGCATCATTTAGCTCCTTACTTGTCAAGAAACCTGTGGTTTTTACTGATGGGAATTTACAGTTTTGCACAAATCGAAGAATCCAAGATACAACACGATTTAGTTTAATCCATGATGAAAATTTAGATAATATTTCTAGTTCATGATGGTCATCTGTGACAGTGCATATCACAACCTTTCTTCTTTCTGGAATAGTTTCCTCCTCCAAAGGAGGAGTTTCTTGTTCGGATGGCATTTCTTCGGTTGCCAAGTTAGGGTCATTCCACCATAACATATTCCCTTTTAGTTCATGAGCAGAACATCCTCGAGACAGAGCATCTGCAGGATTCTCGGATCCTTTAGAATGTTTCCAAGCAAAAGGTTCGATAATGTCTTGAATTTCCCGCACACGATTAGCAACGAATGGCTTCCAAACTTCGGCAGATACCTTTATCCAATGTAGGACTATTTGCGAATCGCGAAAACACTTGATGTTATTATTAGGGATTTGAAATAAAGCTTTCAGGTAACGGGCTATTCTCACGGCAACAACTGCACCTAAAAGTTCCAAGCGTGGCAACGTGATTTTCTTGAGGGGTGCCACTCTACTCTTGGCCATGACGAATGAAGTGGGGCGGCTCGCAGGGTCTTGAAAATAGGCTACAGCTCCATATCCCTTTAGGCTAGCGTCGGAAAATACTAAGAGCTCAATTTTGTCAAAACTTACTTTATGTTCAAAATACCTTCTAGAAATATTTAAATTTTCTAATTCATTAATATCTTCGAACCATTTTAGAAATCTTTCCGATAAATTTTGTGGTAATTGTTCGTCCAAGTCAAGGGCTTGTTGCCACATTTCTTGCAATAAGCATTTAACTTGCATTACAAAGGGCGAGATGTAACCAACAGGATCATAAATCTTTGCAACAGTTTCCAAAACATGACGTTTTGTAATGCAGGAATTTGACATTTCTGAAGCTGGTTTCAAGTCTAAGGATAGTGTATCGTGATTATTGTTCCAAATGATTCCTAAGATTTTAGATGGGTTTTCCGAATTTTCTTCAATAATTATCCCATTCTCCTCCCATAACGTTCTTAAGCCAGGGGAATTAGTTTTGAATTTTCTTAAATACATACCTGCATCTCTAAGAATTTCTGAAGCTTTCGAGGACAAATTAAAGGCTTCAGTATCCGAACTCGCTCCATAATGCAAGTCGTCAACGTATAAAGATGAGTTTAACATCTCGTAGCATGCAGGGTTGCTTTCTGAATATTTTTTAATGTGAAATTTTATAGTAGCAGCTAATATGAAGGGAGAAGAATTGACCTCAAATGGTAATCGGTTCATGTGCATAATTTTGAATGAATCAGGATCATTATTTCGGAACCAAAGAAATTTTAAGAATTTACGATCTTCTGAGGCAATGCTAATCATTAAGAAGGCCTTTTCAATATCGGCTGAAAATGCGATTTCATGTTTTCGAAATTTTAAGATTACGTCTAATAATTTAGGATTTAAATTAGGGCCAGGCAATAACAATTCATTTAGTGATTTTGAATTTTTTCCTTTGGACGAAGCATCAAAGACTATTCTTACGCGCGTAGTAATTTTATCTGGTCGGATAATGGCATATAAGGCATAAAATATCCGGAATCGAAATTTTCGTTTTTATCTTCCTCAACTATCCTATTTTCTTCTTGTTGTTTAATAATACTCTGGTATTCATGACAAATCTCCTTATCCTTACTTAATTCATCCTTTAAAATATCAAAACGTCTTTTAGCTGTTGCGAAATTACTGTCTAGTTGTAATTTATCGTCTTCAAACAAAAGTTTAGTTTCATATCTTCCATCAACAAATTTTAATTTATCATTAAAATATTGTAAAGCTTTTAAGTCTCTTTGAGAAAAACATTCATTTTGATCTTTAATAATACCTAGCGATTCTAGCTTCCAAAAGGAACTGATGTCACATTTTTCTTTTGTACGGACGTGAAAAGAAAATGCAGTTCGGTGTCTTTCCCAGCTGAGTAATTTAATTTACCCATTAACGCATAACCGAATATTGTTGACACTGCGTATAGACCTTGATTTATTTTTTGAATGCTTATCGGCTTAGTATGGATTTCGTAGTAAATGTCAGCCCCTAATAAAATACAAATAGGCGCCATAGACGATCTGTTTTCGTCTACGATATCTGAAATCAGCAACTGTTTGTTTATTCCCAGTTCAATTAATTGCTGAGTAGAGAGAGATTTAACACTTGCTTGAGTTATGAGATCTGTTGCAATTACTTCCGCTTTCAAGGAGAGTTCAGTGTCAAACGCTTTTTAAGGCAAAACGCTTTTTAAGGCAGTTCCACCGAGAAACGTTTTTAAATAATTAAACTTGTCTATCTTCGATAATTTCGTGTTATTGTGGATTGGACTTTCATTATTGTTGCCAAAATTCTAGCAAATGGCTTGAGTCACCGAAAATTTAGTCTATAGTAAGCTTAGGCAACTTAACGACATTTGAATCAAAACTCTGAGAATTTTACAATACATCGCTATTGGTCGGATCGTTATTATTGTTTATATCAGACGTATTCATTCGAAGCAATTTCTTTATTCGATATTTCACTTAATTTGTTTTTTAGCTTTCTTTTAAAAGCAATAATTTTAATGTTATATTCGTCACAAGAAAGTATTTCTGTTTCGATTTCTTTAACAGTCAAATATTGTTCAATATTTGACTGTTTCGATATCAGTTTTATCAATATCTTCTGCTAATTTAACAGGAATAGAATTTAAAGTTCCTCAAATCGGAACTCTTCTTCTCAATTATTTCTAACTTTTCAGCCATTTCGAGTAAATTAGAAACTTCAATAAATCGACAAAGAATATTTAAATATCTCTCACCTGAATCATCTAAAGGTCTGCTTATCAGGAGTTCGTGCAACAATGAAGGCGGGTCGAATTCCTCCTTATTCCACAAGATTTCGAAAATGATCGAGTAAATTTCAAGTAAACCAGTTCAAACTTAAATGAAGAATCTGAAGCGGGAGAGCTTGCAAATTACTTATTTATTTACAACTATTTACAAATACAAACTTAATTCCAAGAGCAGCGTGTTGCTCATTATCTGGTGAGAGTCGAATGTCCGAGTGACAAACTCTAGGACGTTACAAAGTTCCTTCTCTCGCGCGCAAAGCGCCCTCTATACGGATGGTTCCAAACAGCACCCCTACACCATAAGAAGAATCGCCATGCAAAATTTCTGCCCTTTAGGTCCAGCGGTTTGGTCTGTGCGTTGTATGTTAGTGAGTCAGTGAGTCAGTCAATTACGGAACTGTTTTATATACAGTGGTATCTCGACTTACGAGTTTAATTCGGTCCATGACTTAGCTAGTAACTCGAAATACTCGTATCTCGAATCAATTTTCCCCATTGAAATGAATGGAAATGCCATTAATTCGTTCCGGGCTGCCCCAAAGCACCGCAATTTTTTTGTTACATGTTTTTAAATAAGAAAAACATGCTTATAAACGACGAACATTGTATGAAACGTAATACAATAGAATGTACTGCAATAAATTTGTTTTATTAAGTGTAATGTACAACATTTATTTACCTTGGAGATCAGACTTGAAGATGCTGATGGAAGAGGAGGAGAAAGGTTGAACTGAAAAATTAAATCTTATTCGTTGATTTTTGATCTTTTTGCCCCGCTTTCCTGACTTTCGCTTTTATAACCAGCTACTCTCTTAAAGTGAACGAGTGAGACACGGAAGCTGGGCAAATGTTGCATCGTTCACTGTGGCTGTAATGTCCAGATTCTTCTTTCTGAGAATCCGAAGAACGTTTTCTCAGAATCGAATCTCTCGGTTTAAGACTGGATAGTAGTCTCAGAATAATATTATACAATTGTATAATAATTGTACATAAAGGTTGTAAATATTATATGCTTCTTGTGTTCTCATTTGATGAGCACGTAACATGGCATTCGCTGCTCAGACTAGCGGTGGGATATCTGACGCTTGCTCGTTACCCGAATTTTAGCTCATAACTCGAAGCAAAAAATCTACCGAGAGAATGCTCGTATCTCGAAAAACTCGTAAGTCGAGGTACCACTGTATATAGATTTCATAAAAATTTGTCGTCATTCTACCCATTTCTTCCTTTTCAGACCTTTAAGTTTAAGGAACATAATAGTGTCGTCTTTATTTATGTGTTAGTATGGGTGCCAATCTAATGCATTCTCACCATCCATATACAGAGGCTGTTCCCACATTTTTTAGACCATGTATATTGTATTCACAAAACTAAATTACATAAAATTCTTGTGTTTTAAATGTTCTATTTGATATCAATTATTCTGAACTATCTTTCGACACCGCAATTTCCAGGATAATAATGCCATTTGAAGTGTCAGAAGATGTATTCTATCCCATTCCTCCTGAACAGCTTTCCAGAGTCCTGTAAGGGTTTTGGGACGACGTTTGAATAATGCAGATTTTAAAAGTCCGAAAGCACAAAAATCCATAGGTGATACATCGGGAGATTTAGTAGGGATATCAGTGAAGGGTATGGCCTTGATACCAGTATTTGTTCCATTTCTTTTAGGAAATTTACAGTGGATTTTGATGTGTGACTGCTAGCTTTGTCCTGATGGAGTCTCACAGATTGATGGCACTGTGGGTAAAATGATGGTATTTCATTCAGAAAAATTGGCGATAAAATATGTTCCTGATAGTATTTGGAGTTAATCTTGACATTTTTTTCCACTCTCTTTATTTTTAACTTGCCATTATAAGAAAAACCAGCAACAATCATGAATCCCTTAGAAAAACTTTCTTTCGATTCTTTGAACCATGTACTTAAATTTTTTTCTCCCCTTTTATGATAATAAATGGCTCTTTTTTGTTGCAATCATTTAAATACACCCATGATTCATCTACTGTGACAATTGTTTTCCATTTTTCTTTGGATAAGTGTTTCTCATATAGAATTCTGCAGCGTGTCTTGCGTTCAGCGATATGATTTGGAAGAAGACGATGCACATTGCGTTTTTTCGCATTCTTAAAATTTAAATCAACGTTTATCATTTTGTTTACAGTGGACACCGAGCATTTTAATGATTTTGCAACTGTCATTTGACTAGGGGGATTTTCTTTTAACATTAAACAACGTACCTTTGCAATAGTCGAAGATGTCCGTTTTTTCCTTGGATACTTTTTGGGAATTTTTGTCCCACTTGAGGCTCCAATTTGACGTTTTTTTTCCCCTTTCTTGTTGACGATATTACCTATCGACGCTTTAGATATCACAAAACCATGACTCGTTTTTGGATAACGAGTCATGGTTTTGTGATATCTAAAATCTCACATCGTTTTTGGATAACGGAGTATGCATATTTCTCTTCGGAAAGAGCATAAATGTAGCCTTCGAAACACTGCTTTGTTAAAAACGCCATTTTGAATAAAAACAAAACTTTCAAGCCGTAGACGATAATTTTGACTTTTAAAAACATAGTACAATTGCAATTATTTCTTTTGCAGCAAACGATTTTTTATTACCGCTTACCAAAATCGTCTAAAAAATGTGCGAACAGCCTCTGTATTTTAGCGAAATAATGTATTAATCAATAAATGGAAAATCAAACCAGGCCATAACTACTAATTACACGGACGCACAGAATCCACATGTTCAATCTCCTCATGTTTATTGTGGGAATTTTAATACTTTGGCATTTCGCCAGTGAATTTATTTACACCTAACAATTCCAGTCACTCCAGAATAGTTAGACTAATGTAGTTTAGTACCACAATGAAAGTCAATAAAAGTGCATTTAAAATTTTAATGACTGGATGCTGGTAATGTATTTAAACCGATTACATTATTGATCAGTCTGGTTGTTGGATGTTTATTTCATGAACTATTTGTAGATTTGTACTACATAGTGAAAAGCAAATATAAAGAAATTATTTACATAAAAGTGGTCAAATGTATCAGTAGTTTGTTCTAAACATGAATATGGATTATAATTATTTTTAACGACATTTTGGTTAATTTCCTCCAGAAAGGAGCTTCATATGCTTTTGAATTTCTTTTGTGCTTAGGAATGTTATCAGTAACATAAGACAAAGTTTTTAGTAAGTAGGACCCGAAGTAGCCTAGTGATTGCACGTTGCGGTTCGGAATAGGGGTGCTGTGTTCGATACCCGACGAACGGAATTAAATACCTTCGTGCCTAGGGCAGATATGGGCACGTTAAATCTGTACTCCGTATCATAATTCCTTCTATGAGGTCAGAGAGGGTGGGAGACGGTACGATCCTCCCCAGTTCTTTCCCTTGGGGTTGCTCGGTCAAAATTGAGGTGGCACGAAGGGGTAGTGTTGGTACACCTATACTTTGCCTCCATTGTCAGCAACGAATGATTCTCGTGGATTATGTGTAATGTCACCAGTTTCAAATTGCCCCGTATTATCCAAACAAGAACCACAACATTATAGCAAACAGTCCTGACGACCAGCAATCTATGTTTACCAGAAAATTTAATTATTTTTCTTAAAGTACACTCATGGACAAAAAAATTAGCGCACCAAGAAGGAGTCGTCAAAATGAAACGAAATTTTACATACGTAATGACTACTTTGATATAAGTAAATGATAAGAAAATCAAAGAAAAAGGATAATTTATTTCAGAGAAAAAGGCAAAAGAACGGAGGAGTTAATACTCCGTTGGACCCCCTCTACCGCGAATGCACGATGCGATACGATCGGGCATTGAGTCATACAAGTTCAGTATGATGTCTTGAGACATTTCGTTCCATATTTGCTGTAACCTTGCCTCTAGTTCGTTCAAACTCGTGGGATGCCCAACTCGTCGTCTCAAATGATCCCAGATATGCTCGATTGGAGACAAATCTGGGGATCGGGCAGGCCAAGGAAGGGTAGTAACAGTGCGGAGACAGTCTTGTGACACCCTTGCCGTATGAGGCCGAGCATTGTCTTGTTGAAAAATGGCTCCTGGGAGCCGTTGCATGAGTGGCAACACATGTGGTTGCAGGATTTCATGAACATACCGCTGGGCTGTCATGGTGCCACGGAACAATACTACGGGTGACCGTGTATTGTAGGCAATGGCACCCCATACCATCACACCAGCTGTGGGAGCGATGTGTCGCTGTACAGAAAAGGCAGGATTTAAGCGTTCATCACGGGCTCTCCACACACGAACACGATTGTCATCACTGCCGAGATTGAATCTGGATTCGTCGCTAAAGACGACCTGGTTCCATTCCGCTGCAGTCCAGCTTCCTCGTGCGCGGCAAAACTCCAAACGGACATCTCTCGGGTCCACTGGTCCCAACACCTCCTCACAACACAATCAGAGCGGCCTAATTGACGAGCTACTCGCCTAGCTGACCACCCAGCTTCCATCATCCCGACGATTCTCCCCCTCTCAAACTGCGACAACTGCTTATATTGTCTACGAACACGGCGTAATGGCATGTCTATCTCAGCTCTTCCTTTGTAAATGATTCAGCACACTCAAACAAGCTTTGGTTACCTGTTTTATACTCCACATAGTACGATGTTCAATGCCCTCTACCGGCTATACGTAATGCGCAATCACGCTGCATTTCTAATCATTTGCTTATCTCCCCGACATGTACCTTCGTTGCAAGTTTCGTTACGATCCCGCAATTATTTCTTGGTGCGCTAATTTTTTTGTCCATGAGTGTATTTGATGTTTCAAAAATGTTAGTATTTACTATTTATTTACAGCATTTACCATTGCATTAATGCTTGGGCAATCAAATGTTACTACAGGTTAGTAAATACTAACATTTTCGAAACATCACTCACTTTAAGGAAAATAACTAAATTTTCTGGTAAATATAGATTGCTGGTCATCAGGACTGTTTGCTAGAAAGTTGTGGTTCTGGTTTGGACAATCCGAAGCAATTTGACACTGGAGACATTCGCACTTAATCCGTGAGAATCATTCGTTGCTGTCAATGAAGACACTGTATAGGTGAACAAATAGCACCTCTTTGTGCCACCTCACTTTTAACCGAATACCCCCAAAGGAGAGATCTGGGGGGGATCGTACAGTCCCCACCCTCTCTGACCCCATAAAATGATTGATTGCTCACTATCATTTATTTTTTTTTATTGGCAATACAGATATCAAAACGTATTGAATACAGATTGAAAATACAGATATTAAACAAAAAGCTCAAAGTTACTTATTTATCCTAGCGATATATTTATTAATGTAAAATTCAATGAATGTAGAAACATAATCAAATAACAATATTTGCTATTAAATATTAATGAAACAGGTAAATAGTGAATACAATTTAGTTAATCATAAAAACAGTTTTTAGATTAAAAATGCTTGAAAGTGTTAGAAAATTGAAAATTC
Source organism: Dolomedes plantarius (assembly GCA_907164885.2). Classification (NCBI taxonomy): domain Eukaryota; kingdom Metazoa; phylum Arthropoda; class Arachnida; order Araneae; family Dolomedidae; genus Dolomedes; species Dolomedes plantarius. The sequence goes on along the minus strand of OU015495.1, from coordinate 184,717,899 downwards.
TATCATGTAAATATCCATAATAAGTAAAATGAATTTTAGACGAAGAAAATGCAATTTTACACATGAAATAGATGACCCGTTAATTGTGCAAAATTAATAAAAACAACAGCAGAAAAGTCTGGTATTACCGTTGTGTCAAATAACTTAAGTTTTAAAAATATGAAATGAAAATTGCTTTTGAAGCAGTATAAAATTACGTTTTCCTTTTGGGAGTTTTGGGAGCTTAAAAGCGTCTATTCATTACTTAGCTGAAGAATAAATATTTTGATACATCACAGACGTGATTGAACTTTTTTTCTCCCAAGCTGAAATAGTCTCATGTTTTTCAGGCTGAAAATGATACGATGTATAATGTTACGATATTTTTAACTTCCCATACTTTAAAACTTTGAGTATCAACTTGAAAACTTAATGCGTTTCCCATTATATTTGTGGCAATCCAATAGCAATTCTGATTCATAAGTCCATTCATAAATTCATAATCTCCTCAATTTATAGCCAGAGACATCTCAGGAACACTTTTAATTATAAAAAATTTACATCATGTGCCTAGTAAATTGTTCTCCAAAAAAAAAACCCGATTGTTTCTATTTAAATGATAATATCAAATGGCAATAGCTTTTATGGCAAGATGAAAATTACAGTTAACTACTTTCTATCATTTGGGGAAATACATTTAAGTAAATTGTTGGCTTTTTTATAACTGCAGATGGTGAAAAATAAGAGAATTTTTTTCAAAAAAAATGCTTTTAGCCTTAAAACAGAAGTATCATTTTACATATTGGACAGAAGGTCGTTCGCACTTTATGGAAACGATTTTGTAATTTGTCTCTGGCGTTCGTATTTTGAGATAAATATTTGGAAACTTCAGAATAATCGTCTGCTATTGTTTTTCTTTGATTGGAATGTAAAATAAAGATTTATTTTGAGAATGGCTCCTAAAATTGATAGATGACTCGAAGGTTAAGTAACTGCACTTTCCAGGAAGAAATATTCGTATCAAAAAATTATAAAGCGGTGTGAAAATTTCGTTTATGGCATTTCAAAAATAGGTATTTATTATATATTAAATTTGAAAGGGAAAAAACGTCTAACTGAAAGTAAAAATAAAAACATAACCACTAAACCTCATCCTAAGACTGTTCGAGCGCAGGTAAATATCAAGAAAGTAAAGTCTCTGATCCTAAAAGAAAATACGCCGACTCAAAGATGCATTGCATCGAAACTAGGAATGTCTTCTGGCACTGTAAGTAAAATCATTTATAAATATTTGCAGTTAAAAAAGATGTTTAAACCTAAAGTTCATCTGCTTTGGCCAAAGCATATTGCTGAAAGAAAAACAAATTGTAGAAAATTTTATGAAAAACACCTAGCTGCTGAAAAATGAAAATTTATGGTAACACTCGATGAGGCATGGGTGTATTTAAGTGACTATAGTAAAATAAGATGAACTTTCTATTGCTCAACTGACTGTAATGACCATACAAAATGGCTACGTCAGTGTACAGAAAAGTTCTCAAAGGAGTTCATGATAGTAGCAGGATTTTGTTACAACGAAAAATTAAAAACAAAAAAGTCCCAAGTAAAGCCAAAATTAATCACTCTACTATCAGCAGAATATTTTAGATTCAATTTTTTATAGAAGAAATTCCAGCCTTATATGGAAAGGACATTGATAAAGTTAAGCTTCATGTTTTGTTGCTGCGAGCTGTAGCGGATTGTAAATAACATGCGAATTGGTTAAAATCAAACTTTAATCACATTTCCCGTTGAGGGGATTCTGCTTACAACTACTGAAAGAGTCATTATATATACACTACTGGCCACCCAAATTGCAACACCAAGAAAGACAAGAGATATCACAACAAAATTTGTTTTGTAGATAATATGTTGTCCAAGTATCAAATGATTAAATTTATAGACTTCTGTGAAGTGTGGTTCCTGACAAAATCAGTAGCCAGAGTAGCGGCCATTGTTGGAGATCACCGCTGCCACACGCCTCGCCATTGATTCAAAGAGACTTTGGAGGAGTTCTTGGGGTACAGCAGACCAAGCAGCTTCCACACGTTGCCAAAGTTGAAATGCTGTGGCAGCTGGGGATGGAATCTGGGTCAATCGTAGAACAACCATTGACCACATGTTTTCTATCGGCGAAAGATCCGGAGAGCGAGGCGGCCAGGTAAGCAATTCAATCTGGCGATTGACGAAGAACCGTTGGACAATGCGTGCCACGGGTGGTCGCGCAATATCCTGTTGAAATATGGCTGTGGGCAAGCCCTGAAGGTAAGGAAGGACAACTGGCTCCAACACCTCGGAGATGTACCGCTGGCTGTTTAAAGTACCGGCAATGCGTACTAGAGGTGTGCGAGAGTGATATCCAATACCGCCCCATACCATAATACCCGGTGCAGGACCAGTGTGGCCGTGCATAACGCAGCTGTTCAGCATCCTCTCTTCACGGTGTCTCCAGACTCGAATGCGACCATCGTGGTGTTGCAGACAGAAGCGTGACTCGTCAGTAAAGACAATTTTATTCCATTCTTCCGTCCACATCCTTATGTCATCGCACCATTGGCGGCGGAGACGTCTGTGGTTCTGCGTCAAGGGTAGACAAAGCAAGGACGTCTTGCGGACAGACCACTCTGCTGTAAACGGCGTTGAATGGTACGCGCAGACACTGGATGATGCGTTACAGACTGCATGTGCTGTGCTATGGTTCGTGATGTGACTGAGCGATCCGTCACTGCCATGCGCACAATTTGCCCGTCATCACGTGAAGTGGTGCACTGAGGTGGATGCGATCGAACACACCGGTCCGTTGTACCCTCCTGCAGCCAACGATCACATATTCGCATTACAGTTGTTTGGTTTCGTCCAACACGACTACCTATTTCCCTGAAAGATAATCCACAATCTCGGTAGACCACTATCCTTCCTCTGTGGAACTCGGATACTTGATCAAAAGATGATCGCTGTTTTCGACGAGGCATAATTGATCGTTTTTTTGAAAAAAACACAAGAAAAACACAATTGCCGAACTTTAAATCGTCGAAATCTCCAAGCCTTAAATAGCGCTTTGAAGTGGCGCCACAGGCGCGCGTGATGTGCGTCTGCGCTGAAATTCTAATCATTTGCATATCTCACCTCCACTAATGCATGTTGTAAATTTCATGTTATTTGCATGTTTCCTTCAGGGTGTTGTATTTACAGTGGCCAGCAGTGTACAAAAAGAGTGCTGTCGTCGGTGCAACGACGCGGGTGCAGGCATTCTGACGTTACATCAGAGCAGCGATGTATGAACAGGCATGCTGACGTCACGTCGGCGTAAACATACAGGCCCACCTTGAAATAGCTTTTCAAATAATACATATTTTTATACATTTAGAAATAAACAGATTTTAGAAATACCTCGTTTGACAGAAGGCTTTCTAACAAGATTCTTTGAGTCTTTTAGATCCCTACCGGCACCAATGAAGTTGGTTGCATTATCTGTGTAAATGGTGGAGCTTTTACCTCTTCTACTAAAAAATCTTTTTAGGGCTGCGATCATTGCGTGAGTGGTTAAATCTGTAATTACCTCAAGGTGAATAGCCTTAGTTGAAAAACAAATAAAAATGGCTGCATAACATTTGTGATAAATTCCTTTTCGCTGGCCCTAATATTTAATAAAGCGGTGGCCACAAAAATCAATGTCAAAATGGCTGAAAGCGGAACTGGGATTGACTCGCTCGGAAGGCAAATTCCCCATGATTTGTTCTAGAGCCTTCGGATTGTTTTTAAAACAAACAAGGCAATCATGAACAATTTTTCTGACAGTGGATCTTAGGGATGCGACATCGATAACAAAACATCGATGTTTTGAAACATCGATATTCAATATTAAAACATCGATGCTAATAAAACATCCCCCCAAAACCATCGATGTTTTTAAACATCGATGTTTTTGAACATCCATTTTTTAAAACTGGTACAGTAACCTCTAACATGTTACTTCGGTAAGTCGTGGGGGGGGGGGGGGTTAATTTTTGCCTTTGATTGGGCTGACACAAATGACCAAAAATTGGTTGCTAGAGTCAACGTACATCACACAATGTCCATGATACATTTTATTATTTTTACCAGAAAATTTTGTTTACCAGAAAATTTTGTAAAATCATGACTGTAACATAAGTTCATGACTGTAACATAAGACAAAAGGATTGATTTCATATCAATAGTGTATATACGGCAAAATCCTTTGAAGGAATTTCTAAGTTTGCATTTACTGAATGTGAAAATGCTAGGTGGTTAATTTTTTTTATTATGGTACTTTTCATTAAAAAAAGAGCAAAAAACATCAACATCGAACAACGTAAAACATCGAGTGCAAAACATCGATGTTTAAATAAATCGGCTTCAATAAATCAATGTTTAAAACATCGATGTTTTTATCGAAACATCGATGTTTGGAAAACATCGACATCGATGTCGCATCCCTAGTGGATCTACCACTTAACGGCCAGAACTCCTGTCTCACAAGATAAAGGAGCGTTTGGGCACCTCTACTATCAGCTAATCACTCTACTATCAGCAGAATATTTTAGATCCAACTTTTGAAGAAGAAATTCCAGTCTTTTATGGAAAGGACATTGATAAAGTTAAGCTTCATATTGACAAAGCCTCTAGTCACACGTCTAAATAAACTGCCCCTTATTTAGCAAAGAACGAATCAGAAACATGAATATAATGTATCCCAATTAAGGAAATACCTGTAATATTACCTGACTCTTCCCCAATGGACTTTTGCGATTTAGGTTTTTTAATACAAGCCTTAGGAAAACGGCATCTAAGAACACTGAACGGACTTTGGAAAACGGTCCAAGAGGAATGAGTTAAAACTGACATGACAGTACTAAGAAAAAATTTACTTTCATGGAAAATTCTAGCTAGAGCTATTATCAAGAACCATGGCTATCAGATAGAAGCAAATAATCACATAAAATACGCCATTTATACATAAAACTTAACTATCAAAATCGTTTCCATAAAGTGTGATTGACCCTCTGTAGTCTTTTATTAAATTTTACCTTCTCTTTCCGTACTTTGCATTCCCTTTACAGGCAAGCCGATAAGAAGGAAAGAACTGGAGCATATAAATGATTTGTCAAAAGACTTTATGCTAATTTTATCGATTTCCGTGTTCGTATCTCCTTTTCATGTGCTTCAAAATTTGATACCGAGAACTTTATCTTGATTCTGGTGTCAAACACACCTGCTCAGGGTGCATTCAACTGGAGGTCTCCTTCAGTAAAGAAAACGTGCTTAAAACACTAAAGTGAACAGTTCATAAATACTGTATGAAGAAATCTTGTTATACCGCATGATTTCCTATCGTTTTATATATATTTTTAACAGAATTTCGGAGCAGTTATTTTTTTTTTCGTCTGAAGTTAGGTTTACCTCTCTTACAAAAAGGATTTTCTTTGCGTAAGATACGTAATTTTTCACATTCATTACTTATTTATCTCCATGCAATTTTAATTTCAGTAAAATAGATTGAGATTCAGTGAGTATTACGGATATTCTGAAGGCATACCTGACATGGGTGACGTGGTATTATAATATGAACAGAGATATAGCTTTATATAAAAACTTCGTGAGAAAATGGAGACACTGAGAGTTGTTCCTTTTACAAGGTTAGTTTTGTTACTCAGATATTGAGCTCCAGTTCAGGGCCCTTTGGTTTTATTTTCAATTCTGTCTGGAATAACACTAGAGGGTTCTAAAGTACAGTAATGTACTATTAAGAAGCGCCTGACAAAGAGTTATGGCGGAAAAAAATCAAGAAGAGAGTGAAAAATGTATTAAATGGTAACTACAGACCGATATTCTGTGAAATCGGCTTCAAAAAGTAAGGGGCAAACATATGAATTGAGAAAAGCAATATTACTCAAATTACTAAAAAGTTAACAGAGCACTTGCCTTAAAATTAAGAGATTCTGGTTCTATTCTCAATTTTTTTTTACAAAATATTCTTTACTACTTTAATATTTAGTTTCAATAATAGTTAATATAAGTTATTAATTCTGCTTTTTATACATTTTAAATTCTATTAGCTTAATTTTAAAATTATAGACTGAATTTCATCTTTACTATTTGAGGCAAATACTATTGAAAGGCAAAGTGGTGTAAGTCACATTTTCAACTTTTTTCATTTGGGGTCAAATATGTAATCTCCATGTTCAATTTATGGTGGAATTGTAAATAGTTATTATTTGCAATATTATAATAATTGCTATGAATTTTAGTTTGTTCAATGTATGGTGGAATTTTTTGTAGTTTTGGCAGTTAAACTCTTTTGACCTACACCACTTGACTTACTGACTCACAACCACTTTGCCTTTCACCGCCTCATTTAATAAGATATTTTTGTTGAAATTTTCTACCTGAAAGTGCACTAACAAGTTATAAAAATATATCCTCTCCATTATGGCGAAGTAACGTTTTAACGGTTTGATAAATGGAAAAATAGTTTAGTAAATGGATTCTTAACAACCCATTTAGCTAACTATTTTTTTTACCAACTGAAATTCCAAGCGTGCTTGAATCTATTATGAAGATAAACGTATTTAGCTAGACAATACACCTAAACTTTTTTATAGAGTAGGAAGAATTTTACATGGAAGCGATGATTAAAGATCCTTACTTAAACGATTCTATTAAATCCAGGGGGATAAACGCACGATTATCGGTTTCATTTCAGGAGGAGTGAGAAAATCACAAAAAACTTGCACCCTGTGTTCTGATGGGTGAAGTTTCATCATTAAAGATTAAAATGTGTATGCGTTGCAAATTTCCCAAATTTTATGTCTTACAAATGTAGATTACGATTTACAAATGTAGATCTGTGTTATTTACATGAGTTTAGATGGCTATAGTGACGTACCTAAAATGAAAATTGCTCTCGAAAGGAAGATGAAATTGTAGCAGACAAAATGCCAATATTCTTTTTAAATATTCTACTTTAAAAATTTCGTTCAAGAAGTGCGGTCCTTTCTCCTCTTTCTTCCTTGTAGCCTTCTTCCTTAAAAGTAAATGGAAATTTCTAATACTCTCCTACTAAATTTACAGGCTAAATTTTACAATATAAAGTTACGTTTTGTATGTTTTAAGCAGGCTGAAACCAACTGAGGAGTTCTCGCTTATCGCATGGAGAATAATATAGTTTGTCTAATATTACAAGAGAGAGGAGTATGTATTTGTAGGTGGATGGTAGGAGAGTGGCCATGACTTTCATCGGAGATAAGACTTCTTTTCAAAAGCCAATCCAGTGAACTCCATATTCTAATGTAAGTCGTTGCAATTCAAACGCAGCCCCAAGTACCCGATGACAACGGTAAATTGTTTAGTATTGTTTCACCACAAAAAAAGTAAAATATATGAGTCAGTGACAGTCTAACTGCTGCAGATGTAAGTACTTGGCAATTATTAAACAATTATTTCAATTTTTTTTCTGGAGCCCCCCCCCCCAAAAAAAATAATAAAATAAAATAAAATATTAATAATAATTTGAAGACTGAATTGGATGTTATTAATTTTTCCCCTTGCCAAATTGGTTAAAATTCTTAGTCATGCCAAAATTGTAATAATAACAACGATGACTCCAAGGATATTCTATCTAATATGTCGTCCGATATGACATTCGTCTAAATGTGACAGACGAAACCTTGCACATGAAAATGTTTGGCAGGTTGAATTTCTCTCGGTTCATGACAAAACTTTATCCTATTCTAAATACTTCCTTTGCGTGATTCCACACTAGTCTAAAATTACGGAACATTCTCAACCGAAATCGATGATCCCTCCTCCATTCTCCTTTGACCCACTTTATTGTTGAAAGTGAAAGTAGAACGATCAATTTTTGTCCTCACAACTGCCAAAATGGTAGACAAGATGGAGGATTGTCTAGTCTATGAGGGTTTGAATGTCCCTCTGGTAATATTTGCTAGGTATCAAATCTTTAATAATGTTGCTTGCTTTGGCTAGAGTTCCTACTAGATGTCTAGTTTGTATGGTTGTCGGCATGTATTATGCTGTATCGTGTTATCAAAGGCCAGAAAAAATTGTTTTCGTCATACTTTATTGAAGTTATTTTAGATCCCTGATCAATGCTTCATAATAACGTCAAATTATTAGCTGAACTAACGAAAGAAATTATATTAAAAATATTTGATACAACCAAAATACATATAATATCTGTAAAGAACATTTATACCTAATACCCTTTATAAAGAAACTAGAATATGCCAACAGCGGTTTGATATGTTGTACTGTCAGCAATTGAAAAATATGATTTCAATAATATTCAAAACTATTGCTACTCACTAACTGCATGTAAAAAACATGGAAATTGTTGGAAAGACGGAACAAAGAGATATACTGTACATAAATTTAACTTCAAAGTATTTTAGAAGCATTATTATCTAATTAAACAGAATATCATTGAGGAAAAGATATTTATTCCTTGTTTACTCCAGGACTTAATAGACATGAACTATGCGTACTTTTCTTTAGAGTCAACTCAGTGCGGGATGTTTTCCCCAAAATTCTAACATCAGTGGAATGCTTGTTATTTCTTCTTGTACACATTTAGGTTATGGAAGTTAAAAAAGGAGGGTATATACTCTAGGGTATCCGGTTACAAGCATTATTCTTTTCTATGCGGCAGGAGCCTATTCTTCAAACATGTTGCCCATGTATATTTGTGGGTCACTACATTATTGGAGCACCCTATAGTTCATCAACATTTATCTCTATTAGAAGATTGCAGAAGAATCATTGTCATCACCAGGTTCAAACTCTTTCCCCCAACCCACCCCCTACGGAGACAAATTCTCATGCTTGTAGAGAAATTTGCTTCTAAGCTTTGAATTATTATTATTCTTTTTTGTTGACTTGTTTTCAGTCAAGTTCTCATTCTTCTTGTTCCGTTTAAACTTCCTATGTTGACCACAAAGCCGTGCTCTTCAGTCTGCTTGAAATCATTTAAAGGAGATAAAAATCATATAGCGATAAGATAGCATGATGTAAACATGGAACAAATTCCTTATAGGGGAAATGAGGAACCAAACAGGAATTTCTATGAACGCCGCCCAAATTTCGCTGACCTGACTATTGTTACTTCGAAATTATACACACGGTACGCAGGTAAGTGTATTATAAGCTAGAGGATCTAAAAAAGAAACAGAGACATCCGTAGGAAGCAGTCAGTGGAAAATTAATATGTTCTTTGAGAAGGACTAGTTTATTACGTTAGATTGTTTTGTGGCATAAAATCTGCTTCTGATAAAATGAAAGATTTATCGCTTAGTAATGAACTTAGACTTGTTATAATGAAGTATCAATCTAATTTCTCATATTTAGACTGCAGCCACAGGAAGGTAAGTTGAACATTTAGTTATTTTCCTACTTTCTTTTATAATAAAGGATCCTTATTGAAGAAGGTGAACATATGTCGTAGAGCAAACTCTGTCGTAGAGCAAAAATAAATTCCAAACTCTTTACGCCTTCAGTATATTTAAACGAAAACCGTAAGAGAAGTTTTAATCTATTGCACTGAACAGTTTTTGATGTGAGTTATATAAATCTAGTTTGCAAAAGGACAAATGAAGAGAGTTCAACGGAATTTTTAGTGGTTTGTGTCTTGCGACATTTAAATGTCGTTTTAACAACAAAATACTTTGCGGATTAAAAGTTCCCTGTAATGTTGAGAAAAGGAAACTATAAAGTTTGTAGAGAATGGCTCACTTCTACCCAGACTTGGGTGTATATAATTTGAAGTAGCACTCTAAATGAATTTGATACAAACACAGTTTATACATGAAACAATGTTTATTGAATTCGTTGCACATATAGAATTTGCTTTTACAGCAATAAGCATACGTACTACTTGTACGGAATATCTATATATATTAGCATTCAATAAAAATACACTTTGTCATACTCACAAACCAGCAGAGAGTCAAACCAGCAGTACTGCCACGTAAACTTTGGGCCCCCTAAGCATTAGCGTCGGCTAACACCTGGAACTGCTTACCTCGTAGCTCCCTCTCGCTTATCTATCAACTTTAACAGCCTTATTCAACCCCCCCCCCTTACTTAATCAAGCTGCATGGTATTTATACCAAGCGCGTATGCCGAAATTAGCATATCTCAAGCAGCTTCTTTAATTCATTCACTCAAAAGTTTATGTATACCTTATTATATCTTATGTATACCTTACAAGTTTTTCATCATATTCATAAAATATCGAAAAATATTCTTAGGAAGAAGTTTTACTTTAGTTATCTAACTGTAGAATGGCTATTAAAAATTTATTAGGCATTCCATTCAGAAAAATGCGCTAGTAAAATTCTATTGCTAACCTATTCAGGAAGGTTTGACGGAGCAGAATCCTAATATGATTGTGAGCAATCATGGAAAAATAAAGTGAGTGTGTATTAAGTAAATGATGATCACGTAGCTAACATAACATTACGGTAATGGTACTTGAAACTGCGTTAATCACTTCGCCTGTTTGTCGCCTAACATTTATGTTTAGACGGTTAAAAGTTCATTCTCTCAAAGTAGTGTAAAATTATGAACAGTTTTTAAATAAACTATGGCTCATATTCTAAACTAAACTACCACAGCTCGGATAAGGCTCATGGATAAGGCTCAAGAATAGAGAATAGGAGTTAGTAATTTCATTAATTCCTTTAAAAGTAATTTTTAAAATTCCCCTATGTACAAATGTGCAATGAAAATTTAAATTATTAAGTAAACGAGTTTTTATATTTGTAGTATACTATAATAACTATAAACTGTAAAAATGTATACAAGAGTTTTTTCATGTAATGATTTAATAAATTATTTTTAAAAATAAAATATAAAAAAATAGATAAAAATGTGAATTTTTGGCTGAAAATGTAACAGTATCGGATTATTTTGTCTTCCCACCTAAAAAATGTGCTTTTTAAACTTTTATTAAAATTTCTGACAAATGAAAGGAAGCTTGAAATATATAGTACAATTTTGCTGGAAAAAGTTTTTTCCTTTGGAATCCTTATGAGATCAGTTCGAAAGGATCGTGACATCTGTGTTAAGTGGATTCTGAACTCGAAATTCTAGAAAAAAGGACATTTTTTTTTCATGGGTAAAAACCTTCTGTAAAGGTTTCTGAGTAAAATATTTCAAGCTATATATTTCTTCCATGATTTCATTACCAGACACATAATTTTCATTCTTTAGAGTATATCCGTGCATTGCAGAGCATTTGTACTTGAGGTACATGTATCTCGGAATGGAAGTATTAACAATTTGTGAATTCCAAAAGGATATGTCTAAAAATCCTCGCAAGTTATCGCTGTGAAATTTTGTAGAGCATTCTTCGTTCTATTCTCGTGAAATTATGTTTGGAATTTTAGATTTTGAGCTAAATTTCTGAAAATATTTTCTTTGGATGCAAAATTGTCCTGAGCAGAAGACAAGTTCTTTCTATTCTTTAGAGTTATAAGAAATTGTATGCATAAATTTTTAACAACGCTGAAGAAACGTTTTGAAGCCTTTCTTTGGTTCTAATGTAAAAATTAATCAATGAGGGTTTGTGGCTCATCAGATGTGTCAATAAGTAATTTATTTTTAAAAGATGAATATTCTTAAAACAAAATTCCAGTTTGTCCAAGTGCATTTGATAAATATAACAGTGTATATATCAAAACATATTTTGTTAAAGAAAACTATTAAGAAAACTATTAACTATTACTTCCCTTTTACAACTAGAACATAAACTATTACGATTGATGCACTCTTTTTATTGATGGTACTTTCAACTTCACAAATACGACAATATTCTTTGATGGCAGTGATACTTCCCTTCTGTTTGAATAAATTAATTTGATTAAACTTTATGACGATAAAGGTGAATGGAGAACAATAAATAGTCCCCCTTTCTATACAACGCATATCCCCTAGCTGTAGTAATTAATGAAAGACCGTGATTCATTGCACGACAGACACATTTTCTTTCCTTAACGATTTGGATGGAGAAATCTCCGCTAAAATATATTTTATGGAAAAAATTATTGCAAAATGTGTGTAAATTTGAAAAAAAACTATGCCCCACCCTCCCGTCAGGTCAAATATCTATCCAGAAAACGTAGAAGGTCCCTTGCCCCCCCCCTACCCTCAATGTTTGAAGCACAAGCATTTCTTTACCAATTTGAGATCCTGAAATTATGTTTTAAACTCCTGTATTGATATTTATTGCGATAAATTTTTTTATAAAATATGGTCTTTTAACACAGTGTCCAACCAATTTTGTTTTATCAAATATATAGCACAAGATTTTGAAGGTATATATCTGTGGCGTTATGACAAATGTTGATATGTCATTTTTTCATATTTTCGGCAAGGTAAGAAAGTAACTTTTGTTGCAAAATATAAAATCGCTTCATTAAGTTTTTCGATTCAATTATTCTTCAGTTAATACTCATATTCATCCTCAAGCATATGGCTGGTATTCAATGAAAATTTTCCATTAGGGACTGAAACTTTGAGGGAGAATTGAGAAAAACTGTGCTATACATAACCGTATTTGCCAATACGAATAACTACAGTGGACGCTCGTTAATTCGAACTCGGTTAAATAGAACTCTCGGTTAATTCGAACTAATCCAAAGGCCCCAAAAAACTTTTATTGGGATTAATGTTAAAAATATCTCATTAATTCGAACTAACTTTTTATCACTTCGGTTAATTCGAACTAAAAATTCGAGAAAAAAAAATCTTTCTCCTCGTTTAATTGAAAAAATACACACTGAATTTATTATTTTGTGTGTCCAAATCATCTGTATTTCTTTTCTGTGTAAAGAGGCACATGCCTACATTCCTAGACTATTGCATGTCCGCTAAACGTTTTTAGCTATTGTCCTTCTTATTAGTGATAAACGGAAAAAAGCAATTTTCTTTTATTTGTATCGATTTTCTTAGAATTTCAGAAAAAGAAGTCTTTACTACAGATTCTAGGGAGTTGCGTCAGTTATACCTATAGTGCAGACAATGTGGTCTAGTTTTTCTTCCTCATTGTGTGGTGTGAACGTGGAAAATCTCAAGATGTCTACACGTAGAAAGTACAAAACCCTAACTTTGGAGACAAAGGTAGAAATTTTAAAGAAAGTAGAGAATGCCGAATGTAAAACAAAGTTAGCAGCTGACTATGGAATTTTAAAAAATGCCTTGTCAACTAATTTGAAAAACAAGGAGTCAATTTTAGATTCATGGGAAAAATCAAAATTTGCTAGAGGAAGGAAACGCATGAGAAATGCGTCTCAAGAAGATCCAGAAAAAGCTCTACTGCTATGGTTCCAGGATGTTAGATCTCGAAATTTTCCGAGAAATGGACCCCTAGTGCTGACGAAGACTGATGAATTGGCAAGTCGAATGGGTATTGAAGATTTTAAATGCAGTGATGGATAGCTTTCTCGATTTAAGTCAATGCACAATATTTCTTATCAAACTGTATGTGGCCAAAGCTCTTATGTAATCGAAGACGTATGCACTAATTTCGGTAAGAAACTGCCAGGGCTTTTCTGTACTTACTTGCCGAAAGATATTTTTAATGCGGCCATAATGGACAAAGCCATAGTGGACTCTATTAAAACTCTGAAAGCATTTATTCAGATGGAACCTTTCTCTGAAAATGAATTGAAATGTTTACTTCAAATCGAGAAGTTGGCTGAACAATGTAGGCATCATAAATAAAAACAAACATCCACTTTTCAGTTTTTCCCCAAAGTGCAATTCGTATTTTTAATTAAAGCTTACTTTTTACTGCATTCCTTCTGCTTCATTTTATGATTAAGGCAAGTCTATATTGCTTTTTAATATGTTAATTTTAGATAACATAGTATAATATATTTTCTGGGGTTATACATACTAGGAGATTTTTCTTCTTCAGTGATACACTTTTATAGTTATATATTTTCCCTTAACATCAGATAATTCGAACTTTTTTCCAAGAACCTTTGAGTTCGAATTAACAAGCGTCCACTGTATTATTCATCATTCCACATATTAGCTTTTGCCGCATTAAAAAACCAATTTTAAGTGTAACATATCAACTTAAAACACAAAATTGAATTTTTCAGACTTATCAACATCTGCCATAACACCACAGATATATATATCCAACCAAGCTGGAGGTTTCGAATTATTACCGTGTTTACCCGAAAATAAGGCAGGGTCTTATGTTAATTTTTGCTCCAAAAGACACATTAGGGCTTATTTTGAGGGGATGTCTTATTTTTCCATGTAATAAATTTACGTTTATTCAAGTACAATCAGGTCATCTTCTGGAACATCGCCATTGTAAGGGTAAATGCTTGAATTTCAGCTCTACGATCAATCTAAGCCTTTAGGGCCTGTCCACATAGCGTCCGGGAGCGTCAGCGTTACTCGAATTGAAATATATTTAACCAATTACAAACCTCTAAACGATTAGCAACGAAATTGTGTAGGTGTTTGATTGGTTTAAATATGTCAATACGAATAACGCTAGCGCTGGTGGATTCTATGTGAAAAAGCCCTTACTCTTCTGTCAGCAGTTGATTCACAGATGATGTCTTCTAACTCAGGAAACAATGGTTGCCGACCTGATCCACACTTGCGCTTAGCATTTCCCGCGTCCGCCTATTTACCGAGGTTATCGTACTCTGATTCCCATTTTCGGAACATTCAGCGACCCAACTCCTTTTCTTTGCAGAAAAGCTTTAAGATTCTTATTCCGGGAATTCTCTGTGATTATTTTCTTGTGTTGTGACTGCACTCCGATTAGTCATTCGATTGGCAATAAGTCTGGAGTCCGTCTGGCTGACTATTTTAACTGGGGCTCAGGGGCTTATTTTCAGATTAGGTCTTATTTTAGGGGAAACACGGTACGAACGCAAAATATAAGGCAGTTAACATTTTGTTTTAACGAAATAAAAATGCTTTCACCACCAAATGAACATGCTTTCCACACCAAAAAAATCGTCTTTAACCTTTTGGGGGGCGCTGTTTGCACAGTGCAAACACCTACATCGAGTCTTTTTTTCACTTCCATTCAATGAATTCCAGTTAAACGAGCAGACAAATGGTTAATACTGTCATCTGTTACCAGTTTAAAGAAGTAAAAACATTTTGCAACCTTTAATTGGAACATTTTTCAAGATTATTTAGGTTAAAAAAATCGGGGAATAAAATCTGAACCGTGCACACAGTAGACGTTGTTGTCCCTTAAAGGGTTAACTGATGTTTAGAAAATTGTTGATTGATTCGTCTAAAGCATTTCTTAATAACTTTCTGAAAGCGCTAATGACTTTATACTTTTAGAGTATTCCCAAAGTACTGGCGAAATGACTGATAATTTCACAATTTTTCTCAACTGACTAAAATTACAAGTTTATTTATGGCTTAGAATCCTTAACGCATTTATTCTCAGTCGTTAACAGAAACCCAGTAATTCACTATGTACTCGAAGTTCATAAAATTAAAATATTTTTTAATGTTGTTTATCCTAATTTTTATTTAACATAACTTACGATTTTAAATTACTAAAAACAATTAAACATTTCTTTATATTTCTTTTATAAGTTGTCATCTTTGTGTGAGCTCTAACACATTTCACTTAGTATTAAAATTTCAAATTATATAGATTGGATTGTACAGTGCTATTTATGATTATTTACTCTCATAGTTCCATTTATTAAATACTGTGCCAAGAAATAAATAAGGCTACAAATGCCCATGCAACGAATATATCAGTGTGTAAATTAATCATTTTTACCATCCCCTTTCCTTATGCAATAAGCTTGCACAAGATAAAACGTGACCCTCGTGACCTTCATCTCAGAGACGTAAAGCATCAATATCAACATATTAACACGCAACCCCCATGTGCCAATATGAGGCGCGTATAAATTATCTCTACCCTTATTTATCAAATATTGTATGATATATGTTTTTGCCCTAACACGGAACAAACATGCATCAATCTTGACATAGTGAGGTAACAAGAAAGGGAACATATGAACCCTTATGTAGAGTAAGTGTGCAATAAATCACCAAATCTCTAGAGATTTCCAAATCTGAATCAGTATTTTCATTGCTTGACATTAATCAAATATTTATTTTTTGGGGTTTAATAATTATTTTATGGCTTGACAGATCGCTATATCAGTATTAGAAAAATAGAGCATTAATCTCAATTTAAAATCCACGCTAATATTCTCTCTAAAAGATGAGAACTTAATAAATTAAATAAACGCATTTTAAAAAGAAGAATACTTAATGCAACGTTCATTGATTACTAAGGTAATTTATAGTAGCATATTTTTTATAAATAGTGAAGTTATTAACTAAATAAAAATGATTGATATATACAAACTTGTTAGGAAATTGGAAATATTTTATGTTTATGTATCAGAAACTATTCATTTTGTATGGCGCGAGATGTAGTCAGTTGTTTTCACAGCAGTTTTGAAGAAAAAAATCTGGTGATTTAACCATTAGCTTACGGGGCCCATTTTTCGTATTCCCTCTTTAGAACGACCATTAAGGGGGTTATATATATATATATATATATATATATATATATATATATATATATATATATATATATATACTTACATACATACATACATACATACATACATACATACATATATATATATATATATATTAGGGTGGTTCGAAAAAAACTTTTTTTTAAATTTCAGATCGCTAGAGTGCACAAAAGTTGCCATTGGGATAGACGTTAAAAAAGCACTAATTATTATTTTTTTATTAATTTGTCTTCCGGTCGCGCAATGCCATCGAAGTTAGCAAAAAATTGTGAACAACCTTAATTTTTCATAATTTTTTTAAGCACGCCATATGGTTTTAATTCGTTCCTATACCATGAATTAACTACTAAAAGTTTGTAAAATCAATATATATGCACTTATACATTTGTTTCATATCTTCCGGTCGCGCAGCATAGTACAAAATTAGTAAAATTAATAGTTTTTGCAAAATTTCAAAGTTTGACTGTTTAGTACATTTTAATCATACGACTTTTAGAGATGCTATAGTTTAATTCTATTACAATAATATATTTAAAATCCAAGCATATAAGATAAACTTTGATATTCAAGTGGAATTCGGTCGCGCAGCTTCGTCAAAAACAGCAGAGTAGCCTACCTGGACAGAGAGGCGAGGCGTACGTGACGAATGCCAGCGATGCACTCGCAGCCGGTAGCAGCCATTATCTTTGTCTGACATTTTTGTTGTTTGACAATGTTTTCTTTCAGATAATTTAGAAATTTTCTAATAGTAAATATTTGGTAATTTTTTTGTTTCAATATTCAATTCTCATTTTGTTTACAAAACGACCCAGAACTCACCACGGGGAGGTGGCTGCACTTCGAGTTCCACCCACACCCTACCCAACCAACCATCCAATGTAGGGTGTGTTATTTACAATATGTACAAATTTATTTCGCTTTCTCTCTCTTTATGTTTCCTTTCTAGTCTTTATCTATCGATAAATATCGAAATTGGATTTGTGTGAAAAAGTTGGCATCGTTGAGCGTGACAGTAATGTGGTTCTAATATAGCGTCTCTGGAACTGTGTCCACACACTTTACTTGAAGCTTCGGTAACTAGCTTAACGCATCTTTCAAATGCCTGTGTATGGTATGGGAAAGCATCTATACTCATAACAGGCTTGAAGTCATTGCTCACATACTGTTTTATCTCTTCATTAGTCAATGTTCTTAACAGTGGAGGAGGAGTCAGTGTACTGGTGTTCCATTTGATAATTTCGTTATAGTCTTTAGCTTCAAAGTTTAGGTTTGGTGGTTTAAAGATTCTGATAGAGTCACTTTCAGATATTGCTTCCTTTGCCTTCATGATACGCCTAAAGCCCAGCTCTCGGATATGGTTTCTTTCATCAGTTATCACAGCCAAAAGTAAATTTTCGGGATGGGCAAAGTAAGCATTCCGTTGTCAAACGGGATCAACAACTTGAAGCAGCTCTTCTGGTATGTACCTTGTAGATTCAATAGTTTTGTAAACATGTCTAGGCCCATCTGTGAATTTGTGGTTTATTTTTATTCCAAACCACATAGGCATATAACATTTGAGAATGAATGTGACAATCTCTCTCAGATTTTCAGAAGGGCTTGACACACTGATGTAGAGGCGCAAAACTCGGTTTGCAGTAGTAAGCCATCTTGAATGTGATATTGGGACAGGATCACGTACTACAAAGTCTTCTGAACAATGTCTTGACTTGATGACTTCTGATACCTCAAGCAAGTACAATTGGTCCTTGCTAAGAATACGCTTGTCAACTTTTGGAATCTCACAATCAATAGGATTAAAATCAACAACTGGTAGTCTTTCACAATCAGGTAGGGCCTTTCCAATCGGTCCGGAATATCCTATTGGGCCTGTTGTATTTCCATCTAAGTGTTGGGAAAGGTGGCGGAATGGCAGTTCGTTGTAATGGAGAAGACAAATACTCCATTGTAGAGGTCTTCCCACATGTATCTCTATTTGTCGAATTACACCATTTCTTAAGCCCGTATTAATAACAGTACCGTCACATCCAACAACTTCCAATTTGTCAAGTAAAAAGCCATTTTCTGATAAATAAGACGTGATGCTTTTGGCTATGTCGGTTGCTGAGCTTGAAGAAGGACAAGTTTGTCCTATGTAAGTGGAGCCTGGCTCCTGAATTAAAGAGTAATGCTCCTCCTTATAGGTTCTGCGAAAGTGTTTTCTGCCAGTTTTTTTCAATTGACAATTTATTGTCTTTTCGTCCATCAAAGTAAAGACCATAAATTTCTAAACTTATATCACTTTGCAAACTAGCTATCACACAAGTTTTTTCTCTTCGGACTTTACTCTTGTCTACAACATAAGAAGTATCTGATTCACGTACGCCTCGAATCTCGGTAGTAGGCTACTCTGCTGTTTTTGACGAAGCTGCGCGACCGAATTCCACTTGAATATCAAAGTTTATCTCATATGCTTGGATTTTAAATGTATTATTGAAATAGAATTAAACTATAGCATCTCTAAATGTCGTATGGTTAAAATGTACTAAACAGTCAAACTTTGAAATTTTGCAAAAACTACTAATTTTACTCATTTTGTACTATGCTGCGCGACCGGAAGATATGAAACAAATGTATAATAAGTGCATATTTATTGATTTTACAAACTTTTAGTAGTTAATTCATGGTATAGGAACGCAATTAAAACCATCTGGCGCTCTTAAAAAAATTATGAAAAATTAAGGTTTTTTACAATTTTTTGCTAACTTCGATGTCATTGCGCGACCGGAAGACAAATTAATAAAAAAATAATAATTAGTGCTTTTTTAACGTCTATACCAATGGCAACTTTTGTGCACTCTAGCTATCTGAAATTTAAAAAAAAGTTTTTTTCGAACCACCCTAATATATATATATATATATATATATATATATATATATATATATATATATATATATATATATATATTCATTCTTGAATCCGTATTTTTGGGATACATGCTATCCCACCCCGTAAGGAAAAGGTTAAGCAACCAAGGAGAATATTTTCCTATACGAATTTTTCCTTTCTCCAGAAACATAAATTACATTGTGGTTATGGATATAATGTTTATTTAAGACACGGTATTTCAACGATCCAGTTGTGGTAGCTATTCCAGAAGACACCGGTTGTGTATCGAAATTGTAAAAAAGGGATAATTTTCCATTTTGACTTTCATTTTATTTATTTACAAAGTGTTTTTAAAGTTCTTTTTCCTGTCGCAACATTTAGTAAACAATCTTAAAGTCTGAATCGAACAAGATAAAGGAAAAAGAAGGAAAGATTTTATGCAAATATAAATGCACAAGCGTAAAACAAGGTGCTCTAGTCCAGTGCTCCCCAACCTTTTAGTCTACGCGAACCGGTCAACGTTTGATAATTTTACCGCGGCCTGCTGAGGGGGAGCTATGACTGCAATTTTAATTCATAATTTTTAAATGTTTAATAAACAATAAACTAATTTAAAATAGGTACAAGATTTCTTCTGTTACAAAGGTATAAATTAGCACAAACCCGAGAGAAATACACCACAGTAAATAAAAGGAAATTATTTAATGTTCCTTGGGCGGCCCAGTACCATTTGATCCTCGGACCGGTACAAGTCCGCAGCCCGGGGGTTGGGGACCACTGCTCTAGGCTAACTAAAAATCGGCTCTAGACTAAATAAAAATCCACTGCTGAGACTCAAGCTCTAAAAAAGTCTCAGGATCATTGAGTTTACTGTGGGCCATAGCGGTCAGAATTTTAGGATGTCAGGGACAAATTTTAAAAAAATATTTATTAGGTTAAAATTTTAATCTGTCTGTGGTGGTTACCCATATAATTTTATAAACAAAGTCACATCATAAAACTTCTCATAAAGTTTAAACAAATAATAAAATTTAAAATTTTTAAACAAGTGGGGTAATTTAAATTTATTATAACTAGAAATATTATTTGTCGAATTTCAAAATTGTTTCCTGTAATTAAACATAAATATATAAGTTTTAATTTTGATTCTGCATCCTTAAAAATATTAATTAAACATTTTTTTAAATATTTAGACTAATTTTTTTTTTTAATTTTCAATATTAACTTATTTTTAAGAATTCATATTTTGAAAAGTAAATATTTTTTTCAAATTTGCCGAGTTAAAGTAAAATAATTGAAAAAGATATGTTCCAAGTTTAAACTATTTATCTTTAACGGTTCTTCACTTATAACAGTTTAAAGACGAGAAATGGTGACAAAACCCATCATGAAGAGAAACGCATTTAAAGATTTAATCAAAAATTGGCTGCTATTAGAATGTTTGGAAAAAAAGATGATATATATTGTTCTAATTATGATAGAAAATTGATTTAATCATCATTCTAAACTGAAAAGAACAGAAAATTTTTTGATGCATTTTTTTCGAAAATTTGAAGAATTTTGTGTCCCGGACACCCTTAAATGTTGATTAGAAAGTCAGATATGTTAAGAGAAAGAAGCCGTTTATCCTTAGTAACTATTGATAACTAATATTATACTGAAAATCAAATTTCGTTTAAAAAATTATTTACTTTAGTAGTAAGAATACTTGTTTGACCTGACCTAAGAGCAATGTTGTAGATCAGGCCTTCACAACATACGGCCTCTGTTGCTCGAAGCCTTTTGTGAAGACTCATAACATAATAGATCTAGAAAATGAGAAATATTTATTTAGATTTTAAATATTACGAAAGGATACATAAGCAATGAATATTATTATTTATGTTTTAAAAGAATCATCAATTTATTTTTTGCTAGAAAAAATATTTTTCGCTTTCCCATCTATCCTATTTACATATGGTCCACTGCAGGTTTCCATAAATAACATAGAACTCATCAAATTTCGAGTTGTGTGGGCCTAGTGTAGATAGAACTATCAAGATGCACTATATGTTCCCAAATTATTATTAGGTCATGGAATTACTACCTTCTGGTATTATTCGTCCGAAGACTCAGATTTTTTCAAAAGATGAAATGGAGAGACTTATATTAATAAATGCTAAATTTTTATGCAAAAGACTTTACAGTGATAATATGATAGAGGTAGTAAAATACATTATTCAAATAAATGGTTCAGTTTGGTGTAAAGATGATATCTGACTGACTCTACCACGGGTCATTGGTGTATATAGCTGTCGTGTCTGCCACGTCAACCCCTTGTGTTTTGTCCCTGTACTTTCCTCTCAAGAAAGCAGGGGGGTAGGGCAATGACTCCGGCTTGATAAGGGATTCGTGTGGTGTTCGGAGACGAGGTTCCGGGCAGAAGTCAGGGGGACGTCGGAGATACTGCTTGTGCCCACGCGAGAGAAGGCGTGTGGTTTTTTTGAGTCTGCGGTTGTTTGCTCGAGGGAGCGGGGCAGATCAGAGTGAAGTGCGTGGGTGTATTGAGACCCTGAAGACCCACTAGGCCTTGTTAGATAGCATTTAAAATCTAGATGATTGACCTAGTTAGATATTTGTATAATACTGTAAAATAAGTTTAGAGATAGTTGTGTTTGTGCTTGCGAAAGAAAATATAACTTTGAATATTCACTGGTGTGGTACTGAACATTGTCACGTGAAAATTTACTTGTGTACCATTGCAAACGTCTTGACATGAAACGAACCAAAGCGAACCCGTAGGAGTGAAGAGGGTTCGACAATAGCATATCTAGGTAATTGTTGCGCTAAAAATTCGAATTCATTTTGCATTTGGTTTATTTTATCCGTATCACCTTACAGTCGGAAAAAATAGACTGCTCCATAAAAAGAACTATAGATAGCATTTCCAGATAATTATTGATGAACCATTTATAGTACCATGAAAAAACCGCCAATGTTCTATTTTTATAACATCTTCAGACTAATAATAAAATGTTGGTTTGATTTATGCAAATGTATTCTGCAGATTTTCGTATTAATCGTATGTCTATTTCTGTTTTACGCGAAAAAAAATAATAATACTCTAATTGATTATTTTATGAACACAAAATAGCTATGAATAACCATTCTCTTATTTTAACATCCATTAAACGAGTGGTGGAACGTTGCCAAACAACATAAACTGTCTATACATATTTTCTATGAGCCGTATTGCCATGAATGAATTAACAACTACTCAGAAAAACCGTTATCTCACCCAATTTGTTAAAATG
>OU015495.1:184687618-184690118 GCA_907164885.2 Dolomedes plantarius | reverse complement strand
CTTCTAAAATGACGTTTATGAAAAAGTATTTATTCTCGAAAAGTAAATTTTAAAACATCATGAATATTTCATACTCGTACTTATATAGAATGCTTTGCCCGTCGAAAATAAATAATTCATTGCTACACTGCTGGCCATTTGAATTGCAACACCATGAAGGAGGGATGATACAAACGTCAAATTCACAAGAAAGGAAGAAGATGCTGGGATATGCAAATGATTAGCATTTTAAGCTCAAACGAACGATGTAGGAGGGATAAACGGCATCTCAAAATCTGTATAAAATTAAACTTACGTAGCGGGTTTTCTTATTCAGAAATCGCATTTGATTGTTTGTTGTTTGTGAGAAGATCGTGTTATGCCTCGTATAAGTAGGAGAAACGGCTACCAGCACGTGTCTGAATTAAACAGCAGCAGGATCGTGGCCTGTCGAGAATGCGGTTTATCGTTCTGCGATATTGCTACTCATATTGGTCGGATTTCAACGACTGTCATGCGAATATGGAATCGATGTGTTCAGGAGGGTCATAGTGAACGCCATGCAGGATCTCACTAACGCCCCTAACGCCCCTAACGCCTCCCGCCACTAACGCCCGAGAACACAGACATGTTGTCAAGTTGGCTTTCGGGATCGTACAGCCACATCACGGACCTTGAGTGAGGAAATGGGCTTGTTTGCAGAGCGAAAAAATATCCGCACGGACAGTGCGACGACGTCTGGAACAGCAAGGAGTCTCTGCCCGGCGACCATTAATGCGGCTACCCTTGACACTGATAGAGACGCGCGGTGACAGTGGTGCGCCCAACAACAATACTGGATACAGAAGTGCCACCACGACGGCTTTTCAGATGAGTCCCGGTTCGGCGTGCATCATCATGATGGACGAGTCCGTGTCTGCAGTTACCGAGACGAACACGAACGAACACACACACAACCACACACACATATATCTATATATATAAAACAGTTCCGTAACTGACTCACTGACATACAACGCACACACCAAACCGCTGGACTTAAAGGGCTGAAATTTTGCATGGAGATTCTTCTTATGGTGTAGGGGTGCACTAAGAAAGATTTTTGAAAAATTCTTCTTAGATTTTTAAAAAATTAAATTTTTAAGCTCTTTTTGTAACTTTTTTTAAGTTTGCATTTAAAATAAAAATTTGAGGGCTATAAAATTTATATCATGACAAAGATCATAAAAATTCCTTTAAAAGGATATCTTTTTCGAATATTTACCTCGATTTTCTGATTTTTGGTGAATTTTTAAAGATTAATTTTTAGAATTTAATTTATTAAATGCTGATCACGTGATTTCTTTTTGTGGTACAATAAATAAATTTATCGTCACGTGCATAACAACTAAATAGACAAATTTTTTTTTTCTTTCTAATGCAGCAGACGATTAGATATTATCCAAAAAAATAAATATCCCTTACGATTCTTTTATAAATATATATATATATATATATATATATATATATATATATATATTTACATCAATTGTATACATTGATCGTCGCATTTATTATAAATATATATATATTTATTTTTTTGGCATTAATTGCATACATTGACCGTTGTATTTAATTTGAATATACTCCGTAGTGAAGTGAGGGTTTTCAGCTAATATATTAATATATATATTAATATATATATATATATATATATATATATATATATATATATATATATATATATATATATATATATATATATATATATACACCGAAGAGCCATTATTGTAGTCAATTTCGTCTGCGAATTCCTCCACGTATTCAACAGAGTACAGTGGAATGTTCGAAGAACGACAACGTTCTTGATAAAATGAGATTTATTCACTCGAACTGCATGAAAACTAAATGGCATGAAAACTTTTCACAGAAATTAATACTTAACATAGTGTCGGTTCAGCCACTTCTTACAAAACTGTTAAAGAAAAACAATAACAACGAACCGACGAATGATCAAATGAACAAATGAACTGAGCACTCATGGAGCTCCGTTTCTCTCTTTTAACAAAGTCAGTTCGGCACGTCAGTCGTGACGGTTGGAAGGCGGAGCTCCACGTTTCTTCCGAAATTTGCATTACCGCTTCCCAACAATTACATTATGGCCACCCT
This sequence comes from Dolomedes plantarius, assembly GCA_907164885.2. Classification (NCBI taxonomy): domain Eukaryota; kingdom Metazoa; phylum Arthropoda; class Arachnida; order Araneae; family Dolomedidae; genus Dolomedes; species Dolomedes plantarius. The sequence goes on along the minus strand of OU015495.1, from coordinate 184,687,991 downwards.
CCTTCTGTAACAATGAGCTCGCCCAGAAACAAAACCACGGCTCGTGTGCGGATGAATTTGGAGTATATAAAGGGTCTTGTCTTTCCAAACAGAAAGTGATTAGCGACATAATGGGAAAAGCAGCTGATTTATCAGATTTCGATAAAGGTCAAATCCTTATTACTCTGCGCCTGGGAACGTCGATATCAGAAACGGCGCGTTTGGTGGGCTGTTCACGTGCAGTCGTTGTGAGCACGTATCCAAAGTGGTGTATGGATGGTGAAACGAAAAGTCTCCGGTCAGCGGTGTGTCGCCCGCGGCGTATTGATTCAAGAGAAGAGCGGTGGCAGTTACGCCGTGAGAGAAGTGCTACAACAGCCGAAATTACCAGCAG
>OU015495.1:184662618-184682618 GCA_907164885.2 Dolomedes plantarius | reverse complement strand
GTGCGGTGCTAATCCTTGCTACCGCGTTTCGCTTCGAATCTGCGTCGCATCTGAATGTCGGAGTGGGGTTACAAAACTATAGAGTGGCAGCGCCATCTAGCATCACAATTTCCCACACACTCCCCACCTGGACTCTTTTAAGAGTACATAATTATTACAATCAATATTTAACACTTTTTTAAATAAACAATATCTAAATTCAAGTACAATAATTTTCTAATAGAAACATATTCAAATTCAAATGTTTCAATGAAATTGTATTAAACATATATATATTTTAATATTAAATCAAAATTAAATCCACATATCAATATGAGAAAATCAATTGCAAAGAAATAAACTCAAATTATCGCATATCATACTTAAATTGTAAAAAGTAAACTACTTCATGTCAATTGACTATTTATAAGATAAAAAAGATTAATTTTAAAATTAAACATTTTATGCAGAGAAATAATATTTAAACAATGCAAAAAAAGAAAACATATAAAATTCAGCTTTAAACACTTAAAGTTACATAATTAATCATTCAAGTAGAATCTAATTCAAAAGGATACAACAGTTGCACTGGTTTTCTGAACAATCCTTTTGAAGTTTTTACCATACATGCTCTAATAAGATTGTCTCTACCATGAATAATGTCTAGAATTATTCCCAAGTCCCATAACAGTTTAGATTTGGAAGTCCCGTCTACCAGTACAATGTCTCCGACCTGGAGATTTCGGTGTTTTTCTGCAGTTTTATAATGATGGGCAGAGTTCAAATGGAATAAATATTGTTCCTTCCATTTAGTCCACAGCTGTTTCAATAATCTTGTTTGATAAATCTTCCTTCGGATTAAATTCTCTTTAGTGGAAAGTTTATTTTCCAGTTCAGCAAAATGGAGAGGATAACTAAAGTCCTGTCTACCGAAATGGAGGAAATGAGCAGGTGTGAGGGGCTCAGGTTCTCCAAATTCACTGGTTGTGTAAGTCAGAGGTCGCATATTGAGAACGGCTTCAATTTCCGTTAAAATTGTCGTTACTTCCTCAAATGAAAGGAGAGATCGTCCCAAAATCTTCCGCAATGGGTCTTTTACACATTTTACCATTCGCTCGTAGAAGCCTCCCCACCATGGGGCACGTTCCACGATGAACTTCCATTTCACACCTTGGCTGGAAATGAAATCTTGTAGTTCGCGCTCTTTTATGATCTTATGAAAATTTTGAAGCTCTTCATCCGCAGCCTTGAAACTTTTAGCATTATCTGAGTATATTACCTTACAAGTGCCACGTCTGGACAGAAATCGCCGAAAGGCCAAAAGAAAGGATTTTGTGGTCATATCTGTGGATAGTTCTAAATGGACAGCTCTGGTTGTGGCGCAGGTGAATAATACGATGTACGATTTTGAGGTATCGTTTTTATCTCTTCTTATGAAAATCGGTCCTGCAAAATCTAACCCGATTACGCTGAATGGTGGTGATTCTGTTATTCTGTCTCTTGGGAGTTGACCTGTTAATTGGTTGGATGGTTTTGCATTATATTTCTTACAAAGTAGACATTTTCCGATGGTTTTTCTGACAAATTGTCGTCCTTGCGGAATCCAAAATCGTTTTCTTATTTTTGTTAGGGTCAAAGTAACTCCGCTATGCATCATTTTTTGATGTTCTTGCATAACCAACAATTCTGTGAATCTTTCATTTCTAGGTAATAGAATTGGATTTATCACGCTCGGGCTAAAATTACCTTGTTTGAGTCTACTTCCTATTCGTAATAAATTATTGTCATCGAAATATGGGTATAAACTGTAAATTTTTGAATTTTTCTTAACGTGCTCATTATCTTTTAAGGAATCAATTTCTTCTTTATAAACTTTCATTTGCACTTCAATTATCATGAACTCTTCGGCTTCTTTCATTTCTTTAGCTGATAAGGTTCCTTCATGTTTAGTCGAATTTCTTGAGTTAAATATGAACCTTTTTATCCATGCTACTATTCTAGTTATCTTCAGTAACGAACTAAAACGTTCCATCTCTATAAATTGTTCTTGAAAATCTGATGTACAAAAATTCTGAGAAATTATCTTTCTAGTTTCTTCCTGCTTAAATTCGTCTTCTGCTTCTTTTGCTTCTCTGGGCCAAAATTCAATATCTTTAATCAGCCATGGAGGACCAGACCACCATAACTTATCATTTTCGAGGTCCGTAAGATTGAGTCCTCTTGTAAGTCTATCAGCAGGATTATCACGACCAGGACAATGTCTCCAGTCTTTTGGGTTAGTTAGAGTTTGGATTTCAACAATCCTGTTACTCACGAAGGGTTTCCATGTACTAGAGGAGCTCTTAACCCAGTGAAGAACAATGTTCGAATCTGTCCACAAATATTGTTTTTTAACACTAAACTTAAGGATTGACAGTACACGGTTGATCAGCCTAGCGCCAATCAAGGCACCCATAAGTTCTAATCTTGGTAATGACAAACGTTTTATTGGAGCTAGTCTGCCTTTTGAAGTAACAAAGCTTGTCTTCACATCGTTATCCTTTTCGAATCTAAGAAAAATCACAGCACCAAAGGCCTTCTCGCTTGCATCACTAAAACAGTGAATTTCTACGTTGTCATAAGTGCCCTGTAAATCTCGGAAATAGTACCTGGGTATTTCTATCTTACTAAGGTGTGGAAGTTGTGCACACCAGCTATCCCATTTGTTCTCTAGATTTTCTGGCAAATTTTGGTCCCAATCGATACCCTGTTCCCACAATGACTGGAATATAATTTTTATAATAACTGTAAACGGAGTTAGGAATCCAACTGGATCAAAAATTCTCCCAGCCGCACGAATTACGGTTCTTTTAGTTTTTTCCTGACAATTAACAAATTCCGAAAGATTGTGATTATCTAATCTGAAAATATCTTTATTGGTATCCCATATTAATCCCAAAATTTTAAATGGGGTTGCACTAAGTGATGTGTCGGGGCATACATCCAAATTTGATGTTCGTAAACATTCCTTTAAAAGAGGAGAATTACTTTGCCATTTGCGTAGGGACATGTTAGCTTTTAGAAAAATGTCGAATGACTCTTTTGATAGCTTTAATGCCTCTTCCACTGTAGATGCGCCTAACAACAAATCATCTACATACATTGAATTATTGATTACAGAGCAAGTTTCGGGATATTGACTTTCGAATTCTTTTACATGGTGTTTAATTACGGCTCCTAACAGAAACGGACTAGATGTCACACCAAATAATACACGCGTCATTTTCATTATTACAAATTCCAACGGAGAATCTGCATTTTGTGGAAGTTGATCAATCACAAAAATAGGGTCAAATCTCTATCACTTTCTGCAAGGCTTATTTGTAGAAATGCCTTTTCTATATCTGCCACTACTGCGATGTTATTACTCCTGAATTGTAAAATTAAATCAAATAAATCTGAATTTAAATTTGGACCTGGAAGAAGTACGTCATTTAGAGATAACTGAGAAGGAGAATGTGCCGAAGCATCAAAAACAATGCGCAGTTTCGTAGTTTGTTTATCTTTTCGAATTACCGGGTGATGGGGTAAATAGTAGGTTAAATTGCCATTAGTTGAGTTTACATCCTGGGGTTCAAATATCTCTACTATTCCCGATGACAGATAATCTTCAATGACGGCTTTGTACTCTTTAAATAAAGTAGGGTTATTTCGAAATCTTTTAACTAAAAATTCAAATCTCTTTTTTGCAAGATCATAATTATTTGGAAGATCAATTGCACCGAATCTCATAGGTAACTTGACTTCATATCTATCATTCTCAAATTTAATATTTCTTTTAAATTCTTCTAAGGTTTGTTTATCGCATGCTTTTGTGTCTATAGGTTCATCCCTAATTCCTAATGATTCAAGTTCCCAAAACCTTTTAAGTTCAATCGATGCTTTATCATCATCGTTATTTTCCTCCCAAATAGAAACATACATTGCTCCCACTAAATTACTCGAATTAATTTCATTAGAAAATCTTCCGTGAAGTGTCCATCCAAATTTTGTTTCGTTCAAAACAACAGTTGGTGAAAGACGTTTAATTTTTCCTGTCATAATTGACCAATAATAATCACTACCTACTAATAAGTCTATTTTATTTCCTTCTTCGTTTAATTCATCAGAAACATCTGACAAATCAATCCCCATTTTTTTTAATTTCAGCGCGCAATTCAACGTTAGGCACTCCTATTATATCCGGACAAATGCTTTCTGATTCTAAAGCTTCTAGACTAAACATATAATCCGAATTCGTATCTTTCAATAACACACGTACTCGATTTTGAGAGCTCACTGGTGGGTTTGGACCGCCTGCAAAAGTGTGAATTCTGAGTGACTCATGACCTGTCACCTCCAATTCCAATTTACGTGAAACAGTTTTGTTTATGAAGCTCCGTTGAGCGGCGGAATCCAGTAATAAACGAACATTAACAATTTAGTTTCTGCCGACAAGCTTACAACGTATCGTTTGAAAGTAAACGTAAGAGTCGCCGGTTTCGCACTTGTTTTTATTATGTGGTTGATGAATCAGAGACGAAACTATCACTTGTTTCTCGCTCGTGGAAGGTTTAACTGGATGTTTTGTCTGCATATTTTTCTCGCATAAGGATTTTTGGTGCCTCTTTGACAGGCAATTAGTACATTGAATATGGGTCGAACGGCACTGGTTTGCACGATGGAATTGTTTATAGCATTTGAAACATTTCGCTTGCTTACGTAAGGAATCCTTCCTCTGCTCTAAATTTAAGTTACAATTTTCAGATTCATGTTTTTCGCTACAAAATGCACAATGATTTACTGTTACAGTATTTAAAGTAAATGCAGATGGGGTCTTATTTTTTACCTGATAAGAATATTTCGTCGGAAAGTTTTGTTTAGTTCTATTTTCAAAAGGCTTTGTGCTTTCGAAGTTACAAGTTGTTACATTTAGAGATTTTTCGCGCGCTTCTGTTTCTTTTTTAAGGTAATTTAGTAAGTCGGTTACATTCGTTTCTTTTTTATCACTTTGCTCCCTATGGAATTGCAAGACAAGATCATTTGGGATACATTTGTACAATATAGGCAACAATAAACAATTGTACGAGTCAGACTTAATTTCTAGGGATTCAAGACTTCGTATTTGTACAGATATTTCATCGTATAATTTTCTTAATGCAGTTACATCGTTTGATCTACGCACAGGCTCTAAATTTAGAAGACGGTTGGTATGTGACGCAATTAAAACGTCTCTTTTCCCATAACGAGAAGTTAAAATATCGACCGCCGTTTTATAGTTTTCAGCAGTTAAGGGCAGACCACTTATGGCGGTAGCCGCTGAATCGCTAAGCAAAGTTTTAAGATAGTTAAATTTTTCTATATCCTGAAGTGTTTCGTTTTCGTGAATTGCGACTTTATATTGAGGCCAAAACTCTTGAAATTTACATATGTCGCCTGTAAAATTATTTAGGGATATACGAGGTAATTTCGTATTAGTTTTCAATTTTGTATCGCCTATTGTTTCTGTACTAGATCGATTTAGATCTGTATTACATTGATTTGAAATCGAATCTTTATTTAATTTACTCAAGTACCTATTTGCACGCGATCTACAGAGCACAATTGACTGATTATATTCAACCGAATATTCTATTTCCGATTGTAAATCTTTAGTTTCAGTTTGGTTTTCAATGATCTCATCCAAACCAGTTAATGCAGTTTTGTGTTCTAAAAGAACATCGAGGGAATCTTGAACAACTTCTGGGTTTGAATCTTGTTTATTTATTTCATCATCAATTTTCTTAATTAATTTAGTAATTAAACTTCTAATTGTTCCCCTTTTCGTTTTGTTATGTTTTAGCGAATCTTCTGTACTCATCTTTATTCTTCTACAAATTTCAGAAAACAGAAATAAATTCACTTACCCGATGATCTTCAATCAAAATTTTTACCTCTAATGGGTATCTAATCATCTAATCTGTGTATCCAAAAGAAAGGTGATATTAACAGCTTACCGTCCGATGCTCCAAATTATATGGGGGATGCTGGTGGTTCAGTATTTTCTTGGTTCTTTCTTCTTGTTAATACTTCACCTTATTACACAATAATTTCTGATCACGGGTTCGCACATATTACGCCTTTATTATACATAGTATTTACACGCATGCATTTGAGTACAGTACAGTGCGGTGCTAATCCTTGCTACCGCGTTTCGCTTCGAATCTGCGTCGCATCTGAATGTCGGAGTGGGGTTACAAAACTATAGAGTGGCAGTGCCATCTAGCATCACAATTTCCCACAGTTTTTTTTTTAAATCTCAGTGAATTAATTATTTTTTTAATATTTGAAAACATTGCAATTTCTATTTTTTGGATAAAATGATCAAAGAAGGAGATTAACTTGCAATATTAAAGTTTTCATGTTTAAATAAATGATATTTCGTATGAAAGTATAAATTCTTTTAACGCTATGCTTGACTAAATATATATTTTATGCCTGACCTACTAACCGAGGTATTATTACAGAATGATATGGATTTAGATCTTTCGATATAGACGTCGCGCTTCTACAAAAAGAGGATGTAAAAAAAAACAGTTTTCAATTTTTTTTTCTATTTTTAGTCTATAAACGAAATAGTTTACAGATTCATTGAGGAATGCAATTCATGTCTTGCGGTTGTATATGTGGACATACAAACATTTATTTTAGAGTTTATTCGCCCACAAGCCCATTTCTTCGCTTCAAAAGCAGAAAATATTAAATTACCGAATTTAACAAAGCTTGAAAAATGCAATGTTCTTTTAAGGTATTAATTCTGTATTCCTAAAAGAGAGAAAAATCGAAAACACTTTGTAACAAAATTCCCTAAGATATTAAGTATCTCTGTATCGTTAAAGAAAGATATTTTATTTATTTTGTATCAATATTTGAGCGACATGGTAAAGATCTAAATTTTATATACCCATTAAATATAGCAACATTCACCCTAGGCTTCAGGATCTAAATTTCAGTTGTTTATCTGCAGTGAACTTTGTTAAATTGCTATAAACTGAAATGTGACTCGTAATTAGGTCTAAACATTAGTATATGAAATTTTCGTACAAGTTAAGTCATTTTTTTAAGGCTGCTGTGTTGTTGTTGTTGTTGTTGTGGCTTATTCCTCAAGGTCTGGCCGAAGGCTAGACCAAGTCCAAGTGGTCATGGATTCTCAAAAAGTCATACACGAGAAGAGACGTAGGAAATAGTTCCTCGTGCAGCAGTCCCACGTAGTTCAATAGGTGGGCAGGGGAGGCTGGTGCTGAAGCACATTTAGTGCAACTTCGATAAGTTTTCTTTTCATTGATAAAAATAAGGCTCCTGATATGTCCACTCATAAGCCTACCGATGGTGATCTGGACTGCCTTGTCCCATTTAATTGTGAAGTCAATACCAGAAGATTTCCCAGAATACCAGAAGTGAGACGGATGAGTCAACCATAATTTCTGGTTTGAAATCTTTCGAGGCTCTGTGTACTAACCCTATTGGATTCGCTCACCTCGACGTTAACCTACGGAGAAAATTTGTCCAATGATTGCCGACTTGGATTTACTTTTTTTTGGATTGTACTCCGTAATAGAGACAGAAAAGTTTACACCTTGGGACATTTTTCGCTTTTTTTTTAAACGTAAATATTTTAAAATTTAAATCATTCGTGGAAAAATATCTGGTATAATGTGTTTTAAAAACTCACAAATCCCTTTGGTGGACGAAATTTATAAAACGAATCCTATAGAAAGATGCAGAATAGTTCAGGCTATCTGAAAATACTATTTTTTTTTATTATCAGCATTTATGTAGCTGTAAACAGTAGACAAGTTTTCTCCATAGGTTAACATTAAGGTCAGCGAATCAAATATAGCTGGTACACATCAGCTTTAGGCAATTTTTTCAGTAAAAAATATAAAAATGTCGTTCATTTACTCCTAATCGTTTTGCGCTTGGAACCCAGAGGCCTGGTAGCGAAAAAGGATCAATAAAGCGTGGGAGAAAAGTAATTTCAGCATTTCCGGAAGCTATGGTAGTTCAGTGAACTATGTAATCAAAATAGGATCATAACGAACTTTTCGGGTCCAAACGCTATTAGATATGCGGCAAGCCCTTTAAGCAATCAATTTAAAAGGATTCGGAATACCTTGAGGAAAATGAGTATGATTAAAATGTTGAATTTGCCAGCGAGCAATCACTCTAAGGTAGAATGTGCTCTAATTGTGTGAAGTTGTCGAGTTTTAAACTGACAAAAATCGCTTTGAAATACGGCACATGGTAGAAATTTTATTATTTTAGCTGATGCATTAAAAAAACAATCTTGATGTCATGTTTCGAAGATTAGTTTCATTTGATACTGGTAAGTATACATTAATTTAGCTTATTAAATAATTTTAAAATTAGATGAATAATTAAATAAAAATAAATAACAAAAATTCAAAAACTAATAAATTCATAAATATAAAATTATCAAGAAACGTACGAGTAAATATATAAAAATTTTAAAACCAATTGAAATTATAAAATTATAAATATAATTACGAATAATGACTATATTCTTCATTAAAAATTTGTTATTATACTAATAATTCTAAGTGACAGTATTTTTTGGTAAAGAAAGTATGCTACAGAAAGTTATAAAAATAGTTATGTAAATTATTGAAAGATTAAACAAGTGCTTAAAAGAATATATTAAAAATAAGGCCTTTTTCTCTAGAGACCAAAGTTTAAAGTTTTATCTTACAGAACTTAGTTATTACTACTAAATCCGTTTTCAAGAGTTTATTCTTTTCAGAAATTAGGATATTCAATCCCTGGGGGATTATGTTGATAATAACAATAATATTTCTCTGTTTCAAAAAAAAAATTCTGAGAGGAAAGAGGAGAGCAGGTAAATAGCCATATAGATATTAAATTCTGAAATCAGAATATTTAACATAATGATTTGATATGATTATCAGAATATGACGAAAGCAAAAAACTTATAGTTTTTTTAATTCAGAAACCTTTTATATATGTAAAATATTTGTAATTTCTGGGGTACGGATTTGTCAGTTATTACATTCTATAGCCAAATAAATCTATCACATAAGTATAAATGCAGAAAAAAAATGGAACTACGTAGAAAAATAACCTTATCTTCTGGGCCAAACAATGATGTCGAGATTATATGGGTGATGTAGCATCGAAACTATCAATGTCCATTTTAACGCAAGATTACGTTCCTCCATAACAGTCCAAGGTGAAGCAAAATTTCAGACATCAGTCTTTGCGAGTTATAATTTTGGCAGCACGCCGAACCCAGTCTGTATCGCTTCGGCAAGCAGTAAACAGTTAAACAGAAAAGTACCAAAATGAGTAAAAAAAGAAAAAGAGGTAAGCAAAAATAAGTAATCCTACGTTAATAACCCGCGGTAGTTTATGTAACGTGATTGTCCGTCGAATAGATAGAAGACTGTAATTTCCACAAATACTTTAATAAACAACATCTAATTATAAACATTTGAATACATATTACGTGTCGAGAAACAAAACGTATCGAGACAAACGTATCGTCAGTACAAAGCGTATCAAGAGACATAAGACATAAGGGGAGAAAAAGCTCCCGCCTTTCGCTTCTTCTCATAGCCTCGTTCACATCGAGCAGCGCTAAAACGAAGGAAGCGCGCCGCGTAACGGAGAAAGAAAATTTCAAATTCTCAACACTCCCCGCCGATTGGATTCATAATCCAATAATTCTAAATTATTTCCAAAAACAATACAATGTAGGTTTAAATGAAAGTTCTACAATAATAGTTACACTTACAACATAATTATCAAATATGCATACAATGAAAAAAATAAAAGGAAACTTAACACAATAATTACTACACAGGTAATACACAAATATTTCGTACACATCTTTTAAGTATGTTACCTTGTGGTAAACGTATGTTCACGACTCTCACTTTCCCATCACTTCCTTTGAATATTTCTTCTACTCTTCCTGTTAACCACTTAGTGCCTGGCAAGTTTTCTTCCTTCACCAACTGCTAATTCTGCGCTGGGAGATGTTCAAACGGATTTATCTTGAATGATGATACTGCACACTTCTCTTTCAGTTATGACGATCAGGTTTAAATTAACATAATTTATTTACAAATTAAGATTAGTTACAGTATTTACATAAAAGGTTACTAAGAAATTACTCTCCAGCGAGAGTTCCATTATTACCGAACTGGTCGGTTCTTATGCACAATGCATTCTGATTCAAACAGTTTGAAACGGGGGGTGATTCGCGGTACGGCGCTCGTAGCGCCACCAAAGATGAACTGCAACACACTGCCCCCGGATGAACAATTACAGTTGTTCATCAAACAATACATACATAAGAACAATACAAAAATTAAACCAAAACATTACCTAAATGATGATAGCTTCTTGAATACAAATCAATAAATGTTAAAGACATACTTACATACTAAGAAAGATTACCAAATTTTCAAACACTTTAAAGTTTAGTAAAACTAAGTTGAATTCTAAAATGAGAATAAAATATATTAAAATCAAGCACAATATAACAAATCAAATAAGGTTAAAGTTCTAAGATTGTTGTTCATTTGAGTTCTCCATCGAATCTAATTCAAGTTTATACAGTAGTTGTATCGGTCTTTTAATCAGTCCAGTTGGAGTTTTCAGGATACATGACCTTATTTTAGAGTCTCGTCCGGGCAAAAGTTCTTTTACATATCCACACTTCCAAAGATGTTTTGGCAACTTTTCATCATGAATCAGGACTATATCACCAACTTTGAAGGCTGAAGATTTGACGGGATCTAGTTTATTTGCTGATCGTAGCTCCAGAAGATATTCTTTTCTCCACCTTTTCCAAAAACGATCAATTATTTGTTGGCGATATTTTAATTTGTTTAATAACGTGGATTTATCGGATTTCGTTTCGAAGATAATTGGAATTCCACAGGGCAACGATGTTAACCTCTTTCCTACCAAGAAATGAGCTGGAGTTAGAGGTTCCGGTTCTGAAGGCTCTTCGTAAACATACGATAAGGGTCTAGAATTAATTACTGCCTCCACTTCAGTGAGTATAGTTTCGGTTTCTTCATAAGTAAGGCAAGTTCTACCGAGTATCTTCTTTAATGGTGTTTTCACAGATCTAACCATTCTCTCCCAAAAACCTCCCCACCAGGCTGCTCTTGGGATGATAAATTTCCATATTATTTTGTTCATAGTTAAATAGTTTTTAACTTCTTCCTTTGAAATTCTTTTCCAGATCTCTTTTAAAAGCAAGTCGGTCTTGACAAATGTTTTGGCATTGTCACTGTATATCACCTTACAGAGTCCTCTTCGAGCAAAGAATCGCTTAAGAGCTAAAATGAAATTAGCCGTGCTTAAATTCGTCACCAGCTCTAAATGAATAGCTCTTGTAACAGCACAGGTAAACAGCACAATGTAAGCCTTTTCTGATCCCAAGGATCCTTTAGTGTAAATTGGCCCTGCAAAATCTATACCGATGGTCTCAAAAGGTGGTGTTTCGATAATTCTATCTCTAGGTAGGGGTGCAGTAATTTCTTTTCCAGAGGTGGCATTGAACTTTTTACACAGCATGCAGGTTTTCAGGACAGATTTTATTATTCTTCTGCCCTTCATGATGAAATATCGCTCTCGTAGATGAGCTAGGGTAGCAGCTACACCAAAATGATACATTCTTGCATGAGCATCAATAATAAGTAGGTTTACAAACCTTCCTTTACTGGGAAGCACCCACGGATGTTTTTCCCGCTCATATAAATCGGAAAATTGAAGTCTGCCTTTAATCACAAGTAGTTTATTCTCGTCCAGTTCGAGATTAAGGTGGTACAACTTTGATTCTTTAAAAATAGATTTTCCCCGCTGTAGCTGCTCAATTTCCTCCGAGAAAGCAGATTTTTGAATTTGCTTGATCCAATAAATCTCGGCCCTTTCTACTTCTGCGGCTGTTAAGGGACCGGATATTTTACAATTTTTCGGATTTGAATTATGAAGGAAACGCATGATCCACCCCGTGACATTAAACAATTGAGAGAGCTTACTGAACCGGTCTACATTTAAAAGGGCTTCAGATCGTACATTTACGGCACAGCATACCTGAGTCATTTTTGTCTTAGATTTTCTTTCAATTGCTACTTCTTCGTCTTCTTTAACTCCTACCTTAGGGGGCCACATAGATTCAGGGAGGGATAACCATACAGGACCTTGCCACCAAAAATTATTGTCTATTAAAGAGCTTAAGTGTTCACCACGTGTAAGTAAATCAGCTGGGTTATCTTGACCGCTACAATAGTTCCAACTTTCCGGATCTGACAAAGATTGAATTTCAGTAACCCGATTGGAAACAAAGGGCTTCCAGTTTGCTGCAGATCCTTTAATCCAATATAAGGCTATTGTAGAGTCGGTCCATAGCTTAAATTCCAAATTTTGTAAATCTAATACCCCTTTTAAATATTTAGACATACTGGCAGCAATTAAAGCACCTAACAACTCTAAACGGGGAATGGTCACTCGTTTTAAAGGGGATACTCTGGCTTTAGACCAGAGAAATGCAGTCTTAATCTGGTTAGCTTCATTTCTATATCTAATATAAGCTACCGCACCGTAGGCCTTAAGACTGGCATCACAAAATAAATGAATTTCTATACAATCATAGGACAAATTTAATCCATCAGGGAAATATATCCTAGGAATTTCCAGTTTCCTTAAGTGTTTAGTTTCAGAATACCAACTATCCCATTTATTCTTTAAATTCAAAGGTAATTCAAGGTCCCATTCAAAACCTCCTTCCCAAATTTCCTGTAATAAAACTTTCATGCGGATAACATACGGTGAAATAAAACCTAAGGGATTAAACAATCTCAGCATGGTCTTTAGTATGTATCTTTTCGTAATTTTAGTGTCCCAATTTTCAGTAATAGGTTGCATATCTAACTGTAAGTGGTCTGAATCTGTATCCCATATTAATCCCAAGAGCTTCACGACATTTTTAGGATTATCCTGGTTCTCGATGAGATTATTTACCACCCATTTTTCTTTTAAAACTTCAGAATTAGAATTAAATTTTCTCAAATGCATACCAGCTTCTTTAAGAATTTCTGTAGCAGCTGATGTCAGATAAAAGGCTTCTTCATCACAATTTGATCCGTCGATCAAGTCATCTGCATATAATGAGGAATCTAACATTTTAACTACTATAGGGTGTTTTTCTTTGAAATTTTTAATATGATATTTAATTGTTGCGGCCAAAATAAACGGACTACAAGTAACACCGAAAGGAACGCGCTTAAATCTAAGAATTTTGAAGGAATTATCAATGGTATCATCGAACCACAAAAATTTTAAATGATTTCGGTCTTCCTCTGCAATGCCAATTTGGAGAAACGCCTTTTCTATATCTGCGCAGAAGGCAACTTTATTTTTCCTGAAGTTAATAAGGGTATCTAAAATATTTGGATTTAAATTGGGTCCACTCCACAAACAATCATTCAGGGATTTATTATTACAATCTTTTGCGGAGGCATCAAAAACCATCCTAACCTGCGTTGAAGATTTGTCATTTCTTACTATGGGCCTATGGGGCATAAAGTATCCATTTTCTATTTCATTGTCGGGGCATTCTTCAACTATGTCATTTTTCAATTGCTCTGATACAATACCCTTGTACTTATCAAATAAAACATCATCCCATTTTAGTTTTCGTTTTACACGTACAAAACGATCCTTTGAAATATTAAAGTTATCTCCTAACTTTTCCCTATTATCCTTCCAAAGTAACTTTGTTTGATATCTATTATTTGTAAAGCTTAAACCGCTTTCAAATCTATCAATGATTTCTCTATCAGATTCAGAGAATACATCATTATTATTTTTTATTCCAATAGCTTCAAGCTCCCAGAACTTTCTTAAATCCTCGCGTTCATTGTCATTAGTTTGTACAGCTATTTTTAAAACTGAGGCACATTCATTTTTCCCCCTTTCGTCAATGCTTAACGCTCCGCAAAGCGAAAACCCAAATAAACTCTCGCATACAAACAGAGATTTTGTGATTCGTTCAACTTTTCCCCCTCCCGTAATTTGGTATAGATAGTCAGCTCCCACAAGTAGCTGAATTCGCGAATCATCCCCTTCCCTACTCCAATTCGACAACTCGAATTTGGCTAACTTCCGCGAAACATTCTTATCTACCCGTGGCTTCGAAATCAATACGTTAGAGATTTCTTCAACCACTAACGCTTTAATGCAAAGGCTTTTGCTGGAATCCTCAACGTGGCTGAGTTTAACGCTGACCACATCGTAAATTTTCTGCTCCCCCTCACGGGACGCGAAGGAATAGACAAGGAGCTTTTCCTTCCCAATCACGGGGGGTCTCAAGGCCATTGCAATATCCTTTGTGATAAACGTTCTTTGACTACCACTGTCATACAAACACACGGCTTCTGCCGTACTTTTGTCAGTTGAAATTCGTACACAACAAGTTTGAAGTATAACTTCGTTACTGGATTGGGGGACTTTTACTTTACATTGGGAAACAGTAGTAACAAGAGTTTCCGCTTCATTTTTTGGCTCTACTGGATTTTCGTTAGCTTTCAAGCATACTGATGTATTATGGAATTTACTTTGACAATTTTTACAACTTTCTTTTACGGCTCTACATTTAGAAGCAATATGGAATTTTCGGAAACATAAAAAGCATCGCCCTTCTCTTTTAAGTTTTTCACATTTTTGGGGAATCGACAGAGATTTACATTTATCAGAAAAATGGTTAGAATTTTCACAAAAGATACAATTACTTTTAACAGAGGTTGTTAAAGCATATGCCGTTGGAATATTTCGTTTGACATTACGATAAGTTTCGGTTTTAACGCTGAAGTATTTTTCTGAACTACTAAAATGTTGAGTAGCTTCGCGAGATTCAATTTCATCTTTTAAAAAAGTAAGTAACTCATCTATATCAAAATCCGTTTTTTTCTTTCGTTTTCTATTATATTCCAACGCGATATCTGAGGGTATTAGCTTAAGTAAAATAGGGCATAATAAGTGTCCATAACTGCCAGATGCTACACCTAGGGATTTTAGATTACGAATTTGAATTTCGCAGCTATCATACAGGTCTCTCAAGGCCTTTACATTGGAAGAATTTTTAACTGGATTCAAATTCAAAAGTTTGCTTACGTGTAAATTAATTGCCAAGTCAGGTCGTCCAAATCTATTTTTCAAAAGTTCAATAGCTGATTTATAATTTTCATGTGTTAATGAAAATCCAGTCACAACATTAGCAGCAGAACCTCCCAACAAAGATTTCAAATAACAAAATTTATCAATAGTTGTCAAATTTTCATTTTCATCTATAGCATTAGAAAATTGACTCCAAAATTCGAGCCAAGTGGATGAATCACCATAAAATTTTTCAATACACAGTTTTGGAAGTTTCACTAAATTTGAACAAGAACTAAGTTGTGTAACTGCTGAAGCAGCAATTTCATTTCTTGGAATTTCGGTTACAACCGGTTGGGGTCTAACATTAATATTCTGATTTAAAAATTTTGAAATTTTGTATTTCCATTCTATAATTTTTTCATCAATCATCTCAACACCTTCAATTTCGTCTTCAATTTCAGTATCAGGAATGTTTTCAAAAATTTCAGAATTTGAAGCTTTAAGTTTCTCAACTTTTTCCATTAACTGATCTTTTAGGACTCCCAGAGCATCTACCTTATCATCATATATCATTTCAGAATCATCAAATGTATTTGAGATTTTCGTTAAAATCTTCGTTGTAGCGGAGCGCAAAACAGCACGCTGCCGCTTCAGTTTTTCTACATTATCTTTACTCATTATGCAAATATAAATTAAGTAAGCATGCGCTTACCTTCAGTTTCAAATTAGTCCTGTCACGCGGACGCCAGATGCTAATTCTCCGCTGGGAGATGTTCAAACGGATTTATCTTGAGTGATGATACTGCACACTTCTCTTTCAGTTATGACGATCAGGTTTAAATTAACATAATTTATTTACAAATTAAGATTAGTTACAGTGTTTACATAAAAGGTTACTAAGAAATTACTCTCCAGCGAGAGTTCCATTATTACCGAACTGGTCGGTTCTTATGCACAATGCATTCTGATTCAAACAGTTTGAAACGGGGGGTGATTCGCGGTACAGCGCTCGTAGCGCCACCAAAGATGAACTGCAACACCAACACTAAGGTCCCTACCCTTACGTTGTTCTTACTGAATTGCCATTTATGGCGTTCTTGTAAATTATTTAAGTAATCTCTTTTCCAAAGTCTCCAAATTCTTTGAGAGGCCTTAGAAATCCTTTCCCACTTACTGAGTCTATTTTCATCGATATTTGTAAGTTGGGTTTCCGCGATGGAAGTGATGGGTCTCCCAATAAGAAAATGCCCTGGAGTTAGGGTTTCAAAATTCTCAAAATCAGCTGACAATGGAGTCAATGGCCTGGAGTTTAGAACTCCTTCAATTTCCGCCAAGATCGTAATGAATTCTTCCAAAGTAAAATGAGAATTTCCTGCTATGCGCTTTAGTGAAATTTAAAGGATTTCACACCGGCTTCATATAATCCCCCAAAATTTGGAGATTTTGGAGGGCTATAATGCCAATCAATTTTCTCCTCAGTGAAATATTGAGCCATTGATCATCCGGTGAATTTACAATTTTTAGAAGTCGTTTTAGTTCGGCATTTGCGCCAACGAAATTTCGTCCATTGTCAGTGAAAATCTTAGAGGCCTTACCTCTTCTGGAGAAAAATCTTCTCAAACTGGCAATGAGCCCCGCTGATGTTAAATCACTTAGAAAGTCTAAATGAATTGCTTTAGTGCAAAAACATACATAAATTGCTACATATATCTTATTTAACACACCTTTCCTTTAACCTTTGAATTTTACATGGAAAGGTCCGCAAAAATCTATACCGGTAACCGTAAATGGAAGAGAAGGTTCTATGCGTTCTTTGGGCAATTGGCCCATCAATTGTTGCTCTAGAACTGGTTTGTTCCTTGTACATGTGACACAATTGTGTATCACCAATCTGCATAAATTCCTACCGTTTAACGGCCAATACCTTTGACGTATTAGGTACAACAAGGCTTGAGCCCCCACATGCAAATACTTCAAGTGAAGATACTGTACAATCATGTAAGTTAAGGGATGTTTAGGTGGGAGGACAATGGGATGTTTAGTATGCTCATTAATACTAGAATTGATTATTCGTCCTCCAACGCGTATAAGCCCATTTTTATCAAGAAAACAATTGAGAGAAGATAATTTACTTTTACCTTTCACATTCTCACCCTTCCCCAAGGCAGTGATTTCTTCTAAATACTCACATTGGGCAAATTTTAGAAGAAAAGATTCAGATTTGTTCAATTCTTGACACTCCATATACCCAACTTTTTTGTCTGTTGGATTTCTACAGCTATATACAAACCTGAAAACATAGGAAACTATACGAACAAGTTTAGAAAAATTGTTAGTAATTTTTAGAAGGTCATTATGAAAGATAACATTTTCATTGGTTACAGCAAAACACATATCATCTTCTACAGTGAACTCTTTTTTCAATTCTAAAATATAAGATTCTTTTAGAATAGAATCACTACATTCAAATACTGAGACCTCATTTGTTCTTAAGAATTCTGGACCTGACCACCAGGCCTCACTTTTTGAAAGACCTTCTGCACTAACTCCTCTCGTGACAAGGTCTGCAATATTTAATTTTCCCGGTACGTGTGACCAAGCTTCAGGATTGCTAAGAGCCTGAATTTCCTTCACACGATTAGAAACAAATTGTTTCCACTTGTGGTGAGGTCCTTTGATCCAGAACAATACGATCTGGGAGTCTGACCAGAAATGAACTGAGGTTGATCCCTTCCGGTTTATGATTCGTTCTACTTCTTTTGCAAGTCTGGCTGCGAGCAACGCCCCCATCAGTTCGAGTTTTGGAAGAGTCAGTTTCTTTAATGGGGCAACACGACTCTTCGAAGCAACCAGATTCACTGTGATTTTGTCAATGTAATTCACTCTCAAATAGACTGCGGTTCCGTATGCTTTTTGGCTGGCATCGGAAAAGACATGGATTTGAAGTTCGTTGGTATCACCTAAGCTGGAGTTGAGGATCATTCTAGGGACTTTCAAGTTCGAAATATCAGACAACTCAGACCTCCATTGAGTATACATTTGGAGAAGGTCTGGTGGAAGTTCCGCGTCCCACAGGCACTTCCTAAGCCACAATTCTTGGAACAGACATTTGAGTCTTATTGTGAACGGTGTTAAAAGACCAAGTATGTCGTACAGCCTTCCTGCTGTTCTTAACACAAGTCTTTTTGTTATAGTTTCGTGTTCATCAAATTCGAGCAAGTTTTTCACATCTATCGTGATGTAGTCTTGGTGAACATGCCACGGAAGACCGAGAACTTTGTGTAATTTGTAAGGAGGATTGACTTCTGAATGAATGGGATGGGTTTTGAACCCGTGGTCTTCCCATGATTGTACCAATTCCTTGCTGTTGGAACTCCACTTACACAAGTTCATTCCTGCATCAGCCATAATTCTTTTGGCTTCGCGCGACATCTGAAAGGCAGACGAGACGTTGTTGAGAGCTCCTACAAAGTCGTCTACATAAAGACATTTATCGAGCATTTCCACCGTAGTGGGATGCAACTCTCGAAACTTTTCGATGTGTTCCTTAATTGTGGCTGACAGCAAGAACGGACTGGCGTTGACACCAAAGAGAACACGGCAAAATCTGAAAATTTGGATGTCATAATTCTTACTTGTACCTGGATTTGAACTTGGGAACAAAAATCGGACTGCATTCCTATCCTTCTCATTTAAGGATATTTGCAGAAACGCCTTTTCGATATCTGCTAAGACGACCACAGCATCCAAACGAAAGAATATGAGCATGTTAAATATCAGGGGATTAAGACTAAGTCCTGCATACAGACAGTCATTTAGAGAAAGTTCACCTTTTCATAGATATTTAGAAAATGGCCTATTAATAAAAAAATGTGGAAATTTTCTAAATTTGAAATCAAATTTATTACTTCAAAAAAGCAAAAGATATGGTTCTTTGCCCTTTACCCGAAAAAAAGAGGTCTGGTGGGGATCGCTAATTTTGATCTTACACCACTCAAGACCATTCAACCGACACACACACACACACACACACACATATATATATATATATATATATATATATATATATATATATATATATATATATATATATATATATATATATATATATATATATATATATATATATATATATATATATGTAGGAACTCATTCTCCTGCGAGTCCCCACTTTTACTAGAAACTGTGGTCGGTGTCTAGGGGTTGTTATTCTCAGTCTTATAGAAACCTTTCCGCTTACTGCACGGCGGAACTAGACTCTCTTACACTCAGAGTAATACAGTACTCAATTAAAGACAGAGTCACTGCTTCAACACACAAACTATATATTGACACATATAAACTATTTACATATCTAGAGATACGTTACATATAAAATTACACGTCAAGCCGCACCAGGCCTCCACAATCTAAATGGGTTAAAGCATTCGGCCGTCTGCCGAGATAGGATTTATTAAGCCGCCGTCTGCTGCTTGTCCGGAGCTAACGTCATGCCCCCTTCGAGACTGTCTCTCCCTTCGCAGCCGTCTGCTGCTTTCAGCACCTCTTACCAGGTTGGGACCCAATCTCAGTCTGTCCTCTCAAATACTTTTCTCCCCGTTCATCTCTCGAAAACCTAATAGCGCTGTCGTCGCATAGCGTACACGGCGACATATAGCTGGAGCCCTGGGATAACACAATTCCCATAACTCGGCTGTCCTGACTATGCTGACGTCCTCGGCACCGTTATGCCTTACCATCATCAGTTTTAGTACAGAATAGCACAAACGAAACAAAACAATGAAATAAAAAGAAAGTAATGCGTTGCTTAC
>OU015495.1:184629713-184657213 GCA_907164885.2 Dolomedes plantarius | reverse complement strand
AGTTAAAGGCACAAATCAAGGGAGATGAATAAAACATGGCGTCTGAGTTCTATATAAAAATTTTGTTTTATAGAGTATCATATCAATGTTAACAGTAACATTGAAGAAGGATTTCTATATTAATATTTAATAAAATTTATCGTTCCCATTTTTTTTCATTCATGCATTTTTTTTTGCATAGCTTTCTGCTATAATTTTCAAAATTACAACTCAAAACTTAAGTTGAAAATTCAATGCATAATTTTTCACAAAGCATTGCAGAGTATTAAAGAAGCATAATAACATCAAATAAAATATGGTTGTGAAATCTTAAAATATCTTATATTTGCCCCAACGGAATTTTCTGAAATTTTAAGTTTATTTAATCTCGACGTTCGAATTCAATGGTGAATGTTTTTTTCCCATATAAATAGCGACCTATATATTGTTCAGAAAGATATTTTCAGACGTACTAGAAATAAAATATAAATATCTGTATTCAGCATTATTGCTTTGTCAAACCCATACAGACAATTTTAACTCGATACGTCTAGAATGGGTTTATAGCTTCAAATAAAAATTACTTTGTAGGATAGGCTAATAAATATAGTCATTAAAACTTGTCATTTCCCCATGACCTTGGTGTTTTTTATATGTTATAAAACCTTTTTCGTTATTATAAAGGATTATTTTTTTCTCAACGGTAGAACCAAAAGAGTATACAAAGTAGTTATTTACTTCCTGAAGCATTTTATGATCAAAACGGTGCAAATGGATTTTTTGGAAAGTTCAAAAACAATTTAGTGTCTTCTACACTACTTTAAAACTTTTTTTAAAAATCCTGAAAAATATCAGAATACAACTTTTCTTCTAAATTGTTAGCTATCACTTAACGACTGTTTGTTAACGTCAATAAATGATTTTTTCCATTACTTTATGTTCTTTGAAAATTTATGTCATATAAGAAAGAGAATTTTATCCATCATGCTAGCACTATTAGCATGTGATTTTTCTCGTGACTAGATATGTTTCACAATATTAATGTTTTAGTGGCTAATTTTCTGTGCCTTATAGGGTTAAGTAATTTAAAAGTTAACCAGGGAAATTTACAACATAGTTATTGTCATTGCTTTCCAACTTTTCATCATGATTTATAAACGTATTAACAATATTGTTTTTTTCTTCATTAATGTCATTATTAATTTAATGAAGCTGTAAAGCCATGAAATGAAAGTTATAAATATAATAGATAATTCATAATATTAAGAAAAGGACAGAATGTTGAACACTCAGTATCACGTTTTGAGTAAAATACACTCTAGGGACAAAAGTAAATAAAATATGCTATTTAATATTCACCTCTACACGGATCGTGACGCACAATATCTTAAATTCCTAGTTAAATATTATATTATTGATGTTAAGGGGAAAACATGCCTTCAAGCTAATTTTTTTTTAATTTTCAATATTTTTTTTCTACATACAAAATGAGAATAAACAATATTTTGTTTTTGCTACATCGAAAACACTTAGAATTCACAAATAAGTATTTTGGGGAAGACCTGTTTTTCAAAAAGTTTTTTAAAAATGATATAATGTTTCAAAATGATGCATGAGCATTTATTTTCGTCTGGTTTGTTCTAAATTTCTTATGATTGTTAATTGAAGTATTTGACACAAAAAAGGCATATTTCTGTAAAACCGAAAATATTTTTCAAATTTAATAAAATATGAAATAAAGTAAACCCATGCGAAAACATAAAAAAATAACAGGTAAGTTTGAAAAAAAAATTATGGATTTAGATTCGAACAGAAAAATCCAGTGCATAGTTATGTTTATATATATATGGTTAACTTATATTAAAAAATTAAGGCTTTTAAATGATATAGAATACAAATGAAGCATTTTGAAAAATGCTAGAATTTTTTTAATTTATTTTGAAAAACAGGCATTATTCTGCCAAAAAGAAGTCCTTATTTTGAATTCTAAGAATTTTCAATGTAGTACAAGGGAATATTAATTATTCTCATTATGCATATAGAGTTGTGACATGGAATTCGACTTTGTAAATATATTTTCTAATCTCATAGTTTTGATTCAGTATTGATTCGGTTCCATGCACATTTTAGTGTATCTGTTTTATTATGTATGTCCTAAGATATACATGTGTGCTTGGGATCGTGTCTATGGTTTATTTTGTACCGGTTTCCCGAAGAAAGGTATGTACCTCCCGGAGGCAAATTTAGCGTAACCTGTAGAAAGGTTTTGTGCACAGAAGAAAATAGTGACTTGCACCCCTTCTCGGCTGTAAAGGGGTCTTAGCTTCCCCATAACAACGGCCTAGCAACATCTTTTTAGCCAATGAGAGCTGAAAGGTGTTGTTTGTTCGAGGACATAGCTGACCTTTGCTCTTTCCGGTTCTAAAAAAGTTTGGAAAAGTTTCTTAGTCAGTTGAAGAATAAGCAGCGACAGGAACAGGACCTCGTAGTGGTCCGATCTAGAACTATCCGCCATTTTTTTCCTGCTTTGCCGATTCCGCTGATCGATTTAGTAGAAACGATCAGATTCTTCAGTCTCAAACGAGGGTGGTGGTAATTCATAATTATTTGTGTTATATTTATCAGGCGAGAGTACAGTGCTAATTGAATATATGTAACTTGAATTTTATGTGTTCTAATAATTTTTTTAATGTATGAAGACAATTAATATGATGATTTCTGTAAAAGTTTGTAATCAGTGTTTAAATTAATGTTAAGTAATATTAAGAGAAATTAAATGGTAACATTAGATATTAAATTTGAGTTCGTGTCCTTTAGTTATTCTCAGACATGTGTCAGAGTGCATTTCTCAAATTAATAATTTTGAAAAAAAAGCCACTATACAAAATATTCTAATTATTATATGTTCTAACTTCATTTAATAAGTGTTAAAAATTGAAAATTTATAAAATTCAAGATTGAAGGTCTCTTGTCCTCTTAACAAAAAAATCTCCGAAGTATACTTCTCGTACCAATCTCTCACAGAGTCGCAGTCAATGATCTTAAATTTCCAAGGGGACAAATCAGTAACTGTTACATGTAGCAAAAATAAATAAAATTTAAACTTTTGATATATCTTTGTTTAATATGCAAAAATCAATAAATAACAGCTATTAAAGAAACAAAAATATAAACATTCCCAACATTTAAATCGCAAAAATAGAAAAAAATATCAAACTGTAAAGCAAATGCGAATACTTTCTCCGTTCGTGGAAAGAGCTTGGAGATAAAATATTTATATAAATCGGTTTTAAATTTACTCTTTCTTAAAATCCTTCATAATTCTTTCAAAATTCACAGAATCAAATTATGTCTTGTTGGAAAAGTAATAAAATGTTAGGGACTTTAAAGTTTTCTGTTTCACATTTATATAGTCAATTTATGATGTATTCTAGATTTTATTTCATCATAAAAGGGAAATTCTTTCAGTATATGAGAATGAAA
The DNA here is from genome assembly GCA_907164885.2 of Dolomedes plantarius. Taxonomy (NCBI): domain Eukaryota; kingdom Metazoa; phylum Arthropoda; class Arachnida; order Araneae; family Dolomedidae; genus Dolomedes; species Dolomedes plantarius. The sequence goes on along the minus strand of OU015495.1, from coordinate 184,653,751 downwards.
ACAAATGTTAATCCTATAAAATTTGAAAATGTAATAAGAGTAATGTTACCTTTTACTCGCATGGAAAGTAGGTTTTACTAGAATGAAAAAACCACCCCAGAGGAAGTGAAAAACAAAGTTCTATTTTAAGATTATTTTTACAGGAAGTCAAACTTCAAGAAAGCTGTAGAATTGATATTCAATTACATACTTGTTTGGAAAAACTAAAGTTTCTTATTAAATAGCTTAATATTGAGTATCTTATGATGAAGGGATTAGAGAAAATCTCCTCTGTAAATGAAGCAGAAAAGCAATTTTCTTGTGGCTAAAAAAATTCCATTGGTTAAAAAATAAATGGGATTCAAATATCGCCACTGGAGAAAAGGTTTTGCATCAATATTCTTACTTCGTTTTACTTTTTCATGTTAATTTTTAAATAAGAGTATGCGGAATTTCGTCTAGCCCGTATTGAGTTAAAAAATCATCACATAAAACAGCTTTTTTTCTGATTTAATGGCATTATGTGCACCAAATTCTAAGATGACGTTGTTAGAAAATCACTTGGGATTTTCTAATCGTTTTATATTTCTGTTACAATCATTAATTGAAATCAATCAAATTGTATCCAAGATTTTATGAGATATCGTTTGTTTTAACAGAATAAAAAAATAAACCTTAATAAACCTTTTTTCTGTTTTTTTCTGCCTTTCGAACAAGATCTAAGATCTATAGATAAATACACCTACATCATTTCAAAATCTTAACAACTTGACGTCTTTAAGGCTTCTGAAGGAAAGCAGTTAACCAGATATACCTTTATAAAAATGCTTGTGTTTCCATACAGTGTTAACTGAGAAACACTGCGTTTCCCTATATTTCGATAAACTATATTATTTATGTCTGCATTTCATTTAAATAGCCGAGATTCAGAATTCATTATAAATGCGTATCGCTGGTTGGAAACTGAAACTGCTGTTCCTTTCAAAGAGTCGAGAGGATTATTTTAAACTGCATTCTCTCATGGAAAAATAATCAAAATTGCTGTCAAAAAGAAATTACTTATTAAAATTGTTTTATTCTATAATTAAAAAGTAATATTATTCCTTCTTAATAGAATTAGATAAGTTAAATAAATTTATGAAATCTATTCTTAGACAAGGTTAAAACTTCGTAAAAGTGATTAATATAAAGGGACTAGAAGGTAAACCGTCATTTTGACGTCATAATACTAATAATGACGTCATAAGGGAAAAAGTATATGAAAGTTAAAAATATCCCCAATTATCTAACAATATTGCATTTAATCCACACCTTGTAAAAGCAAACCCTTTCATTATTTTTCATTTAGTTAGTTTTTCATGCGATTGGAGTAGTAGACTGCCATCCAGTTTTTTACAGATCACTACGCGATATGACTACTTGAGCTACTTGATTCATTCACATTCAGGTTTGTTTACTTTCAGAATTCATCGCAAAAGTAAACAGATTTTTAAAAACTGTTAAGTATACAGCTAAAAGCATCCATTTTTTTTAGTTCTGAATGTTTTATAGAAAAATAGGCTGAACAAACGTGATTTCCTATAGAAGATGTTAGTTTTTAGGTAAAAAAAATTCTGATCCACATCTGAAATTGAAATTAAGCCTAACCGGCTGTTTGTTTACTGAGGGCTTCAATTCAAAGATGAGTACAGCCCGGAAATGTTATGCAGAGACAACGACTATTATATATATAATTTCTTTCAAAATTTTAAGCATATTTTTCTTGGAAGCAAATCGTCATTTTATTTCAAGGCAATTTTATATGTAATTTTGAATATTATCTTAACGTTAAAATAAGTATTTGAAAAATAGATAAAAGGGAAAAAGGGAATAAGTGATTCTTATATACCCCAGGTTTTTTTTTTATAGTTAGGCTACAATGTTTCTTACGGTTTAATAGAGTTTTCTTTTTCTTTTTCAGTAAATGCGATATCGGCTACTTTCTTGAGAGGAACTATGCCTATCCAATAAATAATAATGCCTGATTCATTAAAACAAGATCACCAGCCGTCGTTAAAAGTAAACTTTAAGAAAATTATATTCCCTTAATTAAAAATTCTCTCCCTCCTTCCCCGCTGATTTTGTAGGTTAAAAGAGAAAGCGAACAATGTTCTTTTGAAAATTTCCCTTTCATCTGCTGTTTGCTGATCAGCCATAAATCAACCCGACCCGAACATCTGGACCTACCGCTGGGCAAGAACGTCGATAGCACTTCAGACTGCTTGGCATAAGAATATTTAGCCATTCAGGGCTAATTCAGGGCTAACACTTGCTTGTATTTGATATTTTTAGTTCCCGTTAGACAGGGTCTTTTTAAGAGGAGTTGTATACAGTTTGTTTGATATATAGTTATTCCCCTTCTTGAGAAAAACGTGGTTTAAATTAGGAAAATGGTTAGCCTTCCTCTTTCCCTTTAAGGTTTTAATTTTGATTTGGAACTATTCTTCAAAAATCGAAAACTTTGGGAAATGGAACTATTCTTTGTTGTCTCAATATATTGTTGATATTGTTTCTGCTTATGCCCCCTGGCCGGAATGTATTCTATACCAGTTCCATATACCCTTCAGGCCTGCAGCACTCGTTTATATATGCAACACAAGGTCCGACTTGGCCAGGTGCCACCTCAATTTTGACCGAGAACCCCTAGGGGTGACAAATGGGAGGGAGGGGACTTTCCCCATCTACTGACCTCAAAGAAGGAAATTTCGGTCTATGGAATTAACATGCTAATATCCGGCATAGACACAAAGGTATTTAATGGCGCTTGTTGGGATTCGATCCGAGCACCCTCAGTACCAAAATCCGATGCGCTACAACTAGGCTATCTGTGGCCCTTGTCTAAATATTCATACCTCTATAGACTGGTATTACTATACCTTAATGTTAAATATTGTACCGTAGGATGTATTATATGAATATTCATTGATTTGTTATTCCATTACGGACACCGTACTCAAAACCTGGCTAAAACAAAAATTGATATCCAAATCATGGATCATCAGCCACTTATCTATCTGCTCAGTCCAAGATATGAGTAAAAAATGCACGTTTTCAGGCGCGGTTGTTTGATTAAATACATGGACTTTTGATAAGGGAAGGAAAAGTTATCGTTCTTTTGTTCATGCTAGTTGATTGGCCGTGAAACTTTATGCACTATGAATGGTTTCAAATACCAAAATCCTTTCTTTAGTAAGGTTAAACTAGAATTTAGATTAAAAGGGTTATAGTAAAAATACCTAAAAAGTTGACGAGAAAATTTCTTTGTAAACTGAAATTTCTGGATAATTTTTCAAGTTTATTTTAGTGTGTGTGTGTTTCATTCATGCATTTTCACCCAACGTTGTGTGTAAGGAAGCTTCTGCATCAAAGAAAATGGACGAAAAAGTAAGAACAAAACTGATTCATTCCCTAATAATTATAATTGCAGCAGAAAAAAACCTCCCAATTGGAGAAAAAATTGATAACATCCTACTTAAAATCTAACTCTTGGGCACTCACTATTTCAGAAACGCACTGACGTTGATCTGGAATAAATTAAATATGTCATATATTCAAGTCTCTCACAGCTAATCGATCTCTTATACATTTTTGGCTCCAAACTTGCGTAGATAATATGTATATGGATAAAGCTATCGAAAAATAGAAATGTTAAGTTACTTGGATTCCTTCAGCTATATTAATTCTTGTCATAATAAATTTTCGTTGAATTACGAAAACACAGTCCTTATTTTGGATTTAAGAGTCACTTTTCTACAAACAGCTATTAATTTCTTCATATCTAAATGCTCATAAATTGTAGTATAACTTAAAAATCAGAACTATGTATACTTAACCATAAATTATGAGTACCTAACTAGATTATTTTCTTGAATGAAAAGGCCGGAGTTTCAGCTTATACGTACGTAACGTTAATCCAAGCTCTTTGGATTGTAGTTAATTTGACATTCGGGAATCATGTACAGATTAAATTTAACCATAAATAATGGTAATCCATGTTGGTAGTGTTGCATTAAATTTGCCTTACGGGACTCGAAAGTGAACAAATGGGTTTCGGTTATTCCTGCTGATTAACAGGAGAATGTAAATTACTGCGAAGTTAATAAAATATTAAATTCAGTGTCGGATCATAAAAGGAGTAAAAGTTTTTGAAAAAAACTTTGAAAAGTTCTGACAATAAAGAACTAATTTATTTCGAAGTTTTTGCCTAGGGCTTTTTGAGAAAAATCAAAAGATTTTCAAATCTGAAAGAAGAGAGATTCTTAGAAAACTTTAAAAAAAATTTATTAACTTTATCCGACTTTACACAAACAACAAGACACTAATTTCCTTGTTTTTACAAAAGTCATGTCTATAATGTCTTCTTTTAGCTACCAGACAGAAAAAATGGCTAAGTGATTTAAGTTACCGAATTCAAGTTATGTTTTCTTTGTATAGTATATCTCAACTTATGCTACATATGCTTTCGATATTAAATATTTAAAAGGTTCTTTCATTTATTCGAATTCCAAATGAAATTACTACCACATATTTTCCTTTGCATTCAAAACAGAAATAAAAACAGAGAAACTACTGAAAAAATTCTTACAAATATATTTCTATTAAATCTTTATAGACGAATGTCTCACGACAAAGTACCTCCGCATTTGACAAAATAAAAAATTAAATCTTTATTAGAATAACATAAAAATCGGCATTCTCACACACACGTGTATATGTGTTTATGTGTAGTTCGCATGTGTACTTCTGCCTGTTGTTGTTTCTAAACCTCTGGCATCGGAATATAAATTCAGATGAGGATCTATAAGGTTGTTGTCTGTGGCAAAATCAAGGACGAGAAGAGGGTTTGTTATGAGATCTTCTCTGGTAAGCCTCAGATACTCCAAAATGTGCTTCGGTGTTGCCTGCCGGACACGGCACTTAGTGCAGACGGAAAAGACCTTTCTTCTCCCGTCAAAAGAAAAGCTCCTGAGGTGTCCACTAGCAAGCCTACAGAGTGCAGTTTGGGGTCTTCTATCGCAGTTTAGGAAAAGGACGACTCCTCTTGTGCCAGTGTTTGTTGGATGAAGTCAGCCAAGATATATTATCAGGGCTTTTCTGACCGAATATAGTTCACGTCAAGTGAGCGAAGAGCTAGAGAATAACGTATTCTCACAGCCCTCCTCAGCCAATATGTCCGCAACATCATTGCCATGAATGTCCACATGGGAAGGGGTGCATTGGAGGTGAACAGTGCAAGAATGAGAAATCATCTTCAGCCTGCTTAAGATAGCAATTTGTATTTGCGTCTGAATATGGGTGTGCGTATGTGTGAATGATAATCTTTAGTTGACGTTTAAGCATAGTTTATTTTCCGATGGTGCATATCTACGTAATTACAACGTGTAACGTTTACAGGACTTGTGCCCTCCTTGTCGGAACATGCCAGACCAATAAAAAGATGGCTGCGGGCAGAGGAATGCGGCTTCGGTTAGAAATGACACCACAAGTGCCGGAGTCTGACTTAGCCAGGTGCAATTTCAATGCTGACCGAACAGCCAAAGGCGCCATTTGGAGGGCCCGTACATTCTCCCTTCGTCTGACCACATCCAACGGCTTTCAGGCCTTCCTATTTAACGCATCCACACTCGACGTAGACACGAAGTCATTCATTGGAGCTTCTAAGACTTCGAACTAAGCACCCTCCTTCCGAAGCCCTACGAGCTACCATGAGGCTGCCTAGGGCAAAATGTTCATTGAGTTGTTAAACTATCTGTAATACTTACTCTTAAAATTCAAATCAATAAAATTACAGCTTTCTAAACATACATTCCAATGAAATAAATAGGTAAACATGAATACATTATCTAGCCAGTATAAAATAATAGAACTTCAAACGATCTTTCCGATCAGAATAACTAGTAATTAATCTTTAAAAAAAGTAAAGAGTTCCCTGAAACACTAAGTTCTATGCCACGGAAAATTCCAAGAATTCCTAAATTTTTATTTTTATACAAAAAGAGAAATTATGAAAATAGTTCTGTTATTTCATTACACAAAATTTATAGTTAATCATTATTCGTAAACTATCAAATAAAGTTTTAGAAAACTAGCAGTTTCAATTCATCAATTTATTTTACGAAGAACAACTGATCATCATATGTACAATAGAAATAAAATAAAAATTATATGGTCTCATCATAAAAATATGGTAAAATTACATCTGCTTGTATTATTGACATATCAGTTGTAATTTAGGTAGATTGAAAAGAGGAAGAATAATTTTAGAGTAACTGTATAAAAAAACTATTTCATTTATCGTAGTAGTTATTTTAAAAAAAATTTTGGGTTCTCTTTGTTTTATAGAAATTTTTTTCTTTATCATTATAAATCGAAATTAAAAACGTAAATAATTAAATACGTAAAAATTTAAATCTTGGAATTTTTCTGAAAATGTAAATATTTATATTTTTAAGTTTTTCTTTCATACAAACATGTGTATGACTATCCAAATTTGAATTTTACATATATATATATATATATATATATATATATATATATATATATATATATATATATATATATATATATATATATATATATATATATATATATATATATATATATATGTATGTATGTATGTATGTGTGTGTGTGTGTGTGTGTGTGTGTGTGTGTGTGTGTGTGTGTGTAACGCCTCATATCCGCGTCATTATAAATTACTAGTCCGGAAGTTACTAGTCCGGAAAATGCAGTCGGGGCTGTACTCCTGACTTCTGGAACTCTGGTGGTACAGTCGTCATGGCTAAGCAAGACGAGGCACATCAAGACCTACAAATTCTTTTATTTACCAATAAAAACGTCTCTAGCTCCGTCGTTCGTATTAATATTCTATCCAATGCGTAACTTGCGACGCTATTCCAATCATTTAATTACTTTCAATCCCGCACATCGCAATCGCGCGACGCGACGCAGCGGACAAAGTCTTTCCAGTTCGACTTTCCTATATGCTTCTGAAAGTTATTTCTTTGTTTAAAACCCACATAAACCCTTTCTACAAAGTTCTTGAACATCTCTGTGAAGTCACCTTCCGGAGATGAGGCTATAATTCACCCACTGTTCACCTAGTCCAATTATATTTATAGCTTCAATGCCATTCATTCCGATACTTCCTTGTCCATTTTTAAGTTGTCAAGTGTGATTAATCTGGCGTTTAATGTTATAATTCCAATATTGTCTAGGAAAAACCCCTTTTGGACCCCTTAAGTTTTAACCTCTTAATAAATCTCTGACACACACACACACACACACACACACACACACATATATATATATATATATATATATATATATATTGTGACATCACGTATGTATTGTGCGGTTCTCACGACCTGCGAAGAGCCTTCCACAGCTGCAAGGTTTGCCCTGAATTCAAAAATTCTGTGGGGGATTAAAGGGCTATCACATCCGGTTTCACCGCCGAAGTCAACATTCCTGGGTTTCTGCTTGTAAACTCCTTGTCTTCATCTTTGCCAGCAAACAATCCGGGGTATTCCACGCTTTCTCTCGTAAAGATGTCTATCGGGTTCGTCAGTCAGAACAAGCTGACGTTATAGAAGCGATATGTTCCCACAAAAATGCCATCAGAGTCCAAGGATGTCATCGAGCACGGAATATCTTGCTCCCCCTTTGAAAATCCAGAAATTTCTGAGAAGAAGTCACGCAACCCGCGAATACCTGAAGCGAGATATAGTCAGAGACTTGGTGTTGTTTAGAGAGATCCCTCATGTAACGTCCTGCTAGGCGGACGTGTTTTAAACTCGGACTATGACTCTTCGGAGACTACGACTCTCCGAGCGTGCGCTGCGCAATCTGCACTTAAGTTTAAATTGATTGAATATGTTGTACTTGGTTACTGTTAATTTTTTTTTGCAAATAAATTTCCTTGTTAAGTTTCTGTTTAAGAATTGGCATTTTCATTGTAATTAGGACTCTATATTTCCTTGGTCATGAATACTAGTAATTTTAAAAAAGCCTCAGAGATTAGCCTTTCATGACCGGTGATGCCGCTATATATATATATATATATATATATATATATATATATATATATATATATAACGGGTGGTCATACAGAAACTTTGCCGATATATGGACCTCTAGCGGCCGTTCCGTTAAACCTATCGAGATTAGATTTCAGATATAGTTATTCAGAGGTATGTGCTCGGGATTCTGAAAACTGCAACACAGTGATGCTCACGGTTATGGTTATAGTTATAAAAACTCGAAATTTTCAAATGGCAACGCCCACTTTTTAAAATCGCAAAATGCTTAGCGCATGCGAAAACCCTAAAATGCGTTGGAACGGTACGTGTATCACAAAAAACTCACGCGTTATGCATGCACAAAAGACAGCTCTGCGAACGGCCATCAAAGACACGATCGGGGCACACGGAGGAAATTTGCATATCACAGAGGCTAGAAACCAGTCACAGAATGCCGTTCGTCAGATATTCAGCGTAGAAAACCAATGAAAAGCTCTCTGATCGTGTTTTTGATAGCCATTCGCAGAGCTGTTTTTTTCGCAAAGTTTCTTAATGACCACCCTGTATATATTTATATATTACACAGAGTGAAATTTGGATCGATCATTCCCCGAGTAATCTTTTTCCTATATCGTTTACTTCATCCAATCAATTCAATTTACGTATACATTTTTTTTTCCTTTGCATTTTGAAGCAACCTGTAATTCATGCGAAAACAGTAGTTTTACTGAATAATGCATGATTCTTGGAAGAAACTAAAAACGTTTTGGAATACAACATCTTAGACTTTAGCTGCATTTTTGAAAATTCTCCTGGAAAACATTTCTTGTTTAATCTCCCAGAGGAAGCATTTTATAGAAACTGTATACATTTTAGAAAGTCTAGAGGGAACAAAAATGCACGTAGTATATTAAAAACTTACAGTGTAAACACACACAAACAAACAAAGAAACACACACATGCAAACAAACACAAACAAACACACACACACACACACACATATATATATATATACATATATACATATATATACATATATATATATATATATATATATATATATATATATATATATATATATATATATATATATACATATATACATATATATATATATATATATATATATATATATATATATATATATATATATATATATATATATATATACATATATACATATATACATATACATATATATATATACATATATATATATATATATATATATATATATATATATATATACATATACATATATATATATATATATATATATATATATATACATATATATATATATACATATATATATATATATATATACATATATATATACATATATATATATACATATATATATATACATATATATATATATATATATATATATATATATATATATATATATATATATATATATATATATATATATTTATTTATTTATTTATTTATTTATATATACGTATATTATATACATTGTTGGGAATCACCAAAGACGATACGTTCCCAGTCAATGCAGTTCCAAGCTGATACACAGTTAAGTACCACTGCAATCAGCAGGTGTGAGGGTTAAGCGGAATAACGATTGGTGCGAAAGGAGATTCAGCTCCCTGAGTCGTATGTCAATGGTCATATTGGATACTTGTGGGCGGGTCGCACGTCGGATGGTAGAAGGTGGCGAATCTGTTGCTGTGAGAGCTGATCTGACAATCGCCCTGTCTTCCCGTTATGTTGAGGTCCTAGGTCGACTGCTGCCGTCCTGAAGCTTAAACCTGCCGTTGTTAAGCTTCTCTTAACAGCATTGGTGCATCGCTGCGACACAGATGTCGAGCGATTCTTCTATTTGCCCAACTAGCTTCTTTCAATCCGATGACCTCTTTCAAACTCTGAAATATGCTTGTAATGAGCACGAATTCTTCAGTGAGTCATTGTTAATGTCGACGTAAGATATCCGCAATCGAAATGCAACAGAAATTTTGAACATCAGACCGAGAATCGCTCCTTAGTATAAACCTGCTGGATGCTCAGTTCTGTTGCACTGGAGCTCCCGCTATTCATTGACTGGACAAGCAATTTTTAATAATTTGCATGTTCGGTTGAAACGTATTTGCATACGAAATTTCATTACAATCGGACAATTCCTTCTTTGTTCGACGAATATTTCGTTATAGAGTGTATATATGAAAGCTATTTTTCAGTCTAGCAGAAACATTGTTATTAGAACTCACTGTAGCCTTATAAATATTGTGCATCAGTTTTTAATCCTACATTAATGTAAACTCTAATATTTTCTAAACCCATTTTTTCATAAGCTTCAGTTCATTACCATTTCAGTTGTTTAAGCTTCAATTTCCTAAGCAAGAGAACGAAATAAATAATGAATTAGCTGTCTCTAAGGAGTCCAAATGGTGATTTTAAATTACTTTGAATTGAATAATTTGGAAAATTTGGTGAAAAAAATACTCTTATGTTATTTCTTAATTAGCACTTATGGTTATCGTAGCAAATTTCGATTTTATTTCATAAGTACTCTGAAATAAATTATTTAATTACCTAGATTAAAATCCCTAGATAATTTCCAAACCTCGGAAGCGTGAAATTTAATATTGAAATAAAATTCTCTTCTCTTTTAATGGTAGTTTTGATAATTTCCAGACTTTTCTTTTTACTTTTCTTATTAACATCATCTGAATTCTTTACAATTGTTTTTTTTTAAATATCAAGGTTGGATTCCTCTCTGAAATGTATTCTTTTAAATTTATTAAATTATTTCTGTCTCAATTAGAATCTGTTTTGCTCTCTTTGTACAAACACATATAACTGAATTATCCAGTGCTATTTCTTAATGACAAAATATTTAGAATATGATAATTGTATTTGTTCTGTCTTTACTTCCTCTCAATTTTAGATAAGAATACGGAAACTTTGCAATTTTCTAAATAAACTGCTATATTTACAATATTAATTCCCACGTATGATAGCAATCCCCTCACGTTATATTTAGTTTTCCCCCTCGCATTTTTCTGTGGCTACAAGCTATTATGTTAGTCTTTTATCTGTTTCAATACCATTTGTATTTGTGGAGGGCATCAGATGCTAGCGTGGGCTGGATTAAATATCTGGTTGTTCGACACCAACTCGTGCTTGAACTGGAAGAATCAATGGACGATAGAGTTTTTCTAGGTGATGGTGCTTTCTATGTTGTAATAACATTATTGTCCTTCGGTATTAAAAACAAGATATTTCAGCTCCGGTTGAATGATAGGAAGATAACGAGATCTGATCAGGACGTTTCTTAACAGACAATAATGCATTACTTAGCAAATGAAGCAGTACACTAGTATGAGTTTAAATTGCTAGCATTCATCTCTCCCCTGTATACTAACGATAACTCTTCAAATTTCGTAACGGCCTATATTATTATGTTTTTCTGTAAAACGACTGATACAAACAATTCCATTTCGAAATACCAACATTATCATTTTAGTAATGAAATAATTTTGGAAAAAAATTCACTCCTGTTTGTACTTTGTCTTCTAACATCATTTATAAGATGTTTATTTTGCCCCGATAAAAATTTTAAGCCTCTGTCTTATCCGGATGGTAACTACACCGTTCCATCCTTGATTCAATTTTCAGCCTATGCATATCTCAACTTTTTTAACAGTTAAAAGTTTATCAGCATCATTAAAATTGTACCACAAAAGAATGCACTGATATAAGACCAGAAAAAAAGCTGTTAGTCAAACTTTTTATGGGAAATACGTGTCTATTAACAAAACACCCAGGCTTGGTAAGAACGCTTCTCAAAAGATTTTCTGCAGAAAATATTTTCTGCTTTTTGTTAACAATTTATGTAATATCGCTGAGCTCGTAAGTTAACTCTCTTTTAAAATTACGTTTGAGCAATGTTTAAAAATTGGTGTTTCAACTCAAGAACATAAAAACCAATTTTTAGATTATATTCCGATAAAATTATCTTTTGTTGTATATTCATGCTTACAAACAGCATTAAAATTAGAATATTTTTCATGTTATTTTATTTAAAAGGATTATTTTGCTTGATATCATGTTTCAGAGGATTACGCTTACTCTAGAATATTATTATAGTTAAATAATTTCCTTTTAAGACATTAATAACATACTTTCTCAAAATAAATGCAAATATCGCTGAGCTCGTAAGTTAACTCTCTTTTAAAATTACGTTTGAGCAATGTTTAAAAATTGGTGTTTCAACTCAAGAACATAAAAACCAATTTTTAGATTATATTCCGATAAAATCCTCTTTTGTTGTATATTCATGCTTATAAACAGCATTAAAATGCTGTGTGATAATGTGCATGCTTACAAACAGCATTAGAATATTTTTCATGTTATTTTATTTAAAAGGATTATTTTGCTTGATGTCATGTTTCAGAGGTTTACACTTACTCTAGAATATTATTATAATTAAATAATGTTCTTTTAAGACATTAATAACATACTTTCGCAAATTAAATGCAATCACTGATTCAGGAAAATTATCCTTTATTTAATATATTATTTAAATGACACCACTTGCAATTCAAATCGTAAACACAGGTTATTTTTGGTTGCTACGTAAGAAACTCCATACTATATTTTAAACTTTTTACATTTCATTTTCTCATCTGATTCGGAAGGCTAATAACTATGATGATCTAAAGAATAATAAATCACATACATAATCATAGAAATTCCGCATCTTTTCTGAAGCATTCTTTTCTCCTCGACCTTATCATTTTATAAATACATTATGAGTATTTTTTTAAATTCAAATTACAGAGGTTATCACTCCTTCTCTTTCATGGATAATGTAACGCCTCCTCAGTTTTCTTTGAAGCGCACTCGCATTTTTCTGTCATAGGAAATTCTCAGACCGAGTATGTTATTTAAATTTTTTTTTCATTTTTCTGGAGAACTTCAATTCTTTACAGTGTCGTACATCATTAATATGTAGAGGTTGAAAGGCAAATGAGAATAAACTCGGATTCTTTCCAGAATGGCTTTTGAGATAGCTCGTGTAAAATGACACGATCATAATTTTTTTGCATTGTTCAGAAAACGACTTTATTTTCAAAGCTGGTGTAGAGATAACAGTTTGATGATTTTATAATTTAAAACGTAATTGCTCAATATAGAATGTTACATAGTATTTTGCTAAAAAAATGAAGTTAATGAATGTACTTAGTGTACAAGCATTCATCAGAAAGATCTTTTCGTAAATTCAATTTTTTTTTTCTTTTCCTTTCCAATGCGGAGGCACTTGTCATGAGACATTCGCCTTTTGTTATTTACTGAAGGGGGTCCAGGACACAAAACTGTTCGAATTTTCGAAAAAAAAAATATTACATTAAAAATTTCTGTGTTATTTTACGCTTAGAATGACGTTTAAATAATGTTTCTATCTTAATTAGAAGAGGAGAAATTATTATTTTTTTTGCAACATTCTAATAGTAGCCAATCGTTGTTTAAACCTGTAAGTGCGTTTTTCTGCATGATGGGTTTTTTCCCCATTTCTCTACTTTAGATTGTTATATATGAATAAGTCAAGAACCGTTAAAGATAAATGGTTGAAACTTGGAACATGTCTTTTTTAACTATTTTACTTTAATTTTGATTCAGCAAATTTGAAAAAAATATTTACTTTTGAAAATATGATTTTTTAAAAATAAGTTACATAATTGTTTTTGCAATTTTTCATCTAAATATTTTTCATTTTTTTAAAAAATTAATATTTTAAAAAAATGGTGAATCAAAATTGAAACTTATATATTTCTGTTTAATTAAATGAAAAAATTTTGAAATTCAACAAATAATATTTCGACTTATAACGATTTTAAATTACCCCACTTTTATTAAAAAATTTTAATTTTAAAATTTTTTAAAATCGTTTTGAGAAGTTTTATGATGTGATTTTGTTTACACATTATATTGTTAACCATCACTAAAAAATTCAAAATTTTAACTCAATAAATAATAACAAATTTAAATTGTGTCCCGGACCCCCTGAAGTCTTGCCGGGTACTTTAAAATAAGAGTACCATTTAGGACAGCCAGCATTGCTCCCTATGTGGGGACAGCACGTTAAAGACCATGCCTTATTCCGGAATTAAATCCAAGCCCACTGCTTGGAAACTCACAACACTAAACACTGTACCACGATTTATTCAAATGTAGAAGATTAAAAATGATTTTGTGTATTAAAATTTAAACAATCTAACACTTGTGAAAAGCCTGGCTATAAGAAAATGTACGTGCAGAGTTACCCAAATATTTATATGATTCCAACTGATGAAGTAGAAAAATCGTCAGCTACTATTTAATATTATTACGTTTAATATATGTAACAAATGACAAGGCTTAACTACTTGAAGATTCAGTATTTAAAATTATATAGTCTAAAGACGCAAAAATCTATCAAAATATTGATAGACGTCATACCATATATTATAAGTGAATATTTTATTGCTAGGCAAATTTCTAGTAACATTTTTAATTTTTTATATATTTTTGTTCCCAGTGTGGTTGCACCTAATGTCATCATCATGAATTAATCCTCCAATGTATTGGCAGATAATGATTAAAAGAGAGTCTTTATATTCGCTTTTTTTGTAGGTTTGCCTTTTTTAAAGCAATATATCAATTCCGTATATTTGAGTTGTATGTACTGTTTTGGTGATAATTCAGAATGTTTAAATTCATTTAGGAACTAAAATGGGGTTCGATTAAAAGACAATAACCCTTTATGTCCATCGCACTGGTTTCCCTCTTCAAGATTAATTCGTTGCAAATATATTATACTACAGTTGCCGAGAGAGAGTTAAAACTTAAGTCCTTCGCTATCAAAAGCAAACTCTGACATTCTAAAATGTCCTTGAGTTATACCAAATATAAATTCTTCAAATGCTTTACTGTGTTTCATAATGTCTCTGTCCTAATATGTTCGTTCGGACAGTAATTTTTTTATACACAGTAAGAGGCATTCAATATGGTCGACAACGAACACTCCAGTTTTATATCATCAAAATAATTATTAATCCCTCTAAAGGGAATATCTATTTTACCCAACGTAATACTGCAATCTTTCAGATTTTCTATTTAAGAAAATAAATATTATAATCTTCAATATAAGGTATTAAAATATATCCATATTTAAATCACATCTGTACAAATGTACTTGCATAAAACACACATGTCACCAAATTTGCATTTTTTATGGCGATTTCCAGTACATATCAGATGGTCTAAAGTAAAACACATATAATTAGAGTTAAAATAGAGTAATACCCAAATCACGCGGACTTAGGGTTACGTGGTTTTTGATTTTATCCATTTTTCCTCTTTTTTAAATCTTTGAATGAAATTACCCCAAAAACTTTAAATAGCGTCTGGAAGAAACTCTGTCCAATATTTTTTAAAAAGGAGATGGAAACAACGCCTGAATCTGATTACATATCTCGTGTGGAAAAAGAAACTGTCGATCTTGCCAGGCTATTAGATACGAAAGTCGATGGAAATGATGTCAAGGAGCTGTTGGATTCTCATCTTGAGGAGCTGACAGTCGATGATCTCATAGAGATGTGGGACCATAGAATCACTGAATAATCCGAAACTTCTGATCTAATTCCACAATAAAACCTAATGTCAATTAAAAACTTGACAGAAGATCTCAGCTCAATTGAGAAAATATTACAGATTTTAGAGAATATAGACTCTAACAAAGATCGCATGATCACGACAAAGCAGGGAATTAAAAATATCCTACTCTCGCGAAAAAGAAAAAGCGTTGATACGACAGACTACTTTATTGGATTTTTTAAAACCATCAACATACTTTTCTTTAAATATCTTATACATATAATATTAATATGTAATATAATAGTTAAATTTAAATACAATATTTTCCCTTTAAACTGGCGTTTTTGTAAGATTTTGGCCCCAATTACACAAAATTTATATGTATTTATATGCGAAGTTGTACCCCGACTTACGCGATCTTTCGTCGGTACCACCTATCACGTAGCTTCTTAGTTTTACTTTACTGCTAATTCAAGGGCTAATACTTTGTCATAAAGTTTACAGTAAAAACGCAAAAAGCAACGGAGATTGAAATTTTCATTATCATCAAACCTCAACATAGATTTATATTTCGCAATCAAAATGTTTAATTCACTCATTTTAAAGTCTAATACATGCTTGTGATGGGAATTTCTTACAGACAAATGACCGTGGAAAAAATGCATGAAACATGCCCTCGTAGAAGGGGCCCCTTATACAAAAATTAATATCGCTCGTAAATTCAGAAATCTTAGATCAACTACAAAATAGGGCAAAACCTCTGTCGATGGCCGACGGGTTTGCTGCAGATGAATATATTTGAGTAAGTAAGTGTACTACCCCGATGCAGTAGCGAATGATGGTCTAGCGTTGCAATCACCACCACCCTTTCCTTCTCTAGACGACAAAAAAATCCAATTATAAAAGTTATTCAAGTATTGAAAAACTATAAACCACAAAGATTCTGTCCTTTTTAATTCAACTTCTTAGACTTGGGATCTGATTGTGACATTTGAAGTATGCGCACTGCAATAGGAAAGAAAATCGTATTTTGAAATAGGTTTTATCTATATAGGGGATGGACTTTTTCCTTTTAAGAGTGGGACAATAAATGTACCCCAGCGAAAAAAAGTAACTTTCATCTCTCGTTTCCATTAACATTTCTGTGACAATTTAAACTACCAAATATTTTTTCACCTGCGTCATTGAGATAAGGAATTCGAAGATTTGTTACCTCCAACAAATGTCTTAATGGTCCACGAACCCACTTTAGATCTCATCTAATAAAGAGAAAGACTAAATTAGTTATGCGTAAAGACTAAATTAGATCTGTTCTGACATGCATCAGAAACTTGGACACATTGGGAACAATATCAAAATTTGCTGCTTATCTTTTAGAAAAGGATCCTGCTATGTATTTTTGCCGAAGTTCAGGAGGATTATTTGTATAAGAAGATTAAATTTTGAATTACATAATTCGTTTAAGGAACCCGGTATTATAAAATAGAATGAAATAAAATAGAAGGAAGTGGGCTGGCATGTTCAAAGAATGAATGACTTTACAACAGAGAATAGAGTTTTCTATCAAAACCAGTAAGAAATAGACCGACGGGAAGGCCAAATCTCAGATACGTTAACTGCGTTGACCAAGATTTCCTCACTATAAAGAAAATAAACTGGCGTAAAATTTGCTTCAATGGGACAGTGCTGGAAAAGCTCCCAGGGATGCCCAATGTCCATGCTGGGCTGAGGTGCCACTGCTGTTGATGAGGAGGGAGATGATTAAGGTATCCGCCTACATTTAAAACATTGATTTTGACGAAAATTTTTAAATTGTTTTTAATTCCCCTTTTTTAAAGATTGCAAATTTATGACTCTAAATATGCTTTTGTTTTTTCGGTAAGATCATTAGAAATAAAATGAGTGTGGTTTAATAATCAGTACCAGCTATGACTTTCGATACAAGTTGAAAACTTTAATCGTGTTTTCTGAAGAACTTATTTTTCATCAAAAATGTAAACGACTCTTGTGATAACTCTAACTCTAACCATGATATGCCTATGAAAGTTTTCACGTATTTTTTTCATAATATTAAGAATGTAGTGAACTACAGATTTGATTCTAGGTATATTATTTGTTGATTTATAGCTTCCTTTATAAAAAATCTCATGAAAAATTACTAAAATTTTACATGTAATTGCATATAACGACTTGTATTTTTTCTCGATTTCAATATATCGATTAGCTTTTAGGTCATTTCACTCAGGAGATACTTATGTACATATGACAAAAAAAAATTAATGCTATAAGGGTATTTTTTTTTAGAGCTAGAACCATTTTTGTAAAAACTTGCTAAATTTCGACCCAGAATCATCAATTTTGAAAAAAGTTGCATAGTTATGGACTATTTTTTTCATAATTTTCGTATTTTGCTGTTATATTTCTTCGTAACAAAATATAGAAATTTACGCAAGCACAGTTTTTTTTTTAAAAAGTACAGTTTTTGATAAAAAGGTAGTCGGATACCTTAAGATCAGGTTATTGGTTGAAAATTATTTTGGAGTTTTCATTCTGTAGCTATATTTATAGATTGCATTATAACCATATTTAGGTTTCGATACTTAAATATCTACATAAAGAATAATTTCAATTTAACATCGTTATATTTGCAGTATTAGAAATAGATTTATCAGATTTTAACACGTAATATCCTAGTAAATAATAGTACGGCCTTTTTTAAACAGTTTTGGGAAATTAGCAGAATATGAGAACAATATTGCTGGTTGACATCAAAGAATATGAAAAGAAGTTAATATCAAAGAAATGTACCATTGAGGCCATAACAAGAATTTCATTTCAAGTTAATGGGGAAATTACTCTGTAATGAACTGAATAAGACTCATGCCCCACTCAAACGTCAACAGAACATAATAATAAAGAACATATAAAACTGTAAGATATACATAAGATTCGAATCGAACTTTTGAGTGAATGAATTAAAGAAGCTGCTTGAGATATGCTAATTTCGGCATACGCGCTTGGTATAAATTCCAAGCAGCTTGATTAATACAGATGTTGAAAAAGGTTTTGTTAAGGTTGATAGATAAGCGAGAGGGAGCTACGAGGTAAGCAACTCCAGGTGCTATCCTGCACTAGTGGTTAGGGGGCCCAAAGTTTACGTGGCAGAACTGCTGGTTTGACTCTCTGCTGGTTTGTGAGTAAGTCAAAGTGTATTTTTATTGAATGCTAATATATATATTCCGTACAAGTAGTACGTATGCTTATTGCTGTAAAAGCAAATTCTATATGTGCAACGAATTCAATAAACATTGTTTCATGTATAAACTGTGTTTGCATCAAATTCATTTAGAGTGCCACTTCAAATTATATACACCCAAGTCTGGGTAGAAGTGAGCTAAATTCTCTATAAAACCTCGATAAAAAATATTTTCAGGCATATTGTGAAAAGAACATATAATCATTTATATTCTAGTCTAATCTCTTTCTGAAAATTGTAACGTCTGGCGTATATGCACATAAAAACAATGTTTTCCTGGCGATCTTACCAATACCTCTGCTTCAGTTTTATGAACAAATATTTCTAAAGTTTATAGCTCATATTATATTCTCCTTGGTGTGTATAATCAAATAAACGAAGTCATGTACCTTTAGAGAAAAAAATTCTAGCTAGGTAAATAAAATCCACGCATAATATGATTACAAGAATCTTAAATTAAGATAAAAATTTTTGCAGACAAATTTATGCTTGTTCTTATGTCAATAAAAGGCAGTAATGGAGCGATATACTTTAATCTTTCTCAGGTACACTAACGTGATTTGTTTCCAGACATACTAACAAAAATTATCTAATATACTCTAAGCGATCGTAGACTACTTAATTGTCAATTTCTTTTGCTGGAAATTCTCCGCGATCGTTTGTGTTTCCAGTAAATACTTAACTCTGACGTCAGGCAGAAATAAAGAACTCAAGGGAGTATTTTCATTACTTCCTTGAAGTGTTTTGGGAGGTAACTGGGTAATTAGAGAATTAGGAATGTAAGAGAATAATTTCTATTTAGAGCATTCAATATCCAACGTATGTTTCACTGAATGTAACATGCCATTGTTATTTATTAAATGTAAATACAATTTTTGTGTATTGTAAGAATAACAATGAAGGAAATTTTGAAATTCTAGGATAATGCATTGTATTAATGAGCGTCCCTTTGTTAAAATGCAAGACAATATTAATCCTTAAGGAAACAAGTTGATAGATTGAAAGGAATTCCTGCAACACTCATTTAGAATATCACAACAAAGGCAATTAATTTTTGTAAGAATATTTCAAATTATGGAAAGCTTCATTATATATTATTCAGTTGGATTCATTAGAAAATAAACTTTAGATAAACTGGCTGTCATTTATGGGTTTACTATTTTTATAGAACATAAACTAACAAGTTATATGATTAAAAATTTATTTAAAAAGATTTGGTATATATTTTCTACCCATATGTACGAGCAAAACCTTTACTGTTGCAACTTTGATATGTATGCAACTAGATATCCACCTAAACATTAAAAAAAACCATCAAAAATTTGAATATTATTTTAGTTGTATGTTATATTTTAAGAGATTTAGTACCTGATCGAAAATGTATATTGAAAATCGATGTTTGAAGAGAGGCTTTATTATGCATCATAGACATAAAGCAAAAACTGACAAAGTGCAGCAAAGGTGTTGAAATCAATTATACTTTACATTACCTTCAATATTGATTGATTCAGAGACAGGACACTGTTAGTCTGCATCCTTAGTATATATAAAGCGTGCTGATATTTTTTT
This sequence comes from Dolomedes plantarius, assembly GCA_907164885.2. NCBI lineage: Eukaryota > Metazoa > Arthropoda > Arachnida > Araneae > Dolomedidae > Dolomedes > Dolomedes plantarius. The sequence continues at coordinate 184,633,286 of OU015495.1, read as the reverse complement.
TATTTTCATTCCCAATTATTTATTTCTTGTTTCGCAAGTTTAGATTATAGGAATAACATTGTAATATAAAACATATTCAGCAACAATGAAATTTGAGAATATAAACGATATACTAATTTAGATCCATAAATCAAGGTTTCAGTGGCCTAGTTGGAAAGGGCAGTGGGCTATTGATATGAAAGTCACTGGTTCGATGCTCGTCGCGGACAAAATCCACTGCCGTGTACACTAATGTCGCCTGGTGCACGTAAAATCTGCCATGGCTGCAATGTCCTCCAAGCTCTCTAAATTACCTCTGGAGGTGCGGGATCAAGTGTTCTGGTCTCGTCACTTGATTCGGTTCAAAATTATGGGACTGGTCCTTTGGCCAAGTCGGACACCGACCCTTGTTGTGTCAGTCAAAACAGGACGAGCACCTTCATTTGCCCATAGCCTCAGGGTCCGATTTAGAAAATTCTTGACTATAGGCACAACTCCGGATGAGGGCCCCCTAACACTGATGTGGGCATAAAATTTCCAAAATTGCCACCAAAAAAAATGATAATGAATCATTGTGAAAGTACGATTTTACTAAGAATATGCTATTTGAAGCATAGAAGCCTAGAACATTATCAAATAACAAAAAGCAAAACAACATATTAACTTCATCATTAAAACACCAATACAATGCAACCAGAAAAACTTATTAATCCCTTATGTACACTATAACATACATATGATGAACTATACATATGATGAACCAATCAATCAAATTTGAAGGGATATATAAAAAATTGCTATTAAAAAAATAAAATAAAAAAAATTGAATTTTTCTTTTTCTTTTTTTATCAAAATAAAACTTTTGGGGGGCCCCTAGGCCCGGGCTTTCTGGGCCTAATGGAAAATCAGGGCCTGCATAGCCTTTGGGACTTCATCTGATGTTGCTGTCGTTCAAGAGGTATAAGCAACAACAGATCTATAAATCATCTTATAACACTACGAAATTTAGTGTCAGACTTCATGACCTATTCGGTTATTCTTAATTAGTATTATAAATTTTTCGACCATGTTACCCATGTTTGCTATAACGTAAGGTAAATTTTAAATAAAATAAATACCGTACGATGGGGCTACTTTGTGACGGATTTTAAGTTATTTCTTGTGCCAGCCGATCAGTTTCAAAAGCAGTCCAAAACGAACAATTGCAAAACATTGGTACATCCTTTCCTTATGCAGTAAAGTATTGCGCTAACCCGGATCTTTCATTACCAATGAGAAATTAAAGTTAAAATTTGTCGCAAAGTTACTCCGCCCAGTGGGGCTACTTTGTGACATTTGTGTTTTCACCTTGAAATCCAAGATGAAAAATTACTTGACTCAAAATTAGACAGTAAAACACTTATCAAAAGCTTGAATCTCAAGTATGACCTAATACAAATATTCGATAGCTTTATCTATATCTTTGACATCAAAGAGACCTGTGGTGCCCAGGGCAGCCATCAGTTCTTTGAGAAGATGTGGAAATTCGTCTTTCGGCACATTCCGCTCCTTATTGTAGTTTTTTTTTTTTCCAGATAGTCAATACTTCAATCTCTCCAGCGGTATTTTAGAGGACGGAAAAATGCAACATCGAGTGGCTGGAGGAGGTGTGTCGAATTTGTGGCTTATTTTGTGACAGTGTCAATGGGTCTCAAAGTAACCCAATCACCTTTCGATATTTAGGTTTTGTTCTGATATCTCTCAGAAATATCACTACACAAACATTATATTGCGACACAATCTAACCAACATATTGACAACAAAAAATAATTACCTCTGCTAGTTGGTTGTATAAGAGGTGTTAGCTTTCAGCACCCAAAGTTTCCGAAGTTTGAGTCAATAGCTTGACAAGAGGTTTCAAAAATACACTGGTCAGCGAAGACAAATGGCAAGCAGAAACTTAAACTGGCCACTAGGTGTCTCTGTATGTCGGACAAGCTGTTGGCGCTGTTCTTTGCACTCCCGGTATCACGGGCGTGACGCTAAATCCGACATACGTAAAAATTACTATGTGTCACAAAGTTACCCCGTCTCATGGTAGAATAGACAGTTTACTTCACGAAAGGAACAATGAATTTAGTTAATATCAAAGATTACAACGAGTCAATGCAGGATCTTTTTTCCGTATTACTACTTAACGAAGACAACTAAAAGATGTTTCAAGTAGGAAATAATCAATGCCCCTACCAATACATAACGTTTTGTTCTTTAAGGTGTTGAGTTTAAGCTGTAAAGAAATTTGAGAGCAACGTTTGTATTTGTATCATTTTTCAAGATTTGTATCATTAGGAGTTACGAAATCTGTCTTCTTCAAACGCTACCGCCTATAGAATAAATATCGATAGATGCTCACTCAAACTGATTCGTTAAAATATGTGAGGTACTTTTACTACAACGAAGAGAAATCTCTAAATTTATTCACAGAAAATTGCTTACAAATAATATTTCCAATGAAACATATCGATTTTCTGAAGTATTATTTACGCTACACGAGTCTGTTTTGAAACAATCATTATAATAGGGTAGTTACAATAGTACTAAGTTTTTAGCTGAATGCATTTATTCAGGCATGAACTACTTTTCATTAAGATGCAGGGCATTACAACAAATACTTTTGTAATTATTTTAAAATTAAGCCCAAGTATGATTGCAGTATTTGTATTAAAAGCAAGAAATATTTAGTATATATGTAATCTAATTGAGTTTTCAATTTCAGATTACAAGAATCTTTTAAACTATCGACAAAATACTTCAAACATTGAAACTACTATATACAAATATTCATTTAAATAATACTAAAACAAGTACTTAAACATCTCATAATATTCAACTATCATCCATATAAATTTAATATTTAAAACCCAGTGTGATTATGTGTTTATATGCCAGGTGATTATCAAATGTAATTGCAGGAATATAAATTCAAATTTAATTCATATTTCCTTTGATATAAAATAATTTTTCTGGCAAAAGTTAATTAGTATGTTTGAAAATGTTTTATGCAACGTATCAATTCTTTATTTTGCAACTTTTAAACTGGTGGAAATGTACACTATGCTATAAAAAGTGTCAGAACATATTTTATATATTCTGAGACTACTTTCAAAGGCAGGTAAACTTGTTTATCTGGGCTTACAACTTTTTATATTCCAGACCGTTCCTTCAATAAGTTCTGGTAAACTACTTCTGTGACATCTGTTTTCATCATTCCTGTAGTAAAGAAATGTGCCGGAAAACTTTCAAAACAAATGGCATTTCTCGCATACCAGATGGTGAACTCAAATTCCAGCTCATTCTCCAGGGATTGAGTTATGATTTTTAAATCGGGTGATCAGCTTTTCCACATTCTTCGTGACTGGGAATGCTGTGATATTCAAACATGAAATTGTATACTCCTGATTACTCCCATTGAGTAATGATAAGGGTATTGATCAAAATGTTATGGTCAAAATGTAATGTTGGCGTTTAAAAGTACAAGAGCAAAAAATAAGCAGCTGAGTTCAAGCCAGAGAAACCTACCAAAATCCATCATGCTACTGGCTTGAAAATTCACTA
>OU015495.1:184524713-184624713 GCA_907164885.2 Dolomedes plantarius | reverse complement strand
GCTATTCCGTTGTTTGTTGATATTCTCCCACCACTACAGTCGTGCAATAATGGTATATATAACGTAGAATAGCTCACTTGAAAAATTGGATCACATCACCCATTATAAAACAATTCTATTTAAATCTACAATTTTATTCAGTTTAGTCGTAATCTAGTTTAAATGGCAACAGAACATTTGGCAGTTCATTAATCACTCGAGAAGCAAAAAATTAAAAAGTGCAAAACCATACTTCAAATACTATTTAAATACATCTTTTTATTTTTTTAGTTCCGATAGAAATATCTTTTTTGGATGCAGTCTCTTTGTTATGGTTTGTAAAAAATGTCATGGAAAACACCCGTACTGTATTCGTTTAATGTATTAAAAAATGGTTTTTTTATTTGTTTCATCTAGTAACAAATTTTGATACAGTAACATGAAATAAGAAATTGCCAAGTGTAAATTCGATACCACTAAAACTACTAATTTATCATGCTACTTAATACTACTAATGCTGTTTAATAATACTATATACTACTTAATGCTACTAATTTATTGAGATAGATTCATAATTAAATCTGTACTTTCATATCCCACCTTAATTTTAATTTCATTCCACCCTTTAAATCATTATAGCTAAAAGCTTAGTTAAGGCACATAAAGGTAGGTATGCATTTTTATTCATGTAAATGATCCTGTATGAGTATGTGCATTTTGTTATTTAATCAATAAATAATTTAAATTGAATGTATATTTTCTATTTTGTTCCTTATGGTTATTCTGGCTAATCTGTTTGTCCAGGTTGATCCTGTTTTGTATGATAAAATTATCTAGAATACTCTTTTTATATCACCATTTTTCAGATAATTTCATATTTATTATACAATATTTTTTTTTTTTGCTAAAATATTTCATAGATATTTTACAGACTGTTTTTAAACCTCAAAACACAAGTAGATTTATATTAAACCTTCTGTGACTTGTTGCAACTAACAGGCCACGCTAAACTGATCAGTTCTGACACGTTTTAATAACTGAAATAAGATAAATAATAGCATAATAGGAGATTGTACCCGGCATTTCATTAGTACAAATAAAATTTCAATGCCTTTGCTGCATAAAACGTAAAATTTAATGGAAACAAAATTAATTGCCTAAGCAAAGTAAAATATATTTTTAATCATCTATAAACAAATAACATGTTTCAAAGTAGTAGTACATCACATCTCTTGAGTATAAATTTTATTTCATTTGAACTGTAAATCGATATAACCGAAATATCATTCGCGGCACAATAAAAGAAATAATTTTACTTCCATACAATTTATGTTTCATTAGTTAAATAAATAATAATTCACCTGTAAAGGCAATTTTTAAATTGCACAAGGAATTAGTTACCACCATTCTAAAAATTTTAAATAGTGAAATAACGAAAGAAAAGTATTGAAATTATCAAATTCAAAGGTTTGAATATATACATATATACACTATATACTAATAATTGTCCGAACACTTGAAAAAAATCATGTGTGTTTCATTAATTTAGTAATGGGTAGGTCCATCTTTGGACGTAATCACAGAGTATACCACTTTAGGATGACTTTCGACCACTTTCAGGATTACATCGAGTGGAATGTTTCTCCATTCCTCCTGCAAAGCCAATACGAGTTGAGTAACAGAACTTGGTCGTGTTGGTCTAAACCCCAATTTTCGTTCCAATTCATCCCACAAATGCTCGATTATGTTGGCATTGGAACTCTAAGTTGGCCACAATAATCGTTTCACACCCAAGTCTACGTACCACTCTATTGTAGCTGCATTTGTGTAGTGCGGGACCTTGTCATGATGGTAGAGAAAATCGTCAGTTCCTAATTACTGCCACATAGTATGAAGGGTGGCATTACCTAGAATGTCGATCTACCGGTCTCCCGTCATGGTAGTAGGAACATCAACCAGTGGACCAAGACGTACCAGCAGAAAGAGCCCCATGCCAAAACTCCAACACTGCCGAACTTCACAGTGGGTACTAGTTCACTCCCCAGTAGTGCGTGTTCTCCCTGATGTGTCCAGACCCGAACTCTACCATCTGACTGGACACGTGGATTTTTATTCGTCACTCCATAAGATTGTTTTCCACTTGTCGATCGTCCAGTTTTTACACTCTTTGCACAATTCTAAGCGTAGCCTCGAATTGGGTTTGGTGATAAGCGGTGTGGTGTATTCACACTACACCGAGGTTCTTTCTCTGGCATAGGGACAGTGAGGTAGATAAAACTAGTCGTCTAAACGACACAAACATTTATTGACAATTTAACAAAAAATTACAACCAAAACTCTGAGCACGAGGTGGGCAAGCCTATTGCATCTTACCAGACCCCGACTCCTACTAGAGACGCTCTCCGTCTGTCCCTTTCTTACAGACTCCCCGCGATTCGCAGCACCCCTCTTGGGTTCAACGCCCCCGCAGCCAATCCTCTGATTGGTAGAGGGGTGGGGGAATCACGGGGCACAACATTTTCGCTTAACCAGCGCTACGTTTCAAACATTACACAATACTGTCCAATTTCTTAGGACAGTATTGATACAGACAGAAGTATCAGTACTGCTTTGTAATTCTTGTTGGATTTTATCGGCCGAGGTTCGGTGGTTTTATCTGGTTATGCGTTTTAACAAGGGTTCTCCTCCTTCCGTCAGTTTAGGCTTTCTACCTGCATGCTTTCTGGAGCTATAATGCCGAAATGTCTTCACATACTGATAACATCCGCATTGTATTGTAACTCTAAAACGTTACAGTAAAAAATTAATTTTATGTATCATTAACAAACGATTTGGTTCTATAAAATAAGATTATTGAAAATGTTTTACTGTGGAATAATTTGTTTTAAAGCCCATTTCTTACAGCTTTCTAGGGTGTATTTTGATCCATTTACCATGAATGTACCTTTAAGTTGTTGTTATTTTGTTAGAGTATGTGAAAAATGTCATTTCATATTTTAACATTTGCTTTTCAGAACAAACGTGTGTAAATCTGAGCTATTTACTTTCAATTGAAATAATTGATTTAATTCAGTATTGTTTTACTGTAACACATTTACAGATATTCACCTAATAAGTATTATTATTTATTTTATCTACATTTTATTCACGCTACACTGGAAAATCTGCGATCACATCTAATGTGTCAACCCATAATAGCACAATAAATCCAATTATCTTCATTAATATTTAACTCATACACAATTCCCATAATTTAATGAGACGGTATTGAAAGAGAACCTTAATTAGGCTTTGTACATAGCATATCAAGGATTGGATGCGAAAGAAAATGCACCATCTGCTCTCGGAATGTCTTATTTAATTAGCATTTTCAAGAAGAATGACATTTAAAGAGATATAAGCAAATATATCTGATAGCATTCTTGATAATTAAGATTATATTCGATAACATTTGCATAGCTTTGAATCATCAAAGGAAATATTCTAACTTCAATTTGTGATAAGGAACTACAGTGTTTAAATTTTCTCAGAGATGAAATTTTTACTTAATACAGTATTCTAATTTAAGGATATAGTGTTATTGCTTCGTGTAGCACTGAACTGGTCCTGACACTGAACAATATAATATTACCAAGCACAATATATCTTTTACAAACTGTAGATAATCTGGAAAAGATCCGTGTCTTCTTAAGAAAAATAGTATAGTTTGATAATAACAATTCCAGTACTAAAAGATTTATGGCTGGATTAATAGTATTTTATGAATTTGTCACCCACATGGTATAGAGGTTAGTGTTGTGAGCTTCCACGCAGTGGGCTTGGGTTCAATTCTCGAATAAGGCGTAGTCGTTAACGTGTTGTCCCTTCTTAGGGAACAAAACTGGTTCACCTATATGGTGCTCCCAAATTAAAGAATCCGGCAAGACTAATCGCTGAATGACAAAAGGCGAATGTCTCACGACAAATGCCTCCGCATTCGGAAAACAAAATATATACACTACTGGTCAAAAGTATTGCAAGATATGATTAAGTTATTGAACAAAAATAATTATTTAATTTTATGAAAAAACTAGCATACAAATATGTACAGGTTATCAGAAATCGGCCTCCATTTTTGTTCCTCGGAATTAAATTAAATAAATAAAGAATTTCAAGTTCTTCTGAGTATAAAAGATAATAAATGAGTGTAATTGAACTGAAAAGTCTTTAATATGGTGTTGGGCCGCCTCTGGCTTTGATGGCAACAGCTACTCTTTTAGGCATGGAATCCACAAGGTTTTGCAACACTTCTTTCGTTATTTCATGGTGCCAAATTTTAATTATTGTTTCCCGAATCTCTCGTTTTGTTCCAGGAGGATTTTGAGATATTTTCCTTCCAATTATACTCCTTAAATTCTCAACAGAATTTAAATCTGGCGAGTTTCCTGGCCATGGGAGAACGTTAATACACTGTTTTGCAAATTCAGCCTTAACCTAAAAGAAGGAATGTTTCGATTTAGAGTTCAGAATTGAACTCCGATGAAATTTAATTTAATTTCAAAGTTTTTCTTGCATTTTTCGATGTATTGCAGAGTGCTAGGTCTTGCTGAAATACCCATTTCTGCCTTGGGAACATGTCATGAGCACTAGAAATCAATCAATCCTTCAGCACACTAATATACTGGTCACTCTTCATAGTTCCCTGTACAAAATGGAGTCGTCCATTTGACTTGTATGACATGCAGCCCCACACCATTTGACTTTCAGGGTATTTTGCTGTACGAACCAGGCAGTCTAGACTCATGCAAAACCTAGTGTAGCAAAACCTTGTGGATTCCATGCCTAAAAGAGTGGCTGTTGTCATCAAAGCCAGAGGCGACCCAACACCATATTAAAGGCTTTTCACTTCAATTGCACCCATTTATTATCTTTTCTACTCAGAAGAACTTGAAATTGTTTATTTATTTCATTTTATTCCGTGGAACAAAAATGGATGCCGATTTCTGATAACCTGTACATTTTTTGTATGCTATTTTTTTATAAAATTAAATAATTATTATTTTTTCAATAACTTAATCATATCTTGCCGTTAAACTAATTTAACACATTGACATTAAAAAATATCAGTTGCATTGAAAAAATATTATTTTTTGGGGCTTATTCTTGAAAAAAATATTAGATTTCTCAAACTTGCAATACTTTTGGCCAGTAGTGTATATTTTATAATTTTCGTGATTTGGCACGCAATACAACTGTTAAATAAAACTGTGTTACAAATTGAACCATATCATTTATTACACAGTTAAGGCTGCATATGTTTTACCTAGTCGGGGAAAAATGTTACTGAATGTCATGTTTTTCGTCTCAACAAGAAGAGTATATAACGGAAGAGATGGCCTAAATCCCTATGGACTAAATCATTAAGTCAAAAATGTCCAGAATATTATTTAAACCTAAAAAATAGACTTAAATTATGAGCTTCGTAGAGTAAATATGGGAGGGTCGAAATTGGGAATTATCGTGACGGAAATACTCATAGAAGATCCATGGAAAAACAAAATAAAGTAGAACTCGCATCTATTTTTAGGCGTATAAGAAAGATTGTTTCCCCATATGCCGTGCGTGTGGAAGTGTACTTAAATGTAAACAAGAAAAATCTCCTGTTAATGAGTTTACAGAGAAAGGAATGGTGCAATCTGACAAGGAGTATAAAAATAGGACTATGAAACAATATAAAAATCACATATAGCATAGTGCATGCATTTTACCTGTTCCTGAATAAGGGACACTAAAAAAACGCATGAAGCTATGAATGTTACTTTTTTCCACTATAGAATCGCATCCTTAAAAGATTTTCGATGTGTGACATGTACTTGGGGTTGCCAAATTTTTGACAAAATAGAAATTATGATATTTCTTTTAAATCGTGAGAAAGAATCAATCAAATAATCTACAATGCAAAAAATGCAAGTTACTTGATTTAAAAGCAGGAGTGTTTTTTTCAACTTTATAGCCCCAAACTAAGATTTTAAAATTGTTGGTGATGTTATTGGTTTTTTTCATGTCACCAGAGGTTGTGGGTCCTCTTTTGAAAAGAGTTTTACAGACAAAAACCTGAGGATTTTTCTGATTTAGTCTCTGACATCTTTTTGTTATGTGTGATTCACTACTTCAATTTTGTAGATTTCGATTTTTTATGTCATATCTAGAAGCGTTTTCAGTTATACTTGAACACTTTTCAGTTGATTCTAAATGTTTTCATTTAGGATCTTTGCTATTTTTATTAGGATATATGCAAAGTGTTCTGATACCCGAAACGTGACGTTGTGGGAAAGTGAGAAGTATCCAAGGGTTGTAAAACCTCTTGCAGGTAAATATGTATTCTCTATATGATAAGGCAACATAAAAAATGTAATTTTTAACAGAAAAGAATCAGTTGGATGAAACTTTCAGTCTACATTGGGGTGGAACATTTACAATTACGGGAAGATAACTGTAGACAAAAACTGATTCTAACCCCCCCCAACCAGTAAGGAGTCTACCCCAGATTGCTAAATAAGGCAGAAGAGTCATCAGCAAGATGAATTCAAACGCTGTAAAACTGTGACGCGGAAATATCCTAATCAATCCTTTGACAATTACATTGTGTCACAGACCTGTCAACGCACAGACCATTAGCTGAAGCAAAGATTCCACCTACAACAGATATGAAAAGATTGCTTTGGACCAACAAATGTTGGTAAAACTTGAGAAAAGTTAGAGAAAATATGTGATTCAGGCGTTTCAGTTACATTCCAAAATAAAACATATTCTTTTTTGTTTTGAGAGAAATAGGGAGAAAAGAGAAAGTATGTAATACAATTAATTAATAGCAATCAACTTGAAAAAATATATATCTCATTTATCTTCTCTTTCAGATCAAGTACGTAGAGAGCACTAAAGATGAAGAAATCCAAAAATGTGTATGCACAGGCACATGAGTTCCTTACCGTGCGTGTTAGGATTATGCACGGCATGACTAAAACTATTTTACATAGGAAAGAGCCCTCAAGGACAAGTCTAGGACAGGAAAAGTCTTGAACCACTATTTTCATAACTAAGTAACTCGTTTTCTGAGGAACTCTTTGTTTTTAGAGAATCTTGCCATAAAGCCAGGCCATAAATGCCTTTTTTAAATAAATCATTGCTATTAAGGTAAATGCAATTCCTTTAGAGTATAAATAAAAAATTCCTAAGTGATCGCGCACACTCTCATCACATAGCTCAAAAACAAAAGAACACTTTTAGCTTATGGACCGTTTAACACTTTTATTGCTCTCACACAGACACAAAGGCACACTGAGATTACACAACTCACAGCAAGGGTATAAACCAGGCGTCGGCTACCTATGGCACGCTTGCTAGGCTTGGCCCGTGGTGGAGTTCTTAATGGCACTCTACACTACTCTACATTGGAAATAAATTCAACATTTTCATTTACGTACACTAGCAGTAAAAATATAGTCACACGGACTCCCCTCGTAAATTGAGTGGGTCCGTTCCAAGTACGTCCTGTTCGGCGCATCCGTATACGAATGTAATGAAAGAATACTAATTTGACGTTGTGACAATTTGTAACATAGCTTATACTAATTCTCATATTGTTATATTGTATGTAACAAAGTTCAGTTGTTTTTTTGTTTAAGTTTTTTGTGAAGACTTGTATTTTATTGGTTTAATTTTTGTTATAATTCATCCATATTTCATCAAATGGAGAATGATAAACAAAAACTTGATGTTCGTGGTTTTCAAGACTCTTGGACGAATGAATATGGATTTATACAACAAAAGGATCGTGCTGTATGTGTGATATGGTTGCGAAAGCGTCGTATGTCGCACGCCAAGTGTACAAAGACATATTCCAAACCAAACATCAGTCCACATTTAATAACAACGATGAGAAATGTGAAGCTATAAAGGGAACTGTTTCTGGTTATAAGAAACAAGTAACTTTTTTTGTGGAATACTGGAACGAAGCCTAAAGCGACAGAATGCAGCTCCGCAATTGCTCGTTGCATAGCTGCCAAAGACAAGCCCTTTACAGATGGGGAATATATAAAGGAAATCTTTATAAAAAGTGCTGAAAAGTTGTTCATCGATTTACCTAACAAACAAACAATACTATCCCAAATTCGAGAAATACCGGCTTCTGTGCGAACAATTGAAAGAAGAATAACTGCAATGGCAGAAAATGTAACAACAAAACAGAACTCTGCATTACAAGAAGCTGTTGCATTTAGCGTCGCTGTTGATGAAAGAACCGATATAAATGATGTTGCGCGGCTTGCAGTAATTGCACGGTATTATGATGAAGATCAAGTTTATGAAGAATTGTGGAGCTTGATTCCTCTATCTGGGACAACTAAGGGGCAGGAAATTCTTTATTCATTCATAAACTATTTTGACAGCAAAAACATTAATATAGAAAAAATATTTTGTGTAAATACTGATGGCGCACCTGCAATGGTTAACAAGGATAGAGGATTTGTCAAACTTCTTGAAAATCATATTGGACATAAAGTATTGAACTTCCATTGTATAATACATTAGGAAAGTTTAGTTGCCAAAATTTCGTCACTGCGCTTAATTCCTGTAATGAACACTTTTGTTAAAATAGTTAATTTCATAGTGTCTCGTTCTTCATTGACACACAGGCAATTTAAATCTCTTTTAGAAGAAATGAAAAGTGAATATGTGGATCTCCCCTTATTCAGTTATGCCCGTTGGCTTAGTCGAGGTAATGTCTTGAATAAGTTTGTGTCATGTCTGGAACACATTCAAGTTTTTCTTAATGAGAAGGAATAACATTTTCCCGAATTGCACTATAAAGAAGGGTTATGCAAATTGATGTTTCTGACTGATATAACTAAACATCTCAATGAACTAAACCAATGTAAGAACCCATGTAAGATTGCAAGGAAAGCTCTAAGCTGTGCTCGAATTTTTCGAATATTCTAAAGGATTTGATACAAAATTAAATATATTTTTATGTGATATTAATGCTAGTACCTACAAGTACTTCCCAAATGTTAAAGCGCTTGCAAATAAATTGACCATAGACAAAGATGAACTTAAAACTTACGTCGAAGCACTTAAAGAGGAATTTTCCAAAAGATGCAAAGACTTTGAAGCTCATATGCCTATGTTTTCTTTCCTCATAAAACCAGATTTAATAGATCCATTAATGATCCCGTTTGATCTTTCAATTTTTGAGTGGATTAATGTTAAATTTTGAAATGGAACTTATCGAACTAACATCTTCAGAGTTATGGAAAGCAAAATTTATAGAATTACGAAAAAATCTGGAAGATGACTCTAAGGAAAAATCGACTGCTATATTAAATTGTTGGATGTCATTGCCGGAAAGATTTAATTGTTTAAAGAAAATTGCAAGTGCTCTGCTTTCCTTTTTTGGTTCTACATTTCTCTGTGAACAAAGTTTTTCTCAAATGGAACATATTTTGAGTCCACAAAGAAGTTGTTTAACAACTGAACATTCAGAATCTTGTGTGAAATTAAAATTGACAAATTATACCCCTGATATTGAAATATTAAGTAAAGCGGTGCAGGGACAAGGTTCACATTAAAAGTTTTTAATTTGTGTTGGAATTTTCTTTTGTTTATTCTTTTAATAAATATGTTTAAAAGATAAATTTGTTATCAAATTCTTCTCCTTTAGAACTCCATTATATAATTTGATGGACATATATACACCTATACATATATACCTACAATTACTTTCTGGTAACAACAATTAAGGCAGCTCCCTGAATCATATGGTAGCACACCACAGCTTGGCACACCACAGCTAAAATGTTGCCGACCCCTGGTATGTACAAATCTAGGAACAGTGCCATCTATCGGGATTACTCATCAGTACTAAGGAAGCGCATGCGCAAACACTGAGAGTGAGATAAAGAATACTATTAGCACAAACACTTATCTCAGAGCAGTAATTATTCAAATGACTCATAGGATAAAGACATCAAAAAACATCAAATCTATGAAATTCTTATCAAACCCGTGTCTAATTACATTAAAATTATTAAAAAGAACAAAAGACTTCATTTCCAGCATTAAAAGTTGAAGCATATGTATAGAAAGAAGAGTCTAATAAAGAAATTTCAGAATAGATTGGACTTTATTTTAAATCTCTTTTTTCCGTTTAATAAATTCCATATTTTTCTGAAAAGTTGTAATATGTTACATTTGGATCGAGAGTTTTTGTTGGTGGTGTTTTTTTCCGGTGATTTGTTTTCCATGCCGCGTAAAACTTTAAAATTTAACAGTACCCTTAACGGAAATTTTAATGAAAAAATATAACAAAAGCTATTAAAGATTATTCATTATTACTGTATAAATTAAAATATACTTTTAGGAATAATATTAGAAACAATGTGTCTGTTTCTACTGTGACTTTAATATAATACATAAATCTCCTTTTATTGTCCTTTAAAATGTACATCTTACAGAACGTGCCTTTCACCTTTAGATTACATTCATTTAAGTAATTCCCAGGGTAAATCATACTAAATAGTTTTATGGGCAAAATATGTTGTTGGCAGCGTTATAAATTCTCCTAGGCGTGAGCGTATTATCCTTGAGAGGTCATAAAGCACAGCATGAAATCTCTGCTCTCAAGTTAATCCATTTCCTTCTTACAAGCATAAAGAATAGCGTTGCTGCTTATAGCTCCTCTGTTGAGAGTATGTATTTAACTTAATTGAATATACGCGTAAATTATTCTTTCTACAGTAGTCGTTAGACTTGTTGTTTCCTGCAAATATTAATGCAAACAAACTTGCTATCATTTTTATGTGTGTATCTCATATTTATTTCTTCTATATTACAAGTATTATTTTTTCTTACTTTGACATTACGGATTGTTCGAAATAAAACGCTTGTTTTACAATATGTTTCGGATAATTCAGAAGAATATCAGAAGAATTTTTTAAAGTATATCTCAACGTATTGGTTTAAGATCGTATGGGAATATTGGGCTAAAATTTTCTCTGTGGTATTTTCAATAAATATTATATTAAATAAATCATAATAAATTAAAATTCTGTCTAGGAAAAGCCCACCACAAAAGCTTGAAAATACCACCAGTAAAATTTTCAAAGCATATTTTCTAGTTATTTAAAAATATGTGACTTCAATTTCCCCTAATTTTTGATCAATAATTTGATCAATTGGCTAATATTTGATCATTAAGAACAAAGAAAAATATATGTCGCTCACTCCTTTCAACAACGTCCTATCTCAAAAAATGTGATTTTTCAGGAGAGAGATTTTAAAATTTAGAAGTAGAATAAAATGTATTAAAAATAAATATTAATTCTGCTCCCTAGCGGTTAAATATTGAAGTGTGAGGTATAACGATCTTGCAGGGATATATTACTGTTTCAGAGCATTCTGAAAACAGGCATGACTAAAAATCACTGATTTTTGAGATATGACGTTGTTGAAAGGAGTGAGTGGTGTGTAAGATGTCTTAGATTTGGTCTTTACACCTTTATCAGAATCATGATACTCTAAGATAAAAACTTTAGGCTTCTTACATTAGCCCTGCATTATTTGGTAGCATTGCATGTACGGGTAACTGTACCGGAAAAACTACTGTCATTTCTGTGATGTTTTCATTTATTGCTTTGGATATTTAAAAGAAATCTTCAGCTTTACTCAAAAACACATTACGTCCTGGAAAATTTCTATTGCTTTCCCAAAAGTTCATTGACCAGTCAATGGCCGTTTGGTTATGGCACGGATAGTCGATTCCAGAGTCAGGGAGTCCTAACCATGTTAACTGCTAACATGCTTGTACTCGGCTTTAAGCTGAAGATCCCAATCTAATTAAAATGCATCAGCATATGATGACCGTAATTCTTTCAACCAACGAACCACCCTATAGTTATAAAATGCAACACAAAATGATTTTAGCAAATTGCCGTAATAAGTTAACACAATTATTGAATTTTGAGTCATACATGAATTCATAGATCTTGATGGAAGTGCACTTAAAGGAAGAAAATCTGTTGTTAAGGAGTTCACAGGGAAAAGAATAATTGCAATTTGATTTACAGCTTAAGAAAAAGAATATGAAGCATTATGAAAATCACATGTAGCCCAGCTCACCCACATAACTTGTTCCATAGTAGGGGACTCGTATGGAAGTATCGTTATCTATGCTTTGGAGATAACATTGTGTTACTGGGCTTACAGCATGCAAACCACTAGCTGCAGCAAAGATTAAACCTACAACAGATAGGAAAAGATTGCCCTTAGATAAGGCATTTCAGAACAAACTTATGAAATCCAGAACAACTAGCCATCATATATATATTAATTTGGCTAGGAAAGAAAACATATTTATTTCTTTCAGAGAGGGGGAATGTAGATATCCGAAAATGTGTATACACATACAATGAAATTCCTTACCGTGGTAAAGGTTACGAGCTGAGAAGCTGAGAAACTGTTATAATGGACAAGACACTAAAGGTCAAGTCTAGTGTTGCGTCACCATGGATTTTAATGATGCGTCACCATGGACTTTGGAAAAACTAAGATGACGTATAGCACTCTTGTAACCGAGATTTAAATAATTGCTTGGCAACGAGCAAGAAAGAATTTTTTTATATATGTGTAATATTAGTTGAATAATGGCTGTCTTGTGTCGTGTTCGTGTTCTTGTATGTAGAAATAAAAGATAAAAAGAACGGCTTGACATGTTTATTCCCTCTGACAGTAGGCTATGCATACGTTTTTCGGAGCTTAAAGAAACGGATGTAGCTCGGCAAAGTGGCAGTCGAGAAGCACTATACAGGTAAAATACTTTGTCTCTAGTTGCTACGTAACATCTAGTACAGAAAAATCTTTGAATGACTATTCCCATAATTAAATAACTCATTTTTCGAGAAAGTCTTTGGTTTTTGGCGGTACTTGCCAAAAAGTAATTCATGGTACTCAATTTATAACAAAAATATCTCCATAATTAAAATAAATTTCTAAAACTTTAGGCTTCTTCACTTTCATCAAAATATAATTTATTTACATCCATTAACTTATCTTAATGTAAAATACCCATGAATTATCTCGTAACAAAATTATAATGTATTACGGTAGAAGCATTATGACCCGTCCATTACTTACGAGAAAAGAAAACTTTTGTTTACGCTTGTCAAACAAAGCAATTTTCTCATATTTTTAAGTTCGTAGACAGCTATGTCTCACTGAATTCTTTAAAAGAATTTTTAATATAAAAGTATCTTCTTAATTGTATCGTAAATTTTTAAAAATGACTTTTCACTCTGAAACTTACAGTTATAAATAACGTACTTACATCATTGGAAGTTGGGTTTTAATGTTACAAAAATATTTTGTAGCTTCAGACATAGATAATACATTGACCTTTATTAACAAGCATCGTGTATGACTTGTAATATTTTTCTTATTTTATGAAAAATTAAGTTAGTGACTTCCAACCGTAATGTGATTAGTACTACCATGTAAAAGTAAATATCTATTATTTAACTTTTTATACATTTCCACATCTAAAGTGTAAATTTTGTTCTCTATATCATGCTTTAACTTAGTTCATATACTTAAATATATATATATATATATATATATATTGATTTACCAACCTCCAAGCGATCATGGAACCCAGGTTGAAAATCCATGGACTAGACAATTTAGTATACTAGGTCTATTTCTGGGGTTTTGAGGTTCGATTCCCACTTCTGACAGACGGATGTTACAAATTTGTGTGTAAAAATAACCTCAGGTTTTAAAGTAAAATGTTATGTCTTAAAGAAGAACTTTTCCTCTATTTAAAGAAGCTGTAATTTAAAAATCAAATTACCGCTATTTTAGTAATGTCTTATTTTGTATGGCGTACCATAATTATAAATAGAGAAAGAATTATAATAAAAAAATACGGAGATGTCCAACGGGCGGTAAATGTTTTAATACGTTTTACAGATTAAAATTTTAATGAAATTGTAGTAGCTTACAATTTCCTTTCTCAATGAATAAAATGTATTTCGATTGTTAAAACAACTAATCATTAACAAAGAGTTTTAGGTGTTAATTATAGTAATAATGGATGTTTGTTTATGAAAGTTCGATGAACGCTGAACAATCAAAACCTTAAAATCTGGAAGATATAAATAGCGTGATGAGTAACAATTACCATGAAACATAGTACTGTAATATTCAATTCAGTAAATATTGCATACTTAGAGAATGTTTCCCAACATAACGATATTCAACAGATTTATAAGATAATCACCTTTATCTCAAAAATTATTTACTAACTATATTGCATACATGATGGTTTTTATAATTTTTCATAAATAAACTTTAATTTATTTTAGAGAAATTTAAGTATATTCTAGTCTTTTTTTACTTCTATTTTCATTTTATTTCAAATATTTTTTTCTATGCGGAATGCTGAAATGGCAATTCACTCTGTTCAGTTTTTATTCTATTGCATTTATACATACTCTCACTGTGGCAAGAATTTTTGAAAACCTCGCTCAATCGTAGTTCGTATTCTGCCCTATATAATAGTTTTGCAGATTCTATTTCGGTCCTTTTTTTTCCATGCAAATGGATTGCTGAACATCACGCGATAAATATAAGGCATACAGCCATTTGCTAGTGGAATTCGTTTGGTCAGGAAAGTTATCTCCCAATTCATTATCTGCCTTCTCATAACCTGAGCATTGCCTCGCGTAACGGGATTTACGACTTGGGATTTTACATTGCTATTCGAACCTTCAAATTTTTCTCCCTACAATATCTTCCAACAGAAATATATAAGATGCATTTAACAAAGAATCTGTATTTTTATACATTTTAGCACCGTTACAGCTGTACTAGACAAAATTATTTGCTCTTTCAATCACTACTCTACAATTGAATTGACTCTCTTTTAACAAATATATCTATAACCATTATTTAAAAACACTAAAATATTATTTGATGACATATTTTTCTTACTTCGATAACGGTTGATAAAATAAGTTAAAAAGCTGTAAAATAATCCTATTCTAACAAGGTTACCATGAAATTTTCAAAATTCTGCAACAGTTTTGAATAAAATACAGTCTATAACAAAACAAAAATCGACGCATCAAAAAGGAGTTGTAATGAAATTTCGTATGCAAAGATGTTTTGACGGAACATGCAAATGATTAAAATTTGGTGTCCATTGAATTAATAGCGAGACCACCAGCGCATCGGAACTCCATATCCAGCGGGTGTATATTAAAAGCGATTCTCGATCTGATGTTTAAAAGTTATGTTGCATTTAGACTGTGGATAACTTACGTTAACTGTAACAATGCCTCGCTGACATATTCGTTCTCATTAAGAGCAAAATTTGAAAGAGATTGTGTCATCGGTCCGAAAGAAGCTGGTTGGGCAAATTGAAGAATAGCTCGACATCAAGGTCGAAGCGATGAAGCGATTAGACGATGTGGAAAGAGTGGATCAACAACGGCAGATTTAAGCGTCCAGGGTGGCAGCGATCGACCTAGGACCACAACAGAATGGGAAGACAGAGCGATTGTCACATCAGCTGTCATCCTGATTCGACATTATCAACCATCCGATTTGTGATCCGAACACAAATTTCCGGCATGACCATTGACAGACGACTGGATGAAATCTACACTCACACCGACCGCTAAGCTTCTTACCCCTCACGCCTGTACACCGATCAGTGGTGCTTAACTCGATCAACATGCAACTGCGCTGACTGGGGATGTTTAGTCTTTAGTGACGAATCCCGTTTCCAACGACCACATAAGACGTGTCAGGAGACATCCAGAGAACCATGGCGATCCTGCCCTTACTATCGCATGCCACAGAGGCACACAACAGGGTGTTTATGGTCTGGGGTGCCATTTCCTACGATAGCCGGACCCCTTTGGTAGTCATTAGTGGCACACTGACATTACAGCGGTACGTAGACGCCATTCTACGACCCCTTTTGTTGCCGTTCCTCTAGAGCAACCATGGAATTACTTTTAAACAAGACAGTGCTCGGCCGAATACGGCACGTGTTGCTATGAATTGTTTTCAATCTTACCAAACACTTCCTTGACCACCAAGTTCGCCTGATCTCTCACCTATTATAGAACACATTTGGGACGTTATGTGAAGGCGGTTGCAACTGTCCCGGAATGTTTCCAATTTAGCCCGACAGTTGGAGACAATTTGGCACGAAATCTCGCAGGACACCATCTGGGAACTTTATCAGTATATGCCACGCCGGGTGATAGCTTGTGCCAGAGGTGGACCGACGCCGTATTGAAATCCTGACTTTGTAACGATCAACCTCAGGAATAAATCATTCAATTGTTCTGAATATGTAATCGTGTTTTTTCTGTGCATTTTCTTCTCATCCACCATTTTTTGTCACAATCGGACTACTCCTTATTGGTGAGACGCACCAAGAAGGAGTTGTTATAGAGTGTATTCTTTGTTACACATTACATACAAGTATATGGACGTAAACAAATATGGATAGTTACGTCACTTTTATTTTTTGGTAATCAGACAATCGATTTATCTCCATGGTATGAAAAAATATTTTTATTTAAAGAGCTAACTATGGAAATATAATGAAAATAACTATGTTTCGTATCACTGTAGCTAATAGTTAAAATATCAGTTTTCCATTTAACGAAAAGTAATTTCAACTATTGCTGATAAAAGTAAATCAATACCCATTATTTTTGAGGTTTTAATCTTTTTATACGTCCCTACACGTATATTCACACTTTCGATTTCCAACCTTGTAATTCTGACGTCTGTAAAAAGTACTGTAATAACATGTTTGTCATCACATTCTGTTGGTATCAAATAAATTCATTACATTCTGTTCACATCAATAACACTTTGAGAAACAGAACATGATAAGAAAAGTTTAAGTGAAGTAAACAGTACTTTAAAGAATTTCATGTTTATTTCATGTTTATTTGCAGGCTTTATTATTAATTTTTCCATTCACCGTATGTCGTAATAAGTATGTCGTAATAAGTACGTACATAAAAAATTATCTGTACATATATATATATATATATATATATATATATATATATATATATATGTGTGTGTGTGTGTGTGTGTGTGTGTGTGTCTGTGTGTGTGTGTGTATGTGTGTGTGTATATGTATAATACAATATAGTATTGCGTGTGTAAAGAAAGAATTTGACTATACTTTATTACTTTTATATACATGCTTGTAAAATCTAGACATTTGAAGCACTCATGTAGAAAATGAAATGACATCTTTGTGTGCAAAGGAAAATTATAAAATTTAGAGCCTGTTAACAGATACTTACTAGTACAATTATAATATGCTACGTATTGTTCCTAACTCTGAATAATATTTTACAGATCTCTCAGTGCGGATAAAATATTAATTCTAAATCAGTTTCACTCAGTTAAAATCTACAAAGCCAGATGACGATTTCATGACTGCGTAATATTATATGCATTCTATAGTTTAATAAATGCAGAATACTCCAGTGGAGTTCTAAAAATACTTCCCTGATACAACTAAATTTAAGGATGTAGGCTTTTGTTTAACAAATCGTAAATGCTAAGCTATGTTTTGTCTTGTCATAGAAATATGTTATTTTAATTCAAGTATTAAATGAATAAGAACGTACTGATGTTATAAAAGATTTCTGCCAGAACCAAGGAATGTGGACCAAGAAGAAAGTTCATATAAATGAGCTGATCTTGAGGAAACGTTTTACTTTATTTCTTAATTCTTCCCTTATATTAACTTTCTAGCTATTTCTCCTCACTAGTAAAGCATTTCTTTTATTTATCTGCCAGTACATAAGATTACTTACAGAATATTGAGCGAAATAGTACCGATAAACATCCAGAGAACCTAACACTTAAAATTTAAGAAGCAATCTTTATCTACTGAATCTTTCCAGGGAAATTAATTTTCTCTTGTAACTGAAGTGCATTTTGATACAAAATCGCCACTAAAAGACTTTAGAGAAAAAATATTCTTTCTCAAAATGAATTCTTTAAATACATCAGAACTAAGAAATGTTTTTTTATTATGAAAAATTTCACCTCTCTCTTATATCCTGTTACTTCTTTTAACCTTATTAAAAGACAAAGTTTTATGGAGACTTAACGCACGGAGAACTTTGCATGAACGAAATAGTATTTTAAACGATATAGTACCGTAAAACCTCTAACGAACATAACATTGAAAATTTACAGGGCAATCTCTTTCTCCCGAATCATCTTGGTAAAATTAAATTCTCCTTGTAACTAAATTATGTTTTGAAATGAAATAGCTCCACTGAGATCACCAGAAAGAATTCTTTATTTGACTTATTTTAATACATCAGAACTAAGAGTATTATGTTGCTCAAAGTTTTCATTATCCATTATATTCTGATACTTCTTTTAAGTATATTTTAAAATCAAGCTGTATTTAAATTTAACCCAAAAAACATTGCATGAATGAAATAGTATTTTAAACGAAATATTACGGTAAAACTTCTAAAGAACATTATATTTAAAATTTACGAGGTAATATTTTTCTTCCGAATGAACTCAGTAAAATTTATTACAAAAGTATTATATTACTCAAAAGTATATATTAATATTACTCAAAAGTATATAATAAAATACAAAAGTATTATATTACTCAAAATTTTCACTATAGATTATATTCTGCTATTTCTTTTAAGTTTATTTCAAAATCAAGCTTTATTTGAATTTAACCCAAAGAACATTGCATGAATGAAATAGTGTTTTAAACAAAATATTACCGTACAACTTCTAAAGAACGTTATATTTAACAGTTACGAGGTAATCCTTTTTCTTCCGAATCAACTCAGTAAAATCTATTACGAAAGTATTATATTATTGAAAAGTATATAATAAAATACAAAAGTATTATATTACTCAAAATTTTCATTATCCATTATATTCTGATACTTCTTTTAAGTATATTTTAAAATCAAGCTGTATTTAAATTTAACCCAAAAAACATTGCATGAATGAAATAGTATTTTAAACGAAATATTACGGTAAAACTTCTAAAGAACATTATATTTAAAATTTACGAGGTAATATTTTTCTTCCGAATGAACTCAGTAAAATTTATTACAAAAGTATTATATTACTCAAAAGTATATAATAAAATACAAAAGTATTATATTACTCAAAATTTTCATTATAGATTATATTCTGCTATTTCTTTTAAGTTTATTTCAAAATCAAGCTTTATTTGAATTTAACCCAAAGAACATTGCATGAATGAAATAGTGTTTTAAACAAAATATTACCGTACAACTTCTAAAGAACGTTATATTTAACAGTTACGAGGTAATCCTTTTTCTTCCGAATCAACGTAGTAAAATCTATTACGAAAGTATTATATTATTGAAAAGTATATAATAAAATACAAAAGTATTATATTACTCAAAATTTTCATTATCCATTATATTCTGTTACTTCTTTTGAGTTTATTTCAAAATCAAGCTTTATTTAAATTTAACCCAAAGAACACTGCATGAATGAAATAGTATTTTAAACGAAATATTACCGTAAAACTTCTATAGAACATTGTATTTAAAATTTACGAGGTAATCTTTTTCTTCCGAATCAACTCAGTAAAATTTATTTCCTTTTTCTAACCGAAGTATGTTTTGATATAAAATAGCTACCTTGTGACCTCAGAAAAGAAAAACAAATTCTGTAATTTAAGTTTTTTAATACATCAGAAAGAAGATAGACTTTCATATTCCGAAAATTGTCCACTCTCTGATATATTCTTTTAATTTCTTCTAATCTCATATAAAAATTAAGCTTTATAGACATCAAACGCACCGAGAACATTGCATGAACGGCACAGTATACTAGAATTGAACCAAATAGTATCGTAAAACTTCTAAAAAACATAACATTTAAAATATACGGGGCAATCATTTTATTCCGAACCACGGTAAAATTAATTCCCCTTGAAACTAAATTATGTTTTGATATGTAATAGCTCCACTGAAACTCTAGAAAAATTTCCTTAAAAAAATTCTTTTACTATATCAGAAAAAAAGATAAAGTATTATAGTACTCAAAATTTTATCTCTCTGATAATATATTCTATTGACTTCTTCCAAGCTTATTTCAAAATCAAGCTTCATGGAAATCAAACGCACCGAGAACTAGGCATGGACGGAATAGAATATTGAAGGACATAGTACCATAAAATTTCTAACGAACATAACATTTAAAATTTACAAGTGTAACATATACATAAGATTCGATTCACAAGAATCGAACTTTTGAGTGAATAAATAAAAGAAGCTGCTTGAGATATGCTAATTTCGGCATACACGCTTGGTATAGATACCATGCAGCTTGATTAGAAAAGAAGAGGTTGTTAAGGTTGATAGATAGGCGAGTTAAGGGAGCTACGAGGTAAGCAGCTCCAGGTGTTAACCAGCGCTTGTGCTTAGCAGGACCAAAGTTTACGTAGCAGAACTGCTGGTTTGACTCTCTAGGTTGTGAGTATTGCAAAGTGTAATTTTATTGAATGCTAATATATATTCCGTACAAGTAGTACGTATGCTTATTGCTGTAAATGCAAATTCTATATGTGCAACGAATTCAATAAACATTGTTTCATGTGTAAACTGTGTTTGTATCAAATTCATTTAAAGTGCAACTTCAAATTATATACACCCAAGTCTGGGTAGAAGTGAGCTATTCTCTATACAAGGCAATCTTTTTCATCCGAATCAACTCAGTATAATTTATTTCCTCTTTTAACCGAATTAAATAGCTTCTTTGTATCCCTCCCCCCCAAAAAAAATTAATTATTTTTATTTTAATGAATTCTTTTAATGCATCAAAACCAAGATAAGTTCTTATATTACGAAAAATTCCCACTCTCTGATATATTCTGCTAAGCTCTTCTGAGCGTATTGCAAAATCAAGCTTTATGGAAACCAAACGCCCCAAGAATCTTGCATGAAAGAAAAAACATACCAAACGAAATATTACCGTAAAACTTCTAAAAAAAATAAACTTTTAAATGTACGAGGAAATATTTTTCTTTCAGACTTCTCGGTAAAAATAATTTAAAATAATCCCTCTGAGACCCCTTAAAAAGTATTTTTCTAAATGAATTCTTATAACATATCGTTACCAATATGAACTTTCGTAGCAGAATATCACGAAAATTTCCCACTCTCTGATATAATATGTTACTTCTTTTAAGCCTGTTTGGAAATCAAGCTTTATGGAAATCAAACGTACCGATAACATTGGACGCAGGTAGACAACATAAAAAAATTCAATATCATAGATAGAAAGACAAAAATGACAAAACGGTCTATTTTTAACTTTTTCTTATACACGCACCTTCGTATTTCTCATTCAAGATACATTGAAGAATAGCAACACGATACTGTACAAAAAGTGTGTACTTATTACCTCGTAGTTTTCTGCTCACGTCGGATTCGGTCTTTTTACTTATTCAAGATCCGTAGTCACTGCTTTGCAGTCGTTATCTTAAAATTGGGTCTTTGTGTATCTTTCTAACGGTGGCCGAAATCGTGTATAATTTACTAAGTTCCGCTTTAATGGACAAAAGATAGCTACCAGAATGATGATGAGACGCTCACCCTGCTGAGTAACTTTGTAGGTTGTTTGTAGGTTGGTATGTGTTTGTGATTCACTTCATGGCTTTATGAATTATAAAACCATTGATCATAAATTAACTGAACACAAATGAGATTAATCTTAAGCACGCGTTTAGAATGCTAAAGCAAAATAGTTAAACTTGGGAAAAAGTTCTAAAAATAAAAGATTATATTATTCTTTAAAAAACTTTTATACTAAAACAATAATATAAAAAAAGTATGCTTCAACATATTGAAATCTAATATATTGGTTATAAAAAGAGTGGTCTATACTAATAAAGAGACAATTATAAATAAAACGGAAAGACAAAGAGGGATGTGCAGGTGGATTTGCCAGATGGACCATAAAACAATGTCCACACATAGAACGAGGAATGAGACTAGGAAACAATAGTTCATTTTAGTA
The DNA here is from genome assembly GCA_907164885.2 of Dolomedes plantarius. Classification (NCBI taxonomy): domain Eukaryota; kingdom Metazoa; phylum Arthropoda; class Arachnida; order Araneae; family Dolomedidae; genus Dolomedes; species Dolomedes plantarius. The sequence continues at coordinate 184,602,615 of OU015495.1, read as the reverse complement.
CCACGAGGTGGCGACAGACGCTTTCTCGTGACAAAGTGCGAATAACAAATGAACCGCGCTGTGAATTGTGATGTCTCCAAATTCTCTAGGAACAACCATGAAGTTCTACAAGACGAACCTATACCCGCTGATAAAAATTTGTGCATGAACAAATTTCAAGTGCAGTAAGAGGATATTGTCCACGATTTAAGGAAAAATCCAAGTTGAGATGGAAGCTTTCTCGAGACATTGCAGACAGTCATTATAGAAGATGATTAAATGTCGCTATAAAATTCGACGACTCTGCTTACATCGCTAGGAAGTACCCCCAACATTTTTACGTTTCCGTCACCCTTGGATGTGAACTTACACACTTGAGGTACCCTTGATGGAATTTTCGCTTTTTAAATTTTTTAGATATTAAATCAAAGAGGAATATATATGAAACCTGTTATATTTATTTTCAAATAAATACTGAACTTCATTACTGGTTTTTTTTCATTTATTAAAAGGTACGAGTAACAAACAGCACAAAAGTGTATATCAGTGCAGAAATTTTCCTATCAGTCCTCTATCTCTCGGTGTTGCTCGGTGTTGCTGGTCTCAAGTGTAACTTTATCTGAGAACTTTAATATCTCAGATAAAGTTACACTTGTTTAACTTTGGAGCTTTTCTATCTTACCGCATCATTGCCACATGGTGGTGCTAAAACAAACTCAGTTTTAATATATACCAATTTTCGATACGTTACTGGGAAGCTAGAGACAAATTAGATTGATGAACTATTTGTTACAGCTCTATTTTCTTGTTTCTGTATGCTCTGTATTTGTTTAGTTCCCCCCCCCTGTTTTTGTTTTGTTCCCCCTGTATTTGTTTTGTAACCCCGTATTTTTGTTTCCCCTAGTTCCTACTATAATTGTTCATAATCTGCCATTAGAAATGAAAATATTTTCGATACGAAACGAAGATTTATTTACTGATCGCTCCGATTACCAGATAAATCTTACTTAAATTGTAACTACTCTGTTACACTCTGTGTGTGCGCCCCCCCCCACACACACACACATATATATATATATAAATATATATATATATATATATATATATATATATATATATATATATATATATATATATATATATATATAAACGTACGCAGAAGGTTCTTGCAGTTACTAGTAATGTTCAAACATTACTGAATTATTCAGCTCTGTCTGTCATTTATCGTTAATATACAACCTACCAAAGAAATGAGAGAAATTTCCGTTTTAAAGGATAAGATAGTTTGTAGTAGCTAATCATATTTATCGCGTTAAAGATTTTTTTATTGCCCCCAAAAATGTTTATATTGACATCCCTGCGTCTAGCCCTAAGTCGAGGTGTGTCTGAAGATTACCTGAGAGTAGTCTCTTCTAAAATCATCTCTGCTAACTATCTAACTATCTACGAAATCGTAACAGTAATGAAAAGACAGGAAAATCGAAAAACAGAATTAAACAAGTAAAGTGTATATATATATATATATATATATATATATATATATATATATATATATATATATATATATATATATATATATATATATATAACATACAAAACAAAAACCTCTCTTTTTTGCTAATTTTCCTGGGGGATGAAGACATTACACCCCAGTCCGGTGTACATATGAATACAAGACATAGACACAGACAAATGACACAATCACAGAAGAATTTTATTGACAAACGATGACACCGGCGATGGACGATGGGCTGCAGCTCCCCTTTCTAGACGGGGCTCCAATTGCAGGCGGGAGACTGACCGGTTCCCCAGAATACAGCCAAGTCTTATGCGGGAATCGAACCCACAACCCCGGGGCGGCAGGCTGATGCCTTAACCATTTAGCCACTGGGCAACAAACCTTTTTTAAATTTCCAAATTCTTTTTATTTTCCTTTAAATTTATTTGAGCGTAAGCAAACTAATTTCGTTTTCGTTTTAATAACAAAGGATTTGAGCGCAACCTAAAAGCAACAGTAGATAATCAATATATGATCCCTTTAACACCCAGTCTCATGGACGTCAAACCTTATATAACAGGCGAGCCCCAAAATCTCCCCTGTCCAATCAATAGAGAGTGCAAGGGTCATGTGAGTTTTTAAGAGACTAACCAAGGTTTTGGCCGGGAATTTGTTGAAGTGTCGTGCCCCAATAACTTGTAGCAATGTAAGAAATAAAGTCTGTTCGAGATTTGACGTGTTTTCCTTGTGTCCGGGGCTGGAGAGTCCAGTAAAAGAGTTTGAAAAAGGCCTTCGAGTACCCCAAAGCGACAGCGAGCCTCCTGACTACGAAATTTCATCGCGGGAACTGAAGTACGAACTAGACGCGAACTAGACTGTGACGCATTGACGGTCAGCAACACCTTTCTCCTTCACCGCCGCCGTGCTGATGTTACATATATATATATATATATATATATATATATATATTAAATCTGAGAAGAGAGCGAACTTGAAATTTACCAAAATGTATAATAGTCTTTATCTAAGATGTATTTGAATGAGAATACCAATTATATCTCAGTAACATTGAAGATGGAAATTTTCGTATTCCTCCTCACAAACTTCATAAAAATTAAAGATAACAATTCTTTTTCGTAGAGAATATAATTTAAGCATATTAGTATACTTTAAAAAAAGCTTTCAATAATATGGAAAATTTTAGTTATAATATTATGCTTAAACTACGGCATGAAATGTTTCCCGGCAAATTAATAAATGTAACGAATGATTGATTTGAAAACGATGACATCGGTAAGTAATTATCTAGTACGTTTCTTTCCACGTGCCTTTTTATAGAAATTATATATAATATGATATTTCATTTATCCATCTTAAAATTCACATTATTCACAGACATATTTATTTTATCCATGACAACAATCTTACATTGTAAATATATTTTAATTATTTCTATACGTATGATTAATTAAATTATTACAGATGCGTAATTTTCAAAGTATTTATGAAGGACTGAAATTTTATACATAACAAAATAAGTTCTAACACTATCACTTTTATAAAATCCGGGACCTATATAGATTCCGTACTTTCTAACAAGAATATTTTTAAGAACATTTTTTAAATATAAAAGTCAAACTAGAAAATCGACCATTTCTTGTATTAAAAAAGGAGATCAAAATCAGAAATTGTGAATCTGAACATGAAACAGTGATCGCTGTATTCGTGTTCTGGTGTGAGAGGAAAAATATTGCCGTTCGTAATAAACACTTTACGTTGCAACCAGAGTATTACGGAGAAAAGAAAATTGTACTTCGAAAAATCTTTTGTTTAGTATAAATAATCTCGCAATATACAATTGGCATAGCGCTTATTTTCACACCTTATTTAAACGTGTTGTATTCATTAATTTTCCGGGAAACATTACATGCTGAACTTTAACATAAGGGTATAACTAAACATTTCCATATTATTGTTAACTGTTTAAGATTAATTTAATACGCTTAAATTAAATTCTAAAAAAATATTTTTATAACATTTGTTATCTTTAATTTTTTTTAAGATTGTGGAGAGGAATACGAAACTTCCCTTCTTCAATGTTCCTAAGACTTTAGTATTCCCCTTCAAAAACATCTTTGATAACAACTATTTTACATTTTTAAAACGATATTTATATATTTAAAGTTAGATTGCTCCTCAGACTTAGTACATACACTATTAGACAAAAAAAAACACAACGCACCAAGAAGAAGTAATGCAAATTAGACAAAAATTGATATGCATATAGGTTTCGACGGAAAATGCAAAATTTTAAATTTTGGCGGCTTATGAATGAACATGTGACGCTGTAGCGTATCTTAATTGAGCAAATGGCAGGATGTAGTATCCTGCCATTTGCCAAGAAATTTCGATTCCATGTCATAAATGCTTTGGGAATTTCATTCCGTGTACACTGGTAGACGGTAACTATGACTCGCATGCAGGGGCGCGAACAATATGCGCAGATGTCAGCATTTGAGAGAGGACATTTTTGTGTAGTATGGCTCAAAGAAGCCGATTGGTCTAATTGGCGAATCGCATGACATTTGAATAGAAGCGATGCCACTATTAGTCGATGTTGGCAGGAATGGGTGAACCGTGGCCGAGCGTCAAGCAGGAAGCGGTCGGCCTAGAGAAACGACAGAACGTGAGGACCGAGCAATCGTCAAAGCGGCACTCACAGCACCAGATTCATCATTATCCTCGATCGTACGTAAAACTGGCGCTTTAGTGACTGCAAGGACCAATCATAGGTTGCTCAGAGAAAGGGGCTGAGCTCACGGCACGCCTAGCGCCGACTAATATTGACCTCTGTACACCAACAAGCCCGTTTGCAGTGGTGTCGGGCACATTCGACTTGGAATGTCACTGATTGAAGTAGAATTGTCTTCAGTGATGAGTCCCCCTTCGAATTGAGCCCCGATGACCAGCGAATACATGTCTGGAGACGGCCCAGACAGCGGTGGGATACCAACCTGACTGTCTTCCGCCAAATGGGCCGATAACCAGGAGTGATGGTCTGGGGTGACATTTCGTTTCATAGCAGGATCCCTTTGGTTGTCATCCGCGGCACCCTTATAGCGCAGCGGTGCGTCAACGATATTCTACGCCCCGTTGTTTTGCCCTTCATATCACGCCATCCTGGGCTTACATTTCGACAAGGTAATGTTTGCCCGCACACGACGAGAGTTTCTACTGCTTGTCCTCGTGCTTACCCAACGCTACCTTGGCCAGCAAGGTCACTGGATATCTCCCCTATTGAGCATGTTTGGAGCATTATGGGCAGGGCTCCTCAAACCAGCTCGGGATTTTGATGATGTAACGCGCCAATTGGACAGAATTTGGCACGATATCCCGTAGGAGGATATTCATCACCTTTATCAATCAATACCAAGCCGAATATCTGTTGCGTATTTCTCCCTTTGTCCGCGAGAGGATGCTGTGTGAGCACCGCATGAAATGTGTTTTTCGTGTTTCCGCCAGTCTGTGGCAGGCGAATGAAAATGTAGGTTCTGTAAGGATTGGGGTTGCCTAATAATTAACACCCTCAGTTTATTAAATCTTGTAGATATGTAAATAGGTGTGAAATAAACTTAATTAAATACGTTGAGGGCTGATTAATGGATCACTGAAGCACCGTTGCAAAAATATCTGCTTGCATAAGGGCCAGAGGTGGACCAACGCATTATTGACCTTTACACTTTGTGAAGCTCTTTGTCTTGAATAAACCATCCAATTTTTCTCAAACTGTAATCGTTTGTTTTTCTGTGCATGTATATATATATATATATATATATATATATATATATATATATATATATATATATATATATATACACTGCTGGCCACCCAAATTGCAACATCAAGAAAGACAAGAGATATCACAACAAAATTTATTTTGTGGATAACATGTTGACCAAGTATCAAATGATTAAATTTATAGACTTCTGTGAAGTGTGGTTGCTGCCAAAATCAGTAGCCAGATTAGCCGCCATTGTTGGAGATCACCGCTGCCACACGCATCGGCATTGATTCAAAGAGACTTTGGATGAGTTCTTGGGGTACAGCAGACCAAGCAGCTTCCACACGTTGCCAAAGTTGATCTGCTGTGGCAGCTGGGGATGGAATCTGGGTCAATCGTAGAGCAACCATGGACCACATGTTTTCTATCGGCGAAAGATCCGGAGAGCGAGGCGGCCAGGGAAGCAATTCAATCTGGCGATTGACGAAGAACCGTTGGACAATGCGTGCCACGTGTGGTCGCGCATTATCCTGTTGAAATATGGCTGTGGGCAAGCCCTGAAGGTAAGGAAGGACAACTGGCTCCAACACCTCGGAGATGTAGCGCTGGCTGTTTAAAGTACCGGCAATGCGTACTAGAGGTGTGCGAGAGTGATATCCAATACCGCCCCATAGCATAATACCTGGTGCAGGACCAGTGTGGCGGTGCATAACGCAGCTGTTCAGCATCCACTCTTCACGGTGTCTCCAGACTCGAATGCGACCATGGTGGTGTTTCAGACAGAAGCGTGACTCGTCAGTAAAGACAATTTCATTCCATTCTGCCGTCCACATCCTTCTGTCATCGCACCATTGGTGGCGGAGACGTCTGTGTTTTGCGTCAAGGGTAGACAAAGCAATGGACGTCTTACGGACAGACCACTCTGCTGTAAACGGCGTCGAATGGTACGCGCAGACACTGGATGATGCGCTACAGACTGCATGTGCTGTGCTATGGTTCGTGATGTGACTGAGCGATCCGTCACTGTCATGCGCACAATTTGCCTGTCATCACGTGAAGTGGTGCGCTGAGGTGGATGCGATCGAACACGCCGGTCCGTCGTACCCTCCTGCATCCAACGACAACATATCCGCATTACAGTTGTTTGGTTTCTGTCAACACGACTACCGATTTCCCGGAAAGATAATCCACAATCTCGGTAGGCCACTATCCTACCTCTGTCGAACTCGGATACTTGATCAAAAGATGATCGCTGTTTTCGACGAGGCATAATTGATCGTTTTTTTGAAAAAACCACAAGAAAAACACAATTGCCGAACTTGAAATCGTCGAAATCTCCAAGCCTTAAATAGCGCTTTGAAGTGGCGCCACAGGCGCGCGTTATGTGCGTCTGCGCTGAAATTTTAATCATTTGCATATCTCACCTCCGCTAATGCATGTTGTAAATTTCATGTTATTTGCATGTTTCCTTCAGGGTGTTGCATTTACAGTGGCCAGCAGTGTATATATATATATATATATATATATATATATATATATATATATATATATATATATATATATACATATATATATACACTGGTGTGCAAAACTTAAGGACCGATAGTATTCCGTTGGTTCAAACCCTAAAAATGTAACGCAAAAGCTAGTGGTGGTTTACAAAAGGATACCTGATCGGTAGAAAAATGACGCATATGTAAATTTCGAGATAGTCAGTTTGCACGACACATGACAGGGCTGAACTTGATTTAAGGAGTTTTTATGAGAAAAGTTAGGGAATAGAAAGTTGAATGTGCTCGTTGGTGTAAGAAGTTATAGTGAATTGTAATTGTGTTACAGATTAAACTAATGTCTAGCAGGATAATATTAGATCATTTTACACGTAGTATAATAACTGGTAATCTTTAAGAAGTGCGTAGGGTGAATAGTGTAGCCGAAGAGTTCGGTATCGCGCATAGCATTGTATTACGTGTGTGGAAGACCTTCAGAGCAACGGGAATAGCTGTTTGAATGATAGTTCTTGGTAACACAAAAAGACACAAAATAATGACAAATATATCGTCCTACAAGCCAAAAAGAGCAGATGGCAGACTGGAGGCAATATCGCAAAGCAACTGCAGATGGCCACAGGACGCAAAGTGTCTCGGTTCACTGTGGACAGGTGTTTCCATAAAGGTGGTCTATTCTTCCAACGGCCAGATCGTTGCATCCCTCTAACGCCTGCATATCAGGGGCACCATCTTAAATGGTGTAAAATACCATAAAGATTAGACTGCCCAGCAACGAGGCACGGTGCTTTTAACTATTGAGAGTTGCTTCAGTCTAACCAGCGATTCTGGATGTCAGCTAATCTGGAGAGAAGTGGGAGATGTTATAACCGATAAAACATTACCGAAAGAGATTGGTATGGAGGTGCAAAAGTCATGGTCTGAGGAGGATCATTCTAAATAGTCGTACTGAACTCCCCATTTTAAAACGCGTTTCAGCAACAGGAAACCGCTACTACAGCGAGGTGATCATTTGTCCCGCACGTCTTTCCGAGATACCATTGGTTCTCAGTTCCTTTCAATGGATGGTAATGCCAGACCTAATCGTTTCTTGTGCTATGAATGAATTGTTGGAAAGTGAGGATATCACTCGGACGGATTGGTCGGCGAAATCCCCAGGCCTGAATCCAATAGCACATGTGAGGGACGCTTTAAAAAGACGACTTGCGGCAGGCATCCCTCCACTTCAAAATGCTCATGAACTGAAAAGACCACTGAAAGAGAGGTGGACAATGTCGTCCCAACAACTCCTAAACCAATTCGTTTTAATCATGGTTAGACGCTGCAAAGCAACCATTGAGGTTATAGGACATCATATCCCTTGCTGACCATCACCTCTTTGTTTTTTTTTAAATCTTTGAGATATACGCATTTGTACGATGATGTGTAATGTTTTCTAGCTGTTTCTAAATAAATTCTCCGTATCACCTTTTGTAGTCTTTTATCACGCGTGATATTTCATTCACCAATGTATTAGATATTGTGGTCTCTGTGTTGTGAATTTCATTCATCCAAGTTACTCCATTGTGAAGAAACTGGGAAAAATCCATATTGTTCTTAAGTTTTGCACACTAGTGTATATATAGACTATCTGGCCAAAAGTATCCGGACTCCCAGTGGTACGAACTCGGAGAATCCTGAGGCATATATTCATATGATGTTGGTCCTCCTTTTGCATCGATGACAGCCTGCAGACGTCTGGGGAGACTTTCCACCAGTTTTTGATAGGTGTCCATAGGAATTGACTTTCAGGCGTCCATCACAGCTGAAGTGTGTGCTGGTAGTGAGGATGGTCGATTTAACTGGCTACGTGACTTGGGTTCTAATTCGTCCCAAAGGTGTTCAGTGGAATTTAGATCGGGGCTCTGAGAAGGCCAATCTAGTTTTTGAACACTCATTTCGTCAAACCATGCCTTCGCAAGTCTCGATGTGTGATTGGAGCAGTTATCATGATGGAAGAGAAATGGGCCTTCCCCGAAATATTGCCATAGAGTTGGGAGAGCAGTATTGTCCAGAATCTCCACATACATCTCAGAGTTCATGTTTACAACCACAGGAACTAGGGAAGCCAGGCCAAACCATGGAAAAAAAACCCCACACCCCCATCACCAAACTTAACAGTTGGCACAATGCAGTCACGTTAGAAGCGCACGCCGGGCATTCGCCAAACTCAGACGCGTCCATCGGACTGCCAGATTGTAAAGCGAGATTCATCACTCCAAAGAACATTTTTCCGCATGTCCACAGTCCAATGACGGTAAACTTTGCAATCGACGCTTAGCATTCTGGGGAGTGATGTTCGGCTTGTGAGCGGCTGAACGACCATGGAATCCCAGGTTTTTTAACACTCGACGAACAGTCCTGCTGCTAACACTGAAGTCTGATGAACTTTGGAACTCCTGGGTGATTTCAATCAACGAGGATTTGCGATTTTGTTTCATTACCCTTTTCAGAGTTCTACGGCTGCGTTCACTAATTTTTTTCGGCCTGCCACTTCATTTTTCTGCAGTATCACTGCCTCGACGTTTCCACTTCACAATTACATCACTCACAGTGGATTTTGGCTTCTGCAGAATATCCGAAATTTCACGAACTGATTTCCCACAACGGTGGCATCCCACAATAATGCTACGATCAAAGTCACACAGAGAAAAAAAAGTTGGTCGGTGAACTCACTTTGCTGGGTTGAAATCCACTGCACAGTGGAACTCGCTTTTGGTGAGTCGAACAACCCACATTGGAAAGTGGGTCCTACAACCCACTTTCGAAAACGGGTACATTTACCTGCGTTTGTGAATTTAAAAACTCTTTGAATGAGTTAATTAAAGCGAGTTGTGTATTGAGCCTATATATATATATATATATATATATATATATATATATATATATATATATATATATATAATTTTTAATATATATATATATATATATATATATACACACATTTAATTATTTTTTTAATATCATAAGACACAGATCGTTTAAAGCTTTGGTAATAATTCCTAGTTACTGCATTATGTATCTCAGTTTGAGGCAAGTGATTTATAATTTTATTCCAGACACCTTTATTTAAAACTTGCCATCCTGAGAACTATAAATTATATAAAGATGACATTGTTTGCGTTGAATTAAAATGAATCAAATTAGCACTTCTTTAATCAATTGAACATTAATAATATTGTCATTAAAAGTTATAAAGCATACTTCACAACTAGTAATAAATACTTACACTTTAAAAAAAATTCTTTTTATCTTTAACTTTTGCAGTACATTAGCCTTCATGTTTAAAAGAATTTTCCAAAATGCCTAGTCTGAAAGTATTTGCATCGAATTTTTTAAATGAAATTTTGTTACCCAAATTAGATAATCATTTAAATTTTATACAGCTAAAATGACAACTCAGAACAATAACATTAATTTGTAAAATAAACAAACTTCAAATTATGTTTTTAACATTAGATAAGAAAAATTTCCACTTTACTTTATACATGCCATGAAACTTTTCAAAAACAATCGCCCCCCTCCCTCTCTATTCTGCAGGAATATTAATTCAATTTGAATTTTCCAGCTACCTTATTATCATTACAGAATTCCTTCTGTTTTAAGGTGTTTATATAAAGCTAAAATGTATCAAATCTTTAGGAAAATAAATTAGTTTATAAACTGACAATTATTAGTATAAAAGGAAAAGAATTCGTAGAATTTTGAATTAGTTATCTAGATAGATCATCATCTGTTACAAGATATTTCTTTTATTTCCTACTCTCTTATTTACTTATTCACAAACACACACTTCCACACATAAATTTAATGTATAGATGAATTTTAAAAACCTGATTTCACCCTCTAGTTTATCCATTTTTCTAAATTCGACCATGTCAAATGAGTTTATAATTAAATGTTATCGCCAGATGATATCATCTGTAGATTTGGATTTTAGAATGAACTTGGACTTTCAAACACAACTTATATGTACACACAAATAGATATACATACGTATACTACTCGTAGCATTGCATGAAACAAACTGCATGCTTTTACTTTTTTTTCAGTGGTTCTAAGCTTTTTTTGAATATTGATGAGTTATTAATAAAAGTTGTAGGAAGCGCATAACAGGAACACACAGCTCATTAACATCTGTAAAATAAGTTGTCAACCTTATTTTTTATAGTGGATATTTAGAAGCTGTGTGTTCCTGTTATATCAGTAGATGTCAAAAATTACTTTTAGAAATCGTATTCTTGTTTTTTTTAAATCATAAAAATATATTTATTCATTAAAATTGCATTCAATTAAGAGTTTTCTATGATGAGATTTTTATGTAATGTAAAAATAATTTTAATACATAATGTTTAGATATTACATACATGTACGCACACACACACACACAAGCACATGGAAGATTTGCGACAAGAAAAACCTAATATGATATGCTCAACCATATACAGCTATAATTCATATATGAGTTATATGTTAAACATGCAATAGCTTACGCGATTGTCGCAACTTTAGCCTTACACAACAATTTCAAATTTAAACAAATAGCAAATCTTCCGTTACAAGTCCTCACATTTCTATTGTGTTGAAGTATGCTCTATAATTCAGATTTACATGAAGGATTTTGCATATATTTTAATGTTCAAAAGATTAAAAATGTACTTACATGCACTATAACACGTGGACACTCCGTTTCGTCGACAAGCGCCATTTTTCCTATTTCCGCAGCCAAAAAGCTACTAATTGCTTCAAAGTACAGCTTTCGACCCGCTTCCGACCCTCTTCCGAAGAAAATCTCCCGCAGCGCGAGCTAGGAAAACGGGAAAATCTCATCAACCCGCAAACAAGATATTCAGCTCGCTTTGGGGTGAGGCGGTGAACACATTAGATAGGTCAGTAGACCCATTTTATTTACAACCCACATGAAGTGTGTCTGTAAACCTGGAAGTTTCGAAAACTGACCGGTTTTTTTTTCTCTGTGCACTAAGCTCCTTTGACTTACTCATTGTCTCACAAACGCATAAATATGACCTGAAAAACCAATACCAACACTTTTATAGCTTTCGGTTACCCATCACATTACGTCCCCTGCCAGATACACTTCTTTAAGGAAATGTCCGGATACATTTGGCCAGGTAGTGTATCAGGAATTTAGGTTCAAAACCATAAATTATTAACTTCATGAGCTTCTTTTAGGAATGAAAAAAAGAATTGGACAGAAATTTCAGTGAAAAGAAGTGTTTAACTGCCACACTAAAGCTTATTTGTTTACCTTCAAAGAATGCCTTGAGACACGCAAACGGACATATTTTTGTCACACTCTAAAAAAATTTTGAAGGAATTTTGAGACATTGCAAACAGTAATTAGATTATCTTTAAAAAAAAGTCGTCTGTTTGCAGTCAGGAGCATTTAGGAACTGTCAAGAATAACAATGTCAGTGTAAAAGAAAATTCTAGCTATTGGAAAAGTAAATAAATAGACATATTTATATGCCACTCGAACAATTTCGTTTTGATTTTCAAAAGTACTGAAGAAAAAATTTTGTTTTTCTTATAAAAAAATGTAGTTAAATACGCGAAGTATACTGTTTTATCACTGCTTATGTACGGCCAGCGCATGTTTCTAAGAGTTTTAAGTAACGGTATCTGATAATGCATTCCAAATCTATTCTATATGTTTCTATATATATCAGTGTGTGTGTGTGTGTGTGTGTGCGTGTGTGTAAGTGTGAGTGTATGTGAGTGTGTGTGCGTGAGTGTGTGCGTGAGTGTGTGCGTTGAAGGTGTGGGTGTGGGTGCGTGTGCGTGTGCGTGTGCGGTTGCGTGTGCGTGTGATGAGGGAGATAAAGGTATAGGTGGGGGAGGCGTAATGAATAAAAAAAGTCTTGACTTATTGTCTATAGTCTTTTACAAAAACATTGACTCAAATAACTGTTGATTGCTAAAATTATACTATCCGTATATGAATGTTTTACAGATCAAAGGCTTTTATAATTTTTATGGTCGTCCAAACAGATTTAAAAATATAAAGCTTATAAGCCTGAATAATCAAATTCAGAATTTTAAAACTTATTCCTGTACCAGTGAAGTTTTCCATAAACATTTACAAACTAAAAAAGATACAACCTTTGTGCTCGAGGAATAAACAGGAAAACCGCGTAAATAAAGCACAAATAGCAATAAGATGCAATTATTTTGCATACGGCCGTTTCGAAGCTACAAAGGAGCTTCTTCATCAGTGCAACGAACGTAGTGGCAGCTCAAGAAGCCGAAGACTAAGCGACCAGACAAGTGCACACGCACTTAAATAACCCGCTGGTGCCGAGCGCCAAACACACGAAGCAGCGGAGAGACAGAAATAGGGCAAGCAGCGCCATCTGGTGGCAAAAAGAGGGGGAGATTTGAAAAAATGCAGAAACAGGCCAACACAGCTAAATAAACCCTTTCCACAATAATTGTGCGCGGGTTATTTAAGTGCGTGTGCACTGGTGTGGTCGCTTACTCTTCGGTCTTTGAGCTGCCACTAAGTTCGTTGCACTGATGAAGAATCTCCTTTGTAGCTTCGAAACGGCCGTATCCAAAATAATTGCATCTTATTGCTATTTGTGCTTTATTTACATTGGTTTTCCTGTTTATTTACAAACTAATGAAAAGATCTAGTTTCCCTTTCATACAACTGTCGATGGTGAAATGGCCATAGAGGTAGTGTTCGCACTCAGAGTCTAAGAATCCAACTTCTACGAAAGGTATAGTGTTCATTTCTGTTCGGAATCAGATTTTAATTAAAGATTCCGGTCAGTTTAGTCAACGTGTTGCTAATGATGCTCGTATAGGCTTTAACTAACCAGCGTTTCCAGTAATTGCAAGAAGCAAACAATAAAGGGGAAAAGTTAGTTGTACTATCCCACTCTCTAAGCATTCAAGAAGATAAAATTTTGGACAAAATTTATTGATTCACTAATTAGTCAGTCATTCTAACTACAGTATCAATAATATTCCTCAAGATATGACTGTAGAAATCAGCAATAAATAACGCTGTGAAAGTGATCAGACCTTTTAAATGCTTAGTGGAATTAAAAAAAAAGACTTTTGTTTAATGAACAAAATATTGAAGTTTCTTTTCATACAATTTTATCCCAAATTACATATTATCACTCGAGTTACGTTATCACTTCCACAATTTTCGCCACCCCAGATACGATAGTAAAACTTATCAATTAAGTTTAATTTTATAATTTAACGCTTTGTATAAGCAGGTTACGAAAGGATATTCTTTTACTACAAAATTTTTGAAAGGTTTTAAACAAAATGTTATTATTTATTATTTTTGATTAAACTATGATATTATTTACTATGACCCCAGAAAAATATTAAATTGCAGAAACAAAATGAAGACACTAACAGTAGAATAAGTTTACAGAAATCTACAATTAGCGATCCACGCAACATAAATTCAAGATTCTGTAGCCATAATATAAATCAAAACTAGCCAAGCATAAAAATCAAAAACCAAAAGACCCAAAAATAACGAGGCTATCGACCATGAGGAGGCCTAATCGAGTCGGTCATCATTGTGATACGATGTATGTTAAGCCAAAAAACAGCCCAAGGCCCTAAGATCTCCACATTGAAACCAAAAATTCAAAAGCATTAGATCAATTGAAATCACAATACAACATTCGAAACACAAAAACCACACAAAAACAGAAATTTACAAGCAAACTTGGCATCATACCCCGATAGCATTTGAAAGAGTATAAAAATGTACAAACTTTCTAAAATTTGGGAAAATTTTATATAAAATGTTGGCCAACTAATATATAATATAGATTTAATATAAAAAAGCCAATATTTTCAATATTAGCTAATTTTATATTTAATATTTAAGCCACAATGGGGCTTAGAGTGCTACATGCAATCTTTTAAATTAAAAATGTATGCCTTTACACATTTCTCTATTTAAAGTTATGTTTCTCTTAAATTCTATCATTCTAAAAAAATGGAACAAGCATCCCTGTCCGTGAAATTTCAAGATACAAAGAAAAAACATTTCGAAACTGACAAAAGTTCCCTGATTTATGTTTATGGGATATTTTAATGCGTTGGGTGTTTGATAAATATTCAACCGCTGCTTAAAACTGGACTACATAACAAATGTCTCACCTCAGCAGGAACAAAAAATTCGCTACATGACATCCCTTTACCCAAAAGAGCTCTAGATGGATGATCTGGGCGAAATATATAACTCACAAAAATAAAGGTGTTCTTTACCCCAATTTAGTTGATGTTATAAAATAAAATCTTACTCTGTGATAGAACCATTTCTACGCGGAATTAAGAAGGGAATAAAAGTTAAAAATAGTAATATATTTTCTACCTTTAGAAATTTATGTTGATTAAAATATATCCTACGATAAATTTATACATGAATACACAACATGCCCACTAAAGTCCCTTCCCACCCTCTTAACTTCGGAACGGCTGCTGCTATATTCATAAAAGTGGTGTCTAGGTATAGTAAAGTAGCCATGCGCTACTGAATAAAACCACCTACCGCGCCACCTGGTGGAAAACTGCGGAGTTAGCAATCCTATCTCGAAAACGGAATGAGATAGGGGAAAAAAGTGATTACAAAGTTGTAGAAAATCATCGATTTAGTACAAATAGATACCTTGGGGTTCTATTTTTAACGCAAAAAATAGAACGGTTAAAACGCGCATTTGTTTTTTCATGATTTCCTACATTGTGACGTGACAAAACGATCTGAGAAAGAAAAAAACAACTAGTTTTAACAATATACCTTTATTTGAGATGTTCAAACTTCTCACCGTCATTGCGGTGTCGTGTTTTGCCCGAAAGATAATCATTTCTCCTTCCGTTCAAGTTTCGTGACGTCACAGTGTAGGAAATCACGAAAAAACAAATGCTCTTTTTAACCATTCTATTCTTCGCATTAATGTCCACAAGGTGTCTTTACTTACTAAATCGATGATGCTCTACAACTTTGTAAATCACTTTTTTCCTCTATCTCATTCCGTTTTCGAGATAGGAATGCTAACTCCACTGTTTTCCACCAGGTGGCGCGGTAGGTGGTTTTTTTCAGTAGCGCATGGCTACTTTACTATACCTAGACACCACTTTTATGAATATAGCAGCAGCCGTTACGAAGTTAAGAGGGTGGGAAGGGACTTTAGTGGGCATACTGTATATATATATATATATATATATATATATATATATATATATATATATATATATATATACACTCTGTCACAAAAAAATATATGAACCCTGAAGAAATCGAGCTACTATCACAAAACTTGGCAGAAATGTAGTCTGGTAAGAGATATGCAAATGATTTCGACGCCAAAGAGTCAAGGGTAAGCCCGCTATGCGCATATGAGATGTGCAGCTGGGAGAGATTAAAAGCATGATTGTTCGTGCCATAGGGTTATTCAATCAGATCTGTCGACTTGGATGGACGGTATTGTGACTAGAGAGGCCTCTGAAATGTAACAGACGACAGTACGAACAACTGTCGGACTTTGAGAGGGGCGTATAGTATGCCTCAGAGAAGCAGGTTGGTCGAACAGACGTATCAACCGCCACCTTGGTCGGAGCGATATGGTAGTTGCTCGGTGTTGGCAACGATGGATCACGGAAAGGATAGTCTACCGTCGCGGAGGATCAGGGCGTCACAGGAACACAAATACGCGCGAGGATTTCGCAATCATAAGAGCGGCCCCGTCGCACCAACAACGTCGCTAGACTCGGTTCGACGTAGTTTACCACATTCCAGACATCCGGTGGTATCAAGAGAAGCCATTCGACGACGACTGGCCTACGCAGGTATACGGAGCCGACGTCCATTAAGACGCCTACCACTGACCTTACATCATAGGCAGTGTCAATTGATTTTTGCCGACCTCGGGCAAGCTGGAGTGTGACCGACTGGAGGCGTGTAATATTCAGCGATGAATCCCGATTGAGTCTCAGTGCTGATGACCAGCGCATACGCGTGTGGAGGCGGCCAGTCCATTTGTTGTCGAGAGGCATCCGGTGATTTCTAAAAGTGTGACAGAGTGGGGGGGGGCTATTTTTTGGGACACACGATCACCTCTAGTCGTTCTTCAACGCACTGTGACGGCACGCAGTTACGTGGACGAGATTTTAACACCAGTTGTACTGCCTATGCCTTCAAGTCGCCCAGGTGTCATTTATCAGCAAGACAACGCTAGTCAACATACTCCGCGACTCTCCCAAGAATGTCTACAAGGATATGACGTACTCCCATAGTCTACCAGATAACCAGACTTCTCGCCAATAGAGCATGGGTGGGACGTGCTTGGAAGACAACTGTAGCCGTCCCGAAATACTGGGGAATTAATTCCCCAGTTGCAAAGATTATGGCATGATCTTCATCAGGAGGTCATAGGTGACCTCATGGATTCAATGCCCCGCCGTGTTTCGGATTGTATAGCTGCCAGAGGTGGATTTACTACTTACTAATTTGTAACCTTTTTCATGTCATATCTTCTTAATAAAACGGTCTGTTCTTTTGAATTTTTAATCATTTGCTTATCTCTTCATGCACTACATACATGTTAAGTATCTTGATAGTAGCTCGTATCCTTCTGGGTGCATATATCGTTTTGTGCCAGAGTGTGTATATATATATATATATATATATATATATATATATATATATATATATATATATATATATATATATATATATATTACATATAAAACCCAAAAAAACCCTTTCAAAATTCTAAATTATTTCTAAATTTCTTTGTGCGTAGATTAATTATGCTGTTCGCTTTCATGTTAAGAACAAAGGAGTTCATTTAGGCAGATACTATACGATCCCCGTAAGCTTGGAGATAATCCCTCTTCATTATATAAAATCAAGCCCGGAGATCCAGGCACATCGAATCGCTGCTCGTTTGCACGGTCACATGGCGAACCGTCTATGAGTTTATAAAATCTCAAGCATGCCTCCAGGAGCGGATTTTTGGCGTGACTCTGTTGCCTATTAAACACGCTGTAACCCTTCGAGAAGAATGTGAATAAATTTGCATTTTCAGAAGAACAATGATTTGTTGGTGTCCACTCTTCTTTCGTTGGTGTACTTTCTTCCCTGCAGTGGTATGCCGGTCTGGTCATCATGATCATCATTCACGGGGCCGGGCCGGCATATTACACACACACACACACACACACACACACACACACATATATATATATATATATATATGTATATATATATATATATAATGGTAATATCAACTTGATGTTTGTTCTTATTATATGCATTTTATCTGCGAGTAAATGAAAAGAGAGTTTCTATATACAAAATAATTATGTAAGATGAGTCAGGGCCAGAGCGTAACAGCCATATAACTTCTGAGATCTTTAACTTATAGAGGTGCCATCTAAGGAATGTATAGTAAAAGACACGATATTTCACTGGGTATGTACCGAAGTGCATTAGAATTAAGCATAATATCCGAGTATGGTTACAAAGTCTCCCGTTTTTGTTTTACTTGCACTGGTGAGTGTGTCTGAATCGTTGCAATGATTATGCCCACAACAATTATATCTGACGAAAACATATAGCTGTATTTCGTTCGATGATATTTGCAAATGACGACTAAAGGTAACAGAGACCCACGTTTATTTTCTCTTTAGTTTTGAACAGATCACAAATATAACAAACAGTCCCTCAGGACTACAGTGAAGTTAAAATTTTCAGTTTTGACACAATACACACACAGGTGCAATAACAGACCTACATTTCAGTAACGTCTAACCATTGCGTAATGAATTTATTAACATCGTTTATTTGACGTCACTCCTGTTTACTTATATCCCCATAACGCGTCACATTGTTCCTAATTTATTTAGAAAATATGGTTTATTTAATAAAACACAATAAAAAGACTGAACAAAATTAAAATCTGTTACATATATATTCAAATACTTATAGTTATTTTTATATTTATATCTCCCCCCCCCCTCCATTTGGTTGCATTTATTGGGATCATGGAGAAAAATTTCTCTGCAGCAATATGCCAATATGGTATGGTAGTATGTAGTTAGGCCCAGATTTACAAAACACGTAAGCTAGGATCTGAACCTTTACTGTTATCATTTGTTATACAAGTGCTACAAAGGCAGGAGGCATAGTTTAATGCTGAATCCTCGTGGCTGCAAACGCCATGTTAATAACGAGTGTCGACACCATAGACTTTAACGTCTAAAGCAAGCACCTCAGCCTTCCTATGAATATTAGTCGCCTAGCAGCAACATCGAGTGAACTACTAAATACTCTGAACTAAATTTATTTTGAAAATTTACTAATGTTGAAAATTTGTTTCTAGCTACAGTTGTACAGTTTCAAAGTGTAACGCCACCCGCATAATAGCGAATATTTTGTGCATGGAAATTCCGGGAATGCCAGCCAACGCGCGGTTAGTGCACATAATTGATTTAGACGGTTGCAGACAGACAGTCGCCTGGCGACATAAAGGCCGGAATTGCTACCCACAGCTTGCGGAACAGTAAACCAGCTACAAAAGGGGAGTTGCCAGCTGGAAACGCCTAGTCGATTGGGAATGTAACTGAAAAAAAGAAAGGCGGCGTTTTCCAGACCTTTCGAGAACGTTCAGCTGAGGTATATAAAGTCGCCGAATGCGAATTGATTGACACTTTTAATTTTTAATATCTTAAAATTTTAAACACCTATTTTATGTTTTTATTCTCTCAATTAAATTCTACCAGTTATTATTCTTAAATCAAGTTAAAATTTTTATTTCCTTCTCTAATCTTTTTCTTAACTTAAAATTTTTAATTACTAAGCACACGTACATTGATAACTTACCACAGGTGATAAAGTCGACAAGACCTATAAACTCCTCTTCTAAAGACCAAATTACGTCTGGATTCAGAGATAAAGTTAGTCACAGTGACGCTGGAGCCAGAGACAATTAGATACTGACGGGCCTAGATAGACTTGAATGAGCGCAGCGACAACTCAAGTCTGACTTTCCTCGTCGATGCCGTGGACGAACAAATATATATATATATATATATATATATATATTGTAAGCAATTTTCTATGTTAATATAGATGGCAGCATGTAACAGACCGCACGAAGAATGTGAGCGCATGCGCACTGCAATATGGTAAGAGAGAGAGAGCGATGTGTAATGGATGGCGGTCGCACGTTGACGGCCAGCCGCTAAGTGTTTTCTATATTCCTCAAATAAAACTGTTGTTATCGTTTTAAGTATAATGTCATGTTGATCTTCCGTTATTAAGTAAACAGAAGCTTGCCTTGTTAGCAAAAGAAGAGCTAACAATTAATATATATATATATATATATATATATATATATATATATATATATATATATATATATATATATATATATATATATATATATATATATATATATATGTATATTTATATATATATATATATATATATATATATGTATATGTATATATATATATATATATATATATATATATATATATATATATATATATATATATATTGATGGAACATTGATTGTAAATAGCCTGTATTTAGTCGAGATACGCAATTAAAGCATAAAATACACAAAGGCGGGCAGTCTTTTATTTAAGGCAAAGTCCTTACAATAGTAAAAGGGAATATAAAGATGACGAACATTTTTACCATTACTCAAACTGAATACACTTCGCAAAAAAAGGTTGTCTTTGAATATACAAAAACATAATGGTCTTTTGAAAACAGGGAATTATATAATCTCAAAGCAAATACAACGCACTTATATAATTATGAAAATATATTTATTTGTTCAGAATTCATTATTCATGATTTAGAAGTATTTACAAAATTATTTTCTGTAGCGCATAAGGCGGATATATTACGAAACTATGCACAGAGTGTCACCTTAAAATTACTCGAATTCTTCAGGCGCCACAATCTCTCAATCCAATGTAATGTTTTTGGAAATGGGCCAATTTTTTACTCCGAACTGCATCAGATGTCTTCCGGTTAGCAATTCTCCTCCAAATTCAAGAATGAAATCTTGGGAAAACATCTCTTAAAAGAAAAAGAAAATCTTCAAGCAGGATGTTGTTCATTTCGGCGCCGCAGAGCTTAATCTAGTTATCACTGTCAAGCGGTTATCTTTGGGCGAAATTCTTTATCAAATTATAACAATTAACAAATTGAGCGGAAAATTGGAAAACTACAGAGAAATACTTCTTTTCTTTTTAATTTTAATGGATGCAATTCCTTTAAAAATAAATCCCGTGGATACCAAGTGGGAGGGCTTGAATATAAAATAGCAGCATTTTTTTCACCGAGCATTTGGAATTCCATTCAATGTTGTTCCGTAAGGTTGTATTTGAGTGGTGCAGGATCAAAATTATCAATCTCCATTTTTTTTTAAGTTTTGGATAATTTCTTATGGTATTCCAATCAGTTAAAACTATGTATGCATATATATGTAATGTGCAGGATCAAAATTATCAGTCTCCATTTTTGTTTTTAAGTTTAGGATAATTTCTTATGGTATTCCAATCAGTTAAAACTATGTATGATGCATATATATGTAATATATATATATATATATATATATATATATATATATATATATATATATATATATATATATATATATATATATATGTATGTATGTATACCACATACGGATTTATTCAATGATAAAAAATGATTTTTTTGAATTTATAAGTAGTTATAGTTTACGTTGAAAAGTATTTAATCAGTACTAAATTCTTCATTTAATGCCTATAAGAATATTATTTTCCTTACATCAATATATTTTAACTGTAAGGTACATTTATGGGAATTAATTTTAAAATTTTAAACCTGAACGTTGCTTATCAATCGTTAATCAAAGTAAGAATGCGCGCTTTCCGTTTCATTTCATTAATTCATGTCTGCTTATTTCATTTTATGTTCTGGCCCGTCAAATGCGCTTAATCACTTTGACAGGACATTTCCAAGGATTAGCAATAGTCGTGATGAATGAGAGTCAGTAAAGAGAACCGTAAACTGGTATTCTATTCTTAGCAAATCTAGTTTAATACAAATGCAAATTTTACGGCCACAGTGCATCGCAGCTGGTTGTTCCTGAGAATTAAATTATCATGTATATCCGCAATATATATCTTGCCATCTGCATGAGAACTGTGTCTTTTCTGCTCTTCTCACTGAACAAATATCATCGAAAGGTTACATCAGAATAATTCATATTCGGATGGAGTGTTGAAAATTCTCTTAAGTTTGTATTCAAATCTATTGTTTAAATTATGTATGAGACTCAATTAGCTAACTCCTGCATGCACTAATTCAAGCGCTAATATAAGAATTTACTATCTGAGATAAATTATTTTGCTTTGGTACGCAATTCCATACTTCGTGGATTCCCAAATTTCGGCTGTAGGATTAAAAATTCAAATTTAATTAACAAGCAGGAGATTTGGTTCTAACGAGGTACTCGAAGGGAGCAAATGAGAGGAAGATATAAACTTCATAAATCTACAGTAATTATTAAGGTAAAGACTCATTTCGGTATTAAAATTTTCCTCAGACGTTCACATAATTAAAGTTGGATGTTTCACTGGACAAATCATAAATTCTTAGTTTGTATATGAATAAATTCTAGTTTTGTATATGAAGTTTTGTATATTGCAAATCGGTACAAATTAATTAAACAGACTTAATTTAATTATGGAAACAGTGAATAAATAACAAATTGATATAGGTTTATTTTCAAACAGGTGATAAATGTATGACTGATTGATTATTGCCAATATTTGAAGAAATAGCATAAATGTATCTAAACTGTACAGAAATTCTAGAATATATGTTCTACTCTAAAATTCCAAATTACCACAGAAAATCATTTCAGCCTCAGAGAACTGAAATTTCTGTCTCGATTCTCGAACGCTTTGGGATAATTGACCTTCGTGGGTTTTATTCATGCCCTACTCTAATTGTTAAAGTTTGTTTCAAGGCCATTTTTGAACTGACATTTTTAAGGTAAATAAATACACCGGAATGTACCCACTTTGGGAAATTTATGCGTTGGAGTTTACATAAAGGAAAAGTTAAGATAAATATAATTTTGAAGTTTTAGGAAATAGGATTTTTCTCAGTGAAGGGTAAAAGAAGAAAGCCACTAACAATTAAATTATGAATTCTTGGTAGGTAAATAGTATACTTGTTTGTGTATGTGTGTGTGTGAGGGGGGGTACTTATTATTTTGAAAGCTAAGAGAATATTTAAACTTTGTTGCCTTCCTTCATAATCTTGCTTTTAAGTTGCCTCATCTACTGCTTGCTCCAACCGTTTTTTTTTAATACTTTACACTGGTTGTTTTTCCTGTAGAGAAACTTCGTTGCAGGCTGGGTAAGGACTAAGAGATCATAAAATATGGATAGGAAGCAAAATGAAAAATTGCAAGACCTTCCAGCTATTTTTTCTTCTCTTAAAACTAACTGGTATCCGAGAACATAAGTCCTGTTATTTGGCCAACATTTTTGAGAAACTAGGATTAGAAAAATACAAAATTCTCTCTGTTTTCATTCCTTTGCAAAAATACTAAATGATTTAATGGAAATAATTTAACAATATTTTTTTATCATAACACAATTAAATAACATCTGGATTCTATCAGTAGACTAATGTAATATCTTGTCGAAGGTCAACCTTTACTTGTAATGTCTGCTCTTGGAATTGCTCTATTAGTATAAAATTTATTAATAATTTTATTTATCTGTAGAGTATTGAAATGACTTTGACAGTAGTCAAAGTCATTTCATCCCTTATAAAGTTACACCAATGCCTTATTCAGTATTTAAGTAAAGACTTCCTCAGAAGTCTTTACTTAAAAATACCAGGAGTAAAAAATACCAGTATGTAAAAAATACCAGGAGCTATATATCCTCACATGCTAAATTGAAGACGATATAAATATCATTCTGATAGTCTTTTACTTCAAAGAAAATTATAATGATGCCAAGATGCGTGTTTAGTCTGTGAAAGGAGTGACGCAAGAGCAATATGTCTGGAAGAGTTTAATTACAACTCCAGAATTTGAAAGCCTCGCCTCTGGTTGTCTGATATATAACTCAAATAGATTCCTCTATTAATTTCTAATATGACTCACGTGGTAAATTCTTTAATGAGATTATGGAATATCAAATACTTAATTGCCAATATAAATAACTTCCTCTAAAACTTTTACACAAGGAATCTTTTAAAGTTTACAGAACAAAGGCTGGTATTTATGCGTGTTGTAATGTTCAGTTGAGCCAGTCGTAATGGTGAAGAGGTGTAAGACACCTGTTCAATTAAAAGAAAGTCTTTAAATAATAATAAAGTGCGTACAAAAGTAGTATTTAATGTCTAGAACTCTAAAGTAGTTTGGGCTGTTAGAATTTTAATTTAATGAAAACATATCGGGAAAACTTCTTTTCTTATTAACTTAATTATTGTAAACATTACAACAAATTAATGGGAATAATCTTTATTAGGAGTTGACAGATCCAAAATAATTTAAATCTTTCTTATGAAAACACATCCCAATGAGGTGCCAAATCCCAGTTTAAGATATTTAATTTTGGTGGGTGAGTTTTAATGCTCAAATACATCAATGTGTTTCCATTTTGATTTCTGATAGATGTACGATTAGTTTAGATTTTACTGTACCATTTCTATACAGTAACGCTCTAAGCAGCAATCACTCTTATAGCATGTATAAGAAGCTTCAATTCTAAATGCTTCTCAAAGCAAGTAAGAGATTTAAGAGATTTATTTAAAACATTTTAAGATTTTTTTTTCAAAATATGCTTTTCTTTTACGATACTCTTATTCTGGCTTGATATCTCACAATTCTACCAGAAACGTGCAGCGTTTCTTATAAATTAGAGGTAGAAGCTGAATTACATGTGATATATTCCTTTTTCTCTGCATTAAAAGTACTAGAGGATTTCAAATAACGAGAGATATCAGGTGATACTAAAAATATTAAGAAATAATATCATTAACTGCTTTATAAATATTTTGTATGCATGTCGAACTGTAGGTTAGCGTTTCAAGGAGAGAGAAAGAGCAAGTGTAAATTGTATTTCCTTTCTCCTATGATTTTTAAAAGCACAAATTTCAAATGAAAATAATTTTTTAAATTCTAACCACCTAAACTTCTTTAGATCACTTGACGTTCAATACCACACTTCTACCTATTTTATAATTATGTAGAAACTTTCTTTTGATTGAAAAATTGTCCTACAACTCCTCGCTATTACGACTGGCTTAACTGAACATTACAACACGCATAAATACCAGCCTGTTTGCTGTAAGCTCTGAAGGCTTAAACGATTCCTTATGGAACAGTTTTAGAGGAAGTTATTTTACCGCATCAATTCAAAACTCATTTCCAATTGACTCTCTCAGTAGAGCAATGTAATATCTCTTCCAGAGATAAGCCAATTAAATATTTCATATTCCATAATCCCATTTGGGAGTTTACGTGAGTCATATTATATATTAACAAAGGAATCTGTTTGAGTTACAGGACAGACATACAGAGGCGAGGCTTTTAAATTCTGGAATTGTAATTTAACTCTTCTAGACATATTGCTCTTCACTAAAATCTTTCACAGACTAAACACGATTGCATCTTCGTATAATTATAATATTCTTTGAAGTAAAAGACGGATATCATAATAAAAGTTATATCGTCTTCAATTTAGCATGTTGGGATACATGTCTCCTGATATCTTTTACATAAAAATGTACAGTTTTAAACTATTAGTATTTTCAAAGACTTCTTCTGAGAAAGAGTGTAATGAAATACAGAATATTCCATTGATGTAGCTTTCTTATGGATGAAATGACTTACTCTACAGAGAAATAAAATTATTAATATATGGAATACTAGTAGTACAATTCGAAGAAGAAACATCACAAGTAAAGGTAGACCTTTGAACTTTTGCAGTTGTTTTATTCTATATAGATAAATAAATATTTATAAATCGTTTCCATTAAATTTCGAAAATTTTAAAGGCTTAAAAGTTCAAAGAATATTTACAAATCCTCAATACCATTCATTTGCTACAAAACCTACTTGTAAACGAATATGATGACTGAACTATCACTCTCGTCCTAAACTACAACGACCCTGAGTATTAAAGGCAGCCTAACTGTTACACATGCTAAAAATAAAAATATTCATTATCAACATAATTTCTTTGAAAATTCTGTAAGGTTATTTAAATATGCATGATATTTACTTTATACAAAAGCGATTTGTAATTAAATATAATGACTGCATTATCACTCTCGTCCTTATAAAAACCGACATGAAGTATAAATGACAAAGCATAATGGTTCAACATACTAGTGTTCAAAAAGCTCAATATGATTTCCTTCGGAAATGATATGAATTTTAAAACAGAAATAATAAAAAAAGCTTTACAAAACAGGATTAAGTTTATTTAAAGCTGCATGATATTAGAAAAAATAAATCCAAAGTTACAGGGACATTCAGAAAGCATTCAGGGTAAATAACAATTTCTTAAAAAATTATTTAAAATTGCTATTTTAAAATAATTGAAACATTTTATTCTTATGATAGGCTCTCGTTTTTTTCGAACATTTCATCAGGGAAATGCATCCATACTCGAAAATATTGCGACATCTCTTTGTCTGAGCTGGATTTTTCACTAAATTTTCCTACTAGTATAGTATTAGAAAGTATAATAAAATAGTTTTTATTATACTTTCGATTAGTTTCATTACATTAACGAAATTTAGTAATCGTAGTGTTTATTGTTTCAAATAGTACGAGCAGGTTGAAGCAGTTTATGTATTATATCAAATGTGTCGTCACAAAATCTTTTATCTAAATGTATTCAAGATGTTTTATTTTCCTAAATTTATCTAAAAAGAATCCTGGCATACTTCTTGCAAATCTAATCAATACACCATGTACGGTTTAAGAGTAAAGTACGTTTTAAGTAATGTAATATGCCGTGTACGATATGATTTGCAAATTTGTAATTATAACGATTTCTTAAAATTGTTCTTTAAAATTTCAGTGCATAAGGATTTTATTCGGTGAGAGGGATTCCAACGATCTAAACCACTTCAGATCGCTAGATACTTTTTACCTATTTTATAACTATATAAAACTTTCTTTTGATTGAACAATTGCCCTAGACCTATTTGCCATTACAACTGACTTAACTGATCATTACGATACGCATAATCACCCCCCTGTGTTCTGTAAGCTCCAAAACTTTAAAAGACTCCTCATGCAACAGTTACTATCACATCAAACACCACCGTTGATATGCCAAAAATCATACACTGCATGGTTGAAAAATTATTCAAAAATATACAATCATTACCACAATCAATATTTGAAACTTTGATACCTGATAAAACAACACCCACTTTCAAAATGTATTTTAAGAGAATATTTTTAACTATAGTTATAAATGTGAAAATTTTTCAAGCAAATACCGAACTGAATGTTTCAAATAATATTCAGTGTTTGCTTGAAGGCTTCCTGTCTGGGTTAGTCTCTTTAATCCTCTTGGGATTTTAAACACTGTAGCTATAAAATGAAACTCTGCCATATATTACAAAAATATGCAGCCTGTAACATTTTTGGATTACTTTGTAGCAGGAATTGCTAGGAGATAAAGAATAAGTATCGTTTATACTGCTTACTTTTAAATCGGAAAAATTTTAGTAGAATATTTGGAGTTTTTTTTCTGTTTAAAAAGTTATTGTCGATGCCTAATACTATAATGGAATTCAAAATATCTTTTGGGGCAAAAATTAATAAAAATGCAATGATTTTTGTCATGAAATGTATAACATTCATAGGTTTTATTTTGTTTTCATGGATTTTATTTTATGAAAGCAATTTACAACTTCTTCAAGCCATGTAATTCAAAAGTTAATCCAACCCATCCAAGGACATGAGGTAATTTGCTGAAAACGCATGGTCGCGGCTTCCAGTCCCACAGAGACAACTTATATTTGGGTTCACTGTAACCTGTTAGTACTCATTCTATAAGAATGGGTCTAGGTAATGGGTCTCACTCCATAACTAAGTCTAGGTCACCAACACATGTCCCTCTTGGCGTGGACAAGTCCAGTTTGCAGCCGGCACCACGTGGAGGAGGCAGAAACCGTCGCTGAACACAGTGCATCCTACAATTCTCATAGAGGATACAACTTCGAAAGAGATTCATAGTTACCCCCACCATCACTTGCACTCATATGACGTTCATCACGTAGTGCTCTGGGAGGAGTCACACAGCCCCAACGCCGGAATCCGGCCATTAACCAAGTAGGTGGCTTGATGCCGTTAAGAATGAATAAAAACTATATATAGGGGAAACTGGAGGAGTATTGCCTTAGATAGGGCCAGATGGCGTAAATTTATTGGGACAGCCTTGGCCAGCAGTAGGCTGTAGTGCCCCAGAAGAAGAAGAAGTAGAAAAGGAGAAAAGAAGAAGAAGGACAAGAAATCCATTTAAAGTTAGCTTCCGAATTCGCTATTTTTGTTCCATCAAAAATCCATAGGCTTTTAATCAATTGTGCTTTTTGATCCATGAAGAAAATACAAAACCATGTTTACCATGAAGGAAATACAAAATGATGCTTATGACACATTTTTGGTGTGTACTAACGACATCTAAAGAGATGTCGCTGAATGTAACAAATTCGTCAACATATTATTCCTCGTAAACTTCTTATCAATAATTATTCATAGCTCCTATTTGGTTCGAAATATTTAGAGTAATTTATTACCATTTACCGAAGCAACGGATTAGCTCCATGAAAGATAACATTAAAAGAGAACATGAATTATTTATTTTCAGACTGTTCATATGTAGAATTAATTAATTATACATAATATCACTTAAGATATTTCTTCTTCCAACTTGGAAAATTTCTTCCGCGTATACCTCTTTCGAAACTTTTGGCTAATTAGCTTCCCTGTTATACTTACCACATAACAATGCTTCTAAATATGAGTAGTCAAACAAATATAATATATGCCTTATTTCACATTCTGTCTAAAATAGGGAGATGAGAAATTTATTTTTATCTTTTAACTCATGTCTAGACAAATCCGTCTACCTCTTTATGAAAGAGTAAATTGATTTCCAATAAACAAAAAGGAATGATAAATATGATATTATTTAATCATTAATGCATTCATGCCTTCCTTATGCATTCCCTTCAGAAATGCTAATGATAACGATAAATATGATTTTATCATTCATGCAATATCCAAGCATTCTCATTTTATGACAGCAACTTTTCATCTCTTTTTAACGTAGTCCTGTCACCTAACGGAACGAAGCTTGACACATGTCCGGGATAGCTGAGGCCTTTCTTATGAGGAACGTAAGCTGGACGGGAATTTTGACTTATCTGCATGTAGATTATTAGTTTAGGATACGAGAAATTTCCTAACCTCTATTTTGTGTATAGAATTCTCCAATTCCTTCTGAAGCCGGATGCGAAACCCTAACTTTTAGATAGAGGTTGGACTACAATAATAAAGAGTTAATCTACAGAAGTCTAATAAAGAGTTAATCTACAGAAGTCTAATAAAGAGTTAATCTACGAGTTTATTTACAGAATGTGGAAGACGTAATACTGTGGAAGACGTAACGTTAAGTATTATAGTTTTTTCGTGCAGAATTACTATTCCACATTTGTCGAAAAAAAGGATTATAACACTTAGACAATATATATTTTCTGTATCGAATCTTACAGAACCTACACGAGCATGAAATCACTTTAAACTCTACCAAAGCAAAAGAATTTTATATTTTATAAAACTTTGTTTCAGTTGCACTATACTTTATTAGACAACTTGAAGCATATCTTAAAATGATCTTTACTATGCATATTTTCAAGATATCATGAAGCGGTGATCTTTTTAAGTAGATTTCACGCAAAATCAAATTTTTCTCTTGTCTTATCTCTTCTTATTTACATAAAAAGAAAGAGACAATTCATTCACATATTGTGTTCATTATCACTACAAGTTGGACGAGATATTATCATGAACAGCGTATGACCCATGTCTGCGCATTCAGGGTTATTGCGTAGTGACTGGTCTTAAGGTTAAAACATGCCGCATTGCCTCATCGAAAGGATCGGTTTATATTTAGTGAATTTGAAAATCAGAATTAAAAATTAATTTGAATTCTGTAGATGAGAAAAACACGAATTAGACTGTAAATCATTTTCAAAATTATATTGAAGTACAAAATTAGATTGAATATTCTGTTCAGTTAATTATACACTAGGTAAATTTTTATTTTTGTCGTTTTAGGAAATATCTAATACATTCTATCAAGATTCTGTGAAACTTCAACCGTATGCATTAAATCTAAATTAATGACATAAGTTCTAAAAATAATTTACATCCATATAATCTAATTAGTTTTTCATACAATGTAAATATTTCAAAATATTTAATTAGCACGTGTTTAAGCAGAAGAGAAGCTTTTGGCATACACAACATCCAGAGTTCAATTATTTCGGACGAAAATGATTACGAATATATTGTAGCTTAATTCCGAAGTTAATTCAATTTTAGTGACTCTTTCCTCTTCGTGTTGTAGAAAATTAGGACGGAGACAAATTAAGATTACGTATTCAGGAATTCTTTGAGAATATCAGAAGCGAGACAGTGTGGAACTAAATATCACGTTAGCAGGAGTGCAGATAAATTTTCTCAAGATGAGAGCCAACAGAAATTACTTGCGCGTATGAGTGCAATACTTTTCTTTGCTATTTTATCTTTTCTTTTACAGAAACTATCCCTTCCCTGATGAGAAATAACACTTCATTTTTTAACTTATATATAATAAAATATTTTGTATACTTATATAGGGTGACCGAAAAGTCTCAAGACCATGTAAAAATAGAATAATTCTACTATTTATTAAAAATTCACATTTATTCTTTTACAATCGATAAATACACTTCTGGTAAATCATTTTAAACTTGTTTTGTAAAATACGTCCTTCAAATAGCCACCATTTTGTTCTTGACAATGACTGTTTTTTTCTGATGAACGCTGATCTTCAATGCACCTCCGTACGCGCTGGATTTTGCTCTGAGACATCCCTGAACAGGGCCTACCAGCACGACGTAAATCACTCATAGACCCCTGTTCTTGAAACCACCGAATAAGTTGAATATCGCCTTGTTTAGATGTTGGATTTCTAACCCCAAAATAACGAATGTAAGCTCTGTGGATGCCGCCCACAGAGTGTAGTGGTTAGTGTTTAGAGCTGCCATGCAGTGAGTGGGCTTGGGTTCAAATCCCGAATAAAGCTTGCTTGTTTCTATGTCGTACCCCTCATAGGGAGCAATGTTGGATTACAAATATGGTGCTCCCATAATAAAGCAGCAAGTTAATTGCGGTGAAGAACAAAAGGTGAATGTCTAACGACAAGTGCCACCGTATTGGACATGAAAAAAAATTTTGGGTTAGCACAGTTGATCGTTTATTTTATATATAAAAATCGATTCTTTTTACTTGTTGCTCTGTCATGAATTTCTCCGCAACTATTTTTCAAGGATTGCAGATGAATAATCTAAAACAAAACATTTTTTTAAACTGTAAAAAAATTTTATATTCTAGAATGATCTGGTGACTTTTGGGCCACCCTGTATTTATTTCACTTACATTTAGACATACTTGAGTTACATCTGGAATAGGACGACCAATTTTGTAACATTTAAGTGCATCCGTACCAATCAGTGTATCGTAAATTGGGTAAGTCTGCATTGTACTCATGAGAATATCAAAATTTGATTTGCCGATATCGCACGTGTCTACCGCACTTGATTCTCTGAAACTTCAATAACTGAAGCGCAATACAATTACTCGTACAAACGTATGGATGTTCTCTATCATAGAATTACAATGTAGAGGTACCAATATTATGGAGTTACTTGTATATATATATATATATATATATATATATATATATATATATATATATATATACTAATTAAATATTTTTTAGACAAAGAATCTATAATTTTATGTTGAAATAAAACTTTTCTCTAAACATAATTTCTCTAAATGTGCACGAGATTTCTAAACATACTTCCTTCAAATATAAACAAACACTATTATTACAAGAAAAAAGACTTCATTAGATTTCTTGAACTTGGACATATCTTTGAGAAATAAAAAGCAGCATAATTATGTGAGAACAATACAGCTGCGTCGTTACTGTATTAAAGAAGACGTGAAGATTATAAAGCTAAACATCGCATGTGGCAGTCTTCCAATAAATCCTAATAATTTAGGACTTATAAAACATATGTTCTAAAACTTTTGCTTGTTCCAGGTAGAAATACCTTACATTTTAAGATAGCTGAAAAAATACAGTATTAAATATAAGTCTACATCTTATAATAAAAGTTTTAATCATGGCATGTTACATTACTTTCAGTTACGTTGGTTTTCAAAGGAAAAGTAATTTTAAAGTAGTTTTCTTAACTTCTGCAACTAGTCAAGGGTCCAATAGTAAGTCTCAGACAAACCAAACGAACAATGTGTTGAATAAAATTGACAAGAGTTTATATATAAAATATTTTAAATTAATTTGGAAATGCACTAACACTAACTCTAACACTAACTCTAGACCAGTGTATGTGGTTCAATTTCTTATTTACCCTGTAATCCTCTAACGGTCCAGGCACACTATAAGTAAGAGGCATAAACATAAATAATTCCTTTTTTATTCTACGTAGAGGTAGACTAACATAGACCGACTTGGGGCTTCAATTAATAACACAACAGTACCGCAACTTGCGGTACTAAGAAACAGAACTTTAAAGTCGTAATGAACCCTTTCAGGCAGAATATACATTCACTAACAATACCCGTAACCATCGGGCTCTGAAATAACTATCGAAATCGTGCAGCCACCTAGGCTAAATACTAATACGTGCTCTATCAGTTAAATACCGCTATCACCTTCAATCTAACTTGTCTCGCCTCACAGTATCCCTACTAATAGCGTAACGTACTACCGTACAAATCTCCACTCCCTTCTTGGGCCCTTGCCAACTCAGCGTGTGTCACTTAAATAGACCAGACACCTGCTCTGAACTCACTTCGACTGGCCTGCACTGCGCAGCTACCAGAAATTTGCATCTGAGCAACACGCGAACCCTACAAGTGTTTCCCAAACTTTTTCGAATCGAAACCCCCTTCAATGGTTCCCACACAAAATGTGACCCCCCCTTCTTGCATATATTAATCAAAATACCATTTAAGGAATAGAGAAAAAAAACCAAAAGGTATTTTCCATAATTTAAATTCCAGCTAAATGTTGAGTTTAAACAAAATTGAAATTTATAAGAAATGGAGAACCTGGACAAACATTCATCCCTCAGTCAAGGGAGTGCATAAACAAGAACAAAACAGAACCTCAAAAAAAAACAATAATGTAGCTCCGTATTGATTCATAATTATTTAAAGATAAATGTAGAAAAAACTATTATCTAAATAAAATTTCCAATAAGGGCGATAAATTTCTAGCGAACTGATGAGACTTTCACCTTTTAAAATATCACTGCCTTACCGACAGCTTGGGAATCACTGCTCTAGACTCTAGACCAGTGATTCTCAACCTTTTTTTTTTTGTCGCGACACACTTTTAACGATTTCCAAATTTGGCAGCACACAAAGAAAAAGATAAGTTTAAAAGTTGTTTACTTAAAACGGATAAAAACAGTTAAAAATATGGCATTTAAGTGTAAAAACAATAGTTTTCTTTTACAGTGTACTTTTCTTTAATTTAAACAAACTTTACTCGTAATAAAAAAAGCATTATAATTTTTACTATATACATTTTTAAAATTTGGCGGCACACTTTAAGAATTTGGCGCACACAAAAGTACCGCGGCACAGTGGTTGAGAATCACTGCTCTAGACCATTACCCACAGGGAGTCAGTATAGGCTTGGATTGAAAGGTCCGGGTTGTTTAGCTCACCTTCAAAGGCGGGAGGTGTTTTCTTGCTTCAGTTATGCATATTCCTTTTACAACTTTTCGTTCTTCTACACATTTATAAGTCGTAGCCAACTATAGCCTCGTGACTTCATGTTGGCGAGTTTCTTGCGGTAAGAAAAGAAACGACAATTCAAAAATAAACCGAGTTTCCCAAAACATTCCCACTACACTTGAGAATGGTAACTAAAGATCAGATGAATTATATATAGCTACTCATAACTAAATAAAGCTAAATTCCTAGGAAGTCAAAACTCTTAAGTAATGTAAAGTCAGTGGAGAAATGTATTAGTCCATCCCATAACCTTTCCGAGACGAGGCTACACGTACCTTATTTAACCCTTCAGCGGGGCGCGCCAATTTTTGGAACACCAGCGGGCGCGCGTTGCATAAAGTGCAACGTCTCTTTCAACTTTGATTATTTCCTTTTGTAATAAACTTTCTTTTTTCAAATTGAAATAATAATTCTGTGTTTTATGACAACATATAAAATGTGATGATATTGAGATATTTAAAATTAAAGGCCAAATAATACAGATACAATCGCCTTATTTCAAAACTGTCCGATTTAATGCCTCTAAGGACAACTTGCGAATCGATTCCTATTATGTCCAAAACCTAAAAAACAATGAGATTGTCCATGTTCGTGATATGCGGAATACCGTATAATACCGTGCTCATTTGATTTACTACATCAACTCCTGCTTTTGTCGTATTGCAATCCAGTATAATCGCTGGTTACCACGGTTAAATCCCGATTAACAATGAATGGAAAGGAATACAAGGGTCAGAAAAATCAGACCTGCGTTAGAAAGGATGTAGCTATGAATAGAAACTGCCTAGAACATTCAAACCTTACTTGTAAAAACACACCATTCAAAATTACGAGAATGTTGCACTTTATACACGGGCGCGCCCGCTGAAGAGTTAATTATTCAGTCAGATTTCTTCCTTTTTTTTAACTCAGAGATTCTTCTATTACAATCTCTCCGTAATAATCTGCCGTATGCTTAAATTTAGTATAGCTAAATTTAGATCAGCTTTAAGGCTATGGTCCAGACGAGGCTGTATAGCATGCTTCCGATGGTTCTTATGATAGCACCAAATCTGCAGAATAAGTTCGCTTCTAAGGCAATTCATTAGTCTCGACTGTCGATAATTTTTTCCTGTGATGATAGCTTTCTTTTACATATATCTCTCCGTTGGTTGCACGAGTAAATTCTTGCCCTTGATTGACTGTTACCACTTACAATTAAGGCGTTGTAGGACCACGATATACTTCTGGGTTATGGTATCTGTGATCTGCTATTCTCGCTTCCCAGAATGAAGATTGTGTGAGATTTGCAATACTAGTACCAAGAAAATAGGAACTCAAGAGGAACCTAAACTAGTTAGCAATACGTACTCGATAGGAACACAAAAACTAGTAGCAATACGTACAAAAAGACGTCTTCCTGCAGAGTTGGATTGTTAAAACATATTTCCCATTTTGCTATCAACACAAGATGATTGATTAGGACGGATTTAATTTAGAGTCATAAGGAAAGGAAACGTGTAACTGATTTCTTGATTAAATTTTTCATTCAAATTCAAATTTTTTCTTTTGTGAGAAATATCACAAAAATTGAAAAGAAATATTTCAATTTGTCCCTCCATACATATATACTGTTTCTCAGTCATTTTTTCCCTCTCAATTTGCCCGAAGTAATATTATACTTCGCGCAAATTGAGAGGGAACAGAGATAAATATTTATTCGCTCTCTTTCATTCGTCTTCCTACAATCGTTTTAGGTTAGGTATTTCTTAGGTCTACAATCTATTTCTACAATCGTTTTAGGTTAGGTATTTATAGAAACCGCTAATGATAGAAATCGATGTTCATAATGCTTTTTGTATAAATTATGTTCCCTCTTCCTCGTGAATAAATATGATCAGTATGCTATTTTCGGGATACTAGTATGCAAGAGTTGAGGATAGTAATGAGACTTTAACAAAAACTAGTTAGCAATACGTACAAAAAAAACTTCTTCCTGCAGAGTTGGATTGTTAAAACATATTTCCCATTTTGCCATCACACAATATGATTGATTAGGACTGATTTAATTTAGAGTCATAAGGAAAGGAAACGTGTAACTGATTTCTTGATTAAAATTTTTCATTCAAATTCAATTTTTTTCTTTTGTGAGAATATCACAAAAAATTGAAAATAAATGTTTCAATTTGTCCTTCATACGTATATACTGTTACTCAGTCATTTTACCCTCTCAATTACCGATAACCATCAGAAGCAGAAATAATTACTTAATGCTTTTCATCGTTTCTCTATTTATAGAAACCGCTAATGATAGAAATCGATGTACATAATGCTTTTTGTATAAATTATGTTCCCTCTCCTCGTGAATAAATATGATCAGTATGCTATTTTCGGGAATACTAGTATGCAAGAGTTTGAGATAGTAATGAGAACTTTAACAAAAATTAGTTAGCAATACGTACAAAAAAAACTTCTTCCTGCAGAGTTGGATTGTTAAAACATATTTCCCATTTTTGCCATCAACACAATATGATGATTAGGACTGATTTAATTTAGAGTCGTAAGGAAAGGAAACGTGTAACTGATTCTTGATTAAAATTTTTCATTCAAATTCAAATTTTTTCTTTTGTGAGAAATATCACAAAAAATTGAAAAATAAATGTTTCAATTTGTCCCTCCTACTTATATACTGTTACTCAGTCCATTTTACCCTCTCAATTACCGATAACCCATCAGACGCAGAAATAATTACTTAATGCTTTTCATCGTTTCTTCCTATTTATAGAAACCGCTAATGATAGAAATCGATGGTCATAATGCTTTTTGTATAAAATTATGTTCCCTCTCTCGTGACTAAATATGATCAGTATGCTATTTTCGGGAATACTAGTATGCAAGAGTGAGATAGTAATGAGAACTTTAACAAAAACTAGTTAGCCAATACGTACAAAAAAACTTCTTCCTGCAGAGTTGATTGTTAAAACATATTTTCCCATTTTGCCCCTAAACCAAATATGATTGGCTTAGGACTGATTTAATTTAAGAGGTCATAAGGAAAGGAAAAGTGTAACGATTTCTTGATTTTAAATTTTTTCATCTTCAAATTAACTTTTTCTTCTTGTGCGAGAAATATCACAATAAATTGAAAAAGATAATATTTCAATTTTGTCCCTCCATACGTATATACTGTTCTCAGTCATTTTCCCTCTCAATTTGCCCGAAGTAATATTATACTTCGCGCAAATTGAGAGGGAACAGAGATAATATTTATTCGCTCTCTTTCAATTCGTCTTCCTACAATCGTTTTAGGTTAGGTATTTTCTTTTCAGAGATGTAAAGAGGAAGAAATTTTTCTTATTATGAAAATTAAATTGCTGTTGCTGACGACAACATTATAATTTAATAATAATTTGAATTTATTTATTGAAAGTATACATTTTCCTTCAGAGTCATGTTAGTTTTTTAAAAATTATTAATGAAATTAATAATGAAATTAATCTTAGTTTTTTTTTTTAATACAATACTCTATTAAGTAGGAAAATAGATGCTATATACCTAGTTAAAATTTACTATTTTAGCTTCGTAGAGAGTTACTAAATTTATACACTTAACAAAAAAATAAACATGAAATTCATTGTTTGTAGCATCAACGGTGGCTTATCGTTAATATGTTAAGTTATCTATTACTTTATTATATTGAGATGGAAAATATTTACTCGAAGAATATGCAGACACGTCTTTGAAGCTCGTCATTTGGTATAATTGTGACAATTACCTAGAAATATCTGTATGAGTTGACCCATTTTGATATTAAATGGAAATTATTTTAACATTATTCACAAAATTTTTTAATGATTGCGTGCCGAAAGCTGGAGTTGAACCCATTACCTGCGGTTTTAAGATAGGCGCATGGACGTCTATTGAGCATAAACAGGAACTTCAACTTCTAATTACCACACCTTGCACACACACACTATATATATATGTATATATATATATATCGCATTCAGGGCGTAAACCATATTTAACTAGATTTAATTGGGTTAAAATTAAGTAAATTAGCTATAGACAGTACTTAAATAATTTATAAGTGAGGAATTAGCGGGATTGGAAAAGAAAATTCAACCGATGGCGATGCTTGTCCACCTCTCGGTTTAAGAGTATAACCCTGAGGGCAATCGGGTACAGGACATTACGTCAACATCGAGACTTCTCGAATGTTCCAAGTACATGTTGAAGAGCGTGATTCGGACTCACCATGTCATGGGACGCCAAATGCCCAACGCAATTGTAACGAAAAGAATGATGGTGAGACCGTGGAATACTCGATTATGAACGGCCGTGAGAGAAGTCGCTCAGGAATCGAAAGTGGCGATTATTGAAATGTGGACAGTAGTTTATAAGTTTTATTGGATAAAATACATGTGTTAAATTAAAGTAGTGTATCCTCGGCTACCACGATTTCAACAGCTGTCAAGAAGATGAATGATATGGGTTTTTTAGGACTGCACGAAGCAGACTTGATTATATATATATTATATATATATATATATATAATATATATATACAGGTGGTTATTAAAATAATGGAAACATTTAGGACTGATATGAAATTCTTTATTAATGTGCCATAGGACCATCCAGGGCATTAATACCACCTGAATTCACTAAGGAATTGAATTATGCAAGTCATGAATAGGGGTTAAGGGAATGTTTACCATTCTTTATGGATAAATCATCATTGTTCCTGTCGAGATGCTGTTGGCGGATATCGATTCCTCATTCGATTCTCTAAACAGACCACACAAGTTCGTGATATAGAGGCTTAGGGACTGTTCGGGCCTGATAAGATGTTTGCCTTGGTCTTATGTTCCTCAAACCACGACCTAACATGTCTAGCTGTATGGATCGGACCATTATCATCATGGCGAACAGCCATCTCCGCAGGAAAACAATAGCACATAGTTGGATATGGTAGGCTAAAAGTTCGACATAGTCCTTCCAGTCAATCTCCCTTCAGGGTTACTATAGATCTCCTTGAAAACCGTGAGATGTCCGCCGCAAACCGTGAGAAATTTCCTCCATGTTTGACAGCCGGCATGATTGACAAGCATAATCATACGCTTGTTTAGATGTTCTTCAACATACACCCCGTCTTGTTGCGGTGGGAACAAAGTGAACAAAAGATTCGTCTAACCAAATCTCATATCTCGACATATCACTCGACCAGAATTTGTGCTCGTGGCCCCACTGTAGAGGACGTTTGTATTCATATCTGTTACAAGTGGCTTGTAAATGCTACTCTGCCGTAAATCTTTTGTTTGTGAAGATTTCTCTACGTGTAATGACTGATACGCAGCCTACATATTCAGATGGAGCCTCTACGGTCACTTTGGCTGCAGTTGTCTTCGTTTTTTGGTGTCACAATCTGCTTCAACACCCGGACAGATCTTTTCATTTAGCTTTTTCCTTCGTCCACTATTCTGTTTCATAGAGGATGTCTTTCCGTGCACTCTGTATGTCATTATGACTGCCGATATCATAGCTCGGTAAACACCCACAAACCATGGAAATGTTGTAAACAGTACTCCAAATCGACTGCTTCAACAAATTGCCCTCTCTTGCACGGTCTACAAGGTTTGACACTCTTACACTATCCCCCAAACAGCCTATGCATATAGTTTCATACTGCTACCTTAGAGTAGAATAATGTGTCCACTATGTTCTATAAAAATATGGTCCCCTAAACTTGTTTTTTAAGGCATACGAAGCACTTCCATAAACACCACTAATATTGATATGTGTTTCGTTATTTTGATAACACACTGTATAATATATATATATATATATCTATATATATATATATAATATCTATATATATATATATATATACGTTTGTGTGTGTTTTATTTATATTATATTCTACGGAAGTGCAATTATGCTCAGGTTTTACTAGACAAGGGGCGTTTATAGTCTACAGGAATATAGTCCGACAACTGTGCACAAAGCAATCCACTGAACAGTCGTAAACATATCATTTCAAAACATATTACAGCTTGTCAGCGAAAGAAATGTATTCCAAATTCGCTGCATTCTGATCCCTCCGGAGTGCCAGTCTGAGAGACCTATAGCCTTACTCTACATCTAGGTTGATATGAATGTCCCATGAATAAGCCGTAATAGTGTGGACCGTAGTGGACCATAGAGTGGACCGCTGAAAACTTGTAGTGCCTGGAGAGGAAATTCCCCGTAGACTTTACGGAAATCCAAAATATGAAGGTAAATAAAATGGTGACGTTAGTTGTACAAAGGGTGCTACTGAACTTACAGCAGCCGATGTCATAAAAAAATCAATATCAAATACATTAAATTAAATGGAAAATTCTTCATTCTCCATGTATCTCGGGAAAGCACGGGCTCCAGGCTAGAAAGAATACGGTTCGAAATCGAAAACAAGGAGACTGGTATTATGACGCTACTAATAATTTATATTAATAATTCTTCTTAAGAATTCTTTTGATTATTTGCCAGGCAAAAGATCAATAACTAAAAAAGCTGATAATGTATCAGATTTTCAGAAATTATAAATTTAACAATAATGAGGTCAGTTTCCTGCATGATAAAAAGGTTATTTCTCTGAATATTGTATTGTGAGGCTCTCGCTGTTGATGAACAATGTTATGTTATTATTGAACTCAACATACGGCAAAAAGTTCTCGAATATTAAAAAGTGCATGTTTTTCCACTACATTCAATCATACCATCTTTATCCACTTCTTATCGTGATATAGAAGCAATATTCTTAGAGACAGCAAAAGTGCCGTTTATCCATTGCATGGTGAATGGCAAGAATAATTTAAGCCGTCAGTAAACAAAGGATCACTTCAAATATGGAGTTAAGCTATTTTCATGTATGTACCAAGAGTCAAAGATTACTCTTAAAAGCACTGGGGATCAGCTTTTCACTAGAGGGGCACGAATAACCTCTTTTGTTTCTTTTGAGAAATGATAGTTTGAAAAATTCAATAGATTTTTTCTTTTCTTTTGTTTTCAATTAAGATGTAAACTGCATTCTGATTATAAAATTAATGAATTTCATGAATTTTTTCATCAATTAAAACTCTGGACCAAATACACTATCTTTAACAAATTTCTCGAAAGCAATAAACTATTACTGTTTTCAAATATTGTATGATATTAAATGATTCAATTTTGTAACTGATTATTAAGTACTTTAAAATTACCCACCCCCCCGATATGTTACATATTTGATCCATTACGATATTAATTAACTTGAAAAAAAAACGGCATTTTATGTCTATTATTTACAATGGTTTAAGAGAGAACTAATATCTAGTGGAAAACACTACCTTGTAGAATACTTACATAATTGTAACGGGTTTGAAACAGAGTTCAGCAGTTTTTTTGCTGGTATCTGAAGTGGATGGAAGTCATTTGGCTTCTAGATCTGCAGGTTGTATTACCCACTTTTTTTCTATAAAAGACACTGAAAAAGTAAAGGATAAGAAAGAAGTTTCTTTCGGAACAAAAAGTTCTTTTCCTGTCGTAAAGAAATAGAAGAATTGCTCGTTATCATGTACCCATTTATTTTTACTCTGTTTATACTTACCTCTCTTGAACATCATGATAATAATTCACGTTACAAACGCAGGTTTTTTGCTTTAGTTTTTAAATAATATCTAAGTTTATTTTTAATGATCACTTCATGTTTGTATTATATTTTATTATCACGCTTGTGGAAGATGTGGAACATTGCTACTTAGATCAAACTGGATTACGCTCCATGCAAATAATTTTTTTTTTGTTAAGTACATCTCCAAACAATACTTTAATTTCACGATTTATACCATCTTATAAGTTTCATTTAGAAACGAAAAGTACTTCATGCACACACACCACACACACACACACACACACACACATATATATATATATCTTATATATATATTTCTTCTGTCCGTGTGTATGTAACTGAACTCCTCCTAAACGACTGGACTGATTTTTATGAAATTTTGTGTGTGCGATTAAGTGATTCGAGAATGGTTTAGATTCACAATTTGATCCGATAGAAAATGTTTTTATATTTTAATTAATTAATAAAAATCAACAATTTATAAGGGGGTGCGTCCGGTAAATGGAAACTGTTACAGTTGTGGAATCACCCTTCTGGATAATGGCGTCCCACGTTAGGTTTAGTTAGTAAACAGCGAG
This sequence comes from Dolomedes plantarius, assembly GCA_907164885.2. Taxonomy (NCBI): domain Eukaryota; kingdom Metazoa; phylum Arthropoda; class Arachnida; order Araneae; family Dolomedidae; genus Dolomedes; species Dolomedes plantarius. The sequence goes on along the minus strand of OU015495.1, from coordinate 184,560,442 downwards.
CGAAAAGATAAAAATAAAGAAAATCAAAAAGTTTCAAGTCATATATTAAACCAGAATAATAAATGAAAATAATAATCTTTGAAGTCAGATTTTATACTCTAAAATAGATCAGATCAACGGCATATTGATATTCACGACACGGATGGAAAATTCGAATCAACCACGCTAAGTGACACGAGATCTTTTTTAATCGCTACTGCAGTCCCCCTCACCTATATCTTTCTGCCTATTGAAGAGCTAAAGACTTAGATTCTATCTTGCTAACTTATTTCTGAGTAAAAAACTCTTCTGACATGTATAATCACCAGCCCACAACACTTTCCAATAGCGAATATGTTTCACTTTACTCAGTAGAACGCCGTGTAATCGTGGCGCATTCAGAAGGTCGCCCCATTCGGAGAGTAACCGTGCTTTCAACCCGTGTTCGAATCTAGAGTTGTGTAACTTTTGCTAGACCTGTTATTTCAGCTTTTTTTTTAAAGGCTTTTTTATTTCAGCTTATTTTTATAATTTTTTTTAATATTATTTTATTTTATTTTATATTTTTTAATTTTAATTTTAATTTTATTTTATGATTTTTTAAAATTATTATTTTTATTATTTTATTTTTTCAGCTTTTTTATGATGAAATACCGAATATAGCTGAATCTGAGGAGGTTTATTATGCATTTATACATTTTTAATTGGGTTTTCATATTATTAATATGTATAACATTCGTATGGTTTTTTTCTATGTTATTTATACTGCGTTTAGTTTTTTAATGGATTTTTTATAGGTTTATTATAAATTATATATTTATGTTTACTTTTCAGAATTTTTTGCTCCAATGATAAAGGGTAAATCTTTTCTATGTTACTTATACTGTGTTTAGTTTTAAAATTGATTTTGGTTAACAAATATTCTTAAAATTCCGGGCATCGCCGGGTACTTCAGCTAGAATTACAACGTTTGAACAGGACAACGTCTGTCGGGTCCGCTAGTATTATATATATATAACTTAAATATATATGTATCTGCAGACACTTCAAGGGAAAACCATTCTCCTCAATATATTTCTTAACAGCTGGTATGAAGACCTCAATAATCCTTTCCACGAAACTGACTCTTGTTGCACAGGCCTTAGCATTTGCAATAAAGGAATTTGCACAATAAAGGAATTGCACCAATATAGCATTTGCACAATTAAAGGAAGTTCATTCTTCAGAACATTATTTTTCTTGAATGCACGAGGATTTTCAGAGTTGTAGACAAAAGAATTGCTTGATTTTGCAATCACCACTTGCACTACCATTAGGGTGGGCCGAAAAACCATTTTTATTTTTTTTTTCGGAAGCGGCTAGTTGAAAAAGTTGTTACACTTATACATAAGAAAATCTTCCGATTCTCCCGATCCGAGATCTTCCGATCGCGTATTCACTTTGAAATATTAAAAAAAATTAGAAAATAAGTTCGCAATGTATAGTAAAAGGGTATTAAAAGAGAGGGAAACATTTTTATATAATGTTTGAAACATTTCTTGTACAAACAAAACATGCAAAAGTACCATTTTTTTTTTAAAAACGTATTTTCATAAGATTGCTGCAAATGCTGTTTTTACTGTACTTTTTACTTTCGTTTCTCTTATGCCACATTATTGATTGTGAACTCACACACATTGAAGCCGCTTTTGAGAAAATTCCCGAATAACTGACCTTTACAACAGGGTGCTTCTATGTAGCCATCTCTAGCTTCAGTACGGCTAACACTTTGGCTAGCTTGGGTGACACGTTTGACGCAAATCTCCACAGTTTGAGTGTGAAATGGAAATCTATTGAAGTCTGAAAACAATGGTCTGCAGTTTTGATCATTTTTTTATTTCTTCATCCAGTACATTCCTTAGCAAAGGTGGCGGAGTGACATTCCAATCATTCACTTAATCATGTCAACGTAATCGATCCGCGGTGAAGTCAAGTGTTGACACTCGAAAGTCTCTAATTATTTTCCCTTTTCAATTTACCCGAGCTCTGAGAACTCGACGTAATCCCAGTTCTCTGACATGCTGTCTTTCGTCATAACCATAGCCACAATAAAATTTTTATGATGTGCAAAATATTAGTTTCGTTCTATTACAGGGTCGATTATTTTTCGCAAATGTTCAGGGAGATTAGTCGTTAATCTGATTGCTTCAAATACAATTTTAGAACCTTCAGAAAAATAACGACTTGCTTTGATACGGAACCACAGTGGCATGTAACAGTGCACAATGAAGTACATCAGCTGCTTCAGTTAATCTGAGGGGTTTTCTTCACTAACATATAATCTGAGTACTATATTTGTGATGTTACTCATCGTTAATGTGCTAATGGACCTGGTTCTCGAGCTGCATTGACCAAATTTGATTGCTGCGGAAATATCTAGGAGATACAGCTGGTCTTTGCTCAGCTCTTTCTTGTCGGCACTAGGAATAGTGCAGTCAATAGGTATAAAATCTGGCACAGGAAGTTTTATACAGGCTCTCATTTTTTGACCAACTTCACCACTAAAGGATGATGTTCCTGCAGTATTCTCCATCCAAATGATGGAAAAGATTGTCTGGAATGGTTAGCTCGTTGAAATGTAGGAGGCAAATACACCATTTGCAGTGGTCTACCAACTTTTAACTCGATTTGCCGAATGATACCATTTCTCCAGCCAATGTTAGTGCTCTTTCCGTCACTTCCAATTAAATCGAGCTCCCTCCAGAAAAATATTCAGTTTAGCCAAATGTGTAACAATTGCCACCGTAAAGAAAGCCCAGTAATGGGTTGAAACATGTCAAAGACATTTTGAGCCTGGTTCTTGAACCAAGGAATAATGATTTCCTCTTTGGATCCGACGATAACGTTTAGAACCAACCATTTCATCACCACAGTCTCATCCTTCCTGCCATCAAAGTAAAGACCACGTAATGGTTCATTAACAGCTTTGGACTGAAAATGATATCTGTTTTCTCTTCTCACTTTGTTCTTGTCGACAACATGAGACAAGTCTTCCTCGTTTATAATGCCGAAGTCTTGGAACCAAACCTAGACGTACTAACGGCTGTAGCGCGGTTAGATACCCCATACCGATCACTTGCTAGAGTTGTTGCTTTGCGTTTTATCCTCATTTGCCAGGGCTTAGATGTTTTCAGATTTCTCTCATTTGGTTCGAGAAAGCTCATCTCTTTCAGAGTCACTCTTGTTGTTTTCTTCTACCTGTTCATTTTCGGGCTGCTCATGCTCACTGTTTCTTTTATATTTATACCCACTTTCGCTCGAAGTACTTGCACCTTGGTTTATTTATAGTAACCAGCCAACAAAGTATTTTCTACATTGCCTTTTCTCCAATTTTCGTGTTTTCAGTACGTCTCCAGACCCTGTGTTGCCCAAATTGTACTTTCTTGACGATATATGAATCTCTGTTCAAGAACAGTCTCTTTTTGGCTTTTCGCACTGCACTTTATACTTATTGGATACACACACATATCAGAGTTTTTCTTACAAGTGCATTCCAAAAAAATAGGGCATTTACATGCGGCTAATTGAAAAGAAAAGTGAGAACGCCTTATTTGCAATCCTTCAAAATAGGGATTTTACGGTTGTTTTTAAGGCATGCGTGAATAGTTAATATGAATATCAAGGGTTTTAATTTTTTTCACGTATACTTTAGCTTTACCCTACACAACGTAAACAAGCGCTTTTCAATTTTCAAACGGTTTTAGGGTTTCAAAAATTGGAAAAGAACCCTTCCTTTGCTTATCTTTTCAAAATTTGAAGTGAATGCGCGATCCGAAGATATTGTTTTTTTCACAATTTTTTTTTACAGTTTTTCTTATATACGTGTAACAATTTTTTTTTTTTTTTTTTTATATAACAATTTTTTTTATCTAGCCCTTTTTCGAGACAAAAAAATGGTTTATCGGCCCCACCCTAACTTAGTAGCATACAATAAAAATGTAAGCTCTGTCCTTCATAGGCCTGTGCCCAGTAAGTGCTTTCTCTATTTTGGTAGGTTTTTTGGCAATTTTTTTCCCAACAACAGACCTGTTCACCACAGTTAAAAACGTGTTTGGCATGTAGCCTCCAATTTCTACAAACTTTTGCAATGTATCAGCAAATTTATCTGCAGTCTTTTTTATATGAACTAGTAGCTTCCCCATGCCTAACGACCACTATGAATTATACTTCGCTTGCGAATTTTTCAAACGAGTCTCTACTTGCTTCAAAATATTTACATCTACATCATTTGTACTCGGTGTTTTAGATACCAATCACTGTGCAACTCTTTTCCTTTCCGCATATGAAGCCTCAATAGCATAATCACCAGCAATCTCTATTTTACATAACCATACGGCAATGATTTTTTACCTTTTTTATTACTTGAGGCCCTTTGCTTCGTTGAACAACATCACTCTTTAGCCACATCAATTCCTATATTGCCTGTTTGCTTTTGAGGATAGTACAAATGGTAGTCTTCGGGAAACCCAAACTGCGTGGCGAGATCAGGAACACACACACCATTCTCATGTTTATCGATTATGTCCTTCTTTATCTCAATATTTTAGGTACGTTTCTGCTAGCAATATCAAATTGCTCTAGCCATTTTCTAGAAGCCATATTGAGGGCTAATTTAACAAAATATTTACAAACAAACTCTGTGAACTAACATGATCACCGACGTTTTCCGCTGTGCTAGAGAAGCCCCAACTGTTCTTGAAATGTGGCCTGTTCGTGTCCCGAAATAAATACAATAATTATATATATATATCTATATATATATAATATATATAATATATAATACATGTGTGTGTGTGTGTGTGTGTGTGTAGAATTGTGTCTAGGGCGAGTTCCCAGTCTTATAGAAACTACTTCTCGGGCGGGCGTCCACTTTATAGAAACCTTCCGCGTACTCCACGGCGGAACCTAGACTCTCTTATATTCAAACTCAAGTACAAGTTTATTTCAGTACTCAATAAAGGACAGAGTCACGTCTGTCCACGAACACAATATATGGACATTTAGGACTATTTACAGATGTAGAAGTACGTTACATATACGTTACACGCCAGGCCGCACCAGCTTCCACAATCTGAATGAGATACAATATCCGGCCGTCTGCCGCGATAGGTTAAACTAAACCGCCGTCTGCCGCTTATCAGGAGCCAACTTCATGCCCCCGTCGAGACTGTCTCTCCCATCGCAGCCCGTCTGCTGCTTTTCGGCACTTCTTTCCAGGTCGGGACCCAATCTCAGTCTCCCTTCAAACACTTTCTCTCAGTTCATCTATCGGAATCCTAGTAGCGCTGTCGTCGCATAACGTACACGGCGACATATAGTTCATAGCCGGAGCAATGGGATAATACTATTCCCATAGCTCGGCCGTCCTTGCAAGGTTGACGTCTGGGCAGCGTTATGCCTTATCATTACCTTAATCAGCTTTAACATGTACAACAATACAGACGAAACAAGAACAATGAAGCAAAGTAAAAAGTAATACGCTGTTTACAGTCGGTCATGGCTCTTTTCTGAATGTCTAGTCAGAGCCAGTGGACTACGGTTCATTGTAATACTTTAAAAACACACAGGTGCACCACGTTTAAATTAAGATGCACAATTCGTCTTTAAATATAACACTCAACTTGTTAAAAATACTGACGACACACTCGGTTACACCAAGTTTGTGCTTAAATACATACTTCGTCAGTTAACCATAACACTCTCTCCTTTGTCATAAGTAATGAAACACGCACATACAAAATAAGCACTTCGTCTTCCGTTGATCGGTGACACTTAGGGCTACCATAAGGGCCAAACCACAACCCTTGAAAGTCATATCGCCCTTTACGAAATTTAATTGATGTGCACACTCAGCTGTTTACGATGACACTTTCTTTTCACACACTTGAAATAATTCACTATCACAAACACACTTGAAATGCCCGATCACAAGCGGAGCACACTTTTACAGGTGGATTAGCAAAGCTCGATGACGTTTGCCGTATGATAACAATGACTATTTTGTACTCTTGTGTATATTGAATCACCACTTTTGATTCTGGAAAGCCTTTTGGAGACTCACCACAAAATTTCACAACCATTTCCAAATCTGTACCGTTTACACTACGAAGCTCGTAATCACAAGAATCACTCTTCCACTAGAATTTAGTGACACTTCAAAATCTGTAGCTATTGCGCTACCGTCACATCGTGGCCACAAGAATCACTAAGAATCGTTTTTTTTCTTTCAAACAGATTCCTTCCATTATCTCAGACACACGCCTTTCTCTTATCTCGTTGGTGGGTGGTGATGAGAGTTCGATCACCTCTTTCATAGCAGGCACTCGAAATGTGCAAGCCTTTTCTCCGTCTCAACGCTCTCTTCTCCCTCAAATTCGGGGGAGTATCTCCACCCTTTCTTCTGCTTTCACATTTCAGAGAAGTAGTATCGCTGTCCTCGCTCGGGTCGGCGAAAGGCGATTCTGGAAGTTTGTGAACTTTGTCCCCAACTCGGGTGGATCGCTTGGATTTGGGGTGTCAGAACTCGGGGTGTGGATAACCTCTTCCTTCCAGAACTGCGATGGAGCAGTGAGCTTTTGCAGTTGTTGATAAGCTCATTTTTTCAGCTTGAAAATATTCTCGCTGGTCGCCTGAGCGATTTTTCTTCCTCACTTTGTTGGTTCACACTCGTGAAAACAACATCAGATATCCAAAAATATATATTTTGGTGGCACAAAGAAATTTATGCTTCTTTGCCTATACTAAGTACAGACACATTATCCGAGACTGTTTTAGGCGACTCTATTTGCACAGAAACGTCAATTTTCGACAAGCTACTCCCGCTGTTACTATCACTCCACACACATTCATTTTTCACTGGTATTTCTACCAGTCAGCGTTCACTCTCAGCTATCTCGGCTTTTATAGTTTCTAGCCTGTGTATTCTAGCTTCAAACTCAGGTTTCTCGGCTGCAATATTTTCCAGCCTCTGTTTTTCAGTTTCTCGCTCTTCCCTCTCTTCCATAATCGAAATTAGAAGATTCTCAATGTAAACATCGTCACAATCCCATGTTTTAACCACGGCGGTTAATTGCTCAATATCTGGTTTATCTGGGACCCCCAGACACGGTTCGTTGACTAGAATCACCAGGTCTATCATTCTCGCTTGCTCAAGATACGCCATCTTAGAAAATTTATCACTTACGTAAGATTCTGCGTCTTATCCGTTCAGTCCAGGAGCACATAGTTCTAGATCACCAATTCACGCTTTAAATTGGCAATGTCACACAGTATCACTTAGAACAGTTTATACCGTTCGATTAAACACTTTCACACTTTTAGTAGAATCTCGGTCCACTACGGGCCTATCTAGCTGATACAGACCGTCACGAACTTTTGTAGAATATCTCGATCCAGGCCGATCTTTCATAGAATTTTGATCGTGACCGAACTTTTGGAGAATTTGAATGCGGCCGATCCCCCACTTTTGTAGAAATTATGTCTAGGCGAGTTACCAGTTTTATAGAAAACCTTTCCGCGTACTGTTAGGTGGAACTAGACTCTCTTATACTCAGACAGTACTCAATAAAGGACAGAGTCACGTCTTTTCAACGAACACAATATATTGACATTTCGGATTATTTACAGATGTAGAAGTACGTTACATATACGTTACACGTCAGGCCGCACCAGGCCTCCACAATCTGAATGGGTTACAGTATCCGGCCTTCTGCCGCTATAGGGTTAACTAAACCGCCGTCTGCCGCTTATCAGAATCCAGCGTCATGCCCCTGTCGAGACTGTCTATCCCGTCGCAGCTCGTCTGCTGCTTTCGGCTCCTCTTGCCAGGTCGGCACCCAATGTATATATATATATATATATATATATATATATATATATATACAGTAGTACCTCGGAGTTCGTCGCTCTCAGTGTTCGTCGGCTGCGGAGTTCGTCGGTTATTTCGTAGCTAATTTGTTACCGGAGTTCGTCGGTCTCGTCGGAGTTCGTCGCTTATTTCGTCGCAAATTTGTTACCGGAGTTCGTCGGTCTCGTCGGATTTCTTCGCTTTCCGCCCCATGCGCCCGCTAGCTGAGAGCGCATTGAAACAAAGGACCCAGTCCAACACATTCTCTCAGCGGAAACATACGTCACGCATTTTGAGGTCACGTGAGAGCCGGCTTTCCGCTGAGAGAAGGTGTTGCCCAGTCTCGCGTCGACCTTTGTGTAGTACACATTGATTGAAAGCAGCAGTTTGTGAAACAAAACTTCACATTAATACCCATTATAAACTGCGTTTAGTGCTTATATATATACGGAAGTTGAGTGTATATACAGTGTACTGTATTTATAGTACTGTATACAGTGATTTTTTTTATATAACTTGTTCAAAATAGTATTCGAAAATGGGTCCGAAAACAGTAGCTGCTGTTGACTCAAAGCAAAAACGAACAATGAACGTTGTATCAATCGAAACTAAGAGGGAAATAATCTCAAAAATTGAGCAAGGCATGAAAGTGCCAGATGTAGCTAGTATAATTTACCAAGAACAACGGCAAGTACATACTGGAACCATAGGCACAAAATAAAAGAAGCTACTGTTTTACCAACGATGTCACACGCGGTGAGTGCTAAGCAACGACCACATGCTCTAAACGAAATGGAGAAACTTCTCTTGCTGTGGATAAATGAAAAGCAGCGTGCTGGTGACAGTGTAGATCAAAACATTATTTGTGAAAAGGCGAAAGAGATTTACACTAACATAACGAAAGATGATGAAGAAAAGATGGACTTTCTAGCATCTTCAGGGTGATTTTGGCTCAGACAGAGACATGGCGTACACAGCGTCATTTGACACGGCGAAGCAGCAAGCGCCGATAAAAAAGCAGCCGGTGAGTATGTGCAAGAATTTGGTGAATTTATTGAAGCTGGGGGTTTTGTTTCATCACAGATATTTAACTGTGATGAAACAGGTTTATTTTGGAAGAAAATGACCAAAAGAACCTACATCACGGCAGAAGAAGCAACTCCTCCAGGTCATAAACCCATGAAAGACAGACTCACGCTCCTCCTGTGTGCAAACGCGAGTGGTGATTTCAAGGTTAAGCCTTTATTAGTGTACCACTTTGAAAAACCTAGGGAATTTAAACGCTTCAATGTGTGCAAAGACAGTTTACCAGTGACGTGGCGTTCTAACGCTAAGGCATGGGTAACTCGGGTATTGTTTCTCGAGTGGGTCAGGAAAGTATTTGCGCCCATGGTGAAAAAATATCTCAAGGAAAAGGGGTTGCCATTGCGATGTGTTCTCGTCCTCGATAATGCACCGGCACATCCACCAGATTTAGGTGAAGAATTGGAAGCAGAATTACTGTGATTTAGGTGAAGAATTGGGTGGATTACTGTGAAATATCTGCCACCTAACACCACCTCCCTTATCCAGCCCATGGATCAATTTGTGATGGCCAATTTCAAGAAACTCTATACGAAACACGTTTCGAAAGTGTTTCGATATTACGAATTCGACCGCTTTGACATTAAAAGATTTCTGAAAAACTGCTATAATGTCTATCAGGCTGTTCAACTGATAGATAAGGCTTGGAAAGAGGTCACGAGAAGAACTCTAAACTCTGCGTGTAGGAATCTACTGCCATGAGCTGTTTCCGAGCGAGACTTTGAGGAGTTAGAGACGGAACAAATACGGGAGGAGGCGAGAATGATGAGTGAGATTTTAGATCTCTGCAACGATCTACGTCTCGAAGCAAATGCTGACGATGTCGAGGAGTTGGTGGACTCGAATCCTAAAGATCTCACCACGGAAGACTTGCGACAGTTGCAGGACGAAAAACAACGTGCTGAAAGGGCGAAATAATTACTGCTGATAGTGAGGGGGAGGAAGAGGAAGAGCAGAAAGCAATCACGACAGATGAACTGAAACAAACACTTCGTATGTGGAGAACAATTGTAGTTACAATAGACAATTTCCCCCGAATAAACCATGGCCTGTTCAGTCATCAATACGATGAACGATTCCATCATGCCGTTCTTCAATAATTTACTAAGAAATCGGAAGAGGCAGGTAATGCTCGATCGCTATTTAATCAAACCCCTGTAGAAAAAAACAGCTAGCGATGAGCCTCAACCAGGTCCTAGTGGGGATAAAAAGGATGCGCAGAGAAAAGACGCTTCCAAGTGAATTGCCTTCCGTCATTTTCTAATTTAGCATTTATTTCTTTACATTTCTTGTAATAACAATGTATTCAATTTAATTTGTTATTATTTAGCAATAATAGTTTAAAAACAAGGCGAAAATAATAAAGATAATGGTCAACCACGAGGTCGTGGAACGGATTAATTCGTTTCCATTAATTCTTATGGGATAATTTGGTTCGGAGTTCGTCGGTTTCGGGGTTCGTCGGTTCCCAAGGAACGGATTACCGACGAACTCCGAGGCACCACTGTATATATAATATATATATATATATCTATATATATATTCCTAGGCATTCTCTGTACTGCCAAATGGCAATCAGGCAAAGTATAAAATACTCACGCCAGTGACTTTTTATTGTCATATGGCGCAGCACAATATTTTCGAGCCTCGTCTCGAACGGAGGTATTGATACAAAATAAGAAAACAATACAACAAAATATACATATCACTGTATGCAAGTGAGACAGCCTGTTGCACTAAACACTGATGCGATTGTAGTCCATGTGACGCTCCAAAGTTGACGTCGTTTCAAATGTTATTTGACGTGAGCTCTTGAAGAAAAACATTCGGTTTACAGCCACAATGTTTATTAAGACAAAACCAGTACAAACATTTAAGAATTTACATTTAACTTGCTACATCATTGTGTGATCTCTCTCAGTCCACAACTGGCAAATTCTCCACACACACTTCAAAACTTCAGAGGCGCGAACAGCGCCCTGTTTTGCTCAATTCTCATTGGCCGTAACAGTCCACTAGGGAAGAAACCAAGTGATAGTGATGGCATGCTTACCGAAGAGGCTTCCATTTATGATACCTGTAGTGTGTGTTAAAGGAAACCAGTGGTCTCCATACAATCAGAAACTGTCGCTAAAACGGTCATGCTACCTGTGGGCATGCCAGGAAAGACTATGGATATGGTAAAATGGAAGGTAATGAGGTTGATATTTTATGCACATTTTGCTTGAATATTGAGAATGCGGTCGAAGGTAAGATTAAATCTAAACCGAATCTTGAAATATAGGTTAAAAGAATGAAAATGAACAGTCACAAAAAGTTTTCTTCTGCTTCTTTGGTGGCTACAATGTGACTTCCTATTCCTCACATCGACAGGGGCCTTGGTGACTCGAGTAATCTGTTGGTAGTGGTTATGAGTGTTACAGAACAATGTTTTGACAGACTGGGAGCTGACAGTGGGTGATTTCGAACCCACTATCAGCCACATCACAATTTAAGTCAAAAGGAATTACTCAAAATTGAAGACATTTCTGACACTAAATACCTTTTCAGTCAGTTTCTATAGGCTACCAGTCAGTCCTATCGGTCCCTATGAAGTGGCAAAAGATTCGTGAGTGTTTATACGGCTTATTACCAAAATAAAGCTATAAAAAAATAATTTGTATAAAAAATAAGTACTTTTCAAAATACCATTCTTAATAGTCTTCCTTGATACAACAAATAGGTCAGTACTGGTCTTTTTCTCTTACAGTAAGAAAGACTTTCTTTACAGTAAGTAAAACCTATACTTTGTTTTATAATTCTTCTTTAATTTTCTTATACATCTTTTCAATAAACACATTTTCAATGACTATTTTTTTTTCATGCTTTGCCTAAATAGCACTTGTCATTCTGTATAATGGTTAGGGAAAGTATAAATCATATTAAAGTAACACATATTTCATAGTTTACTAAAAAACATCACGCTTTCTACAGATTTCCTAAGCATTACACAAATGCCTGCTTTTCACACATTGCTGGTAACATACATAAAACGTGTATCGTGATCATTTCGATTAATCTGCCTAACGACTGAAATACGCAGAAAATAATACTGAGAATGTATTTTATCGCATTTCATGATATACAGAGAGTCATTAAACAAATTAATTCCACAAAAGCACATGAGCAACAATTGTTTCTATTGATTAAATGCTCTTTTTCATTACTTAACCCTTTGAGGGGCGCCGTTTGCACTGTGCAAACGCCTAAATCTACTCTTTTCTTCACTTGCTTTCAATGTATTCCAGCTAAATGAGCAGAAAAATGGTTAGTACTACCATCTGTCAAAAGTTTAAAGAAGTAAAAATATTTGCAATCTTTAATTGGAAAATTTTTCAAGATTATTTAGGTTAGAAAATTGAGAAAATTAATTTGCATCGTGCCCCTGAAAGGGTTAAGTGTATTCGAATTTATACATTCATCAAAGAATTTTATTTTACTGTATTAATATCTATAAACATATTCTCCAAATATAAAAACAGTTATCTTTTTCTCTATCAGTACATTTATCTTGTATAATGGAACACGCTGATTTTGTGATGCTAAAAACTATTATTTTTATGTGATATAAATTCAATCTTGAAAGCTTAATATAAACCTTATTATTTTCCCCAAAAAATATGTATTCTACTTATTTGTAAAAAAATACGACCAGACATGCATCAAACCAGTTAAAAAGCATTTACTTGAAATCCGAGAGAGAAATTTTTAAAAGCTTATACAGCATGCATTACAATACTTATTATTAATGGATTACGAAAGTACGCAATTTCTCCGCACTATACAATCTTCTAAGTGACAATTAAAACTTGATAACTAAAGTTTAAAAGTATAATATGTAATATCATTCTTAAATATAGAAAGAAAATTAGAATACTCAGAAAAACTTATTTAAAGAGTTTAATTTTTTCATTACACTTAATTTACGTCAATAGGGTGCTAAAATTATTTTTTTCTACGAATTCAAACCCTTTGCTATTTACCTAAAATTGATCTAAATAGTATGGAATTTTTTTCACGGTAGCAATATTTTATTTGCTAAAACAATTTTATAGATAAATAATCACGAATTATAGTCTTTTTGTAACGAAAGAATAAATTATCTCTTGGAGCGAAAATTTATCATTCAATAGTGCTCTCTATGATGTAAGAAATGATATATTTTCGAAATTTATCAAAAGGTTTGTGGAATGCTATTTATCAGACATAAAATCCCGTGTTCACTTAGGTCCAAGATTAAGAGGGAAAAAGAATTTAAAACAAAAATTTATGCTTAACCTGAACATCTGAGAAAATCTGTTTGTAATTTATGCTTATAACTGAAAAACAAACATGGGTTTTATATTTAAAACAGGGAAATTTCAAATATATAAAAAATCAAGATTATTTAAAATCTTCTACAATTATCTATAACATTATATGTTTTCTTAAATCAAAAATTTAATGCTGAAAACAACATTTTGAGTTATATTCATAAGGGAGTTGAATATCTTATAAAATTGTTTTTAATCCAGTGTTGAAAACAATGAAAAACACATTCAATTTATATTTATAAGTCAAAAATTGTGAAACTTTCCCATTTGTAAATATTATTTATTTTCAAAATCGCAGGTAAATTTCTATCTGAGAAATCTCTGTATAATTCAGTACTTAAAAGTGGTCTTCCTAAATCTGACATCTTATATCTCAACTTAAATATGAAAATCTGAGAAAATCTCTGTATAATTTAGAAATTTAAAAGCTGGGGTAAACACAGACTTTATATTAAAAACTGAAAAATATAAAATAATAACATGCGTATTTAAAATACTTTATAATCTTCTATAAAATCATAAATGTGTTTATATAGATCCAAATTAAATGACAAAAGCATTTTATGTTATTTCCATAAGGCTTTGAATATCTTAGAAAATTATTTATAACTAGAAGGTAACCCGTCATTTTGTCGTCATAATGCTAATAATGACGTCATAATGGAAAAAGTATATGAAAGTTAAAAAATATCCCGAATTGTCTAACAATATTGCATTTAATCCACACGTTGTAAAAGCAAACTCATTCATTATTTTAATTTATTTATTATTTCATGGGATTGGAGTAGTAGACTGCCATCCAACTCGTCGTTTTGACGTCATAATACTAATAATGACGTCATAATAGAAAAAGTATATGAAAGTTAAAACATATCACGAATTATCTAACAATATTGCATTTAATCCACACCTTGTAAAAGCAAACCCTTTCATTATTTTCTTATTTATTAGTTTTCCTGCGATTGGAGAGTAGTAGACTGTCATCCAGTTTTTTACAGCTCACTACGCGATATGAATCCTTGAGCTACTTGATTCATTCACATTCAAGTTTGTTTACTTTCAGAATTCATCGCAAAACTAAACAGATTTTAAAAACTGTTAAATATACAGCTAAAAGCATCCATTTTTTTTTTGGTTCTGAATGTTTTATAGAAAAATAGGCTGAACAAACGTGATTTGATGGAGAAGATATTAGTTTTTAGGTAAGAAAAAATTCTGATCCACATCTGAAATTGAAATTAAGCCTTACCGGCTGTTTGTTTACTGAGGGCTTCAAATGAAAGATGAGTACAGCCCGGAAGTGTTATACAGAGACAGCGGCTATTATATATATAATGCAATGTTGAAAACACGAAAAATCCATAATAATTATATTTCTTCTCTCTTGTAAATATTATTATAGACCTTTTTTTTAATTTCAGGTTTGCGTACATCTAAGACTTTTTTTTTTTACACCTAAGCATCAAATAGCTTAAAAAAACCATTTTGAAATGATTTTTTTAAAACATACGAAACAAATAAACATACATTTTGTATTTAAATGTTAGTATTTCAAAGATTTTAGTTGTAGATCCAGTCACATTTTGTAGTTCAAAGATTTTCATGGCAGATTTTTCTTATTGTATCCGCCTGAAAATCAGAAAAACATTTACAATACAAACACGAAAATTTATGCAAAAAAAAGAAGAAAAAACTTTATCGAATTCACTTTTCAATCCGGTATTTGCCTTGAACGATTTCTTTTTATTATGATGAGTGCTGACCGAAAAAATGACTGTATTTGAGGGGGAAATGAATTCCTGGTAAACAGAGAGCATAGAAAGCTGGTTTAGGAGAAAAAGAAAGGAACATGTGCATTCATTTCCTATCAGTGGGCCCATCTTTCTTCTCTTTGTTTGAAGTTTACAAATAATCCTTTATGTAATTGAATTAGGGGAAACTTACTTTTCCCAACAGAAGGTAGAAATAGACATACAATGTCTATTTCTAAAGTCCTTTCAAGCAGTATTGGAAATAACATAAAGTATTTTTATCACTTAATTTTGGATATACGTAAACACGGGATTTTATGGATGATTATAACGGATTTTAAGTAATCAAGTTTATTTTATATATATATATAGGTTTGATATTTTTTCTTTAAATATAAAATTTGTGAACTTCAAACAGAAGAGCTAAAACAGTTCCAACTCAGGATGTAAAATATTACAGGCCGTAGTGTGATAATATGTTGAAAGATTCGATTTTTTATTTGTGATACGTATTATTGTAAACGTGGTTTAGCAATTACTTTTTATGTTTTAATCATACCCAAAATATGACATGAGATTACTTGTAAATCACGTACAGATCTATGTCTTAAAAAATTTCTGTCCAAAACTTTTGATTTATCTTTAAGTGACGGCGTTAAAATACATTTTAATTTTTAAGCGACTATATAGTTACATGATAAAAGGTTGTAGGGTTTTGAAGGTGTCTTGTGGGAGAATAACGGTTGGTCCACTGTACGGCCACTTACAGTTTTACGCAAAACAACTACACTCACCCCCTCACTCCTTAGTAGTAAAGTTATTAAGAATTTGAACCTAGGATTGTGTAGGGTACACAAACTCCAACACACGAACACTCTCCAAATATGTTGTTCTACCAAAGCGATTGTTGTGGTTAAGACTGTGGGAAATCATTTGAATCCACTCTCCTCTGACCCAACTTGGCACAATTGTACAGAAAGCTATACAAACTTCATGAATGCTTAGCAAATTGTACACAATAAATGAGTGGTACACTAGTACCAAGATTTTTTTGTATTGACATTATGAATCTATCATTTGGAGTATTCTAATGAAATAAGTGTACAGTATAGAAATGTTTTGATAAATTTGAATTGATTATTATGTTATAGAAAAACTTATTGTGAATTTCATATCTGTGGTAAAGATCGAAGGTATAAAAAGAGCTCTAACAGAAAAATAAGTTATATTTGAATTGATGTTAAGGTGACTGCCTACGTTGAAAATGTCATTTTTTGCAAGAATCGTGTAGATGCTTTGATCGTGTAGATCTTTTCTCTTTACAAAACTGTTTTGATTTTCATTCTACATCAATTAGAAGCAGAGTTATAGCTATTTGAAAAAACATCTTCTGCTACAAAATTGAGGTGACAAACAACTTTAAATGCATTTTTCTCAGAATTATGCTTTTTAGCACAAATCTCTACGGTTATCATGATATCTCACATGATAATGTGTATAATTTGATAAAATTTTCAGAAAATGTTTTAGATGCTATTGTTAATGAAGCGATGCACAATAATTGGTGTATAGTAAATAGTTTTATTTGGGGCTGTTTTTATATGGAAAGGAACGACGAATCGGGGAAAATTTTTATATCGGAACATAAATTTGCGTGTATTATTTTTGCATTTCAAAATTTCTCTTAGATTGTAGGTCATTTTGAAGATAACTGCCATATGTATCATGTGTGAGAAGAAAATTAAAACAGTAGGATTTTGTGCAGAGTGATAGGCGTTTTAGCTAAATTTCATTAAAATCTACTTCAAATTGATCAATTTATAAAAATGTGTGCTATTTACAGGGAAGTTTTTGTTCCTTTTTTTTAATTTTTAAGTGCTATCTTATCATAAAAGACAAAAAAATCCTTTAAAAAATTATTTTAAAAAAATTGACTCCGAACGTAGTTAGTCACCTTAAATAATTTTATGATGTTCAGTAATCAAAGGTAAATGAAAAATTCCCAAGGGTAAATTATAAGATTTTTTTTTTCAATTATTAATATGTTGTGTCTCTGAGTTTTACAGGGCCAAGTAATTACAGGAGGCCTCCAAGCACGTCGGTCGACCATACTATTTTTTCATAATTCAAATTGTTTTTCATTTATTTCTATTTTCATATTCCACCATAATTTTGTGTAAATAAAATACGTATATGTGTAAATAATTAAAATGGAACTGCATTTGAGAGTGAGTGTACAGCTGTGTAGGACTGTCATATCATTTACCACTCAGGAGCAGAGTAAGCATCTGGTAAAGTAGACTTTATTTTGTAGAGTCTGGTAACAGTCCATGTCATGGATGGCAAATACTGTTGTATCTATGTAATATAGTAAATTCTAGGAAAAGTGATATATTATTAGAGATTTGTAAAAGTGATATTTTAATATTTTTGAAGGGATATATTATTAGGTAGTATTTTGACGTCTTTCTTATTGTTTCTGCTAATAATTGATATAATACATTTTTATTGTAAGAATTCAAGATTATTTTGATATAACTTGTGAAAATAACTGTAAAATGTATTTTTAAAACCACTGCTCCAAGTCTTATTGAACAGATAGAAAGCTAATCCAGGGGTTGTTAAGGGAAAATTAGGAATTAATTAATGGGTTGTCTACTGAGATTTTTGTTGACTAGGGACTGTAGACCTACTCAGCATTTTTCCAGTTGAATATAATTTAGGTTTGAGGTTAATTTAATTGTTTTTCTCTTCTGGAGCCTTGCCACATGGAATTAGCTACTCCTTGTGTGCACGCCTTAAGGGGGACGGGGGGGGGGGAGTTGCCAAAAATTAACAGCAAAACTTAACTTTAAATTCATTAACAAAACGCGTTGAAAAAAAGGGTTTTTCCCCGTTTCAGGAAGTGACCTCGATTTGCGAAATTGAATTGAAGTTCCATCGGGGAAATCTATTTTGGATGTACAGGGTTAGCGAGCGAATAATGCTGACATAATCAAAAGACGTTTCTGGAAGTTTCAATGTGGTGTTTGGGCATTCGCGATGGGGGTGGCGCTCTGAGGAGAATATAGAATTAGTCGCAGATTGAGCTGAGAGTTCGTTGTTAAAGGGCGCGCTACTTTGTTCCGCAGAGTTCCGCAGAGTTGAAGATATATATATATATATATATATATATATATATATATATATATATATATATATATCTATATATATATATATATATAATTAAATAAATTAAAACATTCTTTATTATAAAGACTCGTAAATTTTCTTTCTTATAATTCCTCATATTAAGATAATTAATTCACTCAATTTTATTTTTGATACGCGTTTTTGATAAACTGAAAAGGATATAGCTTATGATAAAGAAAAAAATAATCCACATCTTTATCTAATGCAGTAAGTATCAAAAAGAGAAACATCTGGTTCATTCATCTCCAGATAATTATTTCGCTCTTACTCAGCATTTGTGAACAATCTTCAATTCGGATAATCTACTTAGTTTGTTTTTGTTTTGTTTTTTTCTTTTTCTTTTTCTAATGTGGACACTTGAACAGTAACTTTCGTAACAATAGAAGATTCATTAGAGGCTATATTTCGATAATGAAATATTGTAGACATAATATTTATATATTTTGTTGACTTTAAGTCATTGATCCTGCCCTATTGTGTTCCCGATGGCAATATGAAAAGTGAAAAGGGGAGAATTTCTGAATACGCACAAAATATCGGAATTTGTGCTTTCCTTTTAGAAGACAAAACTTTAGCTGTACTTCCTGTAACTAAAAATCCTGTTTATTAAAAATTGCTAAAAAAAAATTTACTTTAGCATAATGTTGTGATGTATATTTCGAGTAAAATTTTACAAAAAGTAAAATACCAATATATTAAAATTCAAATACTCTAATGAAACTTCTTTTACTACTGTAATAAAACTTCTGAGGTTCGCTAAGAAAAAATATAATCTTGTCTTAACAGTAAACTAGTAAGCACATCTTCCTTGAAAGTTTGAGAGCTGGTTTTGATTATGTAGGAAGCCCATTTGATTTGAAGCAGTGAAATTACAGGTAAAATTACGCTATTTTACTTCCAACTAACAGAAAACTAAAAGGATTTCAAAGAATCTATGGTTAATTTTAATATCTATCTCTCTCTGACTAGATAGACTGTGAAGTTTGTTAATAGAGATTATAACATGGTTTGATTACGTTATGATCAGTAAACCCATACGGGTAAATCTAGAGTTACACTCAGTTATAGCATTAAATTGTTTTTGTAGATCAAGAGCTATCAAACCCACTATCCTTTTGATTTCATACATTCCTACAACACAACATCAAGCTCGGTCGAAACCAGTTGAATCTAACGTCAATTGAAACAAACACATATCCGTTCGAAGATCAGTAATTAAGGTTCTATGATAAGCCTGGCTGTGATGACAATCCTAAATCATCACAGATACTCCCCTGTACTTAAGTAGCTAATTAAGGTTAATTGTCAGACTAAACATTTATCTTACATTCACCATACCCTCATTTCACAATAAAATCAAACTAGGGAAAGATTAAACACTTTCCAGCTCTTTCTCCAATGCCTCCAAAATTTAAGTACAAAATTAGGACACCAGAGTAAATATGAATAAAGATTGTCAGAAAGAGACATAATCAGGATATTCTCAAACTGGAATGTGATGATTGACTGGCAGGCTGCTGTTACCCTTATAGTCATAATCATTAATCAAGGATTTATAAACCACTAATGATTCTTATATCGTCTTACTATTACGCACTCTTCTTTTTTTACATTTGTGAACTAAACAACCTGAATGAACATCATGCATTAATCACGTTCCCCCATCGTAATCTGTTTTTCTCTGTTTTCAGCTCTCACTTCCTTGGTAACGTAAAAAAAATAAGCTGCCAAATCAATATGATATTAACCAAATGATGATAACATGGTAAATTTATTTCAACTAGCTATTCGTATCTAAAATAACTGATGATGGAGTAATAATGCAATTTTGGGCTTTTTCAACAAAAATCTAACTTTTTTATTGTGCAGAAATTCTATAAAGGTACCTAATTGAGGCTGTCAGCAAGTATTACTTCTTCCTTTTCACGTGAGAATGATTTTCTCTTGCTAAAAAAAATTAAGCAAAAAATGAGTATTTAATTTGTCAGCGATTAAATGTTTTTTAACGTCATTATTTATATCCATTAACCTACCCTTCAGAAATAACATAACTGAAAAACAGGAAAGCAATTACACGAGTATAAAAAATATGAATATGAAACAAAAGTATAACAATGATTAGACGTTAATTGTATGTTGCGATAAACATGTTGTTTTTTCTCTCTAAATGTGTTTCATAAGCGTTTTTAAATTTTTGTACATATTTCTGAGTACTATTTAACTGATTTTTTTTTATTTTGAATGTAGTACTTTGAAGAAAGCCATAATATATGTGGTACGAAAGACAGTTTTTTATTAAATTAAATATGCAATTTTTCCATCTATCTATTACATTTGCAAAGTTTATTAATCCATATAATATGCATAGAAAATACAGACTATTTGTAAATGTAATATATAGAAAAAAAATTGATCAAATGATGCGTGCATACACATACATACAGGGGTCGTTCAAAATAATGGAAACACATTGCAGAAGAAGGTATTACGCTCCTAATACTCTGTTGGAGCACATTTGGCATTTAAAATTACTTGAATGCTCCTTGGAAAGACCGCATACAAGTACTGGATGGTGATAAATGATATATTACAGATTCTTCAGAGAGAAACTGCACCAATTTCTTGAAAAATTCTAGAGGAGGATAACGGGGTCTCATTCTGTTTTCCAGTAGAGGACCATAGTGGCTAGTCTGGGTAATGTTAATGTTTTTAGAGGTGCTACTCTGGTTTTGGAGGCCACCAAGATAGATTGAATTCTATTGTCAGTGTAAGTTATGCGTAAATAATCAACACTGCCGTATGCTTTCTTGCTTGCATCGGAAAAACAATGCAATTCGACTGTTTAGACGTTGTCTAAATGACTCGAAAAATAATATCTTGGAATTTTGAATTCCTTTAAACAAGAAATTTCCTTGCACCAGTTTTCGCAAGCGGAATTTAAATCCTCTGGTAGTCTATCGTCACAGTCCAATGAACGCGTCCAAATCTCTTGTATCAAGCATTTTGCTTTCAATACGAATGGTCCAAGAAACCTACGGGATAAAATATTCTGCCAATAAATTGCAGAAGAAATCGTTTAGTATTTTCTCTTTTTGACAGAAATGTCGTCAAGTCTTCAATATCAAAATAAAGAATGTCCTCATCTTTATCCTTTGTCATCCCTAATACTTTGAAGGGAGGTTTTGCTGTATCAAAGTCCTTTTGAGTTTCCTCTGTAGTGATACCCTCCTTAATCCACAAATTTTGTAGTATTTTCGAATTGGTTTGCCACTTATGTAAAATCATTCTAGCATCTTTAAAAATAATAATGCATTCCAAACAAGTTTTAAATACGTGTTCTACGTCTGAATGACCACCAATAATATCATCTACGTATACGCTGTTGTTTAGGATTTCATATGTTTCAGGATATACTGTTTCAAATTGTTTCAAATGGTGTCGAATTGTTGCTGCGAGAAGAAAGGGGCTACTGTTTACTCCAAACAATACGCGTGTAAGTCTATAAATCACAGGTTGTTTCAAATCAGATGTTAGATCATCTGCGAAAAAAAACCTTGTAACATCCCTATCCTCCTCATCAATTTCTATTTGGAGGAAGGCTTGTTTTATATCTGCTGTGAAAGCAACTGGATGGAGTATAAAGAGTAGAAATAGTTGAACCATATCAGGGAACAAATTTTGCCAAACATGCAGGCAATCATTCAAAGACATTTCACTGGGAAGATGCGATGAAGCACCAAAGACTATGCGGAGTTTACTAGTTGTTCTATCGTTACGAATAACTTCCCTATGGGGTAAATATAATTTAATTTTGTTTTCATCTTCAGCAGTATTCTGTACTGGTTCTATAATATTTTGTTCTAAATAGTCATCTAAAACAGACTTATATGAATTAAAAAGATGAGGATCGTTACGAAGTCTGAGTTTAAGTCGTGAAAAACGTTTCTCCGCGACCACCCTGTTATCCTGTAATTTATACTTTAGATCCGACATCCAGGGCAATTTTACCTTGTAACGAGAATTTTCATACTTAATTTCGGATTCGAATTTCTTCAAAATATCATCGTTTGTAGAATCAACAGTTTCATTTTCTGAATTAATCCCTAATCCTTCAAGCGTCCAAAATTTTTGCAATTGGTCCAAAATTGATTTCTCTTCAACTATAATGTTTAGGGCTACGGGCGATTCTAGAACATTATCAGTTTTTCCCTGTACACACCATCCAAATATTGTCTCAGTGGCTACAAGGGTTTTGTTTAATGTTTCCAAATTTCCCGTTACTATACTATAGTAATTGTCAGTTCCTATAAGAATGTCTATACCACCTTTAAATTCAGCTGAATCAGCTAGTTGTAAATCTTTCAATTTTGACAATATTATTTCCGATTTGCGGGGGGCAATTCTGAACTTGTTATTTGATCCGTCACAAGTGCTTCTATTTGAATATTAGAATTTTCCTTTTCTCTATTTTCCAATTTTAGACTTACAACATCGAATGTTTGTTGAATGGGTAGTTTGCCACCAAAGGTATAGACTGACAAAGTCTCTTTTCTAATTACTGGGAGTTTTAATTTGCGCGAAATATTTTCATTTATAAAAGATCGCATAGATCCACAGTCAGGTAAAAGTCTTGCTTGTATTGTGCGAAATCTGTGTCTAATTTTAACACCGCAAGTTTGCATCAAAATTGAGGGTGATCTAAAAAGCGAAATTCCTGTAAAAACCTACGTCTGAGCGGCCTTCTCTTTCTCTTTCAGTTTTTTTTCAAGTTGGAAACAAATCTCTGAATTATGTCTCTTTTTACATTCAGAACAAGATTGCTTTGAAACGCAGTCTTTAATCCTGTGCCTAGGCATTAAACATAGTAAACACTTGCCTTGTTTAAATAAAATGTCTCTTTTATCAACAACACTAACAGATTCGCAAATTTGATTTTTCTGGGTATGTTTTTCTTGTTTGCAGAATATGCAGTAATCATCTGAATTATTCTGAGACTCGATTTTCGCTGGCGTCAGTAATTTGGCTACACTGGTAAACACTTTTATTTTGTTATGTCTCACTGAGAAAAACTGTCTAGATCCATTTCCGCTTTGCGCTCTTTCGAATGGGGGGGGGGGGGCAAGAAGAATATTTCTCTCTCTACATTCAAGTTCTGTGCGAAAGAATTCCAAAAGCGTTTCGATATTGTAAAGGAAAGAAAAGTTTGGATTTTTACGATTGAATTCTAATGTAAAATCTTGGGGTAAAATATTATACAACACCGGGATCAACATAGTGCTGTAAGAATTGGGTTGCACTTCCAGTGAATTCAAACTGCGTACGTGCATTTCAATGTTGTCGTACAATTTTCTGAGTTTCGATATGTCACTGGATTTGATAACCGGAGTTAAATTTAGTAACTTTGTCATATGAATATTGATGATTAATTCACGCCTTCCAAATCTATTCTCTAGTAATTTGATGGCTTCGTCATAATTGTCATCTGACACGGCAAACCCTTCTATTGCATTCAGTGCTGCTCCCCCTAGAAAGGAGCGTAAATAATTGAATTTTTCAATTTTGGATAGTGAATTGTTATTGTCAATTGATACTTTAAATGAATTAAAGAAATCTGTCCATTTTGTGTAATCGCCATAATATTTTGGCATAACCAACTCTGGCAGACATACTACCTCGCTTTGTGATTTCGCATTTTCGGAATCGTTGTCGTTTACAGTAACAGCTATATTTGGTTTACTATTTTTTAATCTTCTATTAATTTTAAATTCCCATAAAACAACTTTATCCTTATAGTCTCCTACAGCGGAAATTTCAGATTCGAGGTCCTTAGTTTGAACAAGTGGTTCAATAGCGGCATCAATCTCTTTTAGTTAATCATATTTATTTGTCAAGTTCTAAGTTTTCTTCTAAGATCAATTCATCCGCAGTTTCCTTTCCAAATTCTGTTTCAGTGTTCCTTAAAACTTTGGAAACTGCAGATCTAATAACTTTCCGTTTCGATTTCAATTTTGTGAGTTCGTCCGTCATTATTGATTGAATAATTGAAACGATCTTACCGTGAGCAGTCTTCGCACTTAAATGTGCTAATCCAAAAAATGATCTATTTGTCTATTTCCACAAGATGAGTTGAAAATCTATTGTTCAAATACTAGCAGTTCTAAATAACTTTCAAGTGGCGATGCACCATATAGAAAAATGTTCGAATTTAAAAGGGTATCTAAATAGTCTAATGTCAAGGTTGCATTGATGGATGAAATCAATATTCTAAACAAAAGGTCTACAAACGATACTGAATTTATTTACAAATGTACAACGCTTAAAGGTCTACAAAGTGCCACTAATCTAAGAGCCATGTTTACATGGCGGAGTCGCAGATTCAACTGCTCAAATTCTAAACACGGTGGGGGCGCTGCAATCGTCGTCACACATTTCGCCACAGTTCTTCCTAATTTCAATTGCATTTCTCGTTATAAGCGAGACAATTTTCGTGCAGGTGGAGTCGCAATATACCATAACTCTGAAGATACCGCCCACATTTGTACAGAAAATATGAGAATATTTTTGTCTAACATTAGTGATTTGAGTACAAGGCATTCATCAGTTGGTGACATTGGTTCAGTTGTTTGTGAAATGGGAAATGATGTTAAAGGAGTTATAGTAGCTATTTATATATCCCCAAATAAAAAGATTGAGGATATAACATTATTTATCCATCGATCGTTGTTAGTATATACTGAGGGAGGTTCTAAGTTACTTAACCAAAATTTTCATAAACTTCCACTCATATTGGCTAGAGACTTCAACGTTAACTTCAATGATAAAAAAAAATTTGAAAAGCACACATCTTTTTTATCAGGTACATTTGATTTAAGTATTAATAATGACCCAGCGTAGTTCACAACGAAATACTGTACAACCGATGATGCTGTTTTCTCGAGATACTTGGATAAAATTGAATTTCAAACATATGCATCTTATTGTAGTTACCATAAGCCAATAATTGTCATGATACAATATAATAATAAAATTTAAAAAGAATTTTTGTTATTTAGAATTTTTTCTAGATAATTTATAATTCACTAATTCATATTTAATTTATAATAAATGACTATTTTCCTAAAATATTAAATGAAATTTATTGATTAAATCCTTACTTTACATTTTTGCTTTGAAAAAATGATAAAAAATAAAAATTAAATTTGCAAATTAGAGAGAGAGAGAGAGTTGGTTGAATAAAAGAGGGCTGCGCTTTTTGGCATGACAAAAATACACTAATATAATCAATAGAAATCTACATATTAAATCACGTTTAGAGTTGAAAAAATAACATAAGGAACTTCGTTCCTGACGGGGGTCCCTCTGACCACACAATTTTTTTTATTTCTTTTTCTTAAAGACTGTAAATTTATATTTCTGAATCTGCTTTTCTTTTTTCGGTACAATCATTAGAAATGACATTACAGTGATTTGAAGACCAGCAGCAGCTATGAATTTCAATACAAGTTGAAAACTTTAATCTTGTTTTTTGAAGAACTTACTTTTCATAAAAAATGTAAACGACTCTTGTGATAACTCAAAATCTTACCACGATATGTCTATGGAATTTTTCACGCATGTCTTTCATAATACGAAGAATGTAATGGACTATAGACTTGGTTGTAGGTATATAATTTATTGATTTATAGCTGCATTTATAAAAAATATCATGGAAAATTACTAAATTTTTACATGAAATTGCATATAATGACCTGCATTTTTTTAGATTTTGAGATATCAATTAGTTTGTAGGTCATTACACTTAGAAGGGACTTACGTTCATATGACCATAAAAATATTTAATGTTATACGCATAATTTTTTGTTATTTACCGCTAGAGCCATTTTTGTAAAAATTTACTAAATTTCGACCCAATTTCCTCAATTTTGTAAAAATTTCCATAGTTAATGTTTATTTTTTCATCATTTTCGAGTTTTAGTGTTATATTCCTTCGAAAAATAAGATAGAAATTTTCGCAAGTACAGTTTTTCAAAAAAAAAGGGTTCCGAATGTGGTCGGATACCTTAAATCAGCAGAAACGAAATTCCTCTTTTTAACCGTAGTGTTTCCATTATTTTGGATAACCTCTGCATATATTAAGAATTTCTCTCCTTCACACACGCACGGATTTATTTGAAAATGAGATATATAAATAAAATAAAACTGATATTAAAATAATACTCTCCTTGTAAAGCAAAACTTCATTGACATCTGTGACCACAAATGAAAAATATCTACATTAATGAATGCCACGTATGACATATTGCAAGGACATAATAAATATTGGAAAACTGGAGGTCATTTGGGAAAACTTTCTGTGATTATGATGATAATTAGGTCTTTGAAAGCGTTGGTTAATTCAAAGGAAAATTTAAATAATTATGGTAAGTTAAATACGGTTCGGACGACTTTTCATCAGTTAAAATAAATTTTAATTTAGTGTTGAAATAGTTTAAATATTACTAGTATTATCAATTCTTTTAATTATTGTATGTATTAAAATATAACATTTTATTCTGGCTCTTGGGACAGGTACCTTATGAGGAAGTGCCTGCAAATATTTGATCTGTAGAAGTATGGATATTTTATCAATAATAAACAAGAACTATAATAAAATTTATTATTTATGATATGGATTATCCAATTATAAATTTCTCAACACTAATGATCGCTCATTCTTGGGAAATGCAACGAAATATAAGCTTATAACAGATGAAAGTTCTTGCTGCGGCCATAGTTTTTGCAATAAAAAATTAAACTGTATTTTAAAACGATAGAATAATGTTTTTTATCCCTCTATTTACCGAACAAACATTCTAGTGATTAAAATTTCTTCAAATAAAGGAATTATACCACTCTCCTAACTGGAGATCACGCTACCAGTGAAGCGTCATACAATTCAGAGTTTCTTATCTAAACCCACAACCATCCGATAGTGACTTCTGTACTAAGATGATTCTATCTAGCTGAGAACAGTCAGTTTTAGTAAATTCCCTGATGTTAGCGCATGGGAAGTCTACTGTCTTCACTCTTTGTTATAATAATAGTCTACTGTTTGTCCATAGATCCGAATTAGTATAGATGTGTCCCTTCCCCTCCTCTTTCGTCCACGAGTGCGGCTGTGCTCAGCATTCGCAGTCTTGACAACAGGCTTAGTGTGTTTACACCAGACAGGATCGAAGTGTACAGCTAACAGACTTGCTAGAGCAAGCGTGTCCAACTAGGGTTTGACGGTTTTTCAAACCCGGTTTTGAAAAACCGGTTTTGAAAATAAATTTGTCACATTTGAAAAACGGTTTTTAAATTAAGAAAACCGGTTTAAAAGAATTCAAATTATTATGTAAAAATTAATTTTTAACTTATTTGATTTGCTATTCATTCTGTGCAACGGGCAGCAGACACATTTTTTCAACGTTGCGAGTTGCGTCGGCCAGTGCTTGTGCATTGTGCACTGCGCACGTGGAAAAGACGTGCCTAACCGACTTCTTTTATGTTAGTACATATGTGCAATCCGTCACGTGTCACGACAGGTTCACTTAATTTTGTAAAGTGAAAACTGGAAACAAAAATATAAAGTTGTTATAGTTTGTCAAGAAAAGATAAATTCTCTGGAAAGTAAAATCGAAATACTTCGATTCGAAATCGAATCGAATATCGTTCAATCTTCTATTGAAAAGATATATTGTCTGGAAAGATATTGTCTAGAATATTTCCAAATTCTTATGTGGAAACCGATTCTGATGAAGAGCAAATCGAAGAAACTTCTCATCAGAGAAATGCTTTTTTAAAGGAAGCAATGGAAAAATAAATTCATAAGTTTCTTGAAGATCCGAAAGAAAAACTTGCAAATCCAAAGACACTGAAAGCTGAATTTTCATTATTTAAGGCAACGAATAAAAGAACGAAAAACTTAGATTTGTAATTTGATGCCTGAAAGCTATAAAACCAAGCTCAGTAGCTAGTGAAAGAGTATTTTCAATTTCAGGCAATATTGTGCCCAAAATAAGAACAAGACTTAGGCACCATTCAGTGGATATTTTATGTTTTTTAAAATCCTATTTTCTTGGGAGAAATTAAAATTAGTGAAATAAATATAAATATTATTTGAAATTTTAGTTTGAGTTTTCGTTATTTTGTGTAAGTATTTTGTGTAAGTGTAATCCTTAATTTTTTTTTATATTTTGACTTTGATATTGATTTCGTTTTTTGTTATTTTATATAAATTAAATAAAATATTTCCCCCTATTCTATTATTTTTGACAAAAGTTCGAAAACCGGCTAAAACCGGTTTTTTTTGGAAATCTGGAATTCGAAAACCGGTTTTCCAAAAAGTAGGTTTTTGCATAAACCCTATGTCCAACCCACGAATACATACCAAATAATGCCTTATTAAAAACAACCAAATTCCGAAAAATATTTAAGAAAATTCCGACGTCTACTAGGCCTGAATGGGAAACCTTTTAAAAATGATCTATTGATTGAAAATTTTGTTAAAAAGACAGCTTTAGTATTCAAATAGAATAGTTAGTGGAATATTTTAAAGAAAATGTAATTTTTTTATCCAGATATATAACATTCAAATTTTTTATCCGGGTAAAAAATTTAACCTTTTAAAAATGATCTATTGATTGAAAATTTTGTTAAGAAGACAGCTTTAGTATTCAAATAGAATAGTTAGTGGAATATTTTAAAGCAAATGTAATTTTTTTATCCAGATATATGACATTCAAATTTTTTATCCGGGTAACTTTGAGTCTTGTGATGATTTCATTCCAGTAACGCAACGAAGTGTACGTGTATGACCAAGAACCTCCTTTTAAAGTAGTATTCATAAGCATCCTGAATCCTAGCAAAATTATTCAGTAGATGGCAATTACGTTTAAAAAATTGTTTGCTTCAACACGGACAAATTCTCGTTTATAATTGGACATACCTCGTATATAATTAGCGTAATGTTTTCATATTTGTTTCCTTTATACAGAACTTAATATTTATTTTAGTATCATTGTTAAAAGTACATATTGAATAAGTTATTTCCTTGGAAAAAAAATGCTCTTTTACAAAAAATTATACCTATTTACAAAGGATAGTAAACAGAAATGATCGTCATTTTCTTGCTTTAAGGATTGTCTCTAGACTATTTATTTATTGAATAAATATCCTAATATCAGTGACATTGATAAAATATTTCGATTAATGTATTATTAATGTATTTCTTTTAATGTATTATCAGCAATACCTTTAGCCATACATTATACAACTTAAACTCCGGTTTCAGAACTTGACTCTGATACCAATTAATGAAGAGAAACTACTTCGCTCTCCTGTTACAAGATGTTATTTTCTGAAAAACGTGATGTGGAAAGGAAAACAGTTTACGATTTTACTAGCCTCATAGCAAAAATTCTCATCTAGAATTTTTCGCCACTGAGGTATAGTGTTTATTTGGTTTTTATCAGCCGAAACCTTCATGGTTTTGTTTTGCATTTGCCTTAACAGCGACCAGCAAATTTTATTATTTACTAAAGAAATTGCAGTTTCAACGCAAAAACATAGTTGTAAGGTATACACAAGATTCGATTCACAAGAATCGAACTTTTGAGTGAATGCATTAAAGAAGCTGCTTGAGATATGCTAATTTCGGCATATGCGATTGGTATAAATACCAAGCAGCTTGATTAAAAGAAGGTTTTGTTAAGGTTGATAGATAAGCGAGAGGGAGCTACGAGGTAAGCAACTCCAGGTGCTATCCTGCTCTAGTGCTTAGGGGGCCCAAAGTTTACGTGTCAGTACTGCTGGTTTGACTCTCTGCTGGTTTGTGAGTATTTGCAATGTGTATTTTTATTGAATGTTAATATATATTCCGTACAAGTAGTACGTATGCTTATTACTGTAAAAGCAAATTCTATATGTGCAACGAATTCAATAAACATTGTTTCATGTATAAACTGTGTTTGTATCAAATTCATTTAGAGTGCCACTTCAAATTATATACACCCAAGTCTGGGTAGAAGTGAGCTATATTTTCTCTACATAGTTATATACTTTTTGCTATGTTCTATTGAACAGTCTGAGCAAGTAATCTTCCTTTGCTTTACCGGATACTCAAATTCATCAACATTTTGCATCTTGGGTTATTGAGAGCATCAATAACTATGAAATAGAATCGTATAGTTTGTTTTACTTTAACATTGTACAAGATGAGGAATGCTATCATTCAGTTTTGGATGTAAAATTACGGTAAAGGAAATATTTTTGCTACAGTTTTGTGAAAAATAGAGTCCTGTTTACACGTAAAATGAACCAGCGATTTTTTTCTTATCTTGTAACTGGGAGGTTACTGTGTAAACTTGATGTGTAAACTTGCAGGACGCTTCAACATTTTAACCGCAACGCTGAAATCTCGTATGATAACCGTGAAAACTGGTTGGTAAGGAACAATCAGCTACCATTAAGTTCAAGTCAGTTTCCATTTCTGCTACAAGACGATGTATCTTAAAATGCCGTAGGAAACTTCAATTTTCTTCTACCTTAAAATAGTAGAAACTCAAAGCTCTTCAGTCTCAAAGTGATCAAATCTTTTATAATTCAAGATAAGACTGTGGACAGCAAAATACATGTGGAAAATAAAGTTTTATTCCTTATCTTCAACTTGAGAAGCATGTATTCCTTAGGGAGTATCGGAATATATTTTATGCATCATCTCAGCAATACGTTTATATAAAGTGAGAAAAAGGCAGGAAAGGACCGCAGCGAGTTTATGATCTTTATTTTTACTTCATGCGCCAGAATGATCGTCCATGGGGGTTTCAAAATAACCCTATAAAATAAATTTTTATTGATAACGATATAGTAGTCTTCAGGGATCAAAGGAACTATTAATATTTTTCTGTAAAAGAAGGAAGTTTTCATTCTATATTATTGGAAAAATCAAATTGTTGAACATTAAGTTATATTCCGAGGCAGTTTATAAACCATTTATAATAATGTAAGTATTGTACCACTGACCATATAAAAACAAGCTCCCCATCTTAAATACGAGAACATTGCTTGGCGCTTGTCGAAATTCAGACCAAACATCTCAGTGCAAAATACCGAAGCGATAACGACAAGGAAGCATTTGGACCAAGTTATTCGTTATACACCCAAGGGCTGAAAAGTGTTCATTTATATAAATTAGATCATGTGTCATATAGTAATCGAGTTGAGCCAAAGTAAAATTTTAATGTTATTCCGATGCACACTTAGGGCCTGTTCACATAGTAGTCCGTTGCGTTGCGTTAAGGAAAAGATGACGTTGAGACGAAAATAAACCAATCATAGGCGTTAAAAATTTCATTGCTAATCGTTTGGAGGCCTATGATTGGTTTATTTTCGTCTCAACGTCATCTTTTCCTTAACGCAACGCAACGGACTTCGAATGTGAACAGACCCTTAATCCTTAAATTGACTTCGGTTGTTATTTCATAACTATTACTGACTATTAAAAAACTAAACATATGAAAAACGTTGATACGAACGTGAGTCTTTTTCTTTGTTTGTTTTGTTTTTCAGTTTGGATAAATAATTATGTTCTTTTATTTTATATCATCCTATTGTTAAGAAATAATGCAAGGTCATACAGTGATAAGGATGTTATGTAGCTCCTCTATTTCACTCATCTCTATTTGTCTCCATCGAGCTTCCCAGTTATTCAATTAAGGGTAATGTTATTCAAATCTGCGTTACTTCTTATGTCTCCGTATGTAGCTTCACATAAAACTGTTCGAACCTCAGTAACAATAAGAGTTGTGCTCATAAAGAATTACACATAACTAAGAAATTGCTGCATTTTCTAACTCAGTGCTGACACGAGATTCCTGTGTTCTCTTTTCGGTATTTACTTGAACACCAGTTTTCTAACTGAACCTGTATTAACTGCACTGCTGTAGTTATTCAAATAGCGACAACTTGTTGTTGATACTTGATAAGGAGTTCAACTCAAGAAAATAAGT
Organism: Dolomedes plantarius; assembly: GCA_907164885.2. NCBI lineage: Eukaryota > Metazoa > Arthropoda > Arachnida > Araneae > Dolomedidae > Dolomedes > Dolomedes plantarius. Next base: position 184,528,170 of record OU015495.1, on the reverse strand, counting down.
GTATCTTACGTGACCAATATAGTGCCGGGTTGACTCGTGTCAAGCCGAGGCAGATAGTTCTGATTCTGCGAATTTGACGTTAAATTGGCCCTTAACTATTGAAAAAAAATATTTCGCGTTTTTCGTATCATAAGACGCACTGGATGATAAATTTTTCGGAGAATTTTTAGAAAAGAATGTTTTGTATTTTGCTAGCTATACAAAGATCTTTTCAATTTCTCGTTTAATAAAAATAAAAATATATATAATATATATAATAAATACATATAATATACCGGGTGAGCCAAAAGTTCATAAAAATTTTAAAAATTCATAAAAAAGGAAGAAATTATGATAAAGAAGTGCGGTTTGCAAGAAAGAGCTCAAAAGGATGTCGGATTTTTTAGCAACAACAACAAAAATTAGTTTAAAAGTCACCGGTAGATGGGGCTGATTTGCGAGAGATTCAGCAGAATTATGCAAATCAATCTTGAAATAAAAGATCGGGATACACGAGGATTTCTCATTCGATTTCAGAATGCTATTACACGATCGAGCGTTGTTGGTCAAGTTGTTAAGAGTCGCCTTAGTTGTGCCGTACAATGTTCTGGAGGTCATAGTGAACAATTGTTATAGCAAGAATAAGTAAATGGAACATACTGTTGTCCTGTTCATTGTGTTTCGGGTCGTCAGCGCCTTCTACCGGTGACTATTTTAACTAATTTTTATTTTGCTGCTTAAAAAATATGACTTCCTTGTGAGCCCTGTCTTGCAAACCGCACTTCTTTATCACAATTTCTTCCTATTTTATGAATTTTCAAAGTTTGTATGAACTCTTGACTCACCCTATATATATATATATATATATATATATATATATATATATATATATATATATATTTATATATATATATATATATTTATATATATATATATATATATATATATATATATATATATATATATATATATATATATATATATATATATATATATATATATTTATATATATATATATATATATATAATAAATATACACATTCATTTTATTTTAATGGTACCATAAGTCGCAACCAAATTTTAAGTAGATGTTTTAATGTAAAAAGGTACGTCTTAGGGTACGAAAAATACAGTATATTGTACAATTAATAAACTAGAGACAAAACTTATTGTATGAAACATGCGAAAATAATAATCAATAAATTAAGGTATGAATATATGAGAAGTCAACACTCCATATCTTTATTGTCAAAAAGAAAAAGGGATACGTGAGAGTGGAATTGAATTCTTCACATCACCGGAGTCAGAACTGGAAGCGATCTAGTTTGAATAACATGAAAGGTGACCCAATCTTCAGTTTTGGAAAAGGTCGTTACAACCTTTAGAAACATCATGGTAAGTTTTGCACGCCACAATGATTTCATGGGACTTCTGGAGGCAATGCATCTTACAAACGTATACATTATTTTTATCCCACATTCGCGTGCAATACCTCCAATGTCGTTAAGGCACGAGCGTAACACATCAGTGTCTGCTCTTAAAAAGCGTGAGCAAATCAGAATGAAGCTAGACATTTTTTTAATATCCGAATATTTTTAGTGTCTAGGATTCTGATATGATTATTTCTATATTTATTTTTAGTAACAGTGACAACCTTAAAGCTTTTTTACGGAAAATTTCTCTTTCATGGTTAAGAAGGGAAATTACTATAAAAAATTTGTTATTATGCCTATAAAACAATTTCTAATATTTTTCTATAGTACAGTGTGTGCCAAAAATAATGGCTGGGTATTCAAATGGCTTTAGGTATGCAACAAATCATGTTGCAGACACTAGTCATACGTTAATTGAAAGAGAAACTCTCCAAGTTTATGTGTGCGAAAGATTACATGCAGACTCCAACAGAAAACCGGGACTAGAGCCTGAAAATTCCGGAGAAATACATTTTCAAGGTAGAGGGAGCTCCTCCACAATTTGCTACAATCGCGCGGGAATTTCTTAGCGAAACACTTCCTCAGTGGCGTAGCGAGCATAACTGTCGCCCGGGGCACAATACCTTTTTGGAGCCCCCCATGGTCTTGCGAACCAAATGGTCCAATGGTATTGGGGACCATTTGGCGCCCCTCCACGAGTGGTGCCCGGGGCATGATAGACCCCCTTGCCCCCCTTCGCTACGCCACTGCACTTCCTCAGAGATGGGTCGGACGAAAAGGGTAGATTGTCTGTACCCCACGGTCTTCAAATCTTACCCCCATGGATTTCTATTTGAAAACATACGTGTATTCCATTCATGTGTGAAATCTGGACCATTTAAAAGAAAGGATCACTGAAGCTGTTTCGTCTATCACGCCGGATATTCTCTGCTGTGTATGGAAAGAGACTGAATATGGTCTTGACGTTTGCAGGAGATGTAAAGGAGTACACATCAAAGTCTGCCGAACAGGTTACATACGTGGAGATTTTCTCTTCCATTTGACATACATTTCATCTCTCTAAAATACTTTGCTCCGAAGCTATAACCATTTAAAACCCCACGAATATTTTGGGGATACACTGTATTAAAACAATAATTTTTGAATTTAGAACTTATTAAGGGAACAAGGGATCTTCAATCCCGTTGTTCTTTAATTTTCATCATTTTACTCTATATATCCCATGAGTATAATTAATATTCTTTTCTACTACATTGAAGATTCTTAGAACTCACAAATAAGTATTTTGTGGAGGAATAAGACCTGTTTATCAAAAAATTCTTCAAAAATGCTAGAATTTTTCAAAAGGCTCCATGCGTATACATTTTCTTCTGATATCCTTCGAATTTCTCAGAATTGTTAATTGAAGTGTTTGTCACAAAACTGTGCGTAATTCTTTGAAATCACAAATATGTTTCAAATTTATGGACAATAAAATAAAGAAAAAACATTAAAAAAATAACTGATGGAGTAAAAAGAAATTATTTAAGACTTCAGATTCATTCAAAAAAATATTAAATGCACATTTATATTTACATACACATGGTAATCTTATAAAACAAAATTTAAGAATTTTAATTAAATATAGAATGCGCATAGAGCAATTTGAAAAAGGTTAGCATTTTTGAAATTTTTTTTGAAAAACAGACTTTATTCAGCCAAAAATTCGTTATTTTGAATTCCAAATGTTTTCAGTGCAGTAAAATAGAAAATTAATTATTCTCATTTAGTATATAGAGTTAAAAATTGAAAATTGAAAAAATTCGAATTTGAAGGTACCTTGTCCCCTTAATGAAAGTGTTCATTAACAGCTATTTTAGAAACATATTAATATAGGTTAACTAACGGTGATATCCTTAAAGTGCTTTTATGAAGAGTCCTCTTTCACGATAGCGAAGTGAAAGTGCTAGGAAAATATTTTATTGTGCTTAAAATATATTTTCTAATATATTTCTGTAGTAGTAAATCCATGTTTGCTTGAATTTAGATCTTATAAATGGAAGTGT